>OY776116.1:81539782-82739782 GCA_963675035.1 Allygus modestus
AGGTGACAGTGGGGCTTATTTGGCACATTACATGTAATAAAGATAGTTTGCACGTATGATCGTTTAGTAAGTCTACTATCGAGTAATTTATTCACAATGAAAAGAAACTACTATAGGTCTACAACACTCTTGATTATCAATCACAGTCAGCCGTGTTACGGAGTTATACTGTCCCAGTAATTCAAAAATTCCAAAACTTATTGTATTAATTTATCATCACTAGTCCAAACACTTAGCTTTTACATCGAAGTTTTCCAGTAAAAAATAAACTACTAATAAATCTAAATAGATATAGGATAAATATTGTTTTAAACACGACAAAACACTATTAATTTACATAACACTCACATTTTAAACTATTTCAAAATAACAAAATTGATGGAACAAAACATAACCTAACTTCATAGTTGAAAACCTGTTTACATTTTTTGTGATTTGTAAACAAAGATTCAGTGTTTCCACGCAGCAGTAAAAATATCCCACGTGCTGATACAAAAAATCTCGCTCTATCCCACACTCTCCCTTATAATATCCCTCTTCATATCCCACACTTTCCCACTGATTTGTTAAACAATGCATAACAATTAATGTTAAATATTATATGGTTATTGAATAATGTATTGGTACAATATTTATACCGTTAGATAGAGCTTATTTAGATCTACTAATTACCTTTAGGTATTTTACATTTTAGTACCTCAAAGGTTTTGAGCAATGCGACATAGGTTAAATGATACGGTGAATTAACTAAATTAAATAATTTATTTACGTGAGAAGTACTAATATTTTTAATGGTAGTACTAAAGAGTACGAAGTAGGTACTAAATAATGGCAAATAGTTTGCTTGTTAATTCCAACATGGCTCGGCCAGCGAAATTTACATGATTCAGTGTTCGTTCTGTGACGTTTATAAAATCATAATAGGTGCGGACAGCGAGGTTAAAAAATGGGAAACCCCGCAACTGCCAGTACGGCGAGAAAATCCACTAGAAGTGCTACTGCTAAGGTGCTCTGGTCGTAAGTTGTAAGCAAACTAGCAGACGTAATGACGATTTCAAAAAAATCCAACTTTATCCCACAATCCCATTTTATCCCACAAGCAGTCAAAATATCCCATATAGGGGATAAAAATCCCTCAAGTGAAACACAGATAAATCCCAGCTGACATTTGAAGGACAACCATAGTCAATAGCTTACTACGAAAACCAATTCAACTACTGAATATCAAACATTAAAATTAATTTTAATAATTATTATTAATCCAAAATAAAATACAAATGCTGTGTTAAAACATCCCTTTGGTATCCCAAATGACTCCTTCCAAATTTCATTAAGAAATGTTGTACAGTTATTTGGTATTTCGATAACACACCCACACACACACACACCCACACACGGCCACTGAAACTTCTTCATCAATACAGTGATTCACTTCGTTCATCAAATAGGTTAACCCATCCAAGGCATAAACCATTGAAACAATGTAATCAGTATTTGTAACCAGGACTAAATAGTAATTGTATCAGTTGTAGCAGTACTGGAAAGTAATCTTTAAGCTAGGGTTGCCAAGTCACCGACTTTCCCCGGAGATTACCGGAGTTTTAAGGTAAATATATAGCTCCGGGGAATTTCCGTAAACAATTTAAAATTTCCCCTTTTTGAAATTTTTCCCAAAAGAGCGTTGAATAACGCAAATTTTGTGTTGAAATCCTATCTGTGAACGAAAATGTATTTACGTTTGCACCTTCATCGTTATGCAACGATTGCCAAATAAGCTAAACCCTGTTTCCCTGTTCACTCTAATTTTTAGCGAATTTCCCCTATAGGGAAGAAGCTATTACCGTAGGTCTCATGTTAAGACTTAAGCCCGAGACCATGATAACTTTTCGTTTTGGGTCCCCAGATGCCAAAAATACCATTCGTTCAATTTTGTATATATGTATATATATATATATATATATATATATATATATATATATATATATATATATGTGTGTGTGTGTGTGTCCGTAAGCACGATAACTCTCGTAAAAAAGGTCCGATCTTAATGAAATTTGGTACAAATGTGTAAAGCACCATTTATTAGAACGAGTTCAAAAACCAGACAAATCGCACCATCCAAAGGGGGGTTTTTTGGGGGGTTTTGTACCCCAAAAATGGGTTTTTTGGGGTGTCCACATGTAATTTTTATTTAAATCAAATTTTAATTTTTACCATTTAATTTAGCATAAAAAAACAAACAATTTGGTATTTTTATCATTGCTCTACGTCATTTGGTTCCTGAGATATTGAAAGTGCTAAACACAGTACGTTGTCTAATGTTATTCTTATGGAGAAAAAGAAAAATTGTTTATCTCGCTTATTTATGAACAAAAACTGACAAAATTTGGTATATGGCTTCATCTAGTTGGGGTTTATCGTTGTTTACACAAAATACAACATTTTCACTTATGGTTCCCGTAGCAGCAAACCTAGGTAATCGGTCCCCATGTTATTCTTATGGAGAATAATTAAAATGTTATATATCGCTTACTTATAAATGTATATGAATGAAACTTGGTATGTGACTTTACTTAGATGAGTTATATTGATATTTGCATAAAACCATTATTTTCGGTTCCTTGTTGCAGCAAACATGCGTACTCATCCCCAATGTTATTCTTATGGAGAATAATTAAAATTGTATTTATCGATTATTTGTGAATATATTTTTATGAAACTTGGTATGCGGCTTTATGTGGTATTAAGACACTGGAAATTCTCTGAGTACGCAGGTTTGCTGCGAGGGGGGTATTATCAAACTGTGTAAGCGATTATTTTGCGCACTGATATATTTTAGTTCTAATCTATATAAATTTATCAATAGGGTATGAAACCTGCCATACCAGAATTCACCATGGATTTGATTTAAAGAGTCAAAACATATTAAATGCCAAACAGAATCAGTTTTATCTTTAAAGGTTGCTATTCACTAATACGGCGCCTCAGTCCTCAGTACAATACAACATTGTAACTGAAATTCATTGGCAACTCCACTTGACTGTTTGACGCCCTCTCCTTTAACCATAACAGTATACAGAGCTGCACATCACAATATAACTATGAACAGGAACGGCAAGTGGAACAGAGATGATGTTGGGTGCCCCCCTAACTCATGGTGGGGGTTGGTGGAGGGGGAGGGGTGAGTGTAGGGGCGGGCGTTTCAATCAGGGTCATTTTGTGCCACTAAATTAGCTACACAACGATCCTGTTTGTATGGTGAATAGCATCTAATGACAAGATTGCCGAGTCCCCCTCGCCCGCGGTGATATGGTTAACTGGGACGTTATCGTTGATAAAGACGCGCTGAGCGCTGGGCGCTGGGCTTGATTCGCAAACGCAACAAGCAAGCAGATTGACTATTAAAGAACGAGAATGTTCTGCTTACTGTAATTTAGCTATTTTTAGGAGTACTTTTTTGAAGAGTTTGGTACAAACACTTCAACTTACATAATACCGCTTGATTGAATATGTATAAGGGATACGGTACAACACCGTTTCTTTACTTCTTAATATCAACTAAAAATTACAAAGTTTTCGAATCTGATTTATGAAATAAGTATTTTTTACAAGGAGGTGGGAATCCGTTTACGGACCAAGTGTGGGACTCGCCGAAGCCCTACACCACTTAACCTGTACCCCCCATACCAGGCGTTTCTCTCCCCGGGATCGTTTGTCACATTACTTCGTGGAGAGTGGAGAGAGCCCCGTGTTGCTGATCCGGCGTGCTGTGGTCCACAGTGCTGGGAGAAAGGAACTACAGTACTTCCTTTGGGTTCACACATTACTTAACGCATTTATTTGTCATTTCAGACCCCCCTTCCCCATGTAACGCACAATAACGCTTGACCCTACCCCCAATGTGTTACGTAACTCAACCGAGTAGGCTTTAAAACAGCTTAAACCTTTTAAACATAGTTTTATTAGCAATTTGGAATATGGATTCCAATGAATCAATAACTTTCAATGACTTTCTTTTAACAACATTTTTTAATAACTTATTTCAAACCAAAATGTGTACAAACAAAAAACGAGTTTGCACGCAGCACGCTGACGTGAGGGAAGTGAATTTCCACATAACAACTTTTAAAATTCAAAATCAGTGTAAAAACATACATTTGTCCAATTTTTATCGAAATCTGAAAACTTTGATTTTTTGGTTGTTCTGATATTCCTGGTTTCATTTACTTGCAAAGCTGGGAATACAATTTTGCGCATTAAAAGGTTAGGAAAAGGTCCAGACATGCTTGAAAGTAAGCGTGAGGTTGCTGGGGGAAATATAAGTACTCTAACAAAGGAATAACAGGCTTTTCTAGTGTAAAACCTCCATAAGACAACGTACTGTGTTTAGCCGATACACATTTTCTTTAATAACTTGGTAAATATTTATGCTAGAATGACGAGAGAGGGCTTAAAACTTTTGCCTTTCTAATTCCCATCTTTTTACATGCATTAATTTTACATCTGGGGCTTTTCTGACCCTTTTTGGGCCCAAAAACTCGAAATTTGAAAGATTAATCACCAAAAAATGGGTTTAGAGTTTTCCGATTGTTTTTCCCAACGAACTTGTCCAACAGATTATAGAAAGGAACGTCCCTACCAAATTTGAAGTAAATCGGACAAAGAATGCGACCGCTAGAGTGCATACACACACACATATATATATATATATATATATATATAATTTTGAACGACCCCCCAAATCGTGTTCAGGGGGTCACGTTAGGAACTTCTATGGTGGTCCCGGGCTTAAGTTTCACCGTGCGGGTCATGCTAATAGTTCACTTTCCAAAGGAAATTCACTAACAAGACTGTTCCTAGTAATATAAACAACAAAATAAAATATCTTTATATATAATTCTGTAAGCGACATTTTTAAGTCAAAATTGTGGTAGTTTGGCTAATCGCAGGATAATGGGAGAGAGCCCAAATTAAAGGTATTGAGTTCAGGGACTCGGAGCAGTACTGTACTTCCAAAATGTTACCAGCAAACGATAAATAACGTAAAACTTCCCCCATAAGAAAAGTATGGGGATTTAAAAACGTCTGCTTTGTTTACACTAAAACATGTGATTAAGTGTTCACTTTGTTTACGATTTGACATGTGACATGATCACATGTTTTAATGTAAACAAAGCAGACTAATGGTATAGCAGCTATAACGATCTTTCTTATTTATAATTCAAATTATGCATTTATAAATATTAAGTTAATGAAGATTTCGTTATAGCTGCTAAACTATTAGTCGGATCTGAATTCTGATTGCGCCATCTTTTTTGTCTTCTTAAGACGCGTAATTTGAGTTAAAGACTTTATGGCGCTGATTCATATTAATTGCAGAAATGACGTTTTGGCGGGGATACAAATCAGGGCCGCTCCAGGCGCCGTGGCAAAGGGCGCGCCGCCGCGCCGCCATGTAAGGGAAAGATAAAAAATATCGCCCCCGCGTTATGGAAGCACGAATGTTTCACGAAAAAAAATCGTAGACATTTAATCAATAAATTTGACTATTCTAAAAATAAGTCGTTCTATAACTTTGGTTTTATACATAAATTATAATTTAAAACTCAAAACAATAATAAGTCGTGGATGATTATCTATATCTATTGATTCATAGTAACTGTAAAAAATTGTATTACAGCGCAAGCAATTCGTAAATCATGATAGTATTGCATTTGGCTAAATACGTAGGCCAACACCTTTGCTAGGTAATGAAAAATAATTGGACTCGCGCTCCTTGGATGCGTACTGTACACTGTGCATACACCCACAATGGGAACGATTCATAACGTCAAGGTGCATAAAGTAAAGTAGCTATTTTTTACAGTTTTGTTATGTAGTGATTTCAAATCTAAGTTTCAAAACGTCCAGTTCCTAATTATAAAGTGTTAAATATATAGTGTTTCACAAAGTAAAGTTCCATGACCTAAATTATTATTTAATATAGTGTAATTTAAAATGCGTTTCAAAACGTAAAGTTTCGTGAGGTAAAATATTTATTAAAATTTAAATAATATATGAGTGTTTCACAAAGTAAAGTACCATAACGTCCAGTATTTGATTTTAGTTCTATTCGGAGTTAGAGTTTCATAAGGTAAAGTTTCAAAACATAAAGTTTGTATTTTTAAAAAACCACCTGTTTCAAAACGTAAAGTTTCATAACGTCCAGTTAACAAACACTCCAGTTCGATCCAATTTCAGTACACGAGAATGTTCCAAAAAGTCGAGTTTTAAAACATTGAATTTAATTAGTAGACTATTTCATAACGTAAAGTGAGACAAGGTAAAGTACAGTCCGCTCCTGATATTGTACTGCGTGTTGCCTTCCACAAGTTGCAGGCGGTCCTGAGCACGTTGGAGAACTGTCGACAGAGCGCGGCGACCGCGGCGTTTGTAGCCCAGTCAATAAATGTTTGTGTCGGAACCTTTTTTGGTAAAGCTGATTTTTTCTCAGTTGATATACCATATTGAAAGAACCATTTTCTCTAAAGTACCCTAAAATACCCATTGTGCTTCCCCTCCTATCCCCCCTCAAAGCTCGAAAATGTAGATTTTAACGTAATAGAGTATAACTTTTAAACAAAACGTTGTTTAGGGTTAACTCTTGTACAGTTCTGTTTGTCGATAAATGTGCTATCATTTTTATACGGATACTATTTACGACAATTGTAATAGTTTCTCCATAAATTAACAAAGTAAATCAAAAAAAGTTATTTTCGTTGTTTCAAATTTAAGTTTTTGCTGTTTATTTTGGTTATACGTATAATAAATGAAAAACACTTCCTCTAAAACCTTTTGCACACACATTTATGAACACATTTATATATAAATATTAGTGTTTAATGTTTTTATGAAGTGAGGAACATGCGTAACTGTTAACTATGTTTGGAGCGCGAGGGCGGCTGAGGCTGGGCTAGGCTAGCGCGAAAAATACATTAACTTCGTATGTTTTAAATCCCTTATGTTTAAAAATTTTTGCACTTACAAAATGTAGTGGTGTTTTATAGTTTATTATTGTTATGCCAACCTATAATAATATGATAAAGTAGATTTTACTTTAATAATAATGTGTAATGTAATCAAACTCCAAATACGATATGTTCAATAATTTGAATGCGATATTCTTTAATCGAGCCCCTCAAATTTTAAACATTGTATAGTTAATATAACATTTGTTATACCAGTTTTACTTCGGGTTATATATCAGCCCTTGGGCCTTTTCATTATCCACCAACTTGGACCCGCCGTGTCCCGGACAGGCTGAACGGGCAGCTAGCTGTCGTAAATTATAAGTTGCATATTTATTTTCTGCTTATTTTAAAACAGCTTCACGGAACACCACCCACCACAGATGTTATGAACATTGATCACATATATACATGACCAATGCCAGTGTTTCATCGAAGTAAGCATAATACTTGTATACAAAATATATTAAAATTATTAGACCTGTTAGTTACTGCTTACAAATTAATCTAGGGATGAATCATCTGTTTCTTCATCGGAATAAATCTGTAAGTTGAGGCAAGATAAGCCATTACAGTACTCACACATTACAATGCAATAAAAAAACAAGAATTTATACAATATTTTTAACGCTTATGTATTTCTTAAATAAATTATTAATAAAGTTTGTTGTCTATTGACTATAGACAACAATACCGTATTGGTTGTTTTTTTCATCCATAGTATGTTTACATGAGCATTACCCTGTACAAAGTAATTCATCAAACAGCTTTGATGTAGCGATTGGTTTCAATGTTCTTTTGTACCTTTCATTTTCTTTAATATTTTCTATCGTGCAACTCCGTTTTGTATCAGTTAGATTGTTCCCTAACCATTTTTTAATTTGAACAAATATATCTTAGCGAATGTTCCCGACAAGCCTCAAAAGTTGGAGGTAGTTTGGCGAGATAAAAATCCGATATAAGGGTGTTTGTTTGTTGTTAATGTCATGAGTTACTACAAACGGACTTCAATCAAAATTTGCATATTTGTTCAAACCAAACACAAACAAGACAAATATCTCGCTAGCAATCATAATGTCCTCTGCTGATGTTGAAACATCCAAAAATGCTTTTGCAGTGTTTTGGATGTCACGGGATTTTAGTAGCTCCCCTGTTTTTATTTTTCATAATGCGTAAAAACATGTTATAGTATAACATGCTGTCATGGCATGACAAAACAAAAGTAGTGTACGGCAATCTCCGAACTTTTCAACCTATGTGGCGATTCTGTAGTATTTCAGGAACCCCGCAGGTAAAGGCTTTAAACTATCAGGAACTAGATTTTCACCTCCAGCTCTGATCTCATCTAAAGTATGGTACGTTTGAGAGTTGTACATCTTTTTTAGTAAAGATTTTCTAATAATATTTGCGGCAGCCGTCACGATTTTTAAACGTTCCTTCGAACGTAGTAGTGATTATTTTAAACAGCAGTTCCAATCGTAAACTGTAATAAATAGTCTACTGTTTACTTATCACTAACTAAGTGAAGCCTATTGTTTAATAATATGCTTCAATATTACAGAATCATCATACATCATATAGTAAATTTTGAAATTTTAAACTGGCCAGTATAACTGAAAACCATATGGTTGGTGTAAATTACTGCTATGCATTTTTAATTACACAAATCAGCTCCTTCCTTTAAAAGGAAAATATATTCGTAAATATAGATATTTGTTTATTAAAACCAACTAACGAATGTGGCATTAAAAAACATATCTTTCTTGTTATCCTTAATGATGAAATGTTGACCTTTAATTAATATTTTACCTTACGGGGCCTTAGATAATGAACTTTAAAATACGTTCCTGCACCCCTACGACCTACAAATTATTTATGTTTAAAATCTTGTACTTGGGACACTTCTGGTAACTGAGAAATTTTCATCCGGTCATCGGACAAAAAAAAATACTGGTGATTATGTAATAAGACTAGTGGCTTACAGGGGCTATATCCCCTAACACATGGTTTTTGTGTAAGTGGATAATCACAGCTGATCATTAGTTAATTTTGCTTATTAATAAAAACACTGTAGTAATATTTACATAAGAAAGTCATTGGATCTTTGACGTCCAGTGGGGCGTAGCCCACGTAATTTTTGACATTTCTGATATTTTTCCCACCGTCCTTGGCCCTCAAGCTTTCAAATGAATCGTCATAACCTAACTTAACTTCTTCCTAGCCCGAGATATTTCGTTGGTACCGATTTGATTACGGAATTAAATATATAGATATAGAAGATAAAAATCTTTAGTTAAAACGTATCGCTATTCACCAAAACAAAAAAGAACATGGAGCACTACTTGAATACTCGAGTACTTATACTCGAAGCACTAACAGAAACTAACATGTTGCACCAGAAATCTAAACTAACTAATAATATTATTGTTTTTGTTTGTGTAGTTTCAATATCAAACACGGGGATGTGCTGGTTCTCTATAACTTGAATGGCAGCGTCCCACCAACAAGATGACACCACAACAGGCTAAAATACGAAATACGACGGAACGCTTTTTGAAGGTTATTTGCCAGAGAGTAATGACTCCTGTTTACATTTTAATTCATTGGTCGTATATGCATTGTTTCTAGTTATTTTGTTTATTGTAGTGCATTACGGCTAGTGCAGAGCTGTGTGAACTAAGAGTATGATTTTTACGAAAACAGTATAATATTATATTTGACATTACAATTAGCAAGTTGAAACTTATCAAAACTTACGATGACAGAGGAGAGGCTAAATGTTTTCTTGGCAACTTTATCCATAGCGAATGATGTTGCAATAAGTTGAATTTAAAGACCTTTCATAATAACTCGTTTTGCAAAATCCAAGGCAAGGAAGATTAACAACAAAAAATTTATTCCTTTGGGGTTTAAAGTATTGACGAATCAGACTGATTATTTTCAAGTTCTTCGTAAAATCAAAAGTTTTGTTAACAGAAATTTGGTTTGTTATATTTCCTACATAATATGTAAGATTTTTGTTGATATAAACACAAAATAAAAAATATATACGTGTTGTCTTTCTAAAATGCATTCTTATACAAATATCTAGAAAAACCCTTATTGGGGGGGGGGGGGGCGCAGATCACAATCTCGCCCCAGGATTAACCTCGGAGCGGCCCTGGCACATGTGTTCCTAACTTACACTTAAAGTAGCATTTTTACTTATTGGCATTTAAAGAGTAAAGAGATCGGAGTGTTGGAGCAAGTAATAAGCTGTCTTATCAATTGATATTTATGAAACAAAACTAACGATAAAAGGTAATTGTAATTAATACTTCACTAATCTAATAAAAACGTAACTTTCCTGTGCTATGTATTAACAACTTAAAAAAACACAAATTACGGCAAAAATAAATTTATACAACTCTTTAATAAACAAATATTGAATGTATTAAATAACCTGACTTTAAATTCAATGAGTGGGTGGATTTGTTGCTACGGGGACATTTTAAAAATTGATTAAAATTATTAAATTACTAGCACATTCTTGAATTAACGGTGCAAGGCATTATAGTTATACTATGCCTACGTGTAAAACCCATCAACACTGACTATAGACACGCTTAACTTTACTCTCAGTTTGAATAAGAACCTTGGTGGGCTCACATCAGGGTAAGACACTCGTAAGCAAAACGATAAATATCACTTAAACGGCATTTTCTAACTTGAAGAGTAAAATATAACGATTTTAGATGGCGCGCGGCGTCTCGCTTTCCCCTCGCTAGTATACGGGCGGCGAGGCACGCGGTAACTCCTCTTGCGGCGTTGCCAATTCTACTACGCCGCGGCCTTCTTTAAAGGCGGCTGTGGGTATAGTCGACTCGGATCTCAGAATTAAAACAATATACTAACACGTCCTCATTCGAGTTTTATTAGCGAGTTTGGATCCTTTTGTTCTGTTTATAAATATGGTAATCTATCTATCTATAATATTATAAAGAAGAGGTGGTTTCTATCTGTCTGTCTGTCTGATGTTCCGGGTGAACGCAAAAACTACTGAACCGACTAGGGTGAAACTTTACACATAGGTAGATCTTGAACCCATGCAACACATAGGCCTATTCACTTCCATAAAACCCCTCGGGCTACGCCCCGTGAACGTCCTTAGTTTCAATGTTTACATTTCAGAATAAAGTAAACATTCAGAGACTGTAATGCAAACAGCTGTAGATACTTCCATTTGACAGCTTAAAGAGCAGAAGCAAGAACAGCTGTTTCAAGCTAACTAAATTGCAATTTGCATTGACTAAAGAACGGGTAGAGAAAACCCCTGTGCGAAGAACGGGTACATCAGCTAGTAACAATTAAATGGTTAAAAGATTAAATAGTCGTATGTCTGCAACGCCGATGTTATGTCCGAAGAGAACCAACTCGTTCCGATTATGCCGAGTCTGACTATATTCAACTCTGTCGACTCGGTTTTTAAAACTATATCTCGACAATCTCGAGTACTTGATTCGAGTCTAATGAACATTGAGCGCTATCAACTCGTAGTGACAGGTTTTAAAACTAGTTCTCGAGTATTTTACTCGATTCTAATGCACGTCAAGCGCTGTCGACTAGTGGTGGCGATTCTAAAAACTATTTCCCGAGTACTTGGCATAAACACGATATCAGCGCCAAGAATCGCCTAGCGAAAAAATAGTGAACTATCAACCGAGTCCAGTACTCGAGTAATGTAGGATCAAGGTTGGTAGAGCTTTCAGACAAGGTGTGCTGATTTACATAAGAGCAATGTTCGCAGCAAAGAGGTCTTACGTGGTCGTCCAGCTGATTCATAAATCCACAACATACCATAAAGTGTAGCCAACCTTACAGAGTATAATATTGGTACAGTTACAGTTAGTTTTAAATAGCCACTGGACAGTGGACTTTCGGTACATGACTTTTACGTATTTACTTGAATAATGTTAATTAGGTAATTGTTATTACAGTCGTAGAACAAATTGAAAAATAACTAAGTTAATAATCAGAATAAATCAAAGCGATATATTATTAGTTTCATTAAATAACAGCTGATAAAAATATTCAAGCAGTTAAACAATGTCATTTTAACAACGGTGAGAAAAATATGGTACTCGTACGATAAATATCGTGTTTCCAGCAACACTGCAGATTGGATTGGTGATCACGTGACCTTCCACCTGTTTTTACGAGGTCTCTTCCGGTAAAGCAGAAATCCTTAAATAGATCGACTCAGCACACCTTGTCTGAAAGCTCTACCAACCTTGATGTAGGATGAGAATTTGAGAATCGAATCGACTCGATACTCTGCTTGACTCGTCACATCACTAGTCACTAGCGTTACCTGTGGTTTTTAACTGTGATTTACAGTGATTCGTTACTTTTCAACGTGGATAATTTTTCGACCATCACAATTTTTCGGTAATCAGCTCTTCAAGGGCGGATCCAGAGGTCATGTTGGGGGGGGGCGGTCACCGAAAGTAACCCCCCCCCTCCTCACGGGTGGTCACTGGCACCCCCATTATTTAATTTAAAACTATATTAAATTATTCAACGAATGAAAC
Source organism: Allygus modestus (assembly GCA_963675035.1). NCBI lineage: Eukaryota > Metazoa > Arthropoda > Insecta > Hemiptera > Cicadellidae > Allygus > Allygus modestus. The sequence continues at coordinate 81,552,360 of OY776116.1, forward strand.
TAAAGTTAAAATAATATATCAATAACCTTGTAGTCAAGAAAAAAAACAATAATAACTTTCTAAACATAGGTACTAAACAAAAAATAACTTTATTTCTGCCTCGCCCGACCGTAAATAAAATAACAAATATTTAGGCATTAAACTTTTATCTTCGTTATCTGTAGACCTTTATGAACAAGTAAGATGCCTAAATTAAATAAACTATTAATTTCAGTTATTACACATGCGAAAAACTACCAGTAGCGGCTCTAGGGCAGTGCGAGCCGTGCTCCAGCACGGGGCGCGGCGCTTTTGGGGGGGCGGCGCTCGGCGCTTATGACGGGTAGCGGGACGGGGGGCGGGGGGCGTAATCTGCAGCGCTAAAATAAAGTATTTGTAAATATATAAACACCTGACTGATTTTGTAAATTTGGTGTATATTAGTAAGTTGTAGAAAGACATTATTAGAAAGTTGTGTATTCACCATATTGCACCTTCATTAAACTTAAACATTAAATTTACAGATAAGATATTTTCCGCTCCCCTCTATTCCAAATTGAGAACTTGTTTTCACCACTATCGTTTTGTGATAACTTCAGGGCTTTCTTATTGGTATTGAGAGTGTGAATAAAATTCGCAATATGATGCAAGAATATAGCGAAGTTAAAATATAAAGTTACACGATACAACTTATTGTTTCAATCCGCCCTCTTCAATTATTTTAAACTACTTCCTAGATATGGTTTGAGGATAAGAGAGGATTAAATATGGATTTCAATTATTTCATATTTAATTGAAGCTACAACGAATCGAGTTTAATATTGTTATTTTATGTAATAAGGCGGAAAATATGATGCACCTTCGATCGTTACTTGTAAGGTTTCCTCCTTTAGTTTACTTTGAAAATATCGTTTATCGTTCCGTCTGTTTAGTACTATTTCAATCAAGTTTTTATTTTTTAACTGAGTCATTTTGGAGCATTGGAGAAGAAGTAGGAAATGTTAACTATTAAAATACTTCTCGTCATTACAGATTACTGTACTTGCGCTCTGGTCGTAATTAATCGACTAATCATCTGTATTTCTTCCAAAGTTGCAGTACTTAAAATTAGTTGCGGCAGCATATCACAGTTTTGTACTAACGAAAAAAAATATTTTTTCACCCAACTTAAGTTTTTAGAGTCACTTGTATTAAATTTAAGTGAAACAAACACTTTTATAAGATAATACTAAATATATTAGAGAATTAAACAAATTAAGCTTTATAGCTACACAAAACCTTTAAGATTAAATACGCGAAAATAGAGTCTGTATAACTGAAAAAAGTGGAATACATTAGACACAATTGGGCACAATAAACCGAAATTATATTTAGAAAATATTAGTTTTGACGAAAATAAAAATAACTCTTAACAACAAACATTGCTGTTGTCATTGTAAACTCAGTCTAAATTCCCAGAACCGTCAAAATCTTGGTCGGTATTGATGATTGTTTTGTTTCCCCTGCACGAAATCTTTCCCACGCTTAGAACAGGTGTTCTGTTATCAGTATGCACTTCCCCCTTCCTACTCAGTTTTGAGGTTTGTTTTCATTGTAATTTTCTTAAAGAAGCACATCGTTCTCTGTTGATAAGCAGTGTATTGTGATACGTTGACTTCAAGTGTGCGAGTCTATCGCTTTTAAATTTTTAGATTATTTTAATTATTTGAGATTTTGAGTTATTTGTTATTTTTAAATGTCAAAAAAGTTTAGTGGCGCGGAATATCGGAAACGGAAGAAGGTAAAAGAAGAAACGGAACAAAATCTGTTAAAAAGTGTCAAAAAGGTAAGTGTCAAAAAGGTTTCCGAATATTTCCGAATATCAACTAAAAGACCTGCAGATTCCTGTAGAAAATATGAGAGGTCAAGGCTATGACAACGGAGCCAATATGAAAGGAAAACATGTTGGTGTTCAAAAAAGGATAATGGATATAAACCCTAGAGCTTTCTTTGTGCAATGTAGTGCACACTCGTTAAATCTAGTTGTTAATGACGCCGCTTCATCTTGTGTTGAGGCCGTTTCGTTTTTGGTACCATACAGGAAACCTACAACTTTTTTTCTGGATCGCCACATGGTTGGAATGTTCTTAAAAGCCATATAACTAGCTTGACTGTCAAACCTTTGAGCCAAACACGGTGGGAGAGCAGGATTGAGGTCATCAATCCTTGCCGTTACCAGTTAGGCGAACTATATGATACATTATTTGAGTCATCTCAGGACCCTAGGTTAGATGCATTTGGCAAAAACAATGCTTTAGGTCTTGCCAAAAAGCTAAAGTCATGCACGTTTATTTGCTGCCTAGTCTTATGGCACTTGATCCTTTTTCGCATTAATTTAATTAGTAAAATCCTACAGGAAGAACAGGTGAACATCGCCAGGGCGGTGGAATTGATTGTCAAGGTTAAAATATATTTCAACGATATCAGAACGAGTGAATGACTGGAAAAAATGTTACTTGATGCTCGGGAATTAGCAGACACTATGGAAGTTGAACATTCATTTGATCAGGAACGCCAAGTACGTCCCCGCAGAGTAAAAAAGCAGTTCAGTTACGAGTCGTCTGATAACCCTCCCAACGACCTAAAAGATGCATTTAGGAACAATGTATATTTCTATGTCCTAGACCAAGCAATATCGTCCTTAAATGAGAGGTTTGAGCAACTCACCAAATACAGTGACATGTTTATTTTTGTGCATAACCCAACTAGCTATGAGGAGGATGAGCTCCTAAAACATTGCAAGGATTTACAGCTCTCCTTAAGTGACGGTGATCATAGCGATTTAGATGGGATGCAGTTATACCAAGAGCTGGAGATTTTTAAAACTATTATACCTGATGAAGAAAGGAAGAATATGAAAACCCCCATAGACATTCTAAAGTTTATAAGTTTGAACAAATTTATTGAAAACTTTACCAATTTAACTATAGCGCTGAGAGTCATGCTGACTCTGCCAGTTACTGTGGCATCTGGAGAAAGATCGTTCTCTAAACTTAAAATCATAAAGAACTATTTGAGGTCAACAATGTCGCAAGAACGCTTAGTTGGTCTGGCAATTATGTCGATTGAGTTTGAAGAACTCAATAATTTAGATATAAATTTTATTATTTCAGAGTTTGCAGAGAAAAAAGCAAGGAGAATTCATTTTTCACAGGAGTAGAAACAAATCAAAAATGTATTGTAACATGTAAGCACTTTCCGATATTTAGCCTGTAATAAATACATTTTTGTTTATACGGACAAAATGTTATCAATGATTTCCTCTTCTACATTTTTAGAAGCAATGGACTATCTTTATTCAATATCTATTATGACTAATAATTTTAATTTGGCAGAGTATTTACAACTTCCAAAGAAATTAAATAAATCCAAATCAAATCAAACTTTCTTTTGATCAGAAAAATTATTTAGTACTATTGATTCCTATGTGTTTGTATACCTTGTACAGAATATCATGCTCATAGCGATAGGCTACCTCCCTACGAGCGAATCTAGTAGGCGAGTCACATTGCATGAGGGCGGCCGGGACTCGGGAGCTAATTCCCAGTCTACCCTTGTGTCAGTGTGAGGGAACCGAGCGATCGTAGCAGGTAGCCTACTGCCGCGTCGCGCGCCGCTCCATGACATGAGATCGTCCTGTACAGGGTATATTGTAGTCGTAGCAACACATAAATAAATGCACGACCCGTCATTTGTTTATAGTGTGTGACCCGACATAAATAAATAGTCGTCACACATAAGTTAGTGCAGACCCGGCCGTTCTTGTTAAATTTGCTTAATTGTTTCCCTCTGTTTTAATTCCAGGTTTTTCAGAACAGCAATTCAGATATGACTGTTGTAACAATTTATATATTATCGAAACTCAGCATTTCCTGGGCGATAATATGAAATCAATATTTTAATTTACACAAGTCTCTGAACTGAATGTGTTCCATAACTTGTCATTTCAGGTGATCAGTATCGCACGGAACCAGTAACAACGCAAACGTAACAAAGCGAGGCGCGCACGTGTCAGTCTTATCTTAGAGCTATGAGGGAGGGAGGGTTTCGATGATGGGGAGGGGGGAGGGTTCGGACGATGGGATGGAGGGCGGGGGGCGGCAAGTTTGGTCTTTGCACGGGCGCTGGAAAACAGACGGGCCGCCCCTGAAAACTACTATTTACAAAACTTATTTGAAATCTGCATTTTAACTGTGCAACTCGAAGATACAATGAGGAATGAGGCTGACAGCCAAGGTCAACGACTTGAAAAATGAAATGTACCACATTTACAAAATGAAATAATTGGCGTATGAGCTTCCGTTTGCACACAATTTAATCTTTGTTTCCTTTTATTTCATTACGTATAACTTGAGGCAATTTTTGCTCCTATAACCAAGTCACTGGATATTAATACCTAACAGTGGATTAGGTTTACACAAAAATAAAACCTAACCTACAGCTGAAGCAAACGGCGGTCGACAGGTGAAATCCACTGAGCTCTATGTTATATCTAGAGTCACCACTCAGTGTCAGAAAAGCTTGCCACTGTGTTTTTCGGCCGTTATGTTGGCCAAATTGTTTTACTGATGCATTATGGGAGTTTTTGACGTTTTGAGTTTTGGCGGTATGGTAATTTTATTCCCCATTTAAATCAATGTTAATTTAGTGATTTTTCAAAACCTTTATCATTGTTTTTAAGTACATTACGAGTCGAAACCTTGTGTTATAAACATAAAATTGAAGCCTTGCGAATATTTTTAAATAAAAAGTAAACAATCATCTTGAAGCTAAGTAATGATTTAGGTAACATAAAAATGGTCTTGTTTCTAGGTTTATGGTCGTTGGTGGATGACATTGAAAATCGTACACTTGGGTGGTTGGTTTAATTATTTATTTTACTTACACATCAACACAGTAACATTATTAATAATGGATGATTCAAATATTAAATTCAAATCCAATGTCGATGTTAATTGTTGGCAGTAAACACTACAGCAGAAAATCGGTCGGCGACTTAATTTTGACGGCGTCCACCCGATGAATTTTGATTGGTCCAGCTAACGCCAAGGTGACAACACAACAAAGCAAAAATATGATCTAGACGACACGCTTTTGGGAATTATTTAGTCAAAGAGTAGTGACTCCAGATAACATAGAGCAGAGATCAGTGTTGAAATCCAGTAAAAAATAACGAACGAATATAATGGGACCAAACTTTTCTGTTTGCGGTTAAAATTTACCTCCAAGACCATGTTGAAAACACTGAATTTTTGGCCTGTCAACTGGCAAAACTGCAACAACCTTCGCGATACTCGGGAATATAAATTTTTTTGTAAGTCGCTTTTAGGTGAAAGACATGGACCTAAGTAATGTGTTATAAATGCAAATGAAAGTTTAGAATCTCATCTGTTTAATGGTATATATTTTATTCCATTTATCGAAAGTTTAGGTGCAATAGTTTTAATTTGAATGTAACAATGTAGACGGGAGCAGCAAAATTGACTTTTGCAACCGAAAAACGGGATTTAGTGAGACTTTTTCTACTTCAATTTTCAATCGGATGTATTCAAACTTTCTACTTAAGCCTAAGTAATCAAATAAAACACAATAATTTTTAGGTTTGGGGGGGGCGATCGCCCCTACCACCCCCCCCTTGGATCCGCCCCTGCAGCTCTTACTCTTTGTGACTTACTTTTACTCAGTGTTGCCACGTTTAGGGTAATTTCCCTTTTTTAGGGTAATTTTACTGGTCTTAGGGTAATTTTTAGGGAAATGGAGTTTTTAGGGTAATTTTAGGGTAAAATCTAGAGCCCCCTTATAATTTAAATTTAGATGTTTTGGCAATGTAAAATGGTTTTTTCAAGAATTAAAACATTTACATTAAGTGCTGGGTAAATTAAAAGAACTATAAAAGAGATATATCTAGCATGTACATCGTATATCCTATTAGACTAGAGATGCATTAAAAAAAAATACATGCATGTGTAGAGAGAGATGCATGTGTTAGACAAAGGACACAAAGTTTAATTTTCGAACAGATAAAACTGAGGCACATTATGTTATATGTCCAAAATTGGGGACAACATAATAATATATAGAATACCCTAAATAGTGAACATATATCGGGTTAATTTGGTTAAATATAGGTAGTTAGATTTACAGCGCTATTGTAGAAATTATGTTTGCTGAAGATTGTCTCTATTTTGACACATATTCGTATGAAGGAGCTAAATTGTATTTTATGCCTGTGAAATCCCCATGGTGAGCCCATGGGTGAACCAGGTGAGCGCACATACAAACATTACAACAAGGCATAACATGTGTAAATTTGTGTGATGTGGTGTTGTATTGCAATGAAACCTATTGATCTAATAAAATAGTAATAAAGATGACAAACATTATTATTAAAAAAAGTCAAACAAATTTGTACAACTGAAATAAGTTTGTAAAACAATAAAGTACTAAGTACTTCCAGTCCCAACAACTGTTAATAACATTTATCAGCAAGTTTGTATTAACAGCGAGACCAGCACATTAAGTATAGCGCTGAATAAAAGTATTACAATAGATTATTTATTTGAATTTTTAATACATATTTCGTTTTATGTGTGATATAGTAACGAAGACGAGTAATAAATGCTATGTTACCATACTTTGTATGCCTTAATCATGTTTTAAAACCAATCTCGAGTGTATTTTGATCTTTTATAGAAGAAAACCAACTGTTAGGGTAATTTACAAAAAGTTTAGGGTAATTTAGGGTAATTTCACCACACGTTTAGGGTAAAATTTCATATACCTCGTGGCAAGTGGCAACACTGCTTTTAATTAAATTACAAAACAAAGCAGAATTGATTAATACCTATTCGAACTTTGTGATATTACAAAATGTTACTGCCCCAAAGTTAAAAGAATGTTTGTAATATATTGCAAAAATAACTCACACTGACGCTGACGAGTCACAGTGGTGAGTGGTGTGGTGAGTGAGTAGTTGAGTCGTTTACTCGGTGACTGATTATCAATTTATTTTCCACTTTGCCAGTTATAAATTTACGATTTTCTGGTTCTTGGATATGATGTGTGTTAAATTTAAAATTCTATTTGAATCACTAAAAAGACAATCAAAATTGTCTGTATCATAAACTCTTAAACCTTGTTCGTTTTTCTATATTAAATTAATTTATGGTTTGTATAAACTGAGGCCTAGTTTAGGAATTTAGGTTATGTTATGTAGACGCTCCATAGTACTAATGTTACTGTATTTTGACTGTATTAGATTTTCTTGGATTTAACCGTTTTAGTCTATTTAGTGGTATAAACTGTTGATTGGTTTACTGGTTAACAGTGTTAGATATTCCTCATTTGCTATAAGTAGCATTTATGTTAAATATTTCCCATTGTAAGTTAGGCCACAGAATAAATAACTTGGGATTACTTAACCTATTTCATTGCAAATAAATAAATAAATAACATTTTATTAGCATTCAAAATGTACAGAAATAGACCTCATCAAAGAATATTGGGTACAGTATGATAAGTGTCCACAAACTAATCGGATGCGTTATATCGACCTTCAACATTCGATATAGGTATCAAATCAAAACCCTCGTTATTTTGAATCAAATTTTAACAGTATACAGTATATCGAACATTATTTAATTGATAATTAACTTATTGTTATACCTATCTAAAATCAACAATTCTTGTATATCGTAAATAATAATATACAATGTGAGTTACAATTATATTTTAAGAAATAGTTAACACAACAAACAAACGATAACAAAAATAAAAAATACAACAGTAAATAATAAAGAAACTTACTAAGCTAAAACTTAGTTAGGCTAACTTTGCCAGGCTAAACGTTACGGGCTGCTTTAATCATTAAATCATTGTCTAAGAGGCAGACGCAACTAGAGCGTATTTTGAATATGCAGACTTAAGGCGAATAAGTTATGAATGAATGATCAGTGTAGAATGGGTGAGATTAATTAATTAACGTATCTTCACCTGAAGTTTTCCCTTCAAGACGATATAGATATTCCGGTTCAGCCAAATGATTTGCTAAGAAATATTGAATGTTTAAGAACAATATATCTCATCCGATTAGTTGGTGGCTAAGTACTGTACTCAGTATATTTATAAATTTAAGAAGATTGTATACCAAGTTAATAATAAATAACATAATTGTATACATTTTTGATTTTTTGTGTCTCCCACAGAGTTTTTTAAAAATTGTTTTTAGCGCAAGGGCAATAAGACCAGGGCAAGCCTTTGACCATAGAATACTATAGCCTATAACACTCCAGAAGACTTACTGGAATAGAAGAAGGATTGTGCTCCCGTTTCAGCGCTATGCAGGGCTGTACTCAGCTTTCACGGGCCCCTGGGCAGGTCTAGTGGTGTGGACCCTTGTTGCCGTCCGGATCCAAGTTGTTTTTAGACAACAGTGTCCTAAGTAAGACAGACCTGGGCCCCAGGGCAGTTGTCCCTCCCCCCCCCCCCCCCGAGTATGGCCCTGGCGCTATGAGTCGCCAGTGAGGGGAGGCAGCGGGTATACCCGAAAGCATCCCCTCTGAGGGACCTAGTGCCACTAGCATTCAAAGTGGCCAGTGGCTGACCGAACTAATCGTGTTAAACCCAACTGCCGTTAGTACGGCAGTCAGCCTTCTGTAGTATATTTAAGTTTGCTATGATTTGACTACCACACTTTTTCCATGTTAGCGAATTTCCGCTACAGGGAAGAAGCTATTACCGTAGGTCTCAGACTTAAGCCGGAGACCATGATAACTTTTTGTTTTGTGGTCCTCAGATGCCAAAAACACCATTCGTTCAAATTTTTATGTATGTATGTATATATATATAAATATATAAATATACATATATATATATATATATATATGTGTGTGTCCATAAGCACGATAACTCTCGTAAAAAAAGTCCGATCTTAATGAAATTTAGTGCAAATGTGTAAAGTACCATTTATTTGTACAAGTTCGAAAACCAGACAGATCACACTACCCAAAGGGGGGTTTGGGGGGTTTTGTACCCCAAAATTGGGGTTTTCACATCTAATTTTGATTTAAATCAAATTTTGATTCATACCATTGAATTCAGCTTAAAAAATCAAACAAATTGGTATTATGATCATTACGCTTTGTCAATTGGTTACTGAGATATTGAAAGTGCTAAACACAGTACGTTGTCTAATGCTATTCTTATAGATAAAAATCAAAATTTAATATCTCGCTTTGTTAACATAAACTGACGAAACTTGGTATATGGCTTGATCTGGTTGTGGTTTGTTGTTGTTTGCACTAAAAACCAATTTTTCACGTATGGTTCCCGTAGCAGCAAACCTAGGTACTCGGTCCCATGTTATTCTTATAAGAAATAAATGGAAAATAATTCAAATGTTATATATCGCTTATTTATGAATGCATATGGATGAAACTTAGTAGCCTATGTGACTTCACTTCGATGAGTTCTATTGATATTTATATAAAAACCCATTATTTTGTGTTCCTTTTTGCAGCAAACCTACGTACTCATCCCCAATGTTATTTTTATGGAGAATAATTAATATTTATTTTAAATATCTCCTATTTGTGAATATATTTCTTATGAATCCTGGTAAGTGGCTTAATGTGTTATTAAGACATTGGTGGCATAGTAAGGCTTAAGCCCGAGACCATGATAACTTATCGTTTTGAGGTCCCCAGATGTCAAACACACTATTCGTTCAAATTTATATATATGTGTATATATATGTATATATATATATATGTGTGTGTGTGTGTGTCCGTTAGCTCGATAACTTTTGAAAGAAACGCCCGATTTTAATGAAATTTGGCGCAAATGTGGAGAGTAGCATTTATGACTTAAGTTCGAAAACCAGATCGATCGGACTATGGGAAGGGGGTTTTATGGGGGTTTACAATTTTCCAAAAATCGGTTTTTTGCAAATTTTACCCTAAAATGTTAAAAACACTAAATCTTTTGGTTATTGCCATTTTATAGAGCTTAAAAAACAAATAATTTAGTATTTTGAATCATTAAAACCTAGGTTCAGTGGTTGCGGAGAAAATCCAAAAAAGTGTCCCCTGTTAATCTTATGGGAAAAAGGTTTTTAGATTTTTCTCAGATAATTTTACTAAAAACTTCACATCTCTCTTTATTAATATGTTTAGCTCACCAAACAAATAGTTTAGTGTTTTAATCGTTGCTCTACGTCCAACCGTTGCAGAGATATTCAAAGTGCTAAACACAGTACGTTGTCCAATTTTATCCTTATGGAGAATAAATAAAATTTGATATCTCGATTATTTATGAATGTATATTGATGAAACTTTGTATGTGGCTTCAACTAGTTGTGGTATATTGATATTAGCACAAAAAACTAGTTTTTTGTTGATACTCCCCGTAGCAGCAAACCTCCATACTCAGGCCCCCATGTTATTCATATGGAGAATAAGTAAAGCTGTATATCTCCCTTAATTATGAACCTAAATTAAGAGAACTTGGTATGTAGCTTCACCTGGTTCAATTATATTGATAATTGCAAAAAAACTCATTTCTTATCTTCCTTGTTGCAGCAAACCTGCGTCCTCACCCTAATGTTATTCTTATGGAGAATAAATAAAATTTTATCACTTGTTTATGAATGTATTTTTGTGAAATTTGGTAATTGGCTTTATGTAGAAGTGAGACATATATATATATATATATATATATATATATATATATATATATATATATATATATATATATATATAAAATGCATTGGAAATTCGCTAAGTACGCAGGTTTGCTGCGACGGGGTATTTTCTGTTGTCCTTTTTGTGCAAGGGCTTGACTATTTCAAGCTTCAGAATGGGAATGACCCACTTTCAAATGATTTGTTGATTAGATAAGCTAGCGGTTCAGAAATTAGAAAAAAATATGCTTTAAGAACACACTATGGGATTTCATCCCAACCTGATTAAGAAGTGATGTTTTAAAGGCATTATAACATTTCCCACTTCCTCCACATTAGTGGTTCTTAAGAACATTGACCCAGTTATAGGATTTGCTTGCAGAATTTAAGAAGCGTATTGAGTCCTCATTAGAAACCAGGTTTTTCGCAATGTGACAAAAGAAGGTGTTGAAGTTTTTTGCTAGGTATGTCTACTGGATTCCTAAACTGTTTATTCATTAAGAACAATATCACGATTACCAGGATGCTGGACTTTCCCTGTCTCCCCTTGCACACCCTTCCCCCACATGGCTTTACTTTTGTTTCTCACTCTCAAGATAAGTCTGTCATTTGCGATACGCTTGGCCTCCTGTGTTACCTTTTTCAGAACTTTACAATACTGTTTGTAATATTCTGAGAGCTGTAGGCATTTATAATCTGACTTATATAAATGTGCGGTCGAAAGACAAATTTAAATTCCCCGGTTTCTTCCATTTCTCCTGTTACCAACCAATTATTACCACTATTAGCTGATTTATTGTTTATCTGATGGTGCTTTGTTTACATCATATCGTGATGTAAACCAAGCAAAGGAAGTTTTAAACAAAGCTATGGCGTGTGTGTTGCCATTATAATAGATTTGGACTCGTCCTTTTTATATTTACATTGTTCTATTGCTTTTTTACAATTATTTGAGTTACAAAAATGAATGCGTACAAAATATGCAAAAACTGTACCTACCCATTTTTACTTCAATATTAGCATAACTTTTTATTAAAACCCCTAAAAAGATTATAAGAAGAAATGTCTGCTAGCCAAAACAGCTGGCTGACATGGGTAATGTAGAGCACATTAGGGAATTTGGGACAGTAAGTTCCCGTAGCGAGGAAATCAGATGTTGACTTTCAACCGCGCATTAATATCAAACAGATTATACTAGCACACTGGGCTTCAAAACGTGTCCTTTTCCTAAAACAAGAAGTTTTAATATCTAGAGTTATCCAGTCTTATGGTTGGCCTTGATCTGCTTTAGAGGACATACCTTGTCAAACACTAATATAAATGTTCAAGAAAACCTTAAAACTTTTCCGAGATGGTAGCAGCACCTATCAAATTAAGTTCATTGATTCCTGATTAGCTAACAAATCTACTAATATTTTCCGAGGAAAAGTGCCTTTGTTTGTGTGACGCCGGTTTATAAGAAGATTTAAGATCAACGACTTTGAGCCTCAGCATTGTGTGGTCTGATAGGCAAGGTTCAAGAAGTATAGAGATTTCTGCCTTGTAGTTAGTCAGGATATTGTCTATACATGAACCGCCATTCACTGACTTCCTTGTTACCTGTTTTAAGTTTGCTGTAAGGCCGTAGCATGTCATTAAATTTAGGAATTTGCACACTTCAGATTTGTTGTAAGAAGATCTATATTAAAATCTCCAGTAACAACGGGGCCATACACATATTACGTAACACATTTTTTCATCATTTCAGACCCCTCCCCTCCCCCATGTAATGCACCATATCGCTTGACCATACCCTCCCACCTCCTACCCCATGTATTACGTAACTCAATCGTAGTAGGCTTTAAAACAGCTTAAACCTTTTATACATTGTTTTACTAGCAATTTGGAATTTGGATTTCAATGAATCATTTACCTTTAAATTAATTTATTTTAACATAATTTTTAATAACTTATTTCAAAGCAAAATGTATACAAACAAACAAAACTGTTACTAATAATATAAAACAACAAAATTAACTATCTCAACTAAAACGTAACAAATGTTATATATAACTAATACAAATACTAAACAACATAAAAAACTAAAGATGTGGGTGGCATTGCACAATACTTTATCAAGTCATGATTTTACACTCCAAAACAACATAAGCAAACCTGCGTACCCAGCGAATTTACAATGCGTATATATGTATCTTAATGCCACATAAAGCCACATACCAGGTGACATCAATATACATTCATAAATAAACTATTTATGACATTTTAATTTTTCCCCATAAGAATAACATGGCAGCTGAGAATGAAGGTTTGCTGAAACAAGGAACATAAAAAATATGTTTTTATACAAATATTAATATAACTCAACTAGGTAAAGCCACATACCAAGTTTTATTAATATATGTTCATAATTAAGGGAGATAACAATTTTGTTTATTCTCTATAAAAAAAAGTCCAGGTCCTGGATAGCCGCCATTTTGAAACAGATAAAGATAATTGAGTTCTGTTTTCACCAAAATGTTTGTCTGTTACAGGGCTTTAAAATGGTGTATAACATGACCTATGTTTACATTTGAAAATTCCGAGATTCCAACTAGTGACCCTCAGTTTTTGGTAAACCCTACATTTATTTTTTTATTTTTAATATTTTTTTCAAAATAATTAAAAAAATTTTTTATAACAAAATATTTTAAATATGATTTTTTTATTTTTTGTTTTCTATTAACATATTAAAAAGATAATGTATCCAGCTTCAAGAAAAACACTATGTTTGCCCAATTAGTAGCAAAAGGAAATTTTTTACAGTTTATTTACTAAAACATTGCAAAATATTGAAATTTAATTGAGTATCTAGGGCCATGCAGTAATTAAAAAACTAAGTATCCAATGGGTTAAAACTAATTTTACGTTACTCCTAAGGGTCGATTTAGTGAATATTATTTTATTTGATCCTTCTAGGTCAAGTGATTTGTCTGCAATCGGTTTGAGACACCTTACAAGTGACTCCCTGTATAGCAGAGAACGACTCTGTGAAATCAAACTGAATTTTGGACTTAAAAATAGTTTATTGAACTATACAAATTGCCTTAACTTTTACCTTCGCATTTTATCATCAGCATAACAACTAACCCCTCCTATTTTCGTTTTGTTGAAGTATTTGTGCCTTTAATCATGTTTTTTTATACTCACATATAAATCGCACTTTAGAAAGAATAATGGCTATCATCATCATAGTTTACAAAAAGCTTTTGATTGTTCATATTTACACAAAACTATAGAAACTGCTTAAACTGCAACAACAACAAAGACTACAATTCCAGATGGGAACTGATATAATGCTGCTTTATCGTAATAATTTCCGTGACCCAGGATTAAACAAAAGAAAACATCAATCTTTAGTTATATTATCAGTAATAAAAACACAATTATTTCTGCAACATTGAAGGAAACAAATTGAAAATTGAAATAGAGAATATAGAATACGTTGAATCTACATTTGAATTACAATTAATTTTTCTGCCACTTTTATACAGTATTATAAACTCTATTTCCAGTCAGCATATAATTTGTGTTGGTCATTGCCTGCCAATTTTAATTAAAGAAACCTAATTTTAATTAAGATTGTCTGCTTTGTTTACAAATACAACCTGCTCAACTTGCTAACTTTACTCAGGTGTCGTATTGAATTTGGATGTAAAGAAGGGAAAGGGAACATATGGCACGGTAAACAAAATGATTGATGAAAAATTGCCAAAATAAAAACTGTGTTTTTTGTCAATTGCATACTTATAACTGTATAAATTTACAACATATCATATTTTTTTCATCATCCTTGGCCTAAGGGAAATCTATTGACACCAACCTCCTGGCTTCTATACGTTCAGTAGTTTACTCGAAGTAGGTGGTTACACGTTTATTATACATGGGGGTGGCGAAAAAACTGTGCTTTTTGCCGAAATGTATAATTGAGAAAATTTAGGATATCGTATTTTTGTCAACATCCTTGGCCCAAGGGAAATTATTGACACCAACCTAGCCTCTCTACGTTTAGTAGTTTACTTGGAATAGGTGGTTACACGTCGCCACTACACGCTATTATTATATAGGATTGATTTGCCCAGTAATAATCAATTTTGGTTTCTGCATGTAATTGTAACTCCGTGTACAGTACTACTACTACTACTACGAGGAGAACTACTCTCTATGTACATTCTCAGTAGTTCATATTCTCTGAAAGAGATAAATGAGTTTCGGTTAAATTTTTATTGAATTTTAAATCATGTTAAATATAATCTTAACCTCATTTTTATGCCAGGGCTACCTTAAAACTGGTCTATACCAGTTTTGAGGCTGACATTGGGTACAGCAAATTAAGTTGTCATTACATATGGTAAGTTTTTTGGCTGTCCATTATGACTAATTTCCCTTTCACCTTTGGTCCCTCCATTTGCAGTGGCTAGGGATAGAATCTCCGGGTTTGGTACTCAACCTGCCAACCTGATAATGGATGGTTCTTGGCTGTTGTACATGGATACCCTGTCAGTTGAGTTGATCAGTTGGAGGGCAGAATGCGGGTCCCCTGTTTGAGAGCCTCATCCCAGCTGTCACAGGGGCATGGGAGTTGGCCCTCTGAAGGGTAAATTTGGCTGCTGTCCCATCCCACCCTTTCCTTTCCTGCTATATCCTATCCTTCCGGTAACCTGCGCAATATTCCCACTCGTGGAAGACGTGCCTAGTAGCTATGCTGGGGTTTCCTAATCCGTAACAATGATGATGATGTCCTCATTTTCTATGAACAATTTTGGAAAACTAGGAAACTTATAAACAGTAGCTCAGTCAAATTAAATTGTTTTGTCATCGGTGAGGCAATGTTTCTTGCAGCCATACACAACAATGATAAATGATGAATAATAAAATTCTTAAAATGTGATAAATTAACTAGGGTTATTTTTTCTCTAGGTATGATGGCTTCTTCATCAGTTGGGATATATGACCTGCCTGATGAAGTTCTGTGTGAAATATTTTCAAAACTGACTCCAGAAGATGTTGTAAAATATGCTATTACTGTCTGCAAAAGGTGGAATGATGTTGTGAAGGAAAATAAAGTATTTTGGGAACACTTACAATTGACTATTCATTGTGATAATTTCATCAACTACAGTTATTTGAATGAAGAATCTACCAACTCTAACAATTCCCTTCAAAGTTTATATCCAAATGAGCTATTCATTGGTGACCAAGATTTAGAAAAGGTTTCTACTCTGCGTTGCATAAAGTTGACTGAAGGATCTAAAGCAAAAAGTCTGCCAGCATTGCTACTTATTCGAATTTTGGATATTATCAGCAAAACCTGCAAAAACCTAGACAAATTTGAATTCGCAAGATGTTTTGGTGCTACATCAAAGGAGTTTTTCCAGTTTTTAAGAGAACGGTACAGCCATATTAGTGAAGTAAGGTTTGGTGTTAACTGCTCATATATAATTCCTTATAGTGAAATTTCAAGACTCACTAATATCACTACTTTAGTATCCCATGACTATGCATTTAAAAGATCAGATTTAAACCTTTTAGCAGATAGCTGTGAGACCCTGAGCTGCTTATGGATATTATTTTCTAGGTCACTAAAAGTTGATGATATGTTATACTTTTTGGATAAAAAGAAAAATGTTTTAAAAGAACTTGGACTTGGTATGAACCTGCAGGATGTTATTCTTGATAAACTAAAAGAATGCCATAGTTTGGAAGTTCTATTTGCCACAGATGCCAGATATGTAACTGATGTGTGCATAAAATCATTCCACAACCTACCCAGATTGAAGTACTGTTCTCTTCATGGAGCAGTATTTGAACTTGAAACAGTGTGGGGGATGGTTAAGGCTGCTTCATCAGGAATTTCAACACAACTTATTATATTGGATTTAACTGGTTATAAACATTCCAAACGATTTGTTGCCTCGATCTTTCAGGAAGAGGAACTTATGAAAAAGTTTAAAGTAAGTATTTTTATTTTATTTATACATAAGTGTTGAGCAAACTTAATGAATTTTTGAAAATTTAGTCAATAAGTGGCACAGAAGACAGACTTCCACAGATCTTGCTGTTTTCTGGCCTCCATGTTATCAGGTCTGTTAAATGTAATCCTGTAAACTACAGTTTTAAATAACAAATAAAAAAAACTAAATTGAGTTTGCACATTTAAAGTTTTATAATTATCTTCAGATTTACCAAGATAAACTTACATTGAACCACTTTCAAATGGGTTATTCATCATTTAAAGTTCAACCTGTAACTGAATCTTATCTAAAATTTCTTAGTCTTTATCTGATGAAGCCCACAATGGAGGCAATATAATTAACCCTTAGCAGCATATGTGTCATGTTGTGTTCATCAGATACCAATTCTTCAGTTGGGTTATATAGCGTTATATTATATTCCATATTTTTTCCTTGAAACAACTAGTAGGCTTGATATTCCATTAGGCTTCTCCAAATCATTGGGGGGGGGGGGGGGAGTGAGATAGAATTACCTTTCAATGCAACACATGTAATGTCAATGGATTTGTACATCAATGATTAATTTTTAACACTTACGAAAGCTCCAAGTTGAAGGAGAAAATATAGAAATCAGGGTCAGTTTAGGTACCCATTAATAAACTTGAATAGCCTTTTTTATCAAGTTTGCTGTTATTCATACAGTAATTCATAGTATGTTCAACTTATGTACATTTTTGAACTTAGTAGCATGTGACTTAATAAATTGATATTGTTTTAAACTGCATTCTTCATACTTTAAAAAGTATTTTTACTACTTAAAAATTTGCTTTAGCATCATTTGCAATTATTTAAGCTTAAAATATTTAGTAATGAATGTAATATATGTCTGTATGATTCCAGGAAAGTAAATTTGTGGCATTTGACAACGATGTCAACACTGCGATTAGTCTTCCCTGGTTTACTAAATCTTGGTTCCACTGGATGTACCGCAGCAAGACAGTTTTGAGGGATTTCAAGTTTTGGAAGAAGTATCAGAATTACTTTTAAGGTCCATCAAGTGCTTTCCGTCTCTTCTGATGCTTAATATTTCATAAGCAGTAAACTCCAACCATCCAAATTATTTTAAAGAAGAAATAGTAGCCAACATAATAGAAAAAGAGGAATTTACAGAACAAACCAAAAATACTCTACTTTACATGTACAGTTTTATTAAAAATATTTTTTATCAAGTTTTGTCTCTACATTAATTAAATCCAAAACTGTCGTTTATTTTTAACATTGCTCATGACAAATGCTTGGTGTAATATCAATACAAATATTTTTATTATACTACAAAGAATTGTCTTGAATATTTTCTAAGTAATACAAAGCATGGAAAATGTATTAACGTTGAAGGTGCAATGGCTCTTCTGGAAAAATTGTAAATAAAGAATTTAATTTAAAAGGAAGATAAATATCTTAATATTTCTCAGGTTTTGTGAAAAGAGTCACCAATTTTTGAGGCGTCAGTGTGGATATATTTGTTATGTGGCCATTTTACTTTTATTATTTAAAGACTAAAGTTCTTGGAAAGCCTGTGAGTTTTTCACATAAAAAAAGAAAAGATCAATTTTAACACATTCAGCCCGATGTGTATCAAATCAAATCAAATCAAAATATTCTTTATTTATTTGTTACAATGTACAATACACAAAACAGTCAGTGTACAGTAAACAGAATAGTCATAGTAAGATAAAGAGTACCTTATTCTAATTATATAAATAAAAAGAAATATTTTGTATGAAGTCCTCAAGGAAAATCTGACAAAGAGTATAATGCTTTGTTGATCAGACACTGTTTTAGTTTCTTTTTAAAATAATT
This sequence comes from Allygus modestus, assembly GCA_963675035.1. Classification (NCBI taxonomy): domain Eukaryota; kingdom Metazoa; phylum Arthropoda; class Insecta; order Hemiptera; family Cicadellidae; genus Allygus; species Allygus modestus. The sequence continues at coordinate 81,570,906 of OY776116.1, forward strand.
GTAATTTTGTTCTCTTTTAATTTCATTTAGTAAATTGTGTAAAGAATTTTTTGCCCATATAGTTAGTTTTATTAGTATAAAATTCCAAGTTGTGTTTTTCTAAAATTAATTGATTTTTTGTATTGTATGTGTGATTAGTCTGAAACAAAGTATCATAATCATGTTCTTTAATATATTTTATTGATTCAAACATATATAAGCTGTAAACAGTGAGAATTATGAATTGTATAAATAGGGGTTTGACAGTGGCAGTGTTCTTTAGGCCAAACATTACTCTTATTGCCTTTTAGCGAATTTCCCCTATAGGGAAGAAGTTATTACCGTAGTCAGCATGGTAAGACCTAGGCCCGGGACCAAGATAACTTTTCGTATTGAGGTCCCCAGACCCCAAAAACACCTTTCGTTCGAAACTATATATATATATATACTTATATGTGTGTCCGTGAGCACGATAACTCTCGTAAAAATGATTCGATTTTGATGAAATTTGGTATAAACGTGTAAAGCAACATTTATGACTTAAGTTCGAAAACCAGCCAGATCGCTCCATCCCAAGGGGTATTTTGGGGGGGTTTTGTACCCCAAAAACGGGTTTTCACTATTGGATTCAGCTTGAAAAACCACACAATTTGGTATTTTGATCATACCTCTTCGTCAGTTGGTTCCCGAAATATTGAAAGTGCTAAACACAGTACGTTGTCTAATGTTATTCTTATGGAGGAAAGGAAAAATTTTATATCTTGCTTATTTATGAACGTATACTGACGAAACTTGGTAAAAGGCTTCATCTGGTTGTGGTCTATTGATATTTGCTAAAAAAAAAAAACTTCCCGTTGCAGCAAACCTGCGTACTCAGCCCCAATGTTATTCTTATGGAGAATAATTGAATGCTTTGTCTCCCTTAATTATGAACATAAATTAATGAAAACTGATATACGACTTCACCTAGTTGAGTTATATTGATATTAGCATAAAATCCCATTTGTTGTGTTCCTTGTTGCAGCAAACCTGCGTACTCAGCCCCAATCAACTGCATTTATAAAGAAATTGTTGAGGGTTTCACTGACTTTTAATTGGTTGACTATTGCTTGACCATCGTTAATTCAATATTATTAGCGAATTCCCCCTATAGGGAAGAAGCTATTACCGTAGGTCTCATGGTAAGACTTAAGCCCCAGACCATGATAACTTTTTGTTTTGTGGTCCCCGGATGCCAAAAACACTGTGTCCGTAAGCACGATAACTTTTGTAAAAAAGGTCTGATCTTAATGAAATTTGGTACAAATGAGTAATGTACCATTTATTTGAACAAGTTTGAAAACCAGACGAATCGCACCATCCAAAGGGAGGTTTGGGGGGGAGGTTTACCCCAAAAATTTTGTTGGGGGGTTTTAATTTTTATTTAAATCAAATTTTAATTTATACCAATGAATTCAGCTTAAAAAACAAACAATTTGGTATTTTGATCATTGCTTTACGTAAATTGGTTACTGGTATATTTCAAGTGCTAAACACATTACTTTGTCTGATGCTATTCTCATGGAAAAAAATAAAAATTGTATTTCTTGTTTATTTATGAATATAAACTGACGAAACTTGGTATATGGCTTCATCTGGTTGTGGTTTGTTATCGTTGGCACAAAAAACCAAATTTTCACATACGATTCCCATAGCAGCAAACCTAGGTACTTGGTCCCCATGTTATGGGAATAATTAAAATTTTATATATCGCTTATTTATTTATGTATATGAATGTAACTTGGTATGTGACTTTACTTATATCAGTTCTATTGGTATTTGCATAAAAACCCATTATTTTGTGTTACTTGTTGCAGTAAACCGGCGTACTCATCCCCAATGTTACTCTTATAGAGAATAATTGAAACTGTATTTATCACTTATTTGTGAATATATTTTTATGAAACTTCGTCTGCGGCTTTATATGGTATTAAGACATTGGAAATTCGCTGAGTACGCAGGTTTGCTGCGACGGGGGTATTTTTTTGTTTTATATATTTACCGGTCTTTGCCCTTATTGATGACTGACCAAGTGGGTTTTACCTTGTTTGCAGAATTTAGAATTTTATCTTTTATTAGTTGTTTTTGGGTACTCTGTAAAACGATGGTTTTGTTTAAGAATGATTAGTTTTGCTTTTATATCTTTTTTAATAGATTTTTTGTTGTACTAAATTCATTTTCTAGCTCAATCAGTTTGAATTTTAGGTCTTTTAGCTCATCTGTAATCCATTTCTGTTTGTTATGAGTTTTATCAACTCTTAGTTTTTTAGGAAAACATAAGTCAAAATGATATTATAAAATTGTGTGAAATATGTCATGTATTTTCAATCGATGCTTGGTAAACCTCCACCCAACTTTCATATGAAATATGCTTTACAAACATATTTACATTGGTTTCATTAAACATTCTAGTTTCTCTTTTAATTTTGTTTCTATGTTTACAGTTTATATTGAAAATATCTAGAATCTGAGCATCATGATCTGATATTTTAGTTATCATACCCCTCACCTCCATTCTATAAGAGTTCACATTAGTAATGAAATTATCAATTGCAGGTCCTGAGTTAATGGTTACCCTGGTGGAAAAATCCATCTTATAAAAACATGTACATTTTCAGTATATTTTAAAATTTAATGTAGTCTGTCTTTTTTGAGAACATTGATATTAATATCACCAGTTATAACAGCATTAGTATATGTTTTACAGAGTCTTTCAATTAGAATTTCAAGTTTATCTAAGAATGAGTGGAGGAAACAAAAGTGGGGGTACGATAAAGACCCACCAGAACAAGAGTAATATCTCCAATGTCAAACTGAGACAGGCATTCCTTACCCAAGAGACTGAATCAATTTGAGGCAGATATTTCTTCATCTATACTTTGTTTTACATCTTAATTGTTGTGTTGAGATTTTGTAAGGAGAATACGTTCTGAAGTACTTTGCATTTTGTCTTTCTGTTCTTCTGAGTTGTCCATTCAGGGTTGCATGAGGTTTGGAGTATTAAGTCACGATTGTCTTGAGTTTGCTTCTATTAATGGAATTGGAATCTCCTCACATGCGCTATCTTTGACGTCAAACCTTATGTTTAGAATAAGTGAACCCCAGTGGTACACGTCAGAATTTTTGAAAATATTAGAAATACGATACAGCAAACAGTCATCTGAATAAAAAGACAAAGCATTATTTTTCAAGAACTAATTCTGACAAAAAAATGACGTGTGCACCACCGGTGTGTCTATATAAACCTAAACCACGAACATAGTTTAAATAACTCATCAAAGCTCCGAATGCACTTTAAAAAGGCATACAATTAAATGGAAACAGTGCGCCACAGGTGGTACTAATCGGAGTTTTAGAAAGTTTGCCGTGTGCCACCGGTGGTGCACGTCGGGATTTTTGGGAAGTTAAAAGCTGACTATCATTTTCAATCGGGCTGAACGTATTAAGTACTAGTTGATCTAAAGCTTGAATAAGGTCAGAAGGAATTTCAAGAGCTACCAATGCTGACAGTATATTGTAGTTTGAAGCGCCTATTGCATTTAGCTACTTTTGTGCACTTTTATTTTTGTCACTAAGAATACTTTTCATTTCAAAGTAATTTTCAAATCTGATTGTAAAGCTCTCCTTAGGAAGTACCGAATTTTCTAAAGGAAGATTTATCAAATATGGGAAACATTATTTCAGGAGCCTGAATGAATTTGTATTTGATGATCTTGCATCTGGGCAATTTTTGCCTAACATTTTGTCTAATAGAATTTGGTTTTGATTAATACGGTCAGACTAGCTGCCATCAGACCTGGTCTCACCCAGGAATAAACCTGTGGTGTGTGGTGCATTCTGTGGTTATCCCGTGGAACTACTACAAACCAAGATCAGCTGTTTGGATTTTCATCAGCTCAAACCAAAGTGAATAACACAGGATTGGAACTTGGCTTCCCTGTGTGGCGGAGCCCCATGAGAATTTCTTAAAATCCTTTCTTAGTACCCAAATTGTATTCCAATTGCATTATTATTTAAGCATTTGAGGTTCTTTCCTCTGAAACTGGGTTTTTTATATTGCTTTTTCTCAAAATTTCGGGGTACATACGTGGAACTGAATCACAGGCAAATTGCATGTCTGAGTCTGCATGTTATATACAAATACAATCATTGTAATTTCCTATATATTAAGAGTTAACAACATTCGTGCTTGATTCTTTTGAAAGCTGCTTTACACTCCTGATTCTAAAAGACATATTCCTCAAGGAGACAAGAGTAAGGGTGATGTACTGTTCATGCATTTTGAATAAAATTAGTGTAGAACAATGCAATTCCGAGAAACCACATAACTTTTAGAATGGTTTGAAAGTAGCTTTTATTTTGCCTTGGTTATTTAGAACACATTTATTAATAACTAATAATCACCTCGGATAAGCAGGCTCGAATAACCAAGAGTGTACTAAAGGGATGAAAATAGGGAAACAGATATAAGGCACATTACCCATTAAATTATTTATTAGGCTAAAGCTGCTGAACAATTTTATGAAAATGTTACATTGTGACTTAATACAAATATATTATTTCAAGAATTACATTATACACCAAACATACATTTGTCCTTGATAATTTTAGTTTCACAGTGATTATTTAGACTTTCATATCACGATTAAAATGTAAAATTAAATAAAAAATAAAAACGGATAAAATTTAAATAAATAAATTATAAACAGCTCTTAACAACTCTTTCAAAATTATAATAATTATGACTTCATACAAAAACATAATATATTTAATATAAATAAGTGTATACCTTTAAAACTATCACAACTTAAATACTATGTGTATATATACAAATACATTTAAATTGGCAAATGAACAAATGTTACTCAACGGGGACTGCATTATGCGATGGGGATTGAGACGGTGTAGTAGAATTAACCCACTTGTTCAAAGCTAGCCAGGTTTTGTCTGAAAACAAAACAAACAAATTCTAAAATAAGCAACTTGAACCAACTTACATTCCAAAAAGAGGCATATTGCTAGCCTCTCTCTGTAACTTTAGTCAGAACATTGCATGTGTCTGATGCCACACGTGTTGAACAAATTGACAACAATTTACACTTTAATAAGTCATAAGTATACCCATCCACTGGGGTGCCATTCAGTGACATGCACCTTGTACACTTGACTAAAATCATCCAACACACCACTGCTGAAGGAGAATATATTACTGGCCACCACAAATTAGCTCTTCTAATGTAAGTTACTGCCATTGTTCAAAAGTATACATAAAACATAGGCAACCATGAAATTGTGTCCTGAAACAAGATTTATTTTTCATAATAAACGTTTTGGTTTGTATAAATACAAGCCCATTCCTTTCAACAAGCTTACCAGCAACAACAATTATGTGATGAAAACTGTTCAGCAAACTGAATCACCAGATACGGTTGCTTTAGAACGACAATCATTTTACAACGTAACATCTACTTTAGTTAGCAACTTCAGCTTAAACACGCAAGATAAGCAACGGCACTTTTGACAGACCAAGGTTTTGAGATTTAAAAACGTTATTAAAGATCCACATGACTAGAATAAAAACATTGATCAAACCAAGAAAAGTAATTTGTTATTAAGAAAGGACAACACTTGGTTTGTTAACAAATAAGATTGATCAACAAAACAGAAATCTAGATAACCATGAAGTTCACTTCTCTGATGCATCAATCGTGATCAGCCAACAAGTAACTAATATTTCAAAAACTCTAAATGATGTACTAGAAAAACAATAATTATTTTACCAAAAATATAATATAGAAATATAGGAACTGCAATAAGCACTTTGATGGCCCCATTGTTTGTCTATATTTGTGTAGGAGGTATTGAGGATTGTTTCCAAAATCCACTTATATTACAACCACTACTTAGACTTATGTTTAAAGATGATATTTTATGTTTAGGAACAAGGAATTGAAAGTAAATTATTTTTGCCGGAACACAAAACTAATTTTATCTCTGAATCTATTGCAACAAGATTTTACATTCTTAGATATCAATGTTTTCTTAAAAATTTTAAATTAAAAAAACAAATGTGTGTGAGTGCAATGAAATATTTCGCCTACTAAAGTTACTATCCATTTCATAAAAATGAGAGGGTTAAATTTTTCTTAAGTTTTTGAAAAACAAGTTTCAGAAAAAATTGGTTTAAAAAAATCTGTATTTAATGCAACTGCTACACAAAAAGGATGTAACATAATGTATGAACCATAATTAGAACTTACATTAAGTAGTTTTCGAAACTCGTCCTTTACTCAGCTCCATAGTGTCTTTTGCCTAAAAAAATGGATTAATCAGTATCAGTAGAACAATAAACAGTATCAGGAAACTGACTTACTGTATTCATTGAAAACCCCTTACTATTGAGTCTTCCTTCTTTTGTTAACTATATGTGGAGCACTAATTGTCCTGCAAGTAAGGTATTGTGTTAAGACTGATCTACCACAAAGTAGTAGCCCAAATCCATTCAGAGGTTTAAAAAGTCATTGACTACTTACAATGGAGTTTTACTTTTCCCACCCATACACAGGCACGTATGGAGAAGGTATTTTTCAAAATATTTTAATTTGACTTATTGGTGGAAATATTTGTTTTGGTGTTCCCTAAGCCCCAAAAATAGTTTTTGAGGCGATGTCTGTCTGTCCGTCCATCTGTTTGGATGAGTGCAGACATTCTGATTATAAGCTACTCAGGTTTGGAGTGCCTCAAGGGTCGATTTTAGGACCTTTGCTCTTTCTATGCTACCTGAAAGGTATAGATAATGCATTAATCAACAAATTAAATCGTGAACTCTGTCTTTATGCTGATGATTCTAATTTGTTAGTGTCATCAAACTCTACCAAAGAAACCAAAATTTACACTTTAGTCGAACTGTAAAATATTGGAAATTATTTACATAACCAAAATTTACTTTTAAATTCCCAAAAAACTTAATTTGTAACTTTTAAGACAGCACAAAATAGAATACTAAGGGAACCAACAATAATTTATGACTCACATGGTATTGAAAAGGAAAATATTTATATATAATTCTGTAAGCGAAATTTTTAAGTCAAAATTGTGGAAGTTTTAAAAATCGCAGGATGATGGGAGATGGCTCAAATTAAAGATCTTGATCCCAGGGACTCGGGGAAAAATAGCAGTGTTTCCAAAAAGTGACCAGCGAACAAGAAATAACGTAAAACATTCCCCATAAGAAAAGCATGAGGATTTAAAAACGTCTGCTATGTTTACACTAAAGCATGTGATTAAATGTCTACTTTGTTTATGTGTTCCTCCATTGAGCAAGGTTAGGGGCCATGGCCCCTTCAAGCCACTAGTAGTACAGTAAACTTCTTAGGTTTGACAATAGATTTCAGCAACTGAATTGGGATGATCATGTAAATTTTAATTAGAATTAACTTTGAAATTTGCGCTTGATAAAAAATGTCTTATTACTGTGATTTAAAAACGTTAACAAATATTGATTTTGCCCATGTGCACTCTTCACATTTCCTATTGCATAGCCCTGTAAGGTTCTACAAAAAATATAAATATGGATAGTATTTTGAATCAGCAAAAAAGAGCTATTAGAATTATGCTTAAGTTAAAGCACGATGGATCAGCCAAGGAACATTTTAAAAATTTAAAAATTTTCACTGTTTATGGTCAGTATATATATGAATGCGTTCTCATAGAAAAAACACAAATGTCAAAAATCAATTTTTAAGGTACCCACTCACTCTTATAACATTAGGAAAAGGAATTAAATTATTCAGACTCATAGGCTGAATTTTTTGAGAAAAAAACCTACCTATGCAGGTTATAAATTTCTAAACTATATTCCTGAAATAATAAAAAAAGAAACCAATTCAATCAGGTTTAAACAAATTCTTAAAGAGTATCTGATGAACAGGGCTGTGTACTCAACTGAAGAATTTTCTAACTCCCTTCAATAGTTTTATGTTTAAGTTATTATTTTATAAGACGCTGTTCTTTGTACCATTTATGTACATACAAATGAATAAAGATATTTGGCTATTGACTACAAATCACATCAGTATTATATCACCCTAATGTACTATCACCCGATTGTGATAAAATGTGTACTTATCATTATTAAAAATAACTTAAAAACAAAATGGTTAAGTATTTTGAATTATTATTTTCCAGCGAATTACTGGGGAGAAAATTAAAATATTTGATTAGCAACACATTATTTCATCTTCCAATGTTTTTCTTATGGAGAATCAATAAATTTATATCTCTCTTACTGATAAATTTAACTAAAACTTTGTATGTACTGTATGTTGAACTAATATTAACAGATAGAGGATATTCGGAATATGTTACCCTGTGAAGGGGATTTTCCCCCATTAAAACTACTGTGTGCAGCAAATGGTTTTGTACTTCCTCCAAAAATGAAATTTGGAGTAACATTTCTGAAAAAAAATTACTCAAATGTTTATATACAGAGTGAGTCAGACCACCCGTCAAGCATGTATAATGGGAGAATGGGTAAAGACATCAAACAACATTTTTCCCCACTAAAACGCTTATGGGCAATCTATTAAAAATATTATCATCAAAATTTATGTACAGCATGTTCTAAAACTAAAGGTCATGGGTTTGAATCTCAAAATTTTCTTATTTAAACATACGGAAAATTATACATCATTTTTAAGGTTTTGTTAAAATATACATTTTGGCAAAAACAGAATTCACTTAACTTACATCCGTTTCAAAATCGCGGCCATTTTTGTGTAAAATATTGACATTTACGGAATACCCTGCATTTTCTAAACAACTGCTCGTATATGTTTTCCAACTCAAATTTATTACTCGTGATAAACTCACCTTTACTCTGGTAGGCTTTTAAAAAATCTACAAATAAGAATTAATAGTATATTAAAAAGGTCAGCCTTTTTGAAATAATTAAAATTTTAAATTGTACATGGTTGCCCTGTAAGACCTATTTGTGAATTTTTGTTCAGCAGAAAACACATTAGTAGTGCAGTAATACAACTGCTGATTCACTATTCACTGGAAGATAACAGTGATTGGTTTAGAGCAACATATGACTTCAAAAGCAAGACAAAGGTTTCATGTTTACTAAAGTAAATAATACAATTTATATATTTAGAAAGTACTTACGGTTTTGGCTTGTTCTGTGTTGCTGTGGGGTTGGGACCTGCTGCTTTTTTCTTGGCATATCGGAATTTTTTCACATAAGCTTCAACTAAATGTTGAATTTTTATCGGATTTATTTCTCCAGATTTATTGTGACAAATCTGTAAAAATATGAATACAGTTAATTTTTTTCTGTAAAGTCAACTAAATAATTTCATAATGTTGTAATTTTAAAAGGAGCCTCCTATTTAATATAACTCCAAGGGACATTGAACACTTCATTACTAGCAAACTCAATGAAGATATAGACAATATTAATAACTAAAAAATCATACAGCTGATTTAGGAGACTCGAGTCACATGTAGCATTGACAAGGTGTACACAACAGTGGCATTTCTTTCTGTAAAAAGAACAATATTTAAATTTTTTTCTATCATTTGCTGCAAGTTGTAATTTATATTATATAAATTTAGCCACACCAATGTTCAGTTCTTAAAACCCCACAGAAATAATACCCTCTAGGCTAAAAAACTCGGCCAAATCCTGTTGTTAGCCAGGGAAAAATTCTATTTACTTGTAGAGGGGAATTACGATAAATATTTTGGTAAAATCATACTGAAACTTGTTGTAACATCTACCCACAACAGTGGCATTTCTTTCTGTAAAAAGAACAATATTTAATTTTTTTTCTATCATTTGCTGCAAGTTGTAATTTATATTATATAAATTTAGCCACACCAATGTTCAGTTCTTAAAACCCCACAAAAATAATACCCTCTAGGCTAAAAAAACTCGGCAAAATCTGTTGTTAGCCAGGGCAAAATTCTATTTACTTGTAGAGGGGAATTACGATAAATATTTTGGTAATCATACTGAAACTTGTTGTAACATCTAAAATAATAAACACTTCCTACTCAAATTTAATTTGTAACTATGTCCCCTTTAAATCCTGGCTCACTCAAAAATAGGGACAGCTTCTAGAATGGCAATGAAAAGTCTACTTCAGTATATGCAGAGTGTTTCTACCTTGCAGGCAGAAAGAAAAAGTACACATGAAGATATGTCCTAAAACGCTTAGTTTTCCGACTATCTGTCTGTATATGTTTTTTACTTAATGTTATACCTTAGGAACGTCTGAAGACATCAACTTCAAACTTGGTAGATGTTTTATATCTAATAAGACCCATTTTCGTATGGAATATCAAGTTTCTACTATGTAACATTTCAAAATGGGTGCCATTTTTACCACCCAAAACTAAATATCTTAAAAACCGTAATATTTAGGAAAAAGCTGTAAGAAACAAGAAAGCTGTGTAATTATGTGCTAAAAATAATAATATGAATAAAAATAATAATACGAATATTTTAACTATTTAGGATATTTTGTTTAAGGGGTTTTCACTATTTAACACGTTGAATGCGGAGGACGTGAATTCCCACCCCGCGGCACTCGCGCCATTGGCAGATGACGGGAATTCACATCCCCCAATATTGCTTCAGTGTGAGCTCAGCTCTTGATGAGGACGGACTACACACTGTTCGCAGTTTACATATAACCATGTGACATTTGTGGTGTAGGTTGGCACTGAAATTTCCCACAATTCCCGCAACTATGGGACTGAGAAAACTGCTATTTTTGCTAACAAAGTCCCTCGAAATGGCAATACTGACTCTCTACATCGACCTGGCATATGCTGCTATCTGTTGGGGCTTTTTAGAACTAAGTTCAGCTATATTGTAACGTAGTACAGCGCCTATGAGCGTCACAGGCATTGGTTAGCCAAGATTTAGAAATGTGATCCAGAGCAGTGATTGGCGGGCCACATTTTGCGAACGACCCCCTCGGGGCAGTCACATCGAACGTGTTAACAGCATGCTGTAACCACGAATGGCCCTACCTTAGGCACAGATCTCCTCAGAATCTCTTTGTACTCCTCTTTGTTGACGTGCTTCTTGGCGTAGTGAGGTTTCAAAACCAGCTTCACCTCTTCCACCACCCTCTCCTGCCTGTTCAGCTTCTTCAAAAACTGCAAAGGAATGTCAGAACCATGATTACATCACAGATTTCTATCAATATGTAATATCACAGTTGCTAAAGCACATTTTGCAATGTGATCAAAGCAGAATATTAAAAGTCCTTAGGTAAGAGGACGTTAGAGTCAGCGGCCATGTTGGATTTATACTCCATAAGAAATTTAAATAAATACATTCCATAAAATCTTAACACTAATAGGCTAAGGAAATTTTTGTTGTACCGATTTCAGCCAGATCGCTCCACCCGAAGGGGTATTTTGGGGGGGGTTTTGTACCCCAAAAATCAGTTTTTTGAATTTTTTTGATATAATTTTTGAAATAGTCAAATTTTAGTTTTTACTATTAGATTCAGCTTAAAAAAACACACAATTTGGTATTTTGATCATTCCTCTACATCAATTGGTTACCGAGATATTCAAAGTGCTAAACACAGTACGTTGTCTAATGTTATTCTTATGGAGGAAAAGAAAAATTTTATATATCTCGCTTATTTATGAACGTATAATGACGAAACTTGGTATACGGCTTCATCTGGTTGTGGTCTATTGATGTTTGCTCTAAAAAAAATTTTTTGCCAAAGGCTCCCGTAGCAGCGAGCCTGCGTACTCAGGCCCCATGTTATTCTTATGGAGAATAATTAAATGCTATGTCTCCCTTAGTTATGAACATAAATGAATTAATTTAATTATTAATTTAAAATTTGTTTTACTTAATATAGTTTTATAGAAGATGAGAATGCCAAATAGTCAACCAAGACTAAATGAATTAAAACTGCTATATGACTTCACCTAGTTGAGTTATATTGATATTACATAAAAACCTATTTTTTGTGTTCCTTGATGCAGCAAACCTGCATACTCAGCCCCAATGTTATTCTTATGGAGAATAATTAAAATTGTATATATTGCTTATTTGTGAATATATTTTTATGAAACTTGGTAACTTAAGTGGCTTTATGCAGTATTAAGAAATTTATATCTCCATTAGAAATTCGCTGAGTATGCAGATTTGCTGCGACGGGGGTATTTATTACTAAATTCATCAATTTATAAAGTTTTTCTGATAAACTTGGAAACAAAATATTTCATGAACAAAACACAGTTTTATCAAGCTTTTAAATTAAATGCTTTTAAAACATTGGGGCAAATAATAAAAACAAATTGTATTTAGTGAAGACATGTTGAGCACAAATTGAGAGGGAAATTGTTGTTGGTTAGCTTGCAATCAGCTGGCCTGTTAAAAAAATTTACCCTCTTTCTGTCGCATAGAAATACACAATTCTTGTGGATGCTTTAGAAATACACCATTCTTAGTAAATGCTTTAACTGAAATCAAAATAAATTAAAAAAAAGGTATTGTACAGCCACTAGCAACCACACTGTGTCACTCATCTTGATAGTCTTGGAGTGTAAATTGTGATGGAAACCCAAGCCCCAACCACAGTAGGAATTGTTTATATTGGCACTACTTTTTTAGTATAGTAGTGTGAAAAATCTTCAGTGGTACCACCTATTATTCAGTTAGTTCCAAGACTGACCAACAGCACTTGTAACTCTAATGTCCTCTTAACGGAAAGATTTGTTTTAATTTCTTATTTGAATGCAAATTGAATCTAAGTTTTATGTCCCCTCCCTATTGTTGAGTCCCTTGGAATACTTTTACATCTCAGCCTTCACCATTTGTACTACAATTTTCCATAGATCTAATTTGTTTTTCCAAATTTGGCTAGCATGATTTGTTAAAGATGAATAAAAAGTGTACCAGTTTTTGTCCATAATCAATTAATTGGAACTATTTCAGTTTTTTATTTGTTTTTTAATGGCCCATAAAGAATGCCTACTAAAAACAATATTAATTGGACAAGATAAATTGCCCTACTAGAGAAGAAGATATTTCTTAGATCTATTTAACTTAACTTTTCATAAATTACCTATATGAAACGGAGTGGTGAATACCTATTGGTTTTAGACATCTATATGTGTGTTTGTACCCCATATGATGTAACAAACACGCTGGTAAACTATCATAACATTTTTTTACTTCCTGTAATTTTGTTATAAATTACATTTTGGTTTTGTATTTTTCTGAATCAAATTTTGCATAGAAAATTATGTTGCAGCAACTAACCATACACAAATATCCTAATATATAATTGCTAAAGAATAAAAGGAAATCCCTGTCTTTGAGCATGCTTCTGAAGCTATTGTGGGACCTACAAGGCTGAAAATTAAAAAAAGTATAGAAAATAAGATGGGAAAGAACTGAATAGTGATATTTTAGTTTTTGTCTTATTTTCCTTTAAGACGGGGGGGGGGGGGGTTAACTGGCTTCTCCAACAAAGCCAAAGTTAACTTTCAAGGTCTGTCCCTCCTTGACGAATAATTCAAAACTGTTGATTTATAGTTCACGTAAAATGAAAAAAATATAACTAGCCACAAAACACTACACAGAAGGCTGACTACCATGTTAACGGCAGTTGTGTGCAAAATGGTAGTTCGGTCACTGGTCGCTTTGAACGCTAGTGGCGCTAGAGGGGGCACATTTGGGTACATCCGCTGCCATCCCTATGGGCAACCAGACTTATTCTCTACTTCACCCGTTGCCTCACCTCACAACAACTCGACACAGAAGCACAACCCTTCTCCTATTCCAGTCACCCTTCTGTATTGTTTTGGTTTTCTGTGCTAACAGTTTCAGTGAGCATAATGTCAATCACAAATAGTTAACCGAAGAAAAAATCGTAAATATTGAATATTTTGGAATTTTATCGATTATCAAAATAATGTCAAATCTGGTTTTAAACTCATTATATTTATCTATAAACAACCAAAACTAAACTTTCTATTTTTGTTTACATAAAACATAAACAAAACTAAACATATCAGCTGATTTCTAAATACTACACTTTTCCCCCGCCATCGTCAACTGCACCTTCTCTTTTTCTAAGTTGATTTGAATGCTTCCTTTTCATTACACCGCCACTTCACTTCATACGAATACAACCCATTGCATTTATTTACAGTTCCTGCCTTCCAACCTGGGCTATTTTCATTTTCACCCATATTTCTTCCCCTTCTTCAAAGGTTCTTAGTGTTATTTTTTGTTGGCTCTCTCTGTTCTTGCCAAAGTCTGATTTCCATTTGTTTCCTTGGATTTGGTTTCGTATTGTCTAGCATCGTTGGCATTCTTCGGCCAAGGAACAACTTTGCAGGGGCCAGTTGTCTTTTGTGGGACATTTCTGTAACTGAACAACACATTTTGTATCGCCAAAGTAGAATCCTTAACTTCCTGCTTTGTTGTTTTATAACGTCTTTTCAAGGTGCGGATGAGACGTTCTACTAAACCATTACGCTTGGGGTGGTAAGGGGTTGTTCTAATGTGTCTAATTGAATGTCTCTTGAAAAATGCTTCAATTTCAGAAGAGAGAAACTGTGGACCATTGTCTGTCACAACCTGTGACGGTATCCCAAATCTACTCATCCATCCCCCCAGTCTTTGAATTATGGCTGTTGAGGTCGTCGTTCTTAAAAACACTCAACTTCTGCCCACTTAGACAACGCATCAATCCCTACTAACCACATCACCCCATCAACTGGACCAGATAAATCTAAATGTACTCTTTCCCACACCTTTTCTGGAATGTCCCATGGGTATACAGGAACTTGGTTCAACGTTTTCTTGGTTTTCTTGACATGTTTCACAACTCTTTACATGCATTTCTATACCTTCGTCTATGTCAGGCCACCATACATAGTACCTAGTAATGGATCTCATGGCTGATATACCAGGATGTCCACAGTGCAAGATTCGCAACACCTTAGATCGCATAGTTTGTGGAACCACAACTCTACCAAACCACATTAAAATTCCATCTTCCAGCGATAGTTCTTCTTTCCTCTGCTTGAATGGTTTTAAGTTTTCAGGTATCTTTTCTGGCCATGAATTTAACACCTAACTTTTAACTAGTTTGATGTATTTATCCAAATTGCTGTTCTGTTTGAGTTCCTTATATGACACTATTGTTTCAACTTTGTCCATATTCAAAAATTGTATGTCACTAATATCCTGAGTAGATTCTCCTTTGTTGTCTATTGGGAGTCGAGAAAGTGCATCTGCGCAAACATTTTCTTCCCCTTTTCTGTATTCAATTTGAAAATCATACTAGTTCAAGTGCCCATATAACTAATCGATTATTCATAACTTTAGGAAGATTCCTTGTTTCTCCGAATATTCTTTGAAGTGGTTTGTGATCTGTTATAAGTGTGAAATTCCGTCCATACACATATTGGCGAAATTTCCTCACACCAAACACAATTAAAAGCGCTTCCTGATCAATATTTGAATATCTTTTCTCAGCTTCTGACAGTGTTATGCTTGCATAAGCAATTGGCTTTTCCAATTCATTCTCAAACTTGTGCATTAGAGCACACCCAAGACCATCTTCTGATGCGTCACACACCAACACTATAAGGGTTTGGACTCATCATAAGGAACAATTGTGTCTTCTTCTGACAGAATCATCTTCACCTTTGTAAAAATTTCATCTTCTTTCTCCGTCCATACCCATTTGGATCATTTTTCAGTTAGCTGGTGTAATCTAGAACACAGAACATGCAATCTAGGGATGAACCGCTCATAATAGTTGATGGATACTAAAAAAGATCTCAGCTGCTTACCATTTTTTGGAGTAGGTGCGTTCTGTTTGGCTTCAAACTTTTCTGTTGTTGGGTGAATACCCATCACATCAATCACATGGCCCAGGTATGTAACTGAACTCTGCATAAACTTACATTTTTCTCTCTTAGCTCTTAACCCTACATCTTTCATCCGTTTTAAAACCTCCTTCAAGTTCTGCAGGTGCTCCTCTTTGTTTCGGCCTGTTACAATTAGGCAGAGGCTACGTACACGTCCGACGTGAGCCGCTACTGTTCACGTCCGTTCCAAATTATGCACCGTACGTTACTTTTCCTGTGATTTTTAAAACAAATTGAGAGCCAGAAAACCTCCTAACCTAACCTAATGTGACCTAACCTAACCTAACCTACGCGGTAGCGAAGTGAATTTGCCCTTACATTGGACGTGTAAGTAGTCACTTCGTTACAATTACATCGTCTAAAAGCACACCTACCTGTGGTATGCCCTCAAGAAGTTTTTCCATGTAGGCCTATCCTTGAAAAATACCTGGGTTGGAAGTAATGCCGAATGGCAGTCTCTTGTACTTATAAAATCCATCATGAGTAGCAATAACCAAAAACTTTCTGTCTTCCTCAGCCACTTCCATTTGGAGATATGCATCCCTCAAGTCAATTACTGAATACTGTTTCCCTTGGGCTATTTCATTTGTCAACTCTTCAAATGTTGGAAAAGAGTAGTGTGTGTAATGATGTTTGGATTTAAGGTCACCCGGAAGTCCCACATATCCTAATAGCACCATTGTCCTTTTCCACATTTACTGTTGTAGTGGCCCATTCTATTGGTGTTTCGGAAGGATCTACTTTTTCTATAACACCCTCACTAACTAGTCTGCTTAGTTGAAAGTAGACTGGAATATGGGCTTATTTGTTACGGTGGGAATTATCTTTCAAATTTAGAAGCAATTTATGTACAGCAAAAACATTTTGTTAGATTAATAGCTAGGAGAAGCCAAAGAGACAGTTCAAGACCTTTGTTTTT
The DNA here is from genome assembly GCA_963675035.1 of Allygus modestus. NCBI lineage: Eukaryota > Metazoa > Arthropoda > Insecta > Hemiptera > Cicadellidae > Allygus > Allygus modestus. The sequence continues at coordinate 81,587,776 of OY776116.1, forward strand.
ATCATTAAAAATTCTGCCCTTAAGGTATCTGTTTATATATAAGGTCTTAAAAAGTTTTTATGATAAAAGTGGAAATCTCCCCCAAAATACTGACTCTTATCGAAGCAAATTAAGAACTCACCATCACAGCCTTGTTCCAAAACCAAATTATACCTTTTTTACTAAAACATTTTCTTTTGTTGGTCCGAGAGTATTCAATTTGATTCCTGATTATATAAAAGAAGCTAAAAACAAAAAGATTTTTATGGTAAAATTAAAAAAAAATTGGCTATTGGAATTAGAAAATATAGACGTGTTAATGAAAATATTGAACTAAAAATTAAATATTTTTACTGATAAAATTACCTCATTTACATTTTGTGGGAGATTTATCATAGAATCATAGTGTATAAAACCTTTTTTCAGTTATTGTTTGTTTTTTCCACAAGACAGTATATTTTAGTCATAGTTCAAATGTTGTTTTTGACATGTTCTAATGAAATTTAGAGATTGATTTTAAGATAATTTTGTTAAGTATTTAGATGTAAGACATTTCATAGCGTACTCAGTTAATTTTTCTTTGAGCGTATTTTATTTTATCATACCTTTTTGTTGGAACTTCTAAAACAGGCTTAGCCTTTAGAGGCCCTATTTTTCTCAGAATGTACGTGATATTGTTTTTTTATTGTTTGTTAATATATCTTTAGTTTTACTATATTATTTCAGGAGCAAAGATGGTCAGTTCTGGCAGGACAATAAGTGATATTGTGTTTAAATTATGAACTGTAGACTGAGACCAAGAAAATATGTTTATTTATTTTGTTTACTGTGGAATTGTAATTTGAAATGTTTTATTTCTGAGAAAATAAATCTATTCTATTCTAGTTCTTGTTCAACTCGCTTTTTTAATGGAAAAGGGACTCTGCGAGCAGGAAAACATTTAGGTTCAGAATCACTTTTCCATTTATTTTTGCCTGGTAGCCTGTAATTGTACCCAACTCTTTTTTAAATACGTCCTCATGCTCTAACACTAATTGGTTTATTTCTTGTTCAGTTACAATTAAATAATTGTCTTCCTTACACATGTTATCCAATTTACGAATTGTAACACTGGATGGCAATTTCATGTTTAAGGCAATCCATGGCAATCCGAATAGAGGAGATTAATTACCGCTGACAACAGCAGCTTTAAGTGTCCCACTCTGTAGATTTACTCTTACACAGACTGTACATTCCCCTAATACATCCAAAGTATTGTTACCATAAGCAACAAATTTTATTTTACATGTCTTCAAATCAGGTGAGCCAATCTGTTTCCAAAGAGGTGTACCTATCATTGAGGCTCTTGCACCTGAATCAAATTCCACTGTCAACGGAACTTGATTCAACTCAACTTTAATTTGTGCTCTGGGAATCTTACTTGTAGGTTTAAGTTCAGAAATGTGTAGCTCTTCACCTAATTCTGATTGACTATCAGAGTTATCAATTTTGTTCAGGCCTGCCTTATTGGCTCTGCACTGTCATGAAAAATTTTCTAATTTTCCACAGATTTCACATCGTGAAATCCTTTTGGTCCCACATTGCCGAGAAAAATGTCCTGGTTTCCCACATGAATAACACTTTAAATTTTGAGCTGGACAGGATTCTCCATGTAAGACTCCACACCTTTGGCTACATTCAGTACTTGCATTTTTTGACTCATTGATCTGAGACCTGTTCCCCTTATTACTTATCTTATTAATTACATGCATTGGGCCCTCTATAACGTCCATTTGCCGCTGAGCTCTATCCATTGATTCAGCTAAATTCACACATTCATTTAAAGTTAGACATGAACCATCTTTATTTACCCCCTCAGGCCACCTTTTCCTAACTTCAAACTGTGGAAAATTTATACCCCCGGTGAATCTATCTCTAACTCTTTTCCTCAAAATTGCTGTCATATTTACAATAAGAAGCTAACTCTTTTAAACGTAAGTCAAAACTAGAAAAACTCTCATTTTTTCTCTTACACATTTTTCAAAATCTAGCCTTGCTGCAAAAATGGTTTTACTTGGTCTATAATTGCACCTAAATGTGTTAACTAACTCGGTCCATGAAATGTCGTGAATTCTTTTAGGTAAAATATAGTTTGATACCTTCTTCAGGGGTATAGGCCCAACATGAGCCAATAAGAGGTTTCTTCTAGCTTCTTCTGCTTCATCATTGTCCTCCCCTAATCCTTTCACACGACACATCAAAAGGCAGTGAGCTTCATAATCCTCCCAATTCAATTTCTCATCGTAGTGCTCAATTAAAAATCCTTCTATTTTCTTTTGTATGTCTTGCCCATTATTACAAATTAAATCATCACTCCTTTGAGTTTGTTTTGATTTTTTTCTCATCGTCGCCACTAAAATAATCTAAAATCTGGTTTTAAACTCATTATATTATTCTAGAAACAACCAAAACTAAACTTTCTATTTTTTTAACATAAAACATATCAGCTGATTACTAAATATTACAATTATTATTTGAGAAATCAAAATTTAGCTCACTGAAATCGCTAGATTTTCGCTCTTTAAAATGAAACATAAATCAACGATATTGAATAATCCGTTGAGAAGGTACCGGCTCTGAATTTTAACATTGGCCTTATGAGACAAAAAGGTAGAAACGCTAAAAGTTTCATAACTCTTCATAACCCTCTTTAAAATATTCTTAAAGTACAAATAAACAATTAGTAAAACCGGCCTGGTAGTCCTGGATTTTTTATACAACCCATCTTTTCGGCCTCTATTACTGGGGTTTAAATGTAAAAACTTTACAAAAAAGTAATGATCAGCCGTAGTTATTTTTATAATGTACATTTTTGTAATATAATGATCAGCCGTAATTATTTTTATAATGTACATTTTTGTAATATAATAAGGTGTAAAATGTAATAATTAGTATTGATTGATTTTACAGTAACAGTATATCCAATATCAGAAGGTAAGAGGCTGCAACCTCTATCTATAAGCCACCAGATGAATGCTAAATTACCAAAACTACATTTGAAATCCAACTGCAAATAATAAAACTACAAAATTAAAATGAATGAACAACTCTAAAACAGAATACACTAATATTAGTAATAGGGGTGTGCGAGTAATAGAACATTTTTCAGCTGATTATTTCAATAACCAACTTGAAGTTTTGAAAAATACTCGAAAGTTCAAGCTGATCTCCAGACGATTGCAACCTGCCAAATCGCGTAGTAACAGCTGCAAAAGACGATCGCACCATGTAAAACTGGCCGAAAATTACGACAAGAGACATGGATCAGTCACAAACAACAATAATATAGGCTTTTAATGACGACGAAAAACATAATACAAGCAAAAAAATGACGACTGGACCAACTAAAAACAATCAAAAATTACGATTTAAAACATAATATCAGCCAATCAATGGCGACCGGGCCACTTAATATTGGCCTTAATTGACGTAGTGACAGATAATATTCAATATTCAATAATAATTGGCCAGAGATGACGACGTGACTGCGTAATATCGGCCAGTATTGGCAAGACTCGTTCGCAAATACTTTAAACTCATGAATAATTGGCGTTACTCGACACGATTCAAAAAAATCACTACTCCCACACCCCTAATTAATATAATTAAATATGATAAATAATAGAAAAATTGATAAGTAATGGTTCCATCAAATAACAAAATAAACTAGCAAAATAAATGCAATAATGATTAGTAAGCTATAACAACTTTCTCACATATCCAGTTGAAAATGAAAATAAATATTTATGGTCATGCAAATTTGTTGTAATGTTATTAAATACACATGCAATTATACAAAATAATAAAACAATAAAACTTAAAAGGCTATTATTTTTATAAAAATTTTGAAATTGTTTAGCTTAAATTTAATATCCAGCAATTTTGAAGTATGTATATAAACAAAAACTTATTCTTAAAGTGTATATTTACCAATATTAATGGCAACACAAATTCTTCTACTTATTGCAGATTACTCTAAAAATCCGATGTCAAATTAGTTTAGTGTTTTAGCACAACATTCCTGCTGCAGGAATTAAACTTGACAGGCAATAAATTCCTTTGATTTCTTGAATTTTTTTAACACTATTTTTATTAGAAATGTTTTTTATGAAGATTTGATCTAGTAAGAGCTCTATTTAAATATTTGTCTTTCATTGGTTGAAATAAATATAAATTAGCTAGTTTTCACAATAAAATCATTCAGTCCACTACTGGCAAAAAAGCCCAGTTGATCACCTGTAACGATCAACAATTCCTGCAATCAACTGACCTGTGTATATTTATTTCATATAATTTTTTTACCGTTACTGACAAATATTTTGACTCTTTATCTACTTATATAAAGCTAGACGGGTTCACTCACTGATTCACTGACAAAAACTATGAGGCACTTCCCGTAATCTAACCCCCCTCGACCCCATACTTGAATTAAAGCTCTTGGCGAGAAACAGCCGGAAAAATTGCCAAGTTAATATTTTTGAGTTTTTGAGGCATTTTTGGGACGGAGGCATTTTTACTCTTGTCCTTGGCCAGCCACACATGGGAAATAAAGTTATTACTTATTACTTATTGAACATTTTTAAATGTTTAATGTTTCTATTTGTCAGTACAAGTTTGTGTTTAGTGTTGAAATGTTTTTAAACTCAAGACGATGACAGTATTTTACTCTGTGATACAGCAAGATTTGATAATGGGACAAAACTAGTCTCGAAACTAGTAATCATATAAACTAGTGAATTGATGTCGACAAGGTATGTAACTTTATTTTCAAAGTCATACAATCAATCCAGGAGGCAAATAGCATGAATAACTTGAAACACTGTCGAGTTTCCCGGAGTTACATTGGGGGGTAGGGGGACAACAAGCTTTAGCTTTAAATTAATTGTACATTAGATCATATTTAATCACATTAAAGTACTGTATATGTTATTAAAAAACATACAAAAACATAAACCTTACATTGATGTACTTAAAACTTCGAGAAAGATTGAGAAAATACAAATTTTTTAAGAACGACCAAAACAACGGAAGCATGTGAGGTAAGGCCGAATGCCGACACGTTAGATATGTATGGCAAAAAGGAGACGTTGAGTTTCCTGGAGTGTCGAGTTTGTGAGACTCAACTGTAATAAAAAAAAAATTAGGCCATATGGAAAACAACACAGCTATACAATTTGTACTTGCAGCTTTATTTGTCAAATTAAAATAAATTCGGGTTGTGCACAAGCTCATCCATGTTGATGCTACAGTCATGGTTTGTTAATAAAATGTCACTATTTGGTTGGGAGTTCAACTAAGTCGACAAGGAGTGTGTTGGAAGAATCACAGTCATAAACTCAGAAATAAATCAGAACTCTTTAGGAAAAAACATTTTATGTTGGTATTAATTTACACAAATTTATAATATTTCAGCTGGAAAATGAATTTTACTAATTGGAAGAGATCTATAACCAAGCAAATAATTTTTAAATATAATTTCATTAACTGTTTATATGTATATATTTTTCATATCACTTGTACTTAAGGAATTTTAATTTTGATGACTGAAATGTATAAAGTAAATACAATATAGACTACTACAACATTACAATGAACTAATAAGAAAATTGTTATACTATTTATTCACTGCATGATTTGTGTAAATAGGGATTTAATATGATTCTGATTTGATTTGAAAATTTGCTAAACGTTAAAAATTACCTATCCATTTCTGAACATTTTATTAGATAATTAACAAAAAATTTGGTTTTAAATTAACTGTAGTTATTTGGGATACTCGTAAGCCCACCAGTGGTGCACAAGCAAAATTCTAACAACACAATTTGTTTATACACAAAATAATTCATAATTTACATTATTTTTGATATGTGAGAAAGGAACACAGCTAACTATACCTAGCCCTTGTATAAACCATAAAGTTAACCCATTTTCAGACATCTAATATATAGTACTACGGCACCTTTCTGCCATTAAATCTTAAGAGGATTCTTTGAACTTTATTTATCGAAAGTTCTTCTGCCTCTTATTAACGGTGGACTGAATTTTTATATCTTCAGCTTAGCTATATCAATTTTCATTTGATCTCTGTTTTAAAATATACCTTGGAACTTTTATACGAACCCAGTATTAAGCTAATTTATAGGCTGACTAGAATAAAATGTAAATACCTAGCCATCAAACTTTTTTACTAGCCAGGACAATAACCTGAGTTCAATTCAGTTACCTATCCCAACTTACTAACAAAATGAAAGTTTCTCAAGTAAGTGTAATAAGAGTTATAACTCTCTTCTGCTTGACAAAGGATTGTTTTCTCCTGAAATATATTGTACGCGTATAGAGAAGGTTAGTCTATACTATCAGCTTTCTTTTTTCATTTCATTCCCACTAACACTGTTTAACCCAGTTCTAACAAATAACCATAAATAAAACACATCCACATGGCAATACTACTCAGTATCAGTTGAACTTATTTTGGGGCTTTTTTTCTAAAACTAAACTTAATAGTTGCAAAACCGGAACCTTTGAACCACTTTTTTAGTATGTGTTACTCACTTACCTCTTTATAGAAAACTGTACGGTACTGAATCTGTTCGACAGTTTGTAAGGTGTACAGTATAAATATTACATTAAAAGGCCAAATTCAGTTTATGCCCAAAATGTTTACCCATTTAGCTAGTGATGACAGTGAAATACCCATGTCACGAGGAGGATTTTATTCTAGTATTGGTTGAAACGAGTTTACTTCAGCCACAGAGTAAATCAGTTAACCCGCAACGTGGGTGTTTCAAATTGGTCAGTGCTTCAATAAAAATGTACACGTCACCATGTGATTATTTCTCACTATGCTCACAAAGCAAGATGGGTAAACATTTTCAAAATTGAAAATTCACAAACAAACTTTTACTAACTTTATGATGTATTAAAATCCCTAGTGAATAATTTATAATATTATTTTAAAAAATCAATAAAATAACTCAAACTTTCCTGATTGCAAGCAATGGTGATGGTAAAATTTAACACAAATGAAATGCTACTTTTATTCTTTATAATCTTACAAAACTTAAAAAATCTAAATCAATAAAAATTAAAGGCTTATCCAAATTGTATGATGAATACATATGCTGTCATTCACATAACATAAACATAATTTTCCTGCAATATTTAACTACTTTTAAGAGCCAACGAAAAAATGCAGCCATTTGTTTCCTGAATAACTTTATTCCGAGGTATGTTCACATTCTGGACTTGTCAAGCATATCCTGACAAATTACACATATTTGCAAAAAAAATCTCTTCATGCACCAAAAACACCTTAGGCAAATGCTAAAGTAACATTAAAAGCAAGTACATTTATGCTTTAAGTCTGAAAGAAACCATCACCTATTTTGCCTGGCAATGACTGTTCTGAGAAAATAGTGTGAGACTTTAAAGCTAGGAAGAACAAGACTTCTCATATCCTATGAAAAGCATGCAACATTCCCATCCCAACAAAACCGAAATAAACACTATCAAAATGTAAAATAAAAATAAAAGTTTATACAAGGACTAATGGTATTATATACATTAGAGTAATGGAACCATTGCTTTACCTTATCCTTCACCTGCATTTCAACGGCCGAGCTTGGTAAATCATCTAAAATCTTCAGCTGATCTTCGTCTAGCTTAACTTTCACCTCTTCTTTTTTGCTTCCTGCAATTCAGTCAAAGTTTATTTATATGATTAATGTATTTCTAAGATTATTACTTTGAAAAAGATATTACGTTAAAACATTTGAATATAAGAGTAAACATATTTGTTGTACAACTTTTTTCAGTTTATATACTACAAATTATTAAAAAAGGGTACATTGATCGAATAATTATGTTTGTACAATTGATATTAGTTACCATAACTAACCTACATACACATTTTTAGTAAGGTTTCTAAAGCTGATCCTATACAGTAGGTATGTGGGACATTCTTTTTACACCAGCTCAGTTTTATTTCTACCGTTCCTATCCATGCCAAGTCTTTTGATCACTATTAAGGGGCCAGTACCAAATCTGCTCAACATAGATTACAACTGTATATTTATAGAATACATTTTGGCCAGTTCCCTATGAAAATGTTTACAAATGCCAATAGTGCAGAAAAACTGAAAACAAATCAACAAATAATTCTAGATTCTTGTTTTAAAAGCAGAAACACAGGCAATGTTACTGGCATAGGAATGTTCAATTCAATGTTATACAGAAATCAAAATGTGAACAGATACTACAAACACATTCTATTTAACAGAGAATCCCTAAGGGATTACTTACCACTTATTTTCTCTGCACCCAACTGACCATACAAAATATAAAAAAATAATTAAATCTAAATTTACAATTTTTTTTACAAAAGAAAACTTAGTTGTTTGCTGAAAAAAAAACAAACAATATTCCCAAAACACATGACATTTCAAAACAAAATGCAATTACAAATTATCTACTGATAACAACAAATGATTGAAAAGGAAAATAATTTTAAAGCCGGATCTTTTTTTCAGTCAGCTGAATATTTGTATCCAGCGAACAATCTAAAGTGATTTAGTTAGTTAGATGCAGGAAATTACAACAGGCAATATCATAGAAAAAAATACACGCTGCTAAGGAGTAAGTGGCAGAATGCAATAGTACCCTATTGTGGTTGAATGAGAATTATTTACTTATATTACTGTTAAACAAAAAAGAAAAATTGGGCTTATTATTATAATTAAAGTTTTTTTTTTATAATAGGAGCGAAGCTACATTCTTCTAAGTATAATTTATTTACCCACCTTTAGATTTAGGCTTTGCTGATTTTTTAGCAAACTTTGAAGAATATCTTCCATGCCTGTTCTTTGCTGGCGATGATCCAAACAAAGAATCAAATTTGTTGGCAGAAGCTGGTTTTGATTTGTTTGTCGACGGCTTTGAAGAACTCCTGGGAGGAGAAGCGACTGGTGGTTCAAAAAGGTCATCTCCTTCACTGGACCCCGGAGAGTAGGGAGAGCTGGGATCGATGTCCATATCTTCAAAAGTATCCCCATTTTGTTGAGACCGGTTAGACAACTTGCTGTTATTTAGCCCCGATGAAGGGGTGTAAACTGGAGGCCCAGGGAGTAACGTTCCTAAGATTGGTACTTGCTTAACAAGGTTTGTACTGAACAACTGATGTTTCGAATTTGTTTTAGGAGTCACTTGTTTATTTGGAGTAATGGCTTTGAGGGGTAGCACAGGTTGCTTTGGAGTCTGATTTTGATTTTTCGTTTGCTGACTGATAACAACTGTTATGAGTTTTTCAGGAGATTTATGAACTGTTACATTGAGTTTGTTTGCATCTGCTAATAGTTTCTTAATTGGTTGCATAAGTGAATCCTCTAGCTTAGGCTCTATTGATCCAGTAGGAGGTGACACCTTTGGAGATATTTCGGTATTGGTATCATGTTTAGGAGTAGAATGTACTTTAGGAGGTTCTGGTGTCTTTTTAGTCTCTTCCATTTCATTTGGTGGTGTCAATGTCCTTGGTTCATTCAATGAGGGATGATCATCATCTGTACTTTGAACGTTTTCTAGTTTATCTTCTCTCGATAAGTTGAGTTGTGAACCAGCATCACTTCGAGGTTGTGGACTCGGAGATCTGGACTTTGTTGGATCAAATGGATCGTATGGTGTTGTAGGTGGTGAGGCAGGTGTCGTCATTTCTGGTGGAGGTTCCGGAGGAGTGTTTGGGCCTTTATGCATAATTTCGTTTACTTCATTTTCAATGTTATCATCATGCATTTCTTCTTCAGCTTCCATCAACGGATTGCTCAACATTCTCATCTGAGACTGCTTTGTACTTATAGAAAATTTTATGTGCGGTTCAGGAGGTGTTTTAGGGCCAGAGCTATTGTGCATAAAACTAGATACTGGAGATTCTGGTTGAGACACCGAATTTTTCTGTCCATGTTCAACTGATGAAAGTGAAAGCATGCTTTGATTCATTCCACTATGACCCATTCGACCGATTTCTTCTTGCATCTCAGAATGGTGTTGTTTGTCGCCTTCATCGCCACTATCGCTCAAAACAATTACTTCTTTGGGAGATGGTGTCTGGGCTCTAAAAGGAGATACATCTAAATCAATAATTGCTACCGGTTTAGCATTTTTTGCTGCTTCATTTATTTTAGTTAAACGACTACTTTTCTTTCCGGGAGTTTTCTTTGAAGAACTGTTTGACTTTTTCTTCCTAGTGGAACCATCAGCTGCATCATCCCGTTTGCGTTTTGAACTTTCTCTCAATAACGGAGTGGTTGCAATTATTTCTGGATTTTTATTTGCATTCTTGAAATTGACACTTACAAGAATATTATCTCCAGATGTGAATACTTCTTTTGATGGAGCAGGAGACTGTCCACGCTTTTTCTTCCTTCGATCATCTTTCTTTTTGGATGTCTTTTTCTTTTCTTTTTTCTTCAACGCCTCTTTATTAGGAACTATCACAGTCAAATTTTTTGGAGGTTCTTTTGTTCTAACCCCTCTTAAAGAAGGAACTCTCTCTCTTGACCATGACCTTGATCTAGACCTAGTAATACTTTTAGATCTTCGTCTGCGTCGAGGGGAACGTGATCTAGACATGGAAGATCTTGACCAAGAAGGGGTCCAAGACTTACTATAAGACGAACGGTGTTTTTTTGAGTGGTGTGAATGATGTGATCTTGATCTTGATTTTCTTCTACCTCTACTTAAACTTCTGTGCCCTGCCCTCACTCTGTCAGTTTTTTCTGGCGATCTCCTCACGTCACGAGAGCGACTAGGTACCCTATTCTTTGATCTGCTCCTTTTTCTTGATCTATCTCTTGTTCGTGACCTCTTAGACCTATCTCGTGACCTAACCCTATCTCGTGATCTGCTTCGCCTCCTTCTACCTCTTGACCGACTACGGGATTTCCAAGATTTACTCCTAGTACGGCTTCGATTTCTAGTCCTCAAGGGTGATCGATACCTAGGTGGCCTGTAAGGTGAAAGAGAAGACGATGAAGGGGATATATCCCTACCAAACTCATCCTTTTTAGGTCGTTTAGGCTTTTCACTTATCAAACGTCTAACGTCATAGCGCTCTAATTCTTTTCTTTTTTCCCGACTCTTCTTTTTTGAACTTTCTTCTTTATTCTCTCGATCTTTATCTCTATCCTTCTCTCTTTCTTTATCATCTTTCTCCTTTCCATCTCTATAATTTCTTTCTTTAGTGCTTTTAGAAAGTTTTTTCCAAGAAATATTTTCATCAGGCTCCCCTGGCTTCAAAGTTTTCTCTTTGGGTTCTCTTTCTTTATTCTTGTCTGTTTTCTCTTTATTTCCTGTTCCTCTGTCTTTTTTCTTCTTTGGCCGTTTCTCAGAAGTGTCTTTTTCCTTTTCAGTTACTGGTTGTTTAGGTTTCTTTGAGTCAACATTCTCATCAACTTCAACTTCTGTTTCAGGTTTGGTTTTTAATTTTTTCTCTTTTTTGGGCTTATCTTCAATTATTTCTCCTTCCTCAAATTCCAATGGTTCATTATTTCCTTTAGTTGAAATTTCTTCATTTTGACTTATTTTTCTGGACTTCTTCTTCTTCTTTCTCCGGGAAGAGCTTAGTTCATCCTCCGTTGCAATGGCTTCATGTTGCTCATGGTTTTCTAAGGGCAATTCATCAAAGTTTACATCCTCAGATTCTGATATTGTTTCAGTCTCTAAGCCTTCTAACCCTGGGAGTGTTGATGTCTGTACATTATCAGAATCGTTTAGTGATGCAGCAGACACTGCTGATGTAGCTCCCCCTACAAGACTATTATCATCATCTGAATCTAATGAGTTGGTATGCTGTTTCTCATTTTGAATAGATTCACGGATTTGTTCACTTATCTTTTCTAGCTCAATGTTATCATGACCATCATAAACACTCATTTCTTCATCTGTTATATCCACTAGACCATCAGATTTATCTCCTCCATCACCAACTTTGTCATCACTTTCATCAAGCCTCACTGGGCTTTTTGCTAATGTCATTTCGTTATGTTCTTCACTATCATCATGTGGTATGTTGTTTTCTAAATTTGCCTCAGATTCTATTGCTAAATCTAGAACATCTCCTTGAGTGCTGCATTCATCTTCACCAGCCTCTGAATCCTTATTTTTAACTGATTTAGTCTTTATTATCTTTTCATTATCTTCATGGACACTCCCACTTTCACTCTTATCATTTTTAACTTCATCTGTAATTTGATTTTCCTCACGTTTATTTACATTATCTTCCAAGTCTTCATCTCTACCATCATCTTCTACTTCCTCTCCCTCATCATCATCATTTTCATCAACACTCTTTTCCTCAGTATCTCCATCGTCAAGGACTGTTGCTTTATTTGCATCACTACTTTCAGAGTCTTTGTCAGAATCTCTTCCTTCATCTTTGCAAGGACTTCTGACATCATCTGTAGATTTGCAGTCCGGCGAAGGACTTGTTTTTTCATCCGGTGGGACAGGGATATCTTCACTATTTTCTTTGTCATCTGGGGCAGGCAAATTGTCATCAGGAAGAGGAATATCCATGCTGTCCTCTTGGCTTCCTTTGTCAATAGGTGGGGGGATGGGAATATCCAAATCAAGGCAACGATGGGCGAGTTTCATACTTGTAGCAGAGTACAATGAAAAGTTTGGACATTCTTCATCATTATCCTCTGCCTCTGAAGAGTTATGAGATGCAGGCCGAGGAAGAGGTCCAATAATTGGTGTACTTGAATAGGTTGGCAGTTCTGGATTATAAGATGCTGATCCTTGGGTGGGACAAGAATCTGATGAGTAATTGGCCACTAATTCTGGATTTTTCAGTGCCGATGGCAGCTCTGAAATCAAAGAAACAAATATCAAGCAATTACCAAAAAAATTATGTTCAACTATCTACTGACATTTATGTATTTAGTATTTAGTTATACCAGCGAGGTAGAAACCATGGAGAGCTCACGCTCATAGTCTGGATGGACCGAAATTCAATCCGGCCGGGCTCAAGGTCACATATCAAAGTGTAGGAGTACAGCGTCTCATCGGTTATTTGCGACGCGTGCTCAGTTAAATGAGGTTTACGGCACGAGGACATTTTTTTAATGTAAAATGGTTTTCGGAATCGTATTACTGAATAAATTCTTTATCTTTTGGTAGTAAATTCAAATGTATTTAACCTCTAATTATGACATAAAATTACGTGTAGTTTTCAATATTAGTAGTATACAAATCTCAATCTTAACGTACTTAACCTTGATTTTCATAAAAAAAATACGACTCAGTGGCTGCCATATTTGCTTTACTCGATACATTCCTCAATTTTAGACATGAAACCAAACTATAAAACAACTATTGTAAGGCTTATGGTGAGGCTTACTTTTGAGTTTTGATATATTATTTAATTTATATTTTCGGTATAAAGGTTTATAGACAACTAAGTATCCTTCGTATTCAAGTTCCTTGATATGCTCCGCTACTTTTAACCCCAAAAATATTTTTATAGGATTGGTTATATTGCTGATGTAGAGGATTAGTTTTGAGTTTCGATATAAAAACATATATTTATTCATTATTTTAATTACATTTTTAGCTACAAAAATTCATTTACGACTAAGAAACCTTCGTATTTGGAGAGGGAAATGTTTAAGTGCCTGTTGTTGACAAATCATAGCTTTTGTTGGGAGTGGACTCCTGGCCGGTATCCCAAAATCTCTTTCCAAGAAATTCCATGTCTGACTAGAATTTCTAATAAATTTAAATTCCCTTTCTTGTCAGTCATCGTAGAACTGTGATTCAAAATTTGTCTTATTAATATACTTTAGATTGAAAAATGAGTCTTTTGTGCTGTAGGCCTAATTTATGAGAAATTATAGTAGGACATGGAATTTCTTGGAAAGAACAGGGGGATACCGGCCGTACTGGGTGGTCGCTCCTAACAAAAATGCTTATTTGTCAACGAAGGATTAGGATGGCATGCTCTACATAGGGATCTGTGCCTTTCTTTACCCATGGCACTAACTATAACATCCCTGTGCAATTTGTCTTTTTACAAAGAAGAGTATGAAATTCACGCTGAACAACATAATTTTTTATGGACTACTTGTAAAAAAAATAACCTAAATAATAAAACTTAAAAAAAATACCCCCGTCCCAGCAAACCTGCGTACTCAGCGAATTTCAAATGCACACATATGTGTCTCACTACCACATAGAGCCACTTACCAAGTTTCACAAAAATACATTCATAAATCAGTGATATATATCATTTTATTTATTCTCCTTAGGAATAACATTGAAAGCTGGGTACGCAGGTCTGCTGCAACAAGGAACACAAAATGTGTTTTTTTTTATGCAATTATCAATATATATAACTCAACCAGGTGAAGCTACATACCAAGTTTTATTAATTTAGGTTCATAACTAAGGGAGATATAAAACTTTACTTATTCTCCACATGAATAACATGGGGGACGAGTATGCAGGTTTGCTGCTCTGAGGAAAATCAACAAAAAACTTGTTTGTACAACAATCAATATACAACAACTAGTTGAAGCCACATACCAAGTTTAATCAATATACATTCATAAGTACTCAAGATATAACATTTTATTTGTTCTCCATAAGGATAACATTGGACAACGTACTGTGTTTAGCACTTTTAATATCTCTGCAATAGTTGGACGTAGAATAACAATTAAAACACCAAAATGATTGTTATGTAGAGCTTAACTTATTGGTAAAAAGAAATGTGAAGTTTTCAGTAAAATTATCTGAAGAAAATCTAAAAACCATTTTCCTACAAGATTAACATGGGAAATTTTATGGACACGTTTTTTGAATTTCCTCCACAACCACTTAACCTAGGTTAATGATTCAAAATACTAAATTATTTGTTTTTTTAAGCTCTATAAAATGGCTATAACAGGGTTCCCACTCAAACTTAAAGATCAAATTCACGGGTTTTTCACGGTTTTCAAGGTCTAAAAATTTTCAATTTCATGGTCGAAATATTAAAAAACATAACCTATACCGGTCGCAAAACAACGCAGACGCAGCGCAGCGGTCAAATACTAGTTAAAACTTTCCAACATTCCAATTCCGATGTCACAGAACCATAAAACCATGCCATACATCCCAAGTGAACCTTTTAAAAAATAATAACCATTGTAGAGTTTCTCATTGTTTTATTGTCGTCGTGAGTCATGTCGTCAGTCTATCGGTTATCGGTCGCTGGTGATTTCTACTTCGCTCAGTGTTGCCAATCACTTTTCCGCAAATTACCCTCGATCCTCGTCAAAATTACTCTCAAAATCAAAACTCCTGTATTTGAGTAAAGAGTGCTAATGAAATAAAGGAAATGCGCTTGAAATTTGATAGGTTTGAGGAGCCGCCTATAGATTTCACTGATGTATAATTAATTTTAAAGTTTAGAATAAAGAATGAAAATAGAAGCTGCACACACCAGCCAGTTTTTGTCTCAATTTTTTCATGCGAGATATAACAGATTTTTCTCAGAATTTATTTTACTGCTTAAAAAAATCACAGTATATAAATGACTAACAGCTGATGCAATTTTGTTTACAGCCATAAACAACAATTATAAAACAGCTAACGCTGTCTATGTTTCAGTCTATCAACTTCTAGGATTAGGTAGGCGGAGACAGGTAACAATAATCCCCATTTTCTATTTTCGTTATTTATTGTCTAGTTGACGTTAAAACTTGCAGACATTACTGCAACTTAGCTGACTTCTTGTCTTCCTGGCACTCGTGGCTCTTCCACGTTTTTAACATGAGACAATCACTGTACATATAATTCTTACTCAAGCTTGATTTCTGTCATGGAGTTTGTGAGTATTTGTCAGAGTAATAAAATCGGAAGGGTCGATAAAGTAGAGAAATGCAGTAGGCCTAATTTAATCATAAATAAACATCAATGAATGTATGATAAGTATATATCAGAGTATAATATCAATTTATGTATTTTTAAAGGCTTTAGTAAAATTACCCCTTTTTACCCTCGAAGTTCAAAATTATCACTGGCAAGGGTAATTTCTCTCGAATTGGCAACGCTGACTACGCACCGTGTAAACGGAATGGGCGAGTTACTGACGTGACAGTTGTACAGTCAACAGTCTAGTTACAGTAGCTGTCTACTGTCACCGACTAATACAAAAAAATAGGCAAATGACATACAGTAAAGAAGACACATAAACGGTCTTACACAAGTGTCAGTCAGCAGTCAGTTGACGGTAAAAAAACACCAGCAACTTAACAACTGTCGCCCGAGTTCCTTTGCACCGTGGAAGCCAGAACCAATCTTAAATCATCTGCACAGCTGCAATCTGCAAGTAGGCAGACGAAGCTGTATTCACCATATTTACAACGTACTAAATAATTCTGTTGTACATTTCCCTATCTGAAAACAAGAGTGATATTTTCTGATATTTTTTTTATTGTTTTTCAAGTTTGATATATTTTTAAGGTTTGATATCGAAATTCACGGCTTATTCCAGGTTTTTTCACGGTATACGAAATTCACGGCTTATTCAAGGTTTCACGGTTGAGTGGGGACCCTGCTATAACCAAAATTAATGGTTTTTACAATTTTAGGGGAAAACTCAAAAAACAGATTTTTGGAAAATTTCAAACCCCCATGAAACGCCCTTACCATAGTCCGATCGATCTGGTTTTCAAACTTAAAAGTCATAAATGCTACTCTCCACATTTGTGCCAAATTTCATCAAAATTGGGTGTTTAATTCAAAATTTATCGAGGTAACAGACACACACACGTTTTATATATGTGTATATATATGTGTATACACACACATATATATATATATATATATATATATATGTATACACACATATATATATATATATATATATATATATGTATACACATATATATATGTATACAGATATTAGGGGTGTGCAAATACTTGAAGCTTCGAGTTTTCAGCCGAGTATTTGAATACTCAAAATCGACTCGAAGTTTTGAAAAATACTCGAAAGTTTGATTATTTCCCGCGGATTTCCGGACGATCGTTAACGATTGCGACCGGCCAAAACACGTAGCAATGGCAAAAAGCGATCGCATCACGCAAAATCACCCGAAAATGACGATCGCGATGGGCCAAAACGCGTAGTAACGGCCGCAAATGGCGATCGTATCACGTAAAATCGGCTGAAAATGGCAATCACACCCCGTAATTTTGGCCGTAAATGACGACGTTATACATAATATCGGCAAAAGTGGCGACCAGGCCACTTAATATCGGCCGTAATGAATGATTTCATCATCACGACGATTGCAACCTACCAAATCGCGTAGTAACGGCCGCAAAAGACGACCATATAAAATCGGCCGAAATTACATGATCTGATCGTAATTTTCGGCCGAAAATGACGATCGGACCGCGTAATATCGACCGAAAATGAAGATCGGACCGCATAATTTCGGCCCTAAATAATGACGGAAAACATAATATCGGCCAAAAATGACGACTGGATCACGTAATAAAGGCCGAAAATGACTACGTTGTACATAACATCTGCAAAAGTAGTGACTGTCGGCCGTAACTAACAATTTTGTCATCTAATATTGATTACAAACGATGCCTGGACCAGGTGATATTGGCCCAATGACAACCAGACCATGTTTAATCAGGTGGTAACGAATGTCCAACCGTGTTTTGTTTGTCAATACGTAATGCAGTTTGATTCTACTGGCCAAAACTTTGTATTGTTATTCAGGTATTAGTTAGAAACCATGTTTAGATTATCAAATATGGAGTTGTCTCCAACTGATGGAAAATACTCGCTCGAAACTCGAAAATAATTGACACTACTCAACTCGATTAAAAGTATCACTACTCGAACACCCCTAATAAATTTGAACGAATAGTGTTTTTGGCATCTGGGGACCTCAAAACAAAAAGTTATCATGGTCTCGGGCTTAAGTCTTACCATGAGACCTACGGTAATAGCTTCTTCCCTATAGGGGAAATTTACTAACATACAAATAATATGCAAAATCATACAAATAAATATTTTACTATTGAAGGTTACCAGTAATCAACAATTTGATGATGAAAATAGTATTCCATAATAACAAGTAATAGGGCTAGTGCTTCAAAAATTAATAAACTTAACTTTAAAAATTGATTTAATAAAAAACTTGAATGTATCTGAAAACCAATGTTTTTTGTAATAAATTATGGTTAAGGAAAGCCGATTTCAGTAGTATTCATAATTAAATAGCCAGTAATTAACTTTTGATAATAATATTTTTCAAAACCACAAAGGAACTTAAATCAAACATGGAGGTAGTGGCCTTAAGTAAAATGTGGGAGGTGTAGGGTTTGCATGGCTAAAAACTATTTAAATATTGAATGTTTTTCATTTAGCCGTTAAATATATTTTAGACATAGAAATAACAATAAATACCAGCTTACCAGGAGGTTTAGATAAAGGTGCATCTCCAGTGGATGAGTCCTCAGAATTGACAGCACATGGATCATAAGCATCACCAGCAGGAGGATCATCAATGACGAGTCCACTGGGCTCATCATCACTAGCATCATCATTGAGATTCATCAGCATTGCAGGAGGCTCAGGAGGAGGCTCCATAGTCATTAGAAAAGGAGGTTCTGGGGGTGGTTCAAGAGCTCCAAAAGTTCTTTCCTCAGTCTCATGAGCATTGTTACTCTCTTGCTCAATGTCACTGTAAATATCCACATCTTCTTCCTCCCGTTCCGGTGATGCTTCTGGGGAGTTGTTTGATGGAAATGACATTTCAGCCATGGGAGATCTCAGCCTTAACGGAGGTGGAGGGGGAATATTGTCTGAAGGATATGAGTGTATGTTTGGCCTTCTGGGAGGAATATTCATACGAAACCTTATTGGGGCAACACCACGGAGCGGCAAAGGCCCAGTTCCTGCTGAGCCATCTGATCTGGGGAATCCAGAGCTTGCAGGTGCAGAAGACTGATAACTACTCTCCTCAGATCGTTCTGCGTAATTTCTACTACCACCTTGAATAACCCCTCCTCTATTAGAATTATCTGGCTTGAATGATCCTGTGTTTGGCCGTCCACCAGGGTACATGGGCGTTTCCTTGACAGGTGCTGTTGTTTTCTTCACATCAACTTTGTTATCTTCTATTAGAGTTCCGCCCTTCGGGATAACTTTAAGAGTACCATCGGCATTACTTTTTATTTCCGTTTTCTTAGAATGCCAAAGTGTCTGACTGTCAAGAATACTGTCTAAGAGGCTTGACCCTGCTGGTGACGATAGCCTTTCAACCAGCTTGAGAGGTTTCCTAAGTGATGTTGAAGACAAGACAGAAGCAGCTTTCTTGCGACTCAGGAGCCGATCAGTAGGACGTGCTACTCTCGCTCTTGACAGAACACCAATGCCTCCTTCCATCGAACCTATATCATCTTCCGGTTCAGACCCTGAGAAGTAGTCCAGTTGATCCCTCCGTCCGAACAGGTCTAGCGTAGGGATCCCGGCCTGATGGCGCTGATGGTTGATGGGCGCTGATGTTATTTCTTGCTTGTTCACCATCTCGGGTATTGTCTGTCTAGTGATCCTCGGTTTGCACATTCCCAGTTTAGCTGCCAGTCGACCCTTTGCTGTTCGTGGAGATGACACTGTCAGTCGGTTACGTTTCTTCTGTGAAAAAAAGACCAAGTAAGATATGGAAATATGATTTGTATAAAAAATCTAGTACGAATGATAGTTGGGAAAGCTGTCCCACTTGTGAACATGACATAACATTTTGGTTAAACATTGTCATGTTTCAATCAACAATATTTAATTTTGTGGAACCTCCCACACTACTTGCAAAACATGCACAATTTCCAATTATAAAAATTTCGATGACAGAATTATATTTCTAGATTGGACAGACAACTGAACCCCTACTCCTTTTCTTATCTTTAAGGTCAGAGTTTTTGCTCCTGATTCAAATCGCTGTCTGGGCCCTTTACCTTCCATATTCCTTTCACTCATGGATAGCCTTAAATAACGTCAATGTCTCAATGTCTCTCCTTTCATATTATCTGTTGAGAAAAGTTGTTTTGGGGCTTATTATTTATCCTAGAAAGGAAATTAATAGTTACTGAAGGGGAGTCTTATCTCAAATCCTATTCAATCTTGTCTCTTAAGTCTGTTGGTTAATGTAGTGAAATTTACAGGAACAAATTTGGTACGAGATTATGTTCTATAATTAGTTTTGTTTGATACCAATTTTTCTGCTTTATAAAGTTGTTGAATACTGTTAACACTTTATGCCATTGTTACGGCTGGCAATCAGGGAATTGAGTTTCAGATTAGTTTTAGAGGGAATATTCACTAATGGTTGTACAAACAAAATATACCAAAAAGCTATGTTGAAAATACGGTTATTTATTTGTTATGTTTTACAAATACGCCAATCCAAACATACCTTTCTACCTCTCCTTTTTCTGCCCTTCTTCTTGCACTTGAGGATGACTTCGATAACACCATCGTCAGTGACTATTCTTTTAATTCGCACGCCGGTGCGCCGTGACTGCCTAGTAGTTCTGTGTGATGCTCGGACTGTTGCCCTCGCTCTAACAGAAGCGAAAAATCTTCCTCCTCCAGACTCCACCCCCGAAGATGTCGATGGCTGGAACATATGCTGAAGTTTATTACTTAAAAGAACGGCATGTAGCCGAGATATCTAATAGATCAAATGTGGTATGCTGACCTTTTTCTTTCTCTGATATGTGAATGTCATAGATTTTTTTTAACTGAAAGGATTAATTTCCACTAAAAACGTTATGATTGTCAAATGTTGTTGTTTGATAAACTGACGTTATTTTCAAAGGTGTTAAAAAAATATTTCAGGTGGTGTGTAAATAAATTTTATTGTAGCTGTGGTTTTGAACAATACATGAAGAGCAAAACCTGACTTTTACAGACAATTGTACTTCTAGGGACTAATATTACTGTCTTATTTTACACACAAAGTATACTAGTATGATAAAAGTGTGTCTTTGTTATTCTTCATATATACTATCATCACAGCTCTCAATACATTTACTGAAATTTGTATCTAACAAATCTCACCAACTGCCTTACAATCTGACCTACTGCCTTACAACGATTAAAAGTCGGATTTGACTACTCAAGTCACATCATAAAACAAAAACACTACATGTGATATTGGCTACAGGTGTTTGCTCTATTTACAAACTAAAAACAGCAAATTCACCTCCAACGCCTCGACCTGCTGAGGGCCGCCGTTATTCCTCTGCACATTCCTCCGAACACGCTCCGCCTGTCTGGTACGAGGCACCAGTCTGAAGCGAGAGAAAGGGATAATGTCGTCATCTCCGTCCTCCTCTTCCCCCTCACCCTCTGGTTCATCCCTCTGGTGCCTGCGGGACCCGTCTTGGTTCCTTCCCTGCGAGAGAAAGAAAATATTAAACAACAAAGTACAGTACTACAATGGAAACGAGCTACTTTGTTTAAGACAGAGTCCACATAACAGATCGTAGATCACTGCATTATCAGATCGTAATTCCAGAACACACACTGCATGGACTTGGGAGGTTGGAATTAGTGAATGATTAGAGGAACTCACCAATATATTATTACCAATCATCAATATATGTTACTGAACATGATGGATCAGTGATCTGTCTATTCATCTAAACATGTTGAAAAATGACTAACGTGACAAACATGATGAAAACACTAATGTCAACTCTCCCTTTGACATAGTGAGAGTTGCAGTACAACTGCCAAATCAAAATAATATACCAAGAGAAAATAAAAATACAGAAAAGTGTATACAGTAGTTATTTAAAAATATAACTATGATTGACTTATAACACTATTAATGTTTAATTAATACATACACAAAATTCATCACGAGTTCATTGAAGGTTTGTATATCATACAAATATATTGCGATGACTATAACTATATTTTTTCAAAAGTCAAAAAATATATTAATATAAATAAAATAAATAATAAATATATTTTATAAAAAGGGTAAAAAGGGACTATAAAAAGGGTGATACGATAATCATTTACAAAACTTATGTTTGGAATCTTTCTAAACCTAGTTTACTTTAAAATTACGTGGTTATTCAATGTTTTACCTAGGCAATTGTTTTAGGTTCCAATATAACATAAATTTTGTTACACATATTACAACTATAATTGTTGAAAATTAAATAATCTGAATTACTCAAAATGTACATCATAAAGTCATTTATCATAAATTAACTACCCATTCTTTGTTTTGACTTCCCATTCTATGAAGAGGGGTTTATGATGTTTACCTGGATCTGATCTACAGTCAACTCCCAATTATCCGGGGTAATGACCGGTTGGAGGGTCACGGATAATCCAAAACCACGTTTAAAACAAAGGGATTCAATAAATTGAATATTACGAATATATTACGAATTAAGGTTTATCTACGTTTTTATACTGCAATATTGTGTTTTAATGTCATTTATGATATATTTATGTAAATTAAATACTTTAGAAAATCTTTAAATTGTGGTAACATCTACAAACAATCAAGATAGTTAATACTAGCAATGGTTGATAGCAGTAGATACTATCCAAAACGCCGAATGATATTTAATAGGTTAAAAATCTCTAACACCGAACTCTCTAAACTACATCGAACAGTATGCTAATTAATTCCTCACTGGGGGAAAACCCCATGGGGGTGAACAACGGCGGGAAGGGTGATTGTTTTGAGATGTTTCTATTTTTAGACGTCCGCGTCAGACCGTCCATCCTTCGCTGAGGATGAACAGCAGAGGGGAGGGTGATTGTTTTGAGATGTTTCTATTTTTAGACGTCCGCGTCCGACCGTCCGTCTGTTGCACTGCCTAGCCAGGTGCAGTGGCTAGAGCAGTGTCAAGGTCATCGCTCCCCATCACGCGCCCACGGCTCATTAGCGAGATGACAGACTCTCAGATTATGTTTTGTTTACTAAATTGTTTGTATAGTATTTATTCTGATAAACAAAGTAAATTAAATTCAATCCTGGAGATAATTTAGCAAAATAAATTATTATTATTGCTCTATTTATGTTTAGAAGGGGAGAAATAAAAATAATAAAGATCAATTTTTCGTGACCCCGGTTAAACCGCAACCCGATTAATCCCGGATAATCGGGAGTTGACTGTATTCGTTTTTCTTAATGCCTTCTTTTGCAATCTTTAAATCTGAATCCGCTCCAAAGAAATAATCCATTTCACGAAACAGATCGGAAATATGCAAAATAAGACGTCCATATTTTAGGAACCTGAGCCGTAATAAATGAATACACGGTAGTATATTTTTATACTATTAGATACTGCATTCGCTGCCATCGACACTTACCCTCCTGTACCGCGGGGCACAATCGGGGCAGTACCACTCCTCTATAGGCACGTACTCCAGAGGCGGGTCTAGGCACTCCATGTGGTAGCCGTTGTCACAGCCATCGCACAGCAGTAGCGTTTCCTCCCGATCGCTCAGGCTGCATATCTGCATAAAGTGTCATACAGACAATATAAATAACTGGTACAAAGAATGGAATGAGTTGAGTTTCGCTAACGAATAACGTTATGCAAGCTGGTTGTGTACATACATATGATTTCTCAATGATTTCAGCGACTACAAATTTGTTTAAATTGTTGCCCTAAAGTAATGAAGTTTACACAGAACCCATAAGAACTGTTATACATTGGGATTTAGTTTTCAAAAGAAAATTATAACTTATATTAGAACAACATTTTGTTTTGTGAGATTTTATAAAACGTTTACATCAATCTGTTTTGTCAGTTCATGCAGATTACGATATACATTATTTAACAAGCCAATTTTGTCACCATACCTCACAGCACGTGGAGTCTTCTTCCTGCGGCTCCTGATCACTGGATGGCTCATGCACAGGAACCCGCCTGATGACTTTGCCTTCGAGATGTTCTCGAATGAGAATTAATTTGTAAGGCTGACGATCCACTGGGCAGGTGTTCACATTCTGGAATGCACAGAAATTAAATAGAACATTACTAACCACTATCTAACAGACTGAAGACATATAACTTTACTTTTCACTAATAGAAACTAAGTCATGACTGTCAACATATCTGGAGAAACCGAGGACAAATACAAGACAGAAATCCAACAAGTATGAATGTTTATATTACATAAAAGCAGGAAACACATTCTAACCATGGGAACTGCGATGAAACCTGGGCAGCTGACTCATACAAGATAGGAGAATGAAATGGTACACTCTCTGGTGGAATATTAAATAAATTATTTCTGTGAGATCAACATTGTAACTTTTGACAGAAGAGCCCATAATCACTCATAACCATATTAGATGGTCAAAACTTTTGTTAACATTAATTTTGACTTCTAAGTACAAATCACCAAAATGACTGAAAATGATAAGTTCTTAGCAATGTACAGATTTAACTATACCTTACTTATAATACATACACTTCTGTTAAGAAATTAAGTAGTGAAAACCAAAGGTAACACTACTATCTCCTTTAATAACTTGGGTAATGAAAGGCGTACCTTGGACCATTCCTGTATACACGGGGCACAGAAGCAGTGGTCGCAAGTCTCCGGTGTTCCCACTTCTTGCGATACAAACTTGATGAGACAAATGGGACATCGTTCGGCCTGCCCATCGGAATCTGACGAGGAGCCTGATGCTCCCGCATCCTAAAAATCACAAATAATGAAGTTTTCTTACTTGGATGACATTAGTTATCGTAACATGCCGCAATACTCATCTTATAACCAGCTGTAACAGTGCAATTGATAGGCATGGGGGATTTGTTTTAGTTCTTTATAAGAACTTTGTTTGCAATTTACTCTACAATAGATGTAATGTAACAAGTTAATCAAGTCATATCGTAATTTTTTGTCAACGTAATTAAATTTCTATAATATATTTAAATACTAGCTGCAGTTCCTTGTTTCACCTAGTAAATTTGTAATCTATTACCATGGAGCGTTGATTCGCCTCTCAGTAATTTTACGTTAGTATTGTGTGCTGTATTATGTTGTATGATAGACTAGCTATCGCCCAGAGGTCGAAATTCGACAAAAATATAATTGCATGTTGACCCAAAATGGCATTAACTAATAATGACTGTTTGCATGTACGTTATTTCTATTTTCTGCGTGAGCAGTTAAACGTAATAAACTTTTGAACCAGTGGGGTATTATGCTGAACTTCACAAATAATCTCTCTCCCTTTCACCCTCTCCCCAGGTTATTTTTTTATGAGAAATTAAAGAAGATATAAAAAAGGCGTTGCCATTCCGGTAATCAGTAGTATTTTTATTAACATTACATCTGAAACGGCTGTTCATGCTGTTGTGTTAGCATTTGCTATTATAACAACAGCTGTCAAATATATAATTTTATTGATTACTGTTCTTACATAAGATTAACACTGAAATTGAACTCGGAGGTTTGTGGGGCAAAGCCCTGAGGGCTGATGTAAATTATAAGAAGTTTCTGCACATCTACACGACAGTACCTTTCTAACGGTATGCATGACCAAGGATTACCTTACAACTGGTATATACTATTTTTGAGGCTAATATTTGGTACAGCAAATGAAGTTGTCATTACATAATATGGTAAGTCTTTTGACTGTCCATTATGACAAACTTCCCTTTCACCTTTGGTCCCTCCATTTGCAGCGGCTAGGGACAGGATCTCCGGGTTTGGTCCCCACCTGCCAACCTGAGAATGGATGGTCACTGGCTGTTCTACATGAATACCCTGTCAGTTGAGTTGACCAGTTGGAGGGCAGAATGCGGGTCCCCTGTTTGAGAGCCTCATCCCAGCTGTCACAGGGGCACGGAAGTTGGCCCTCTGAAGGGTCGATTTGGCTGCCGTCCCATCCCACCCTTTCCTTTCCTGCTATATCCTATCCTTCCGGTAACCTGCGCAATATTCCCGCTTGTCGAAGATGTGCCTAGCAGCCATGCTAGGTTTTCCTAATCCGCAACAATGACGATGATGAATGGTATTGCATGAATTTCTCCTGCAATGCTTACACGCTGAAAAAAAAGGAGGGAGAGTTTTGTGCTCGCCTATTAATATAATAATACTATTCACAATGTATGCATAACCAAATAAGTAGGGACACCCCATGTTATTTTTATTTAGAGTCGCCCCCCAAGTTCAGAGTAGAAATTGGTGCTGGTTCTTCATCTACTTCTTTGTTGTGTAGTGCTTTTTAATTCTAAAATGTGAAATTGAAGATATTTGTTTGTAAACAAATTTAAAAAAATTACAAGCTTCTTTCAATATGTTTCAGTCAGCTGTTGGAGTTATAAAGTAAGGTTCCAACCGCAAACACTGAAAACCGAACCAATAAGGCAAACACACTAACTTTCAACTTTGTAAGATTTAATAGGATGATAAAAATTACAATCAAGAAATAAAGCTAACCAGCCTGACAGCTAATCATCTTGACAGCCTGAACCAGTTAGGCCAATGAATACAGTCTTATAAGAAGAACACGTCTTATGGGCCAGAGTCTGTCAGTATTTGAAACTTTCCGTGCTCGTTTTGAGCCCGGCCACGAGGCAGCGCACGCTGTCTACCCAGCCATTCCTCCCCCGCGACCGTCGCTACAGCCAACCCCGCCCTACTACAAGAGCGAAGGGACCTAGACCACGGCAACACCTCGTGTTTTTGGTACTGATCTGTAGTGCTAAAGGCGCTTCACAGCGGCGGGGCGCGAAACTACGGATTTCCAGCACGCCAATTCCAAATAAGGTCAGAATTTTTAACACGGGACTTGTTCTTCTTACAAGACTCTGTATTCATTGGTTAGGCCAATGCAACTCACACTTTACGGTACTGTATGCAATTTTTTTTAAATTTTTGTAAATGTAAACAGCTGTAGTAAAACAGGATACACTGTTTAGGGACCCTCGAAAATGGAACGATGAGCAATACTAACCAATTTATTTTTTGCAGCTGGATGTCTAGCCTTGCTGCTTTCCCCTTCCGACATATTGCCTTCAGACTCACTGCCACCATCTGAAAATTACAATTGATGCTTAACAGAGCTTGTTTTTTTTTTAATATAACAAATGTCACCTACACAATAGTTACAAATAATTACTAAATAAATAATTAGAAGAAAATTGTTAATACAGTACTTAAGAGTCTCCAAATTCGACAAGATGTAGACTTTGACAATGTCGAGTTTCGTGAATGTTGAGTTTTCCGGAGTTACATTGGGGAGAGAAAAAAATACCCCCGTCGCAGCAAACCTGCGTACTCAGCGAATTTCCAATGCATAATATATGTCTTAATACCACATAAAGCCGCATACCAAGTTTCATAACAATATATTCACATATAAGCGATTTTAATTATTCTCCATAAGAATAACATTGGTAATGAGTACGTAGGTTTGCTGAAACAAGGAACACAAACAATTGGTTTTTATGCAAATATAAATAGAAATTAACTAGGAGAAGCCACATACCAAGTTCCATCAATATGTAATCATAAATAAGCGCTTTATAACATTCTAGTTATTCTCCATAAGAATAACATGGGTGTACTTAAAACCACGAGGCTGACTGAGGAAATCTCAAATTTCAAAGAACTTCTTTGTTTAAAATTCATTGTTGGTGATGGAGAGTTTATGTTATTTAAAAAATTGTTACATACGTTTTCCATAATTTTTTGGGCACACTTGGGTCACTAAAATTATAGCCAAATTATAGCAAAACTAATAAAGTGAAATTGTAATGTTATTTTCAAAGATCAAGCGATGCATTATTGTTACCCAAAACTTTACCCTAAAAAAATAATCTATAATTAAACAGGCGAGATGAACGCACACACAGCTTGCCCCCACGTGGTCTCCGGATCTTAAAACCACGTTGCATATGGGTCTCTTTTAACAACCAAGTTGTTATGTCTAAAGTCTCCTCAAGAACTAAGGTATTTCGCAACATTAGAGATGAACTAATTCCTGGAAATTCACAAACTGCAAACTTAATAAAAAATCTTAAAATGTTTATCAAATACAAACAAAAATTTGTCATTTAACATCTGAAAAAAACTTTGACCACGAAACATCTCTGATATTAGCTTCAGACTAAGGATCAGCCCTATAAAAAATAATGCCCTACAAAAATTGTATGACATGGAATCTAAAATACCTATATATGATCTAGAGTTAGAGGACAAGCTAAGAATATCAGAGATCATAGTTACAAATTTGGCAGAGAAAAACACAAACCCACAATAAAAAATCACCTTCTTGATGAAAATCCCAGAAAAATAGAAGTGATTGAGAAATAAATTGTTAGAGGAGGCAGATCATGAGAAAATAAATTATTTAGCTCAACTAAACTACTCCTTTTAATAATCTCTGAGCTCAAGAAAAAAAAATTAACAGTTAGAGGCTTAAAGCAACAAAGAATAAGTCACTTAAATAGAGAATGAAAACATCACACACTACCAAAAATACTGATGTCTTAACAAACAAAATGGCATATTAATGTTGTGATAAAAATTATCTAGCGGTAAATACTAGCACAAACAAAATATTGCAATTAGATAATAAACTAAGACGAAATAGAAACAGAACCCGATGTGGAGGTTGAAGACCAGACCAAATTCTTTGGCTTTATATCAATGTGAAAATCACATAGAACACAGACACTCTGTTCAGCAAACTTAACACCAGCTTATATGGCCTTAGGGGCCGTGCATATATTATGTCACGCCTCCCCGGGGGGGGGAGGGGGTGCGGCACATCGTAACAGACCGTGACACAGGGGAGGGGGGGTGGGTTAAGGGCTGCGTGACGTTTCCCGATTAATGGAGTTAAAGCCTGCAAAATCGTCAGTTACAGTGAAGAAATACCGTACGCCACAATCCAATACTTTAAAATTAATAAGTGTGACATGGCAGGGGGGACGGGGGAATAATGAGCAGCGTAACAGAGCATGACAAGGGGGGGGAAGGGGTCAAAAAGGGCTGAATATAGCGTGACGTAATTTATTCATGGCCCCTTAAGGGAATAAAGCACACAAATGATGAAGGCACACAAAGACCACCTACCATGCACTTTTTGGGACAGATTTAACCTATGCCCTTAGATTCTGGGGAGGAACTACAACAAGAAACCAAAATGCAACCTGCTCGTTCAAAAGAGAGCTATCTGTAAAGTGTCAACTAGGGGAAAGTTGCAGGAAAACTTGTACGAACGATTCCTCCAATCGAGGCCTTTCAGATAGCTCTCCTACAATTGAAAAAAATGTTCTACGGTATACACACACAAATCTAATAGTAGCTACGATTCCGTAAAGATGTGATCTGCAAGAGAACAGCATTGAAAATAAAAATATATGGCACATAAATAACAACACCAAAAGTTTAACTAATAAATACCCTCATCTACATTTAATTGACCTTTGGCTCCTTCCAAGTCACTATCACACCCGCCACGGTCTCCACATAAATAGGAGAGGGAAGAAATTCATAGCTGCTGAAGTTAGGAAGATTATAGAAGGAAACGTCATAACAAATTCTAGCTTGAAAAAAGATATTGCTTGATTTCTCCAACTGAAGACACCCATTGATGAAGATCATCCTCACATCAATGTGAAGGAGGAAAGAATGACTGAGGTAATAAGGAAGTTTCGAAGGGGTAAGGCCATTGCTTTCGTTCACTGTATCTCCCGAGATATACAAGACGCCAGAAACATGAGTGAAGAGGTGGCAAGGGTCTTTAACAAGAATTTGGAAGGCCTGCATTTGAAAATTTTTGAGGGGGAGTACTTAACCTGTTAACAGTTACCTGACGGTGCAACTGTTTATGGCCCAGTGACCAAACCAAGATTTAATACAAAACCTAGTCCAAAAGACTATGACTTGGCATTCCAATGTCTTATAGATGATTTCAAGAAAAAAGCTAAGAAGACTAATTTGTTCTCCTATGGGTTGCACTCATGATAAAATCTCCTTGGAAAATTTTGCATCCAATATTGTCTATTTCCATCAGTCTACAGGAGTATCGGTAGACATGATAATGTACAAGGAGAATGCCAAAAGGAAATTAAGGAATGGGCTCTCACATTACCATTTTATCAAACTACAGTTTACAGTCACAGACTGTTATAATGTCCCAACATTATAATCGGACAATTTCCCATGGACCTCCGAATTTGTCTCACTGCACTGTTCAGCAAGCTCCAAAGCGGGCAGTGTGGGCTGCCTCCACCGTTCACCCACTGTCCCACTGCACACCAGCCACCACAGATGCGGCAGTCCTAAGCAGCTCCCCTCCACTGTCTGAGAAATCTCAGTCTACAAAGCTAACTCAAAGTGCTAATGAATTTAGTGAAAATTATGGGCAATATAGTGAAACAATACAGACGGACTATCTTACTGAAAACAGAGTCTCAGTTCCATTCAAACCAACTGATGTCACAACAACATTGATTCTCATAGCAGAAAAGGAACCTACATCCCAGGAAAAAAAAACGTTGGTCTAGAGAGACTTGTGAACCCAATTTAGTTCTAAGCTGTAAATTTACCTATCCTGTTTCAAGTTTTGACTTGACTGTGCAATATAATTTAAGAGGGGTAATACCTACAAAGTTTGCTGACCTAAGAATAATGTAAAACAATTTTGTTTTGGGTGACTATTGTTTAAGAATAAGAAGTTCAAGGGGGGATCTTGTCTATTGGTTGAAAAATTGTATCAAGAAGGGACTTCACAGATTTAAATGAGGATTTGGTTTTTGAATGTTCCATGTGTATAACTTCTGGATTTAAATATTCTGGTACTGTCTATCTATACTATTCCTAATAATAATGTAAACAAACTGTTTTTTATAAAATTTGAGAAAATGTTTTTAGTCCTGAAAAAAGAATGAAAAATAAGTCAGTTATTATTACGGGTGACTTTCTGGAAATAATTCAATGTAATGGCTTTCTAGAGCAGTTTCATGAAGCTACAAGGATTAAAAGAAGCTCTAAAACTTGTATAGATAACATTATTGTGCATAAGAATTATGATGTTAGATATAAGGTAAATCTTGATTTAGGTCTCTCAGATCATAATGCTCTATTCTTAAATCTACCTAGTTATTAAACCTCCAAATAATTCAATAAATAAAAACCAATCTTTAGTCAAAACAATAATTTTTCCCAGCGAATGTATAAATTGTTTTGTTAACTCATTTAAGTTAAAAAACAATTTTAAGTTTTACCCCACTTTGAGTTCAGAAGAAAATGTTAATAATTTACCCCATACGTCTTTCAGATAATTACCCAGAGCCCGCCAATCTTTGCCATTTAAAAAATAATAAAAAATCATCTTGAGTCAGTTAGAATTTATGTAACCAAAATCGTCTTATATATTTTAGGACAGGACATTCCGCTACAAAACGAAAAACATTCTCATCTCGGTTGAGGTTACACACCGAGCATAAATATTTATTACTAGCCATCCAGGGTTTGAAGTTTAGATTTATTAACTCTGCTCAGGCTTTTATTATCCATGATATAAGGCAAACATTCAGATTATCACTGAGGAATGATCAGTCGCCGAGCTGGTGATAACGACTCGTCATTGCTCTGCCCTCGCATTCCCGCCGCCAATCGGCCCTTTCCCCCTCCCACAGACCTAACAGCTATGACTGAAAAATATCGAGCCTATGTGAATCAAATTCTAACGCAACTCCCCTTTTCTCTCCTATTTTGATCCTATTTGTACCAAAATATTTTCTTCGCGATCACCTGTTTTGCTAAAATATTTGGGAGTCTATTGTCGGGCAACAATAAAGCTTTAATAATATAGTTGATATGTAAGCATAAAGTATAAAAATAAACCTTATCAAAATTGCATTCCAAGTATAAAACATAATTTGGTGTTTTGTGGCAATTTAAATAGTTTCTTGATAAAATAACTTTGAGCAGATTCTACTGTTGTACTAATAATAAATCCCCAAACTTGCGCTCCGTAACATAATAAAGCTCTGGCATCTGCATTACAACAAACGACTTTTGAACTAACCGGGACTTTGTTGTTGTTTAGTAAATTGTTCCAGATTGAATTAACGGCGTATTTTGAGGCTGTGGTTTTTTATTTAAGTGTGTTTCCCACGAGAGAGTACTGGTAAATGTTACACCTACATACTTGTAGTTATTAACAACCTTGTAACCTTGTAACCTTGTAATGGTGGTATAGTCAATTTGCTTTCCCTTATACCACCATTTGTCACGTGAACCAAGCCTGCCACCTCGTCTGAAAACCATGATTTTTGATTTAGACAGATTTACTCGTAGGTTCCATGTTTTGCAGTAATCTTCCAATCTATTTATCATATGCCGAAGACTGGTTGCAGTTGGCGATAAAAGAACTATGTCTTCGGCGTACATGAGAACATTCACCCTTATTCCTCCAAAATTGCAGTCTCCTTGCAGCTCCTCTGGCAGGTCATTTATGAATAGAGCGAAATTGGTACGACTAAATATACAACCCTGCCTGAGGCCCATAGAAGTGTCAAAGCGACTGGTCACACCCTCGTTACACCATACTGCAGCGGAAGTACCTTCGTAATAACTCATTAACACATTTAAAAATTTTGTGGATATCCCCATACATGACAATTTGTACATCAAAGCTCGTCTATCTATGGTATCGAATTCACTTGAAAAATCTATAAAGAATGTAAACAATTTACAACCTTTTTCTAACAATTTTATATGTGCCATATTAGTTAAGTTAAAAATATTGTCTAAAGTTGAATATCTCTTCCTAAACCCTGCTTGAGATTCTGAAAGCAAACATTTATTGTCTACCCAATTGATTAATCTATTATTTACGAGGCTAATAAAAAATTTTTCCTATACAATCTATAAACGATAAACCTCTATAATTCCCTACTAAATCGACGTTTCCTTTCTTGTGCAACGGATATACTATTGACATCTTAAATGTTTCTGGTACTTCAGCAGTTTTAAAAATATTATAATAAACAACTAATAAAATACTCAAAAATTAGCTTGAAGCATTTTTGAAAAATTTGTATGGGACTCTGTCGAAGCCTGGCGCTTTATTACTCTTAACTTTCTTCAATACTTTTGGAAGTTCTTCAATACTAAAATCGTTATCTAAAAATTCATCTACAATTATTGGCTCTCCAAAGTGGACTTTCTCAGCTAACAGTGGAGGGTTTAGCAAAGATTCAAAATGGCTCACCCACTCCGACGGAGGAATATTAACAGTTTTTCCCATCTTTCTTTTTTAGCCTATTCACCGCTGACCAAAAAGTTGTTGTGTTATTTGATTGTGTAATATTTTCTATAATCAGTTCACTGTACGTCTTTTTTTTCCATTACAGTACTTTGTATACTTTGCTTTCCTTAATGTATTTAACTTAAGACTCGGAATCGCTATTTTTTCGAAAATAATTTAAAGATTTCAAAACCCATTTTCGCTGTAAAAGACAATCTCGATCAAACCATAGCTGTTTGAATACCACTCTTCGCTGTTGTGGAGCTGAATTAGGCCTAATGATGGCTGAATTAGTTATTGTACCAGTCAGTTGGGTGGCATCATTTTGATTGTTATTGCTTAATTTGAATCCTCGCATATTTTGGGTCATTTTGTCTCGATAGAACCGATCGTCCTTTTCCATCCATTTTAGTTTAGGTAGCAGTGGAAGGATTTTTCCCCTCTCTACCCCTCTCACCAACCCCAAAAAATCACGGATGGTCAAAGTTAATTCTACTGGAAGATGATCTGACCTTGGATGACTTACAATTTTAAAATCATTAATAAAATTTAAACAATATAATGATGCGGCAGCGATATCTATGACTGAGCTCCCCATTGCTCCAACAAAAGTAAACTTACCATTTTTATCACTTTTACTTCTCCCATTTAATACTACCAATCCTAGATTTTCCACAACCCCCAATATTTTTCGCCCTCTGGTGTTAGTTAAAATGTATTTTGAGTTCCTGGTATCACTAAGATTTTAATTTTCAATAATAGTTTCAGAAAACTTTGCTCTCTTTTCAACAAAACTTTGCTCTCTCCATTGCTAAAACAACAAAACATACAAAAAGAAAACCAGTTGTATCTAATTGGGTTACACATGGGATACAAATTTCCAGTAGTAGGAAGCGTGCACTACACTGGGAATCCAAATTTAACAAGAATGAACATTTTTTAGATTATGTCAAAAAGTATAAAAAGGTTTTCAAAAATGTAGTTATAAATACGAAAAAAGGCAAATACTTCTTACATTATAAAATCTGAGTATAAATCAAAGGCAGCTTAGCAAATTGTTAATAAGGAACTTGGCAAAAGCAGTTGCAATACCAATCTTATAATCTCGCTAAAAGATAACAATGACAAAGAAATTACAAACCCAAAATATTCAACGAGTTCTTTTCTAACATAATTCAAAGAATCAATGGTCAAGCTGCAGTACTTTATAATACTTTAATACTTTAGGTATTCATGACTCAATTAAAAAGACCTGTGATGAAAGGAGAGTTTCTCTATCCAATTTCAAACCTAGTAATATAGCCGAAGTTAAACAAATTATTCTCTCACTTAAAAATAAAAATTCAGTTGGATGGGATGAGGTCCCAATAACTTTGTTAAAGGCTGCTGCTGATGAGATTGCTGAGCCACTATCTTTAATTATAAATCATGTTTTAATCAAGGAAACTTCCAGGATAAACTTAAATACTCTCATATCTTGCCAATTTTCAAAAAAGGCAAGGATACTAGGGGTCAGACATAAATAACTACCGACCAACTTCAATTCTAAGTAACTTTTCCAAAATATTTGAAAAGATAATTAACTTCAGACTGGTAAATTACTTTGATGAAAACAATTTATTTTACCCCAAGCAGTTTGGTTTTAGAAAAAATGTCTATACTCTTACAGCTCTCACAGAGTTCACCAATCAAATCATGGTTGCTCTGGACAGGTCGCAGACTGCAGCTGGTGTGTTTTGCGACTTGTCCAAAGCTTTTGATTGTGTTGATCATCCGGTACTAATGTCAAAACTCAATGATTATGGGATTGGTGGAAATTGCCTTAATTTAATAAAATCTTACTTTTGTAATAGGAAACAAAGAACCATCATCTATAGAGATCAGAATAAACATTTTTCAGAATGGACAAATACTTGTGTGGGTTCTATTCTGGGTCCCATTTTCTTTATAATCTACACAAATGACCTCCCCAAAGCCATTAATAAAGAATTGATCCTGTTTGCTGATGACATAACAGCAATCATTAAAAATCAGAACAATACAGAATTATTCACATGCCTCACTGAGCTAATGAAAGATCTAGAAACCCGGTTTAGTTCAAATGGTTTGAAGAGTAACATTGACAAAACCCAAGTAATCAAATTTTCAATTAGAACCAATAACGTAGAATACAATTTCTCTAGCTTAACTGAGTCACATAAATTTTTGGATTTGCAGTTTCATGAAAAGTTAAAATGGAAAGAGCACCTAAACTACATTCAAAATAAATGAAGATCCATTACTTTTGTTTGTTTACATTTGAGGGAAAGTGTGTCATTTGAAACCTGCAAAATACGCCTATGTCGAATCCATTTTGAGGTATGGAATAATTCTTTGGGGACAAGCCTCACAAATAAAAGCGGTCTATAGACTGCAAAAAAGAATTATTCGCATCATGACTAACTCTCACCCAGAAAATTCTTGCAAATCGCTTTTAAAAAAATTAAATATTTTTACGTTAACAGGCTTATATGCTTAAGAGTCTTTAATTTACATTAATTCAGTAAAAAAAACATTTACCAAACGTGTTAAAATTTGTTCATAATTATAGCACACTAAATGATGTACTTTATAGATTCCCAAACCACCGATCAAGTTTTTATGAAAAATGTCCCCTGTATTCCGGGTTAAGAATGTATAATTGGCTAACAACTCATTACAAATCAATGAAGCTTAAAAATTCAAAGAAGAGCTTACATATGATCTGCTTAGTAAGGCTTTTTATTCAATTAAAGAACTGTTTGATAACCCTTTAAGGTAGATTTTATCATTTGTATCCAGGCTATATGAGAGTGTTTAGGTTTGTTACGTTCTTATTGTGTCTTTCTGTTTCTTATTTTTTATTAGATATAGTTTGGAAATAAAACCTTGACGATGCACCTGTTCAATATTGTAATAACACGTCTTGAATGTTTTGTGCAAATAAAGAATGTCTAGTGTCTAATGTCTCTTATGAAGGAGGAGGATGCGGTTTTGGTTTCCCATTGTAGAGTCACCCAAGACTCTAAAGTCGGCTCTACACTCTCGCCGAATCTAGCCGAGCGATGGCAAATGCGAGAATGAGGAGGGCTAATTCGTCACCGTTCAGGATGATTGCGCTTGCCTCGCCATCGCTTCGATTACTATTGGTTTTTGGAATCGAGTCAAAGGAGACAAGCGGCCCAGAGTGGCGAGTCAAAATGCCGACGAATACACTGTCCACATTGTCGTGTTCGCTCGTGTTTGCAGGTGGACCGTTGTGATTTATTTTGTTTGTTCATTTTTCCATTGCAATTCATTGATGTGCTATTTTTTGATTTTTTTTTTTTTCATTAACAATTTTCCCGCACGTATAAATTATCTAAAAAGGGAAGATTTTCCAAGAAAGAGGATTTTCCCATACAGAGCTTTGTGAAGTTAGGTTAGGAGTATATGTATCGTAGATATTTTGTATTTATTTATCATAACCTAACCAGGCAGAGAGCATTGTATGGAAAATTTTCCCCTTTTCGTGATTTTTCCCAATTTTAGAATTTACCCATTTTTGGGGTATATTTTCCCTTTTGGGGTAATTCTTCCCAAAGTGAGAAAAATCCCCTTGAATTGTTTAAATATTTTACCAATATCAAATCACAATTTCCCTATATTTGAAAAAAACATTCCCTACCTAATACCCCGGAATCCCACTGGGTCACCTAGATTAACTGGATTTTACACTTTATTCATCCACCCACATTCTTTTATTCCACAGATTTCTTGTCTTCTTTTGGTAATAAGTAACTACATAATTGTAATAAGCTGCTGCACATAGAGCAGATGCAGCCGCTATGTCCTCTATACTTAGTGCCGCTCGCAGTCTTGACTCGCTACAGTGTGGATGGTCACACGAGCACGAGTCGCTCGCCTGAGTCACTCGGACGAACGACTCGGGCAAGAGTGTAGAGGTACCTTAAGGTCGTACGTTAAGAGTGACTCAAACCATGCATGGTAGGGGGCTTTGTGATGCCTTACTATCATTAGGAAATTTAAGCTGTTATTAAGTTTTCTGTTTAGTTAATTGGATAACTTTATGAAAGTCATTGCACTATACATCAGGGAGGTTATTCTATTTGTGAATAGGAAACTCCTACAAAAAGGAATAGATAACCACTGTCATAACTCCAGACATCACTTTACCGCAGCACACTGAACGAGAAGAAGCCAGTGTAAATCGGCAGGAAACTACATAATCTGCTTCCTGAGGACATGAGAAGCCAATCTGAGAAACAACTAAAGACAGCCCTCAGCAACTGAGAAGTGTGGAACCCCTTTTACTCCATGGACGAGTTCCTACAATGGAGAGACATCCTTCTACTGAACCGACAGTTAACTGCTGTTCTGGATCTGTATTGACATCATTAGAAATCTTAAAGTTTTATAGAGAGTTTTTGATTTTACTATACACGTTTGCTCGGTTTTAAGCAACAGGTCCATTAGTTACCACAAGTAAGTAATTTCCCCTTTATCTTTATTGATAAGACTTTGCAAACCTGAGATAGATACCTGCTATCTGAGGAACCTTGTGAATAAACTTGAAACCCAGTGAATAAACTTGAAGTTTACTTAGACGCCAAATAAAAAGTAGGAATATACTGCTGACAAAAGTGTGTTACGACCACAAAAATTAGAACATCTGCAGTATTGTTAGTTGCAATGGTAAATCTTTATTTTGATTATAATGTAAAGTTATATTAATGACTATGATTATACTCACCATCCCCTGCATTACTGGTTCCTGACTCATAGTCACTGAGGATAGGCTGAAACAAAAATATATCTTTTGAATTTATGCTACTGCTTAGTTATCTTTCTATAGTCATCTATGTGATGAAATTGTAAGTAAATTTGGAACTCTGCATAAAGAGGAGGTAGAGTTTCTATCATTGGCCTAATGATGATCGGTGTGACTGGTCAAAATTGATAGCCTTTTACAAATACAGTATAAGTGTAAATATATTTTTAAGTGTTGTAAGACGTCTTTTATTACATCTTGTAAATCTAACTTTGCTCTTAGCTTTGCTCTTAGATAAATAATCAACCTAGTGTCATTTGCGATTCCAAAGTTGCAATGTCCTTACATCATAATGCGGGTTAGCAGGTCCTTACAATAAAAAAACTCGGCCCTAAGTTTGTTTCCTAAAATGGGAACCTACCACCTATTACAACAGCATTTTAACAACAGCCCTTCAGAATAATTGACCAGCACAGCATTCACAGGAGGACATCCGGAAACAGCAGTTTGAACAATCCCAGTAAGTTCAACTGGAATCGGGAAAAGATACGGACATACCCTGGTCAGTTATCAAGCCAATTTTTGCTATAACTCCTAGTTTTTGTTTGGGTTAAGAAAATGTTACCCGACATTTAACCGCTAAGGAATGCACATCTTAATATCAACAGGGGTGCCCAGGGCCATAACGAGTGCTGGGGCAACGGGGTGCTGCCCTAATGTTTCCATTCGCTTTTTACATTCTCAATAGGGGTGTTCGCATGCCTGAAAATTCGAGTATTTAGGCCAAGTATTCCAATACATACTCAACTTGACTAGAGTTTTTTAATACTCAAAAGTTTGACCCGAGTATTTCCCGCCTATCTCTGCATTTTCGCAAACAATTGAGAACTGCAAAATCACGTAGTATTTCCAGAAAGTAAAGAATGTTTGCTTACTGCACCTAGCACAGCTCTTCCATCACCGCGATTGTGTGTGTGGCAGTCCACTCACCTCTCCACCAAAGTATAAGCAGAGTCTCGTTGCTGTGCGGTCACGAATCAAGAATCAAGAGCTTTATTGTCAAATGTCATTGACCTTTTTACAGGAATAGACATAGTCAGAATGATACAATATTACAAAGTGTTCTAAATCTAAAAACTAATGCTAATATCAGACTCCAAATACTCTCTACACAATATGGGTTTTTGGTGAGCCACTCAGATATTTTTACTTTAAATCTAATAAATGTTACAAATTTGGCAGACAAGTGTAATTTATTGAAAAATCGAATACAATTTAATTTATGAATATTACCAGTTTTAGCTAATCTATGTACAGGGATATCTAGTTTGGATTTACCTCTTGTGTTAAGACTGTGAATGTTCTGTGTCTGTCTACATATGAATTCATGAAAATTAGATTTTGTATAAAGTAATATGTGATAAATGTACAAATTTATAACAGTCATGATCCTAAGCCTGACAAAGAATTTTGAGTATGAGGGGAATGTTCCCATAGCATTACTCCATAAGAGATGTGGGATTGAAAGAAACAGAAGTAAGTCATCCTCAAGTATTCATTACTGACAAAATATTTTAATTTCCATATTAAATCATTTACTCTGTGGATATTTTTTACACGTAATTTCTATATGCTCCTGCCAATTTAATTTTGAATCAATTTAGAAACCTAATAATTTAACTGATTTTAATTCATTGATTTGTGGTGACAAACTCAAATAAATGTTTTTTGTTTTTTCTTTATTGCACAATAGTTTATTGGCAGAAAACCAATTCATGGATGATCTTATTGCTTCATTTGTAATTGAATCAAGAGTACAAATATTCTTATGAGTTGTCATCAGGTTGTCATTACATAATCCACACCACCATTCCTAGGCAAGTCATTAATTGAGATTAGGAAGAGGAAAGGTCCCAAAACCGAGCCCTGCGGAACTCCTATTTCAACCCTACTAAAGTCAGATTGATTGCCGCCAACATATACATACTGCCTTCTGTTGGACGGATATGATTTAATAATTGTAATTGATGTATCTTTAATTCCATAAAATTCAAGTTTTTTAAACAACACATCAAAGAGCACACAGTCAAACGCTTTTGTTAAACCAATTAAAGTTAATGAAACAGTCTCTTTATTAAAAAAAACATTTAACGATTTATTGACCACATCTAAGACAGTCGACATAGTTGATTTTCCTTCTCGGAATCCAAATTGAGAATGTGTAAAAAGATGATTACACAATTTTAGGAAAAATTGGTACTATTGAAAGGGGACGGTAATTTTCAGGAAGCTGTTTATCCCCTTTCTTAAATACCGGTATAATTTTAGAGATTTTTAGTAAATCAGAAAAAAAACCCTTTTCAAGCATTTACTGAAACAAAAAGCCAGTGGTTCACTTATTAGATTAATTGTTGTTTAATTATATTATTGGAAAGCCAACAGTAATCCATAGTTTTTAAATTTGATAGATTGGCTACAGCTCTGTCAACCTCCTTTGAGCCCCATCCACACCGTCGCGGGAGCGGGAGCAGTCGCGATCGGTTCTAGTTCCAAGAAATTTACTAGCAATCTATCCGCGGGAAAATCGCTGACGGGACATGTGGGGCCACACTGGCGCGGGAAGCGGGAGCCATACTCTGTAGTGAGGTGCTGTGTAAAATCATTATTTCAAATTGCCCTACTTTTATATTAATTACAAAATATAGTAAGCCAGTAATTATTTGTAAGGGCTTAATATCTATATGTAATATCTGTATCCATGCAAGGACTTTTTCTTATTTCTATTAACGATTTACCTGCAAACCTTAATGCCTTTACATGTATGTACGCAGTTGACACAGTTTTATTTTCTCGGAATTCAGATGTTTTTGAGCTCAAAAAGGTGGCTGAATCCACTCTAGAAGAAGCAGCCAATTGGTTCCATGCAAATAATTTCTTTTTAAACGATACAAAAACACAATCAGCTATTTTTATTTAAAAAAACTGCCTCCTGGTATTCATCAAAAATCAGTAATTGTGAAGTACTTGGGGATAACTCTTGATTCAACTCTCAACTGGGGCCCTCACGTGGATCTCGTAAAAAAAAGAATCTCCGGGTAGCTTTTTTGTTGAAGAGATTATTAAATGTGGTACCATTAAAATATGCCATCACTTCATACTTTGCATTTTTCAATCAATTATCAGATACGGGCTTATTTTTTATGGAAATCCATCTAAAACGCACAATATCTTTTTGATTCAGAAAAAAGTTCTTATAATACTCACAAACTCATCATGGAAAGCTCACTGCAAACCTCTCTTTAAAGATCTGAAGATCCTGACTGTCTACAACTTATACATTTTTGATTTAATTTTATGTATCTTTAAAAATCTGAGATTCAAGAAATAATATTCACTCCTACTCCACACGAAATCAGTCAAAAATTTATGTACCTTATCGAAGAATGTCAAAAACTCAGTGTAGCCATGTCATTATAGGAATTAAACTGTACAACAAATTACCACAATCTGCTCTTGATAGTCCATTTAATTCATTTAAGAAATGACTGTTTGAACGGTTACTTTCAACCCCATTGTATTCTGTTGATGAATTTTTAGAGCTAAATAGTAGAGATATTGTAATTTTAGTAGTTTTAGAAGAATTATATAACTTGACGTTGTTTGTAACATGTATTGTGTTGATGACAATAAAATATTCATTATTCATTATCTGAAAGTTTACAATTGTTTGCTATCATAGGCGTAATTCGGGGGTGGCAAGGGGGGGCAGTTGACCCCCCCCCCCAATAATTTGGAGGAAATATTATTGTAATTTATGAAGTCACAACTATCACGATGTCACTCCAATCAAAATACTGAAATTACGCTTATGATTGCTATTCTACAATGTTTAATATTTAATTTTCTATATTTAAGATATACAAAAGTTACAGATACATAACTGCTAATAAAAAGCAATGTCGTCAATTAAAATTGTATTATTTTTATAAGTTAATCGTTTTATACAGGGTGTCCCGCGAGAATATGATACAAAAGAAGGATTTGTTAGAACTCAGAATATGGAAAAAAAACTTTGTAAAAACATTTTTCTAAATCGCTTCATTTTCCGTCTGTTTGCCTGAGTAATGCATCATATCTTAGGAATCACTAAAGATACTGGTTTGAGACTTGACGTGTGTTTTACACTAGTTTAGGACTAATTCGGTATTCAATTTGGCGTTTCTATCTTTAACAGTTTTAAAATAGCAGCCATTTCAATTGTTTAAAGCTTAATATTTTGAAAACGGGAACTAATTGAGTTTTTGATTTGCGTATTTAATAAATGTAAAATTTTAAGCCAAAAAGGATGGTATCAAGTTTTAAAAGATTACACGACCCATAGCTCTGAGCTATTGCAGTTTTTTTGAGTAAAATCTTGGGTATTCAGGTAATTTTCATAGAAATTGTACGATTTCAATCATAAAAATTGCAATTGTTCAGCTATGGGTCAAGTGATACTTATAATCTTTACACCATTCTTTTTGGCATTAATTATAAACAACTACAAAATAAATATCCTGGTCAAATACTTAATAGTTTGCCGTTTTCAAGATATCAACCTTTCCAAAATTTAAATGGCCGCCATTTTGAAATTGTTAAAGATAGAAACGCTAAATTTAATACTGAAGAAGCCCTAGACTAGTATTACAAACATGCCAAGTTTCAAATCAGTATCTCTAGGGGTTATTAAGATATGTTGCATTGATTAAAATCACATAGCCAACAGGCAGACATATGGAAAAACAAAGCAATTTAGGAAAAAGCTTATAATACGTAGTGTTTTGCTCCATACAATGAGTTTATATACCAAACTCTGTGTTTGTACCAAACTCTAACGGGACACCCTGTATAGCCCTGTCCTATTTAAGATTACAATTGAAGTTTTTTTCCAGTTATCAGTTTTGATTCATATGCAACCATTACATGTAATTTGATTTAAAACAAAACAAATATTGATAAACCGGTAACTTTTGGAAATACTGAAGCATGATTCTGGTAAACCCTAAATCAAATTGCCCAAATCAAATCAATTTTATTTACAGAATTTTATTTATATTAATAATATAAATTAAAGGTATTTATTAAATTCTTTAATAATCTATCTACATTATAAATTACATCTTGATGTACAGTATTACTTATTTTACTTATCAGAAACTTTTCAGATTTCTTCCCAGACCCGATCCTTATTCCTTTTATTTTTGTAATCCTTGTTGTTAAGGCCATTCAACAGATTAGGGTACGTGTATGAAGTTAAACAAACTCATACCAAGTTTACTACGTCTGTCATTCTTACGAGCTGAATGATTTTGATGTTAGTATGTGTGTAATACATAGGGTACTATTTCCAGAAGATGTTCAGGTACAAACGACATGTAGAAAGTACGGTATGGGTTGGTGACAACTGACTAGTTTATCTATTGTGACGCAGATCGCGCGATAAATGCTGCATGCCTGTGATCGCGCACGTGCCACCGTGCTCATATCCCGCCATGGTTCATGTTGCAGAATGATGGGAGAAGGCTCAAATTAAAGGTCATGATTCCAGGGACTCGGGAAAAACGTAAAACATTCCCTATACGAAAAGCTGGGGATTTAAAAATGTCTATTTTGTTTAAATTAAAATATGTGATTGTGTACTTTGCTTACTGACATGTGTTTCTACTTACACTGTTTTTACTCAGCATTTAAAGAGTAAAGAGACTGGGGTGTTGGAAAAAGGTTAGGGGCTAAGGCCCCTTCAAACCACTAGTCTTGGATTAATGCTGGATGAAAATTTCAGTTGGAAAAAACTTTTACTTTGCATTCCAAAATTAAATTTGCGATCAGAACTTTTTATTCCTTAAAAAATATTAGTTATACCTTTTTATTGTGATCACTTTATTTAGCTTTGATTAATTCAAGATTACAGTTAACAATTCACAGCTGAGGGGGAACCTATGTGTTTAAAAATGGAAAAATAAGAATTTACAAATAGTCATAAGTCATAAGAGCTCATTTCCTTTATTTTTCTATCCATCTAAGAATACTTCCAATTCAGCACTTAATACGTTTAAAAGTTTTAAGACTATTATACATTTGATGTGGAAATACTGGAACAAGCAATCTTTTATATTTCACCAGAAATAGTAATCAGGGTGTACATAGGATACCCAGAGTAAACTGCAGTTGCCCCGAGCAGTTAGATCAGTCAGTCACTCCAACTAGTAATCAGGGTGTACTTAGGATACCCAGAGTAAACTGCAGTTGCCCCGAGCAGTTAGATCAGTCAGTCACTCCAACTAGTAATCAGGGTGTACTTAGGATACCCAGAGTAAACTGCAGTTGCCCCGAGCAGTTAGCTCAGTCAGTCACTCCAACTAGTAATCAGGGTGTACTTAGGATACCCAGAGTAAACTGCAGTTGCCCCGAGCAGTTAGATCAGTCAGTCACTCCAACTAGTAATCAGGGTGTACTTAGGATACCCAGAGTAAACTGCAGTTGCCCCGAGCAGTTAGATCAGTCAGTCACTCCAACTAGTAATCAGGGTGTACTTAGGATACCCAGAGTAAACTGCAGTTGCCCCGAGCAGTTAGCTCAGTCAGTCACTCCAACTAGTAA
Organism: Allygus modestus; assembly: GCA_963675035.1. Classification (NCBI taxonomy): domain Eukaryota; kingdom Metazoa; phylum Arthropoda; class Insecta; order Hemiptera; family Cicadellidae; genus Allygus; species Allygus modestus. The sequence goes on from OY776116.1 coordinate 81,632,539, forward strand.
TCAGGGTGTACTTAGGATACCCAGAGTAAACTGCAGTTGCCCCGAGCAGTTAGATCAGTCAGTCACTCCAACTAGTAATCAGGGTGTACTTAGGATACCCAGAGTAAACTGCAGTTGCCCCAAGCAGTTAGATCAGTCAGTCACTCCAACTAGTAATCAGGGTGTACTTAGGATACCCAGAGTAAACTGCAGTTGCCCCGAGCAGTTAGATCAGTCAGTCACTCCAACTAGTAATCAGGGTGTACTTAGGATACCCAGAGTAAACTGCAGTTGCCCCGAGCAGTTAGATCAGTCAGTCACTCCAACTAGTAATCAGGGTGTACTTAGGATACCCAGAGTAAACTGCAGTTGCCCCGAGCAGTTAGCTCAGTCAGTCACTCCAACTAGTAATCAGGGTGTACTTAGGATACCCAGAGTAAACTGCAGTTGCCCCGAGCAGTTAGATCAGTCAGTCACTCCAACTAGTAATCAGGGTGTACTTAGGATACCCAGAGTAAACTGCAGTAGCCCCGAGCAGTTAGATCAGTCAGTCACTCCAACTAGTAATCAGGGTGTACTTAGAATACCCAGAGTAAACTGCAGGTGCCCCGAGCAGTTAGATCAGTCAGTCACTCCAACTAGTAATCAGGGTGTACTTAGGATACCCAGAGTAAACTGCAGTTGCCCCGAGCAGTTAGATCAGTCAGTCACTCCAACTAGTAATCAGGGTGTACTTAGGATACCCAGAGTAAACTGCAGGTGCCCCGAGCAGTTAGATCAGTCAGTCACTCCAACTAGTAATCAGGGTGTACTTAGAATACCCAGAGTAAACTGCAGGTGCCCCGAGCAGTTAGATCAGTCAGTCACTCCAACTAGTAATCAGGGTGTACTTAGGATACCCAGAGTAAACTGCAGTTGCCCCGAGCAGTTAGATCAGTCAGTCACTCCAACTAGTAATCAGGGTGTACTTAGGATACCCAGAGTAAACTGCAGTTGCCCCGAGCAGTTAGATCAGTCAGTCACTCCAACTAGTAATCAGGGTGTACTTAGGATACCCAGAGTAAACTGCAGTTGCCCCGAGCAGTTAGCTCAGTCAGTCACTCCAACTAGTAATCAGGGTGTACTTAGGATACCCAGAGTAAACTGCAGTTGCCCCGAGCAGTTAGATCAGTCAGTCACTCCAACTAGTAATCAGGGTGTACTTAGGATACCCAGAGTAAACTGCAGTTGCCCCGAGCAGTTAGATCAGTCAGTCACTCCAACTAGTAATCAGGGTGTACTTAGGATACCCAGAGTAAACTGCAGTTGCCCCGAGCAGTTAGCTCAGTCAGTCACTCCAACTAGTAATCAGGGTGTACTTAGGATACCCAGAGTAAACTGCAGTTGCCCCGAGCAGTTAGATCAGTCAGTCACTCCAACTAGTAATCAGGGTGTACTTAGGATACCCAGAGTAAACTGCAGTTGCCCCAAGCAGTTAGATCAGTCAGTCACTCCAACTAGTAATCAGGGTGTACTTAGGATACCCAGAGTAAACTGCAGTTGCCCCGAGCAGTTAGATCAGTCAGTCACTCCAACTAGTAATCAGGGTGTACTTAGGATACCCAGAGTAAACTGCAGTTGCCCCGAGCAGTTAGATCAGTCAGTCACTCCAACTAGTAATCAGGGTGTACTTAGGATACCCAGAGTAAACTGCAGTTGCCCCGAGCAGTTAGCTCAGTCAGTCACTCCAACTAGTAATCAGGGTGTACTTAGGATACCCAGAGTAAACTGCAGTTGCCCCGAGCAGTTAGATCAGTCAGTCACTCCAACTAGTAATCAGGGTGTACTTAGGATACCCAGAGTAAACTGCAGTAGCCCCGAGCAGTTAGATCAGTCAGTCACTCCAACTAGTAATCAGGGTGTACTTAGAATACCCAGAGTAAACTGCAGGTGCCCCGAGCAGTTAGATCAGTCAGTCACTCCAACTAGTAATCAGGGTGTACTTAGGATACCCAGAGTAAACTGCAGTTGCCCCGAGCAGTTAGATCAGTCAGTCACTCCAACTAGTAATCAGGGTGTACTTAGGATACCCAGAGTAAACTGCAGGTGCCCCGAGCAGTTAGATCAGTCAGTCACTCCAACTAGTAATCAGGGTGTACTTAGAATACCCAGAGTAAACTGCAGGTGCCCCGAGCAGTTAGATCAGTCAGTCACTCCAACTAGTAATCAGGGTGTACTTAGGATACCCAGAGTAAACTGCAGTTGCCCCGAGCAGTTAGATCAGTCAGTCACTCCAACTAGTAATCAGGGTGTACTTAGGATACCCAGAGTAAACTGCAGTTGCCCCGAGCAGTTAGATCAGTCAGTCACTCCAACTAGTAATCAGGGTGTACTTAGGATACCCAGAGTAAACTGCAGGTGCCCCGAGCAGTTAGATCAGTCAGTCACTCCAACTAGTAATCAGGGTGTACTTAGGATACCCAGAGTAAACTGCAGTTGCCCCGAGCAGTTAGATCAGTCAGTCACTCCAACTAGTAATCAGGGTGTACTTAGGATACCCAGAGTAAACTGCAGTTGCCCCGAGCAGTTAGATCAGTCAGTCACTCCAACTAGTAATCAGGGTGTACTTAGGATACCCAGAGTAAACTGCAGTTGCCCCGAGCAGTTAGATCAGTCAGTCACTCCAACTAGTAATCAGGGTGTACTTAGGATACCCAGAGTAAACTGCAGTTGCCCCGAGCAGTTAGATCAGTCAGTCACTCCAACTAGTAATCAGGGTGTACTTAGGATACCCAGAGTAAACTGCAGTTGCCCCGAGCAGTTAGATCAGTCAGTCACTCCAACTAGTAATCAGGGTGTACTTAGGATACCCAGAGTAAACTGCAGGTGCCCCGAGCAGTTAGATCAGTCAGTCACTCCAACTAGTAATCAGGGTGTACTTAGGATACCCAGAGTAAACTGCAGTTGCCCCGAGCAGTTAGATCAGTCAGTCACTCCAACTAGTAATCAGGGTGTACTTAGGATACCCAGAGTAAACTGCAGGTGCCCCGAGCAGTTAGATCAGTCAGTCACTCCAACTAGTAATCAGGGTGTACTTAGGATACCCAGAGTAAACTGCAGTTGCCCCGAGCAGTTAGATCAGTCAGTCACTCCAACTAGTAATCAGGGTGTACTTAGGATACCCAGAGTAAACTGCAGTTGCCCCAAGCAGTTAGATCAGTCAGTCACTCCAACTAGTAATCAGGGTGTACTTAGGATACCCAGAGTAAACTGCAGTTGCCCCGAGCAGTTAGATCAGTCAGTCACTCCAACTAGTAATCAGGGTGTACTTAGGATACCCAGAGTAAACTGCAGGTGCCCCGAGCAGTTAGATCAGTCAGTCACTCCAACTAGTAATCAGGGTGTACTTAGGATACCCAGAGTAAACTGCAGTTGCCCCGAGCAGTTAGATCAGTCAGTCACTCCAACTAGTAATCAGGGTGTACTTAGGATACCCAGAGTAAACTGCAGTTGCCCCGAGCAGTTAGATCAGTCAGTCACTCCAACTAGTAATCAGGGTGTACTTAGGATACCCAGAGTAAACTGCAGTTGCCCCGAGCAGTTAGATCAGTCAGTCACTCCAACTCATATTTTATTGCAAACTTCATATATAGGAACATTCCTCCTGCGATTAGGGACCTGCAGGTCACAACTACAGTTTACAAACGGGTAGTCCTTAACTGGCTGTTGGAGATCAGTTCTGAACATGCTGACTCCCTCATCCGTTCTGAGTACTACAATGACAAACTTTACATCACCAACTGCTCACTGAATACAAAAGCTAACAACACCGTTTACTTCTACTTCACTCCCGCCATTGCCTATTGTCTTTGTATTATATCAAATGTCGTTTTTATTTTTATTTATTTTAAATCAGTGTTTGATATTTAAATGCAAAACAAATCTTAATTTTGTTCATGGTTAATATACATACAACTGCCGATATTGTTTTATTTTTATTTTTATGAGTGTTTGTAGCCTATTTAATCATCAAAAAGTAAATGTAATTGTTTTAGCAATAATACGATGTTTTTTGTTATTTTTTAAGTGCACTGAATTTGAGTCAGAGCTTGTTCTCACGCACAGGCCGATGGGCCTATATGAGAATTTTGTTTTACGCAATATTGTTTGTGTACATGATCTTTATTTGTTTTTATTTGGAAATAAATCTGATTTGATTTGATTTGAAACAAATCGCTTTAGACATTCTTATCGATATAATGGGCCTAAATATTTCAACCAGCTAGCAGTAAGATTTTGTTTTATCAAAATGTACTGGACTGAGTTTCAATGTTATTAAAACTGTTTTTATGTTGTAAATGTTCTCACAATTACATAAAAGAAGCCAACTTTGCAAAATACCTCGTTGTGTGGACTGACCACATAGACACTCTTGAGTCAGAAACTTAGCACGGGGCCATATTTGATCTGAAGAATGAACAGTGTAAGTGACACAGCAATGGCTATCATGGATTGTCCGATTTTGATTAAATTTGGTACACACATGTAAAGAAACATTTATGACTTTAAGTTCGAAAACCAGACAAATCGATCTAACCGAAAGGGTATTTTAGGGGGGTTTTGTACCCCAAAAATGGATTTTTTGAATTTGTTACATATAATCTTTGAAAAAGACAAATTTTATTTTTCACCATTGGATTTAGCTTAAAAAAAACACACAACTTGGTGTTTTGATCATTGCTCTATGTCAACTGGTTACGGAGATATTTCAAGTGCTAAACACAGTACGTTGTCCAATGTTATTCTTATAGAGAATAAAAATAATTTTATATCTTGCTTATTTATGAACCTATACCGACCAAACTTAGTATATGGCTTCATCTGGTTGTGGTCTATTTTCATTAGCAAAAAAAATTTTAGTTGGGTTGGATTCATATTTTTATAAAAACCCATTTTTTGTGTTCCTTGTTACAGCAAACCTGCATACTCAGCAGCCATGTTTTTTTATGGATAATAATTAAAATGTCATAAATCGTTTATTTATGATTGTATATTAATGAAACTTGGTATGTGGCTTTATGTGGTATTAAGATACACATATATGCATTGGAAATTCGCTTAGTACGCAGATTTGCTGCTACGGGGGTATTTATTAATTCTTACATAATGATCTGATTTCAACAAGTAGTTAAATAAAACAAAGGGCCTGATTGACGACATATATATTTTTTGGATGTCACAAAATATCATGTTTCTACATAATAATTATTAAAAAATCTGATCACAATGATATTGTTAGGTAAATAGAAGTTTCTATAGAAACACAAATTTAAAATTGGTTTGTTGGGTGTTGTGTTAGCAGTCTTCATATTTTCAGCCTTTTTACGATGGTAAATGAGAGCTCTGCCATGATACAATGCATACTACATAACTCCACAGTGAGTAAGTTAACTCCATAGTGTGAGTAAGTTGATTATACACCTAATAGTCAAATTTTTGAATGAGCTAGGATAAAAAATTGCAGCAATCTGAATCATCAATCAAATTAAAAATGTATCATCACTCTCCTCCTGGTCTCTTAAACTTGTTTGCTTTTGCGATTTAAATATTTATTTTTCTGAACCTTGGAACCTGAAATTTCTCAGATCAATTCTGCACAAAACCAAAGAATTTTGTAAAAATGCAAACTGGACTTAGCTGCCGCTGATTATTGAATGCTCTTATCGAGCTAATACTAAGAAGACAAAATTAATCCCACTCATATCTCTTTCATGGTCGGTGTAATACCTCATTTTAACCCTAGAACACTAAGCCTTCATAATATTTACGATAGTAGTTGGTAAAACTGGTATGGCGCGGAAGCCCCGCCCTCGAACTCCCCCCCCCTCTCGTGACAGGCTCTCTCACTGGCCTTGGAATTCAGTCGGGGCCAGCTGCCCTGTAGTTCACTTCAGTGTGTGTGCAGAGAACGGTGTTTCGTGATTTTTACAAAGGCTTATGATCCAAAGTTATTTCTTATTCGTAAAACATACGAATGCTTAGTGTATGCGATAGTTTTTCTTCAAGGTTTTTTTTGCACACCAAGACTATTATTTCGTAACTTATAGTTATTTCTTCATAACTTTAATGTGTGTTTTAAACAAATGGCTCATAACGATAGACCTTTAGACTTGAACAGTATCAGCAATTTATTGCTTGAAGAAAACAATGAAGAACCTCTGCCGGATGATGCAACTAGTGACGTGTAAGACATTTTATAAAAGGATGACGTTCAAGATACTGATAGTGCGGCTGAAAATACAGAAGACACTGATAAAGATCCTGACTGGAACCCAAATGATAAACATTTGTCAGAACTTGAACGTATGTATAGAAAAAGGAAGAAAAGGTGTTACTTAGAGGTCTGTGATAGAGACATTACTGATTCATAAAGTGATAATCCGGATGATCCTCAACCTCTTGAAATAGAGACACCTGTACCGCCTTATCTCCAGCCTACAACAGTGGAGCCCCGTGTATTGACAGATTTACAGCCTGTAGAAGCGGAGTGACCAGCTTTGATAAATCTGCAGCCCATTGAGACAGCTCCAACTGCATTGCCTCTATTATCATCAAATTCATTTTATGAGCAGCAAACTTCTCAGGGAGTTTCTACTGAACTTGATTTACAACCTGCAGAAGGTGTTGTAATCAATACGCCAGCTGAATATGAATATCCAAGTATCCAGTTGAATATGAAAGGTCCGAGTACAAGCTCTGCTAGAGTACTGCCTAGAGGAAGATCTCGCACACGAGGAAGACCCACTACACGTGGGAGATCAACCACTTCCCACAATAATCGCCGTGGAAGAAAAAATCCTTCTACTCATTCAAATGAGTCAACATCTACAGCTACTGTTGAGCCTCCTGTATCACTGGTGCCTTCAGAGGCAGATCCGCTTATATTAGTGCCAAACACGCAAGTTATTCGTGGGAAGGACCGTACTCCATGGAGCACCAGTGCACCTCAAAGACAGAACGTCCCGGCCAGAAATGTTGTGTATGTACGGCCGCAAAAATCCCAAAAATAATGCGAGAAATGCAAACACACCGCGAGAATGCTTTGAGCTATTCTTCACTCCTGAAATGGTTTTAAAAATAGTCACGCATACTAATCAGCAAATTTTGTGTGCGGGAAAACCATGCTGAAAAATCTAGTACAACAGCCCTTGTAAATGATGTTGAAATGTTTGCTTTCTTTGGCCTCCAATTATTTTCTGCTACAATGAAAAATAACCACTTATCAAGTAAGGATATGTTTGATCCAAAGCTGTGTAGGAGTCGGTATCGGGCTGTGATGATTTCATTTTCTTTGTTTAACTCTTCGATGTGATAACAAGGAAACTCGTGCGGAAAGATCTAAAACAGATCCTTTAGCTCCAATCAGAGAGTTGTGAGATCCGTTCGTTGTAAACTGCAGAGATAGCTACAAGCCTGGTCCCTACATTACAATTGATGAGCAGCTATCATCCAGAGGGAAATGCAGATTTAGGATGTACATCCCTATCAAACCTGCAAAATATGGGTTAAAGTTAGTAGTGGGATGTGACACAAGCACAAACTATATGTTCAACGCTATTCCGTATGTTGGTGAAAAAAACTTTACGGATAATTTACCAGCAGCAGAGTATTTGGTCAAGGAAATAACAAGACCCGTGCATGGAAGCAACAGCAACATAACCTGTGACAACTGGTTTACCAGTGTAAAGCTAGAGGACGTCTGGACGATCTACTGAGGCCCCCGTACAATTTGACTTACGTTGGCACAGTAAGATCCAACAAAAAAAAGCTGCCAAAAGAACTAAAAAATGACGAAGCTAGACCAGTAGGAACATCAGTTTTCTGTTTTGGGAGTGAAAAGACACTCGTATCATATAAGCCAAAATCGAACAAAGTGATTCTTCTGATTTCCACTATGCACGACAGCGCAAAGCTAAAGCCAGAGACTAAAACGCCAACTATTATCCATTCCTACAATAAGACAAAAGGAGCAGTGGATACATTGGATCAAATGTGCCAAAATGTCAGCTGCAGTCGACAAACTCGTCATTGGCCACTATGTATGTTTTACGGCATGCAAAACATCACATATATAAATGCGAATGTTATATATGCCTTGAACACCTATTCAAGGAATGAGCATCCAATGAACAGCAGAAAGTTCAATCTTGAGCTCTATGACCAGCATGTCTTTCCTCACAGGTGCAATCGACTGAGTAACCCGCATTTACAACGCAATCTTTGGGTGTTGATTTCTGATTTCCTAGGACTTACTATCAATCCTGAAAGACAATTGCTTCCGGGAGTGAGGAAAACATGTTTTTATTGCCCGTCAATCAAAAAGAGAATGACAACTACATACTGCAACCACTGCCACCAGCCTACATGTGCGGAACAAAGGCAACATGCTGTGTCCAGTGTGATGACGAAAAGTGAGAACATATTCTAAGACACTTTCATTGATTATTTTCGTCAAACATAAGAAATAACTCATTTAACATGGTTACAACAGTGACTGTATTTCACATTTGTTACACTTATGTTAATTACCCATTTATTAGATGATAGACATTCAACTTTGCGCCAAAAATATAAAATTGTACAATTTCATCCTATTCTATTCACAATGATATTTTCAAATCATTTTTGTACAACATAAAACTGTTATTTGTAAAAATCAAATTGTTCTAATATATATTTTTTTATTTCTTTCAACCCTCACATTTATTTGCTTATCTATATTGAAAGCCTTCCAGATCGTAACAAAATGAGACTTTATTAACAATACTCATAATTGCAATATATATATATATACAGTGTGTAAAAAAAGTCCATCCCCCCTTTTTTAATTTTTTGTTTGTTAAAACAAACAAACTTTGGGGAACGATAATGACTTAAGCCAAAGTATCTTTTGACGTTATCGGAAATTTTGAGTGTCCCCCATAAATGGGGGATTTTGGGGGCAACTCAAAATTTTCAAATATAAACCCCTTTTGAGTGACACCTCATTTTAAAGAGCTTTAAGAAAATAGACGAATGGTGGAGGTTGGAGGTCTGTAACGTGTTTCTATCCAAAATGGCAGCTTGTCAAAGTTTTGAATACAACTCATTCTTGAAATCTGGCGTCTAAGACTTTTGGAGTTTTAATTTCATCTTTGGTGACCACTGAAACCACCTTTGGTGACTGAAACCACTCTTGAAAAAATGCTATTAAATGAAGAACTGGTCTCTTTTGGTAATATTTAAAATTTTGAGAACCCGCAAAAATGGGGGATTTTGGGGGCGACTCAAAATTTCCTAATGTAAACCCCTTTTGAAGGGGTTAAATTTACTTTTAACCTTCACCCTTCGCCTAGGTTTAAAAATATCTTTAAAATGAGAGGGGTTACTCAAAAGGGGTTTACATTTGAAAATTTTGAGTTGCCCCCAAAATCCCCCATTTTTGGGGGACACTCAAAATTTCTGATAACGTCAAAAGATACTTTGGATTAAGTTAGTATCGTTCCCCAAAGGTGATTTGTTTAACAAATAAAAAAATTAAAGGGGGGGACAGACTTTTTTTATACACTGTATGTACAAATAAACATGTTTTAAAACAATAATAAACCATCGTTCATAGTTTTAAAAAAATTAACATCTGTCATAAAAATTACGAATGCTTAGTATCACGTGATTTTCAGGAGGCTTAGGCTAGGGTAAAAAATATGTTGGTTAGAAAAAATGTATACTAAAAAATGTATACAAAAATCAGACTACCCAAACTAAAATTAATTTAGAATCAATTTAATTTACGGTATTGTACTATATGAAACTTAAGCTCCCTTTAAACTAAGTTCTTTTGGTAGATACCAAACCCCAAATTGCAGCAATCTTCTTAAATGTTTACTTACATTCAACATTATGGAACATAGGCCTAAGTCTAAACATATATTATCTATTTAACACTATTGAGTAATGCCCCTCTCCTTCGGCCCAAACATTTTGAGTTAGAAAAATGTTAGCCTAATCTTGGATTTTTAATGCTGTCTCCCTTACCTACTTAGATTGCCATAATTTGACTGTTATATGCAAAGCTAACATTAGTTATAATTATTTAATTTATTGGCCATAAACAATAGGGAGCAAGCGTTTAATTTCATACGATACGTTTAGGGATGCCATTTTGTTTTTGGTGATTCGATTTTGGTTGTCTTTATGTAATTTTAGTCTTACCAATACCTCTCAATGAGCTATGTATTACACAAACGATGTTTAATCATTTAGAGTTACCCCCACTCTCTCTCTCTCTGAGAGTCGAAAATATAAAATAAGTCTTTGTTAATGAAGCCTCTCAGAGCATCCCCGCAAACATAACTTTGATATGAAAGTATTCAAAGGGGGTTGGTAGTTGTTGTTACTTTTCAGCCACCCTATATATATTAATTTTCAGAGCAACAAAAGTTATTATTTTTTTTCATTTCAGGAAACAAATTGAAGATTGTGTATGTAATGCCACATATCATGAGATCATTAACACGGGGGTGAGTCAACATCAACCAATTCCCAGCCTTAAGGCACAGAGATTTTGAGGTAGAATGTTTTCTTTTATGTATTAAAAGTAGACAGTTAAATGAGACATCAAAGGGTAGACATCTATGAAAACAGAGAAAATTTACTTGTTTGCAATTTTATTTTAATAACATGATAACTAATTGGTCATTTGTACTTCTTCAAGTTTTCTTTTGCATTTTTATAATGTTTGTACAAAACCTGTTAGGAATATTTTGTTATACATATACGAAAAAATGTCCTTAAACTAAAAGTTGCCTAAGTTCCCAACTCTCTTTTAATATGACTTTGATAGCATCATCAGAACTTCTGTCAAAGTCCACTCACTGATCAGTGGGTGCAGTTTGACAGAAGACAGCGCTAACTAAGTCATAGACCCCACTGCACGGTCCAACACAATGGATCTCTCTTAATAACTTATAATCAAATAAGTTTTTATGTACAAATTTAGATCTATGTATCCATACACTCCCTATCAAAAATAAAATAAAATGTAAAATGAAAGAGAAAGGTAAAATACTCAATCATATATCTCATAGACGGCTGGAGTATGAAATTAAATCTTGTAAACTAGACGCAACATTCTAACTCAAATGGGTCCTGAGATACTTGACCAAAGGCACAACAATGAAATGGAAATAGGTCTCCAGTGAGATGTAGCTAAGGATTGCTTTACCAGATCTAATTGATTGTACTTACATCCGCCAATCAACTTTTTCAGGGATTAAAATGTTTCGGCCTTGTGCCATCATCAGCATCATGTACTAGGTTATGCATTGATAATAAATAATGTTCCCAAACATTAATCCCACAAAACAAACAAAACATGATTATGTCATATTGAATTTGTCTAGAGATTGAAACACAGTGAGCACATATCTGAAAGCTGCCTCAGATCTGCAGTGCCGCTAACAAGCCAACTCCTAGACAAGTCCAAACTGTGTTTCAATTTCTAGTTGTATTTCTTCATTCAAGTGTTAACTGTTTTGTATGTTTAATAGGGTAGATGTTTAAACATTTTTATAAGCTGACAATGTTTGCATCAAGTCTTTAGTAACCTTTTAGAAATGCATAACGTAGTGTATGATCGATGATGCTGATGCCCATGACATTAGGCGAAATGCGTCTATCGCTGAAAAAATGAACTGACAGACATATCGAGATCTACATTGTTTTATTAAGATTTAACATAGATATTATTTGGCTACTTACTTTCCATCAAATCACAATTTGGTAACGTTGAATTTTGCTCCACTACTGTTGCGGGGCACTGCTGTACTGGGTTTTGCGTTATCGTGTTTTGCTTGGAGCTACTGTAGCCAGAGTCGCTAGCTGCAGTCGCGGAGTACTGCTCTAGGGACCAGTCACAGCGACAGTAGCTCAACGACCAAACCACATTGTGTGTTTGCGCACAAACACTACTTGTTTTGTTTAATTGCAAACCACGTCGTCTGTCAGCAAGAATTCGGTCTTAAACTTTAGCGCAGAAAAAGATGAGCGGTTGATCGAAAAAGTGGGAAAGCACTCTGCTTTGTATGATTTAACTTTAACTGTACTTATTTTTAAAACATACCTCGTATATATAATGCTCTGCCCTATAGGAATATCAAGTCAAGTTATTGGACTCTAATTTTTACTCATAAATGTATACTTTTAAATGGATATTAGTTTTAGATAGGGCTTTTTACCTTTAGCAGGAAATTATGGATAGGACAAGTAGACTTACCGTGGAAAGTCCAGGCAACCTAATGACAGCACACTAATGATACAAAAATGCAGCAAAGAATATTTCAAGGCCACTGGCCTCTTTGACAACTTGGGGAAGAATGACACTTTGTTCAGGAAGTCAGTCACTAGTTGTGGAGCAGGTTTGCCAACACAAATGTCAATGTGGGAATAATTATTTACATGGATTATGTATGTATTTAGAGTTTATCACTGATTCACTTAGGCCTAATTTATTATATTATAGGCCTAATAATAAACATTAGGGGGGATTATAGTGGGGGGTATTAATGGGGTCTGTGTTTTACACAGTCTTGGTTTGCCTGCCTGGAGGTTAGGGGTTAGGGGGGTTAGGGGTGGATATTTCTAACTAAGATTGAGGTTTGGAGGTTCCCTGGATTTGGTAAACCATTGATATGACAGTTTCCATCTTCTGAGTTGTGGTAGGTTGCAGTTAGTTGGGAAAGATCTGATAATCTTAGAACTTAAACAGCGGTTTAAATCAGGGCTTTGGTGGCTGGTTGCATGTATGGGTATTGGTTTTTCTGGGTTATTGGTTTTTATGACAGTCCTATGAAGGGAAAACAAACTACTTACAGGTAAAAGGGACTGCCATGGGGACCAGAATGGCCCCTTCATAATATGTCAATCTATTCATGGGTCGACTGGAACAAACATTCCTCAAGAAACAACAAATATAACCCACTTGCTGGTTCTGCTTCATTGACAAGCTTTTCATGATATGGACAGGAACAGAATAAGCTTTAAATGATTTTCTGAAGAACTTCTCAGATTTCAGCACTCTACGTGTCACCCACACTGTATCTACTACATACCAGCATTTTCTTGGATGATAACCTAAAACTCCAAGACTGGCATCATTAAAACCGCACCACACAAACCACATCAAACCCACTAACCACCTCCAGTATATAGATTTCAATAGCTGCCACCCTACAAACACAAAAAGCTCAATACTCTACAGCCAAGCCATGAAAGCAAGACAAATATACTCCAACGTTGAAGAACTCCAGGAATTCAAAAACACAATGAAAAATTCTCTCTCGAAGCGAGGCTACCCCACATATCCAATCAAGAAGCAAATTCTTATTGTCCATTCCGACAACCCCTAACCCAAACCAATCCTTACCACTCGTCTCCACCTACCAGCATGGCTTTCAGTCACTTAACTGCATCCTCAAAGACGGTTTCAAATTCTTAAAGTGTCTCTCCATACTAAGGATTTCCTCGAAAAACCACACACCACTACCTTCAGACAAACCCCTAACCTAAAGAAAATTCTTGTCCACCCCAAACTCCCAGACCCCAACACTAAAAAGCAAAACCAAACCAAGTGTAAAACCTGGGAATTAAATAGGCCTAGTCCAGCCAGCCACGGAATTTTAAATATAAAGGGACAAAACTCATGCTCCACCAGGAATCTAATTTACCAACTGCAGTGCAATCAATGTCCAGCTCAAACCACAACAATTGGTATCTCCACAACTAACCTACGGACAAGAATCAACAATCATAAGACTTACAAAGAACGAAAACAACCCAGAAAAACCAATACCCGTAGCCTTTAAAGCCCTGATCTAGAAAGCTGTTTCAGTTCTGAAATTATCAGATATTTTTAAACTAACAATAACCCATATCACAACTCAGAAGATATGAGTTGTCATATCACTGGTTTCCAAATCCAGGGAACCCCCAAACCTTAACCTTAGATAGAAATATCCACCCCTTCCTAACCTCCAAGTAGGAAACTAAGACTATTTAAATATAAATATAATAAATTAGGCCTAAGTGAATCATTGATGAACTCTAAATACATACATAATAAAGAAACAGTTTTTTTTAATTTTTCTCAAAGTTTACAAAGGGCCTCTGTGGCTTTGAAATATTGTTTTTTTTTTAGTGTCAGTGTGCTCTCAATAGAATGCCTGTACTTTCTATGGTAAGCTTGTTTGTCCTATCCATATTTTAAATGGATATAAGGATGATTACAGGTATGAGGGCGTAGCAGTTACATGTTTTGTTAATTTCTAAAGACCCACTTTCAGTGAAATCTTATACAATTTGAAAGAAATAGCTCAGTTTATTGGTTATTCACTGTCATGTTTTTTAAATTTAGAAAGTCTTTTGAGGAAGATTTATTAGTTTTATCTCTCAAATCAACAGTTCCCACCTCAGACAGTATTTGTTTAATTTTTTTTCAACGCCAACAGCATTTTTGTTATAGAACACATGAACGCTTTTAGGGAAAGCGATCCTAACCCCTCAAATTTTTTGGACACCCCAGAATTTGAACCTGTGATTCCTTGAACCAAAGTCAAAGATGCTAACCGTTAGGCTAGAGAGTTGCCCACTAAATCTGTTTAGGCTATTAACAATTGAATCATTGTATAAGTGATAACAGACTTATTCTGGAATAATTCTTCAATAGTTCATACGATCGTAGTTACAACTCTAATTTTTTCTTTGGTTCTTTTTATAAAATCATTTTATTTTTTTTATTCCTTGAACTTAGTAAAGTGTTTGTTATGATAGACAAATAAATTCCTGAAATAACGTGGGGGTGTCAAAAGTGCTTGGATATCAGTGCTTAGAATCTCGAGTGTTTCTGCATCAGAGGCAAAGTAACTAACCGATTATCATATTCTCCCATTGGAAGTCCATAAACTACCAATTGTATCTTTATAAACACAAGCAAAAAAAAATAAACGGTATCAGGAAACTGACACATACTTTCTCCCTTTTAGCCAAACTTTAATGACAAACATATTTGTTATTTACTAAATATAGAATATGAAGTATAGATAAATGTACAGAAAATTGTCTAAAATAGTTGTTTTCAGAAATATCCACCCAAATCCCTTTTTGGGAGGCACTATAGAGTCCGTTGCTACACACAGTGGTTTTGAGAGGGGAAATGCCCCCTTGCCCCCCCATGGTTAAATAGCAACACATTTTGAACATCATCTGTTGGTCAATGCTACTTGACCTGCATATCAAATTTTAATGAAATTGATCAGTAAATAAGAGATAAATAGTTATTTTTGTATTCCCCATAAGAATAACATTGGACAACGTACTGTGTTTACCGCTAAATGAAAATTTCAATTTTCTCCGCAACTAGCAATCGTAGAATAGTAATTTAAAATACTAATTTATTTAGTTTTTTGAGCTCTTTTTAATGGTGAATAGTAATATTTTTTAACATTTATGATTTTTTATGAAAAATCCAAAAAACTGAATTTTTGATTTTTTAAGTCCTGTAATTTCTGAATCCGCATTTTTGCAGAAATGCGGGTAGTGTCATTTTGTTGGAAACCTAAAGTTCTACAAACCACGAAAGTTTAATCAAAATCGTTAGAGCCGTTTTTGAGAAATTTGGATTTTTCATGTTTTTTGGCGGTTTTTGGGGGATAATTACCTTTAAAAATCAAAAATTCAAAAAAATGAAAAAAACGCCTGGAGATATCGTGGATTAGTACCTACATACCAAATTTCATAAAAATCGGCCCATAGGTTAGGGCTCTAGCTCTGTACACATCCACACAGACACACACACACACACACACACACACGGACACACACACACACACACACACACACACACACGGACACACACACACACACACAGACAGACATCACGTAAAAACCACTTTTTTGGGTTCAGGGAGCACCAAAACGAATATTTCCACTAACAACTCAAATTCGAAAATTTTTACGAAAACAATACTTTCTCCATATACTATGTATAGGGGGAGAAAGTAAAAGCAAACAAAAAATAGTGAAAGTCCTGGGTATCATAATAGATGGAGCTAGGACCATATTTTTTTAGTTAGTACAGTAAAACCTCGATCAACCGTCACTCTTTAAACTCTTTAAAACCGTCACTCTCTGTTATCCGTCGTCCGTCTATGAGGATATTACCATAGATTAAGCATACTCCTTAGGAGATATTGCATGGGCAAGTTGTCAGACGAAGACGGGTGAACAGTGGCGTGCTCCTACGGGATTTTATAGTACTAGCATAGAATTAGTGCCGACGGCATCAGCGCAGTGGCGCAGCTCGTGGCCACGTGAGGAACCAACGATCCGCGGGCTAGGAGGGGATACGACATCCGTGTGCGAGAGAGAGCGGGAGTACTTGTGCGATAGAGAGAGAGGGAGTGAGAAAGATAGGCGCTGCCGACGCGACACTGCCGTAGTGCCGTGGCTCGCTCGCACTCGCAGGGCGTCCGCCAGCCACCAGCCCCAGTGCCTTCGCCCTCGTGCCTTCCTTTCGTCAAATCGTAAAGCGGCTTCTTCCTTGATAAATGTTCTACGTTCGCTTGTGAAAATACTCTTACAGTTATAATTACAAATTAGTGTAATAGGTGTATAGTATGTATGGGTCAATCCCACCAAATGGGATAATTTAGGTTAAGGAAAATTTTTAAAATTAAAATTGTCAAATTGTCTTCTACTATTGACTGTTTAGTCTCATACATTTTTGGGAACACTCCAATGCTGCAGCAGAGCACAATTTTCATTTTTTATATGAAAAAACAAACATTTTCAGTGATCGGTCACACTCACTTAACCTCCCACAAAAAATTAGTTTAAGACATTTTATGCAAACAACTGACAGAATGTTTAATTAAATAAACAATAACAAAAACATAACGTGTATTTATTTCCTGATTCCATCATTTTAACCTTTAAAAATTAGAAAATGGTATTGAAGTTGGAAGTGTATCATAATTTGGTACCTAATACCTAAAATTTATTCATTGGAAAACATTTTTAAATAATGATTTTACTATTGTGAGATGTGAATACATTTTTTCATCAGTTTTATGTAAATATATATATCAATAAAAATATATTATCGTCGTTTAGTTAGTATTTTTACCCCGTGACCGGCCTGTAGCAGACGTGACCGGTCTGTAACAGACGTGACCGGCGGGTAACAACAGTGACCGTTTGGTAAACTCACGTGACTTATACCACTAAAAGGTAACATAATACATCTAAAAGACAATAAAACTTATTCATTACTATAAAATATGAAACTTACTATTAAAGTTATAGATTTCCTGAAATATCTACAAAACCAGGGAAGAATTATATCGTATCTCAATTCACAAACAGTACGGTCACACTTATAAATCATAACATGTTAATCTTTTATGAAAAAGCTAAATATATCATAACAAGTTAACAAGAACTAAACACAACCTCAAAACGTGGTTAGCCTACAAAGCTTAACTGAATGACTATTAAACATAATGTCTCGGATATACAGATCGGTCACACATAACAGTACCGGTCACGTGAGAGATCTGTTCGTGACCGATATGTATATTCGAGACATTATTTTTAATAGTCGTTCAGTTAAGCTTTGTAGGCTAACCACGTCTTGAGGTTGTATTTAGTTCTTGTTAACTTGTTATGATATATTTAGCTTTTTCATAAAAGAATAACATGTTATGATTTATAAGTGTGACCGTACTGTTTGTGAATTGAGGTACGATATAATTCTTCCCTGGTTTTGTAGATATTTCATAAAATCTATAACTTTTTCTGAAAAAACTACACTCATAAAACAAACTATCAACTGTTAGAAGAATAGATCAGATGTTTCCTGCTCTTTTTACCGCCACACCTTTTTCTGGACACTCCGTTAGTTTTACGCGTCCTTGAACCACGGACATTCGGAGACACTACTTGTCAATACGAAAAAACCATTTTCCCACTCAACTTTCTCCAGACCGATGTTAACGTGTAGAAGTACAGGTTAAATTGTCATTGGTTATACACCACAGTCGTTGGCAATCGTCTGCTTGACATATTTGTTTTGATCAGCATAACCTCCAAGCCAGTTGGAGACGAGTGACCGATGGGTAAATAAAGACATATTTAATCGTTTACACTTTATTTATTTATTATTTGGAATGTAGGATAGGGTTGAAAGGTAGGAACAAAGGTTGTTTAATCAAAGCAATAAAGGTTTTAAAAATATATAATTTAATTTTTCATTTTTCTCTTTGAGACCTAAGTTATCCCATTTGGTGGTATTGACCCGTATAACCGATATTTCATTACCAATGAATGATTCAGTGAATTCATAACATACAATATTTCCTTATTAAAATCCCACTTGATTCTTTTTCACAATTCCTTATTTTTTCCTTTTAATTTCGTCGGGGCGGAGAGTAAATCCTCATGGACAGTCAAAAATCCGTATTCGAGAGTAGTGCCGGACTTTTACCGGCTAAAAAAACTCCGCGAAAAATTTAAAATAAATAAAGTAATTTCTGTGATTTGAGTAATTAACTTTGAAAACCTTTATTAAGTTCAAATAAAATTTATGTTCTTTTTGAAAAAAAATTGAGAAACATTAAGAAATTATACAGGTTTGTAATTAAAGAATATCAGTAATTATTATGAAACGTGATTTACTCATCAATTCAAAGCAAGGTTGTTATCTAATATTTATTTACGATATAGCGTATCACATTAATTTTGTGGCTGATTTTAAGATACGTTTACGTTATAACACCTACGAAACGGCCAGTCCGATTTTAACGAGAGACCTATCAAATGAACGGAAATATTGTCAAATTTTATATTACGGAGTTTCAAATCTTTACATTGCTTTTTTAAATTTTTTTTTTTTTTTATTTTTAAAATCATTAGTAATGATTTTAAAAATAATATATATATATATACATTATATATACATATATATATATATATATATATATATATATATATACATATATATATATATATATATATATATACATATATATAAATTTGAACGAATAGTGTAACGAATATAAAACGGAATCCGGCTTTATTTTTCGTTGGGGAAATGTGGTCCGATTGCCAATTTTTATGATAAATCACGGTTAGATTGTGATTTTTGGCATATATTGAAGCTCGGTCGTCATTTTCGGTCAATAAACAAGTTGCGACCGTCGATTTCGGACTTTAAAATGCTAGGAAAACGGTTGTTTTCGGCAAATAGAATGAAGTGGAATTGCCTATTTTGTTTAAACAATTTTTTTTCTGTAAAACGCAGACTTTTTCGGCCGATAAAATGCGGCCCTTAAATTTTTTGAGGTCAATGTTTTTGCCCTACAAATCGCAAAAGGGGTTTGTCGGTCAATTGTTTTTTTCGGGCGCTAAAACAAGGCTATATTGCTATTTCCGTGGATAATATGCGGCTCGCTTGCCACTTGAGGCCAATAAAACGTGGTCCATTCCATTATACTTAAAAAATTCACTCATTTTGGTGTTTTTGAGTGAAGAGATTTATTTCGCTGATAAGATTTGTTTCGATGTTAGTCTCGGTAAAATCTTTGTTTTCGACGATAACATACTTTGATACTTCCGCTGGCGGTTGGCCTTTGAATTGCGGTTTGAGTATAAACTATTGCGGTATTTTTGGCCGATAAACTACGTTCATTGGTCGTTTTTGGTCTAAAAGTTACGGCGACCATGAAATGCCGTCAAATTGTCATTTTTATCCGAAATAACAGGTACAATTTCTGATTTTGGTCCATGAATTCTATACAGTCGTCTTTTTAGGCCGATAACGCACAATTTGGTCAATAAAACGCGTTCGGCTATTTTTTACGGCCAATAAAATTATTGATATGGAGTTTTTAACAAATTTCCGGGGATGGAATCCCGGACCCCCACCCCTGAGCCTGAAGAGTATTCCATACCCCCCAAAATCCCCGGCATTTCCCCCCCAACGTGACTCCCTGGATCCGCCCCTGATAAATGGTAAAGACTTCTTGACATTTCTGGACCACAACTAATTTATGCTTATTGCTTATGAGGAATGAAGCAGGAAACAGTGAACAACAATGCGGACATAATTAAGGAACAGTTAATTTATTATCATCTGAGATTATTAAGATTTCATGAATTTTGGACTTTCATAAATCACAGTGATTTCACAACCACTTTGGACTCGGTACTTGCTTTGAAAAAAACAGCATCCATTATTAAAATATGTTGCAACCACCAAAGTTTAAATTTATGGTTCGCAAAATATAAAAAATAAATTAAATTTATTGGGAAAACTCAAAAACAATTAATATAATCATTAATCAGATTTATAAGGCAAGGTCGAACATATTCTTTCTCAGTCTTCACCTGTTAATAACTAGCGTATAATAATATAACATTGTAATGGGAATGGGTCATTACATTCCTATGAAAATCGAAAGACGCTTGCGGCAGTTTCAGGCAGTACACCACCTCGGCGAGGCGCCTCGGCCGTTGGCGGTGGCGGGACGTCGTAACGGGCTTCGGTCGGTGCACTCAGCGGAGTGTGTGTGTTGGGGGTTGGGAGATGGGAGATTTAAGAGGGGTTAGCGGAGGGGCTGTCAGGATGGGCGCGCGGCCGAAGGGGGAGAGGGGAAGGGCAGCGACAGCAGCGCGGCAGCGTAGACGTTCCGAACTAGCTCCGCCGTCGCCTTGGACGTACAAGCAGACCGTGTACGCTTGTCCCATTACGATGGGTGATCTCCTAAGGAGTATGCTTAATCTATGATATTACTATTTATTAAACTCAGGATTTGCGCCGTAGGGCAGTGTCTGAGCGTCTGTAGGAGCTATTACATTGTTTCAAACAACATAAATATGTATGTAGCGGGAAGTATTATCCTTTTGTACACAGTTTATTTTAATTTCTCTGCCAAAAACTTTAAAATGTAGTTACTGTACACGTTTATATTATGATGTTTCTATTATCCTTCTATTCAGTTATCCGTCACAGTTCGGGTCCAAAGGTGTGACGGTTAATAGGTGTTCCACTGTAGTTCACTGGCTAAATGAAGCTGCCAAAAGTATATATTGGTCTTCGCTATTTGTAGGCAACATTTTGCTTCTTGTTTCTAATAAAAACTGATACTTTCTTGAGGTGGATTTATTAGTCTAAAACGCTCAGATAAAATGAGTGGTTGAGTGGAAATAACCTTAATGAAAATATTTTTAAGAAAATCAATATTTTATTGACATTAGGTGTAGGATAAAAATCAAAATCAAAAATCTTTCCTAATCCAGTCTGCTGATTTATAAAAAATTTAGTAAAGTCAAGAAACCTATTATACTTTAGAAGAGTACCTACTAGGAAAATGGACTGTTTTTGACTTTGAAATTTAAAAACTAAGCCAGTTCTTTCTTGTTGACATGCCAATGTATTAGAATGTAATATTGCTTGGCTGAATAAAATAGTCTATTCTATTCTGTTCTATTCTATTGTAAACAAATTGTTTGAAGCTTGCAATTAATTTCAATCTAAACTATTCCTAAATATGAGTCCATATAATACTGTGCACAATAGTATTAAAGGCTTCACTGAGATAGGTTTATGATAAACCATTTTTGCCAGACTCGATACTATAGATTACTTGTTTAAGGAGGTTTGCAATAGATGTTGTATATAGATTTTCAAACTGAAATAATATTTTATACAAATTTGTTAATGTTTGACTTAATTTATTTTTTAATGGTAAATTTAGAATTACTTTTCAATAAGTTTAGCCAGTACATCCGTAACACTGTTTACAGAACCAATTTATACAGAACGATTTCATCATCTCAGCACATTACATGATTTCTATTTATTTAACTACGTTAAAGTTGAAATTTAAGTTGTCTAAAATGAAATAATAACAGTATAACGTCAAGATAGAAAATTGGGACAGGGTAAGGTGATTATAAATAATTTGGCTCTGTATTTAACTTACTAGAAAACCTCTCCTGATCGCGGGCCGAATGGCGATAATTTCTTCATCTTCACTACTGGAAGACTCGTCATCACTAGCAACAACCTGAAACAAACAGAAAAAACTGAGTCAAGACTTAGTGCAAAGCTATAAACTGATAAACAAACATAAGACTATCAGAACTTGCACAATTGCAGTCACAATGAAAAAATTTGTAGTCTCTGAAAACATAAAAAACCTATATATTTTTAATAAAAAGGAAAGATTATTATAATAGAGAGATCTAAGGATCTGATGAACCGGTATTTATGCTTGATGAGTCATTGAAGTCGAGGTGTAGATTCTACGAATTTCCTTATAGTTTACATTCTTCTTTAGGGCTCTGCCTCAAGACGGTATTAATGCTTGATGAGTCATTGAAGTCGAGGTGTAGATTCTACAAATTTCCTTATAGTTTACATTCTTCTTTAGGGCTCTGCCTCAGAGAGATCTAAGGAACTGCTGAACCGGTATTTATGCTTGATGAGTTATTAAAGTCGAGGTGT
Organism: Allygus modestus; assembly: GCA_963675035.1. Taxonomy (NCBI): domain Eukaryota; kingdom Metazoa; phylum Arthropoda; class Insecta; order Hemiptera; family Cicadellidae; genus Allygus; species Allygus modestus. The sequence continues at coordinate 81,655,097 of OY776116.1, forward strand.
AGATTCTACGAATTTCCTTATAGTTTACATTATTCTTTAGGGCTCTGCCTCAGAGAGATCTAAGGAACTGCTGAACCGGTATTTATGCTTGATCACCATAAGACATTGAAGGAGACATCCCATCTATATGGCCCAGCTGTGTCCCTCTTTTAGTGTTAGCCAGAATTTAAAGTGGACATAGTTTGATTAAGTCACCGACTCCTGTCAACTATTTATTTTAGTTAGTTACGTTAACTTGTAAAAACTCTCCACCCCAGAAAGCAAGTGATATTCAACTTATGTTTGCTTCCTGACACACTAATTGTTGTATTACCCCCTCATGAGAGGATAAGTAATAGTTGACAGAAGTATACTCTGTTGGAGTGATTAGTGTAATTACGCCTTCTTTGAATCCTGGCTCACACATAAGTAGGGACAGCTTTTACAATGACAATGAGAAGTCTAAATGGTGGAACACAGAAGAATATTTAACTTGTCCATCATAAGTTACATGAACTAATGATATCTATTCTACAACAAATTATTAATTTTTGTTCGACGATTTTAGGCCTCTAAAACATTGATTTTTGTATATGTTTGGCATCGATCAAATATTCTTGCCTTCAAGAACTTTTGCCTTTTGGAATTTTGAAAAATATTGACTTTTAGAGCTCTGCCTCTTTTAGGGCTTTTAAAATTGCAAAATTAACTTTATGGCATTATATTTTCTTTAGCCAAACAGCTGCTAATTATAATGTAAATTTTCAAAACATCAAACTTTATCCCTGCTAGATACCCGTGCGGAGAATGGGACATCAGCTAGTTCATTTATTATTAGTAGATATAACGGGAACAAATATTTAATTAGAAAATAATATATAAGAAAACAGCTATGTTATCTATGTTTTAACAACGTTAAATGATACTCATTTTCTGGTACGGATTGGCCTACTCAAACTTTTCTCTTTATACCACGATGATACCGAAACCTTGAGCATCGAAAAGAAAGTATTGATCATAATGTACTTCTATCGTAATGGTCCCCGACGAAACGTCTCTGGGTGTTGGTCGCTAAAAAGTTGGTTTTTTAAGTTCAAAGTTCATCTGGGGAACACCTGTACACCCTGTGCCTATTTTATTTTCAGCAAGGCAAAACGCCAACATTTGTGTGAAGATTCATTCAAGAAGGAAATTATTTAAAGAGTCGCCTGTGAACTTATCAAGCCCCGAAATTGCAGCAGAAATTCATATTTTTAGCCTCCCTCCACAATTGAAGAAGGAGGAAAAAAGATTCTTGGTAAGCAAAACAAGCACAGGACAGCTTCAGCCCCTTTAAAACAATAGTATTGGTCACTGCTTCTAGTGAATCCAGGGCAAAGGACGATACAAAATTCAGGAAAAACTGTGAACAATGTGGACTCAAGATGTGCAGTGAGCATTTATCAACAGTTTGTCAACTTTAAAGAACTTGTAGGTCTTTGACTCTTTTCTACAATTTGTACTTTTATACTGTGTATTACTATAACATCATAGGCAGGGTTGGGCAAAAGTCTGGAATATAATAATTCCAAAAGTAATAAGCAAAGTAAAATTAAACTTTCAAGATTTTTATTTGTCACCATATCCAATAATTTACCCCTTTTTTGAATGATCAGGGTATGGCCCAAGTAGGAAGTCTTAAAATCTTGAAATGTAAGCCTAATTCGAGTTATATCTCATTTTAAAGGACTTTGTTAGTAGAAAATAACAGTGCGAACCCGATCGCAAATGGAGGATCCAATCAGATATTACAGCTTCTTAAAGATAAATTACACTATGCAACTACGGTAATGTTTCTTAATTGTAATGGTGGTTATTTCTCTATCACTGCTCTTAGCTATCATGAAATGACAAAATATTACATTATAGTAATAGCAAAGCAGGATCACTGATGGGAGTCCAGGTAGTTTATTCACACATGCAGACCGAACACATTTCCGCTTCATTAAGCCTTCTACTATTCTTGACCAATCCAAGGTTACTATTCTGACTACAATGGTTGTTTCGAGGTGCATAAAGTAAAAAAATAAAGTGCTCACTCAATCAAAGTCAATCAGATATAAATAAAAAGTTGTGGTTACAATATTAAATTAGAGTTCTACAAATGGATTTATGTGTAAAAAATAACAAGAAATTAGACTTCAGTTCACGAAAAAATTAGTAACCTAACCTAACTTAACTCCGCAGAGCGCTGTATGGTGACTGTTCGTTGTGCAACATAATTACAAATAAATTAATTTGCAACTTAATTACAAATAAATGAATTTGTAAAAAATAAAGTCAAATTAAACAGAAATTGCAGACCTCAAAAAATAAGCATCAAAAGTAGGATTTAAACCCTTGACTACATGATCTTGAATCATCTGACAACATATCCACTGGGCTACTGGGCTAAATTCATTCAATAGACCAAACAATCGGTTGATTACATTTTCCAATATCGTAACAAGTGATATTCGCGATATTGAACCTCCCGTGTAGGCGATAATGTGCTCACCTTGTTTTGTAACAGCTGATTTAAATAAAACTCATGTGAGCAGATTAGTATCGCCTATACGGGCAGTTTGTTTAAATCTGCTGATACAAACAAGTGGTATTAGCCAAAGATAGTGTGCTTTCATTAAACAGCTTTCCAAAATTGTATATATTTAAATGGGCCAAAATACTCAAAATTACTCCTTCCCTGATGAATAGCGGCTAAACGGATGATCGGATCTTAAATCTGACGAACAATCGTTGGTTGGATATCAAATTTTCCACAACTTTTACATTTAACACTTTTTGCTATCTCTTACTGTTTCCATACAAAACACGCTCAATGAGAAAATTTAAAAACTGGAATCTTCCCGCCACAAAAATGCCTCAAAAACTCAAAAATGTTAACTTTTGGCAATTTTTCTGGCAGTTTCTCGTCAAGAGCTTTAATTCAAGTATGAAGTCAAGGGGGTTAGATTACGGGAAGTGTCTCATAGTTTATGCCAGTGAATCAGTGAGTGAGTGAACCCATCTAGCTTTATATAAGTAGATGTTTGGTATCATTTTTCATGAAATTTTGCGTAAAATCTATATGCATGATTCATTTTGAAATAGAATGATGTTTACAAAAAAATTAATGTTTGATGGACCGAAGTACACTAGATGACTCATAGGGTTGCAAGGAAATGCAGACCTAATCCCTTGCGTCCGTGAGTATGAGTGTGTGTGTGCGTGCGTGCGTGCGTGCGAGGGGGCTTGACCTGGCCTCCATCAGTGCTCCCGCTTTGCTACCACGATAGTCTTTTTATTCAAAATCACCCATTTAAATTAAATAACAACAATTAACAGCAAACCTGCATACTCAGCAAATTTCCAATGAATGTAGCCTATATGTATCTATTATTAACACATAAAGCCACTTTCCAGGATTCATAAGAAATATTTTCACAAATCAGTGACATATAAAATATTCATTATTCTCCATAAGAATAACATTGGGGATGAGTAAGCCAGTTTGCTGCAACAAGGAACACAAAATAATGGGTTTTTAGGCAAATTTCAATAAAACTCATCTAAGTGAAATCACATACCATGTTTCATCCATAAACATTCATAAATAAGCGACATACAACATTTTTATTACTCTCCACAAGAATAATATGGGGACCGAGTACCTAGGTTTGTTGCTACGGGATCCATAGGCGAAAAACTGGTTTTTTGTGCAAACAACAAACCACAACCAGATGAAGCCATATACCAAGTTTCGTCAGTTTATATTCATAAATAAGCGAGATAAATTTTTTTTATTTCTCTCCATAACAATAACATTAGACAACGTACTGTGTTTAGCACTTTCAATATTTCAGTAACCAATTTACGTAGAGCAATGATCAAAACACCAAATTCTGTGTTTTTTGTAAAGCTGAATTCAATGGTAAAAATACAAATTTGATTTAAATAAAAAATACATGTGAAAAAACCCAAAAAAAACTTGTTGGGGTACAAAACTCCCCTTCGGATGGTGCGATTCGTATGGTTTTCGAACTCGTTCAAGTAAATGGTACTTTACACATTTGTACCAAATTTCATTAAGATCGGACCTTCATAACAAGAGTTATCATACTTACGGACACACACACACACAGATATATATATATATATATACACATTTATAAAAATTTGAATGAATGGTGTTTTTGGCATCTGGGGACCTCAAAATAAAAAGTTACCATGGTCCTGGGCCTAAGTATTACCATGCCGACTACAGTAATAGCTTCTTCCCTAAAGGAGAAATTTGCTAAAACATTGGCATGAAATGCTTTTTACTTTCTCCCCCCATACATATATGGATATGGAGATATGGAGGTTTTCGAAATTAGGAATTGTTAGTGGAAATATTTGTTTTGGTGCTCCCTGAACCCAAAAAAGTGGTTTTCCGTGATGTCTATCTGTGCGTGTGTGTCCATGAAATTGTCTTTGTGGGTGTGTACAGAGCTTGAAGTGACACCAGTTGTCCGATTTTGATGAGATTTAGTATGTACTAATCAACGATATCTCCAAGCGTTTTTTTAATTTTTGATTTTGAAGGGTAATTATCCCCCAAAACCGCTAAAAAACATGAAAAATCAAAATTTCTCAAAAACGGCTGTAACAATTTTGATTAAAATTTAGTGGTTTGTTAAGTTTCCAACAAAATTACACCACCCACATTTCTAGAAAAATTCGGGTTCAGAAATTATAGGACTTTAAGATTTTTGGATTTTTCATAAAAGAACATTAATGTTAAACAAGTCTACTTATCACCTTCAAAATAAACAGTATCAGGAAACTGACACATACTTTCTCCCTTTTAGCCCAACTTTAATGAATAAATTACTTTTTATTTACTACATATAGAACACAAAGCATGGTCAAATGTACAGAAAATCTTGTAAACAAGTTGTTTTCAAAAATATCCACCCAAATCCCTGTTTAGGAGGCACTACAGAATCCATCGCTACAGACGTGGTTTTAAGAGGGGAAATGCCCCCTATTCCCCCCCTCAAGCTTATTAAGGGGTAACATATTTCGAATTTCCTCTGTTGGTCAATTCTAACTTGACAAGCATATCAAGTTTGAACTAAATTGATTAATTAATAAGAGAGAAATAGTAATTTTAGCGAATTTCCCCTATAGGGAAGAAGCTATTACCGTAGGTGGTATGGTAAGACTTAAGCCCGAGACCATGATAACTTTTTGTTTTGAGGTCCCTAGATGCCAAAAACACTATTTGTTCAAATTTATATATATATATATATATATATATATGTCCGTTACCACGATAACTTTTGAAAGAAGCGCCAGATTTTGTTGAAATTTGGCACAAAAGTGGAGAGTAACATTTACGACTTTCAAGTTCGAAATCCAGATCGATCGATTCATGAGAAGGGGGTTTTATAGGGGTTTAAAATTTTCCAAAAATCTGTTTTTCAACTTTTTATCCTAAAATTTAAAAAACACTCGATTTTGGTTATAGCCATTTTATAGAGCTTAAAAAATCAAACAATTTAGTATTTTGAATCATTAAGATAGGTTTAGTGGTTGTGGAGAAAAGTAAAAAAATGTGTCCTTAAAATTTCCCATGTTAATCTTATGGGAATACAGTTTTTAGATTTTCCTCGGATGATTTCACTAAAAACTCCACATTTCTTTCTACCAATCAGTTTAGCTCTACAAAACAATCATTTTGGCGTTTTAATTGTTGTTTTACGTCTAACCGTTGCAGTGATATTCAAAGTGCTAAACACAGTACGTTGTCCAATGTTATCCTTATGGAGAATAAATAAAATGTTATATTTCGATTTTTTAAGTATGTATATAGATGAAACGTGGTATGTGGCTTCATCTAGCTGTGGTATATTGATATTAGTACAAAAAAAGTTTTTGTTGATTTTTCCCGGTAGCAGCAAACCTGCATACTCGGCCCCCATGTTATTCATATGGAGAATAAGTAAAGTTTTATATTTCCCTTAGTTGTGAACCTAAATTAATAAAACTTGGTATGTAGCTTCACCTGGTTGAGTTATATTGATAATTGCAAAAAAAAAACACATTTCTTATCTTCCTTGTTGCAGCAAACCTGCGTACTCAATTATAATGTTATTCTTATAGATAATATATAAAATGCTATATATCACTTATTAATGAATGTATTTTTATGAAACTTGGTATGTGGCTCTAGGTAGTAGTAATACCCATATACATTCATTGGAAATTCGCTGAGTACGCAGGTTTGTTGCGACGGGGGTATTATTTATTTCTATTTCCCATAAGAATAACATTGGACAACGTACTGCGTTTTCCGCAAAATGAAAATTTAAATTTTCTCTGCAACGAGTAATCGTAGAATAGTAATTCAAGATACTAAATTATTTAGTTTTTTGAGCTCTTTTTAGTGGTGAATAGTAATATTTTTTAATATTTATGTTTTTTTTATGAAAAATACAAAAAACTTAATTTTTTATAATAAGTCTTGTAGTTTCTGAACCTGAATTTTTTACCAGAAGTGCGGGTGGTGTCATTTTGTTAGAAAACTAAAGTTTAATCAAAATCGTTGAAGCCGTTTTTGAGAAATCTTGCTTTTTCCTGTTTTTTGGCAGTTTTTGAGGGATAATTACCGTTAAAAAACAAAAATTCCAAAAAATGAAAAAAAAAACGCCTGGAGATATCGTGGATTACATACCTACATACCAAATTTCATAAAAATCGGACTATTGGTTAGGGCTCTGGCTGTGTACACATCCATACAGACAGACAGACAGACAGACATACAGACATCACGAAAAAATCACTTTTTTGGGTTCAGGGAGCACCAACAACAACTCCACTAACAACTCAAATTCAAAAATTTGTACGAAAACAATACTTTCTCCATATACTATGTATAAGGGGGAGAAAGTAAAAATCTCAAACAAATCAATTATTTAGTAATTTTAATTATTATTCTATGATTGCTGGTTGCGGAGAAAATTTAAATTTTCATTTTGGGGTAAACATAGTACGTTGTCCAATGTTATTCTTATGGGGAATAGGAAAATTACTATTTCTCTCTTATTCACTGATCAATTTTGTTGAAACTTGATTTGCAGGTCAAGTTAGCACTGACCAACAGAGTACATTCAAAATTTGTTGCCACTTATCCCTGGGGGGATGAGGGGGCATTTCCTTTCTTAAAACCACTGTGTGTAGCAAAGGATTCTGTAGTGCCTCTAAAAAAGGGATTTGGGTAGATATTTTTTTAAACAACTTGGTCAGAAGATTTTCTGTACATTCGACCATACTTTATATTCTACATTTAGTAAATAAATAAAAAGTAATTTATCCATTAAAATGGGCTAAAAGGGAGAAAGTATGTGTCAGTTTCCTGATATCGTTTATTGTAAAACAAACAAACTTATCTAACAATAAAACCCCTGTACTAAAAGGTTTAACATATCTTTTTGGTAAAACTCATTAACGCAATTGTTTAAAGTGTCTGCCAGTGTCTGTCGGATGTTTCTTGAATTCATGGGAAAAATGTTATTTCTCATGTTTTGTCGTTTAATGTTAGCTGGGAGCAGTGAGAGAGGAATAAGTCCCATTATAATTTAAGAAACATTACTGGAGTTGCATAGTGTAATATTACAATCTTTGAGAAGCTGTAGTTTCTAATTGGATTCTTCCTTTTTTATCAGGTTTGCTCTGTTGTGTTATACTAACAAAGTCCAAAACGAGGTATAACTAGAAATAGGCTAATATTTCTAGTTATTTAAAGACTTTTATATGGGCCGTCCCCTGGTCATACAAAAAAAAGGAAATTATGTCCAACTGTTGCTTTTAGAGACAACCACATAACTGCAAAGTTTCATTACACTTTGCTATTACCTTAGGCATTATTAAATATATTCCAGACTTTAGCCCAATTCTGTATACAGGGTGGTTATGAAGTCCCTCCCCCCCTTCTGTTTCTACATTTGTTAAAATATCAACCTCAAACCACAGCCGAACATTGTTGGTTAGTAAGTAGAATTGTTGGTAGCCATCTTAAATTCAAATTTTTTTCAGAATGTAAAGGTAGGGTTGTGACTGTGACCTATCATGTTGAACTAAGTTTTTGCACTGAACACAATGTCAAAATCCGTTATTAGAAATTTGTATTCGTTCTCAAGATATTAGGACTAAAAAAGTTATTTTGAAGCAAGTTTTAAATGTCCGTCCTAAACTAAAAAATGCTACTATTCTCTTCTTTATATCAGATAATGACCAAGAACCACCATCGATTATTGTGAAGTGGTTTTTGCTTCATATTGAAACATTTAGAATTGTCAGCCGCCATCTTGGATCTGCCATTATGGAATGAGATATATTTTGTTCAAATGTCAAGGTGAGGTTGTGTCCCATCATTTCCAATTATTTTCCAAAATAATTACAAAACAATGCTACAATCCGTTTCTAAATATCACCTGTCGTTCTCCTTTTTGTTCAATATTTTAAAAAGTGTCAATACTGAGGGAAGCTTCCTTTGGCCTTTTTTCTTTCAATTTGATATCTACATTTATAGTCCAGACTTGGAAATAATGGATGGGATTTATTCCTTAATTTGGTAATGGGTTTATTATGGTGGAAGAAAGGGTTCTTCTTCCTCTTCGTTCAAAATCAGATTTGCCTAGTCATTACTTATTACTGGATCCAGGAAAATAATGATACTAATTTCTCAAGACCACGTTGTGTTAAATCATCAATATTTGGACAATCATTGTGTGCACTATTAATTTATAAGGGAGCACAATTAATTCTCAGCACAGAATATGTACAAGGCTAATTTGATGGGTTATGACAGGTATACACTGCACTATCAACTAATTGTTCTTACTCATTCTTACCTTTGCTGCAGTAAACGGGAGATTGATTTTTAATGTCAGCAAGCCTACAAGATTAACTTTATTGTATATTGATTGTTCGTTGTGACAAACCCAAACTCCATCAAAGGCAACATTTTCAGAAAGCAGGCTAGCCTTGTGTGGTGCTGTAGGTATCGATTGTGCTATATGGTATCTTTTGCAATCTGCTTTTGATGCTGTTAACAACTTTTGACAACTTTTCTGAAATTTAAAATCTGCCATCAAAATTATTTGCTTAGCTCTACCATTATTTCCATCCATCTTTGCCTGTGTGGATGCTACACATCTTTGCTGTGTGTTTTGCTTTTTGTATGTTCTCATTACCTTTTCACAACCTTAAGAGTCTAGAAAATGTATTCATAACTTCCCCACCAATTCAATGTTTTTGTCACTCAAGTAGATAAGTATCAACTTAGCTTCAAAATTGAACAGACTTTGAGAATGACAAGTTACAAGATCAATTTGATTTTTCTGAAGTCTGCGTCATGAATTGGAAGCGCAATATTGTCAGTGTATATTAACATCCTGGATTCAGTCCAAAAGATTCATAAGAAAAGGTTTTCAAAGGTTGGTATTGTTTATTCGGGGTGGGTATCTAATAAACCAACGGGATCAGGGGGCCTATTTTTGAAGTGGGTGAGTATTGAGTATGTGAGTGAGTCACTCAAACCACTATTAGCGAATTTCCCCTATAGGGAAGAATCTATTACCGTAGGTGGCATGGTAAGACTTAAGCCAAAAACCATGATAACTTTTCGTTTTGAGGTCCCCAGATGCCAAAAACACTATTCGTTCAAATTTATATATATGTGTGTGTCTGTTTCCTCGTTAACTTATGGCAGAAGCGCCCGATTTTGATGAAATTTGGCACAAATGTGGAGAGTGGCATTTATGACTAAGTTCGAAAGCCAGATCGATCAGACAATGGGAAGGGGGTTTATGGGGGTTTTAAATTTTCCAAAAATCAGTTTTTTGAATTTTGTCCCTTAAAATTCTAAAAAAAACACTCAATTTTGGTTATAGCCATTTTCTAGAGCTTAAAAAACAAATAATTTAGTATTTTGAATTATTAACCTAGGTTAAGTGGTTGTGGAGAAAAGTAAAAAAAAAACGCATCTATAATATTTCCTATGTTAATCTAATGGGAAAAAGGTTTTTAGATTTTCCTCAGATAATTTCACTAAAACTTCACATTTCTTTTTACCAATAGATTTAGCTCTACAAAACAATCATTTTCGTGTTTTAATTGTTGTTCTATATCCAACCGTTGCAGAGTTATTCAAAGTGCTAAACACAGTACGTTGTCCAATGTTATCCTTATGGAGAATAAATAAAATTCTATGGAGAATAAATAAAATTCTATATCTCGATTATTTATAAATGTATATTGATGAAACTTGGTATGTGGCTTCAACTAGTAGTGGTATATTGATATTTGAACAATAAAGTTTTTTTGTTGATTTTCCCGTGACAGCAAACCTGCATACTCGGCCCCCATGTTATTCATATGGAGAATAATTAAAGTTTTATATCTCCCTTAGTTATGAACCTAAGTTAATAAAACTTGGTATGTAGTTTCACCTGGTTGAGTGATATTGATAATTGAAAAAAAAACACTTTCTTATCTTCCTCGTTGCAGCAAACCTGCGTACTCAGCCCTAATGTTATTCTTAGGGAGAACAAATAAAATGCTATATATCACTTATTTACAAATGTATTTTTGTGCAACTTGGTAAGTGGCTCTATGTAGTAGGGAAACACATATATATATATGCATTGGAAATTCACTGAGTACACAGGTTTGCTGCGACGGAGGTATTTTTATTTTCAGATCAACAGATAAAAGAACATATATTATTTAGGTAACCGTTCGGTTAATTACATCCAACCACCCAAAATTTATATTAGTATTTTCAATTAATGTTTATATTTAACATTGATGATTTACTGTAGATAGATATTTTTACTGAATCAGTCACAAACTCAACAATTTATACTCACAAGGCAAAACGCTGGTGACTGAAAATGGGTGAATTGACCAGAAATAACCTTCTTTTTCTTCATGTTAGAAGGAAATGACAGAAGGAATCAATAGTAAACTGCCTAACTAGGTTATGTTTACTTTCCAATATAAAATGTGTAAATACAGTTGAATAACGTATGATTTATTATAAAAATGCTCAAAAAGTAAGTAAATGTTTAAAAATATAAAAATTTATTTAAGAAGGTTTATAAATTTGTATATTGGTCAATGTTTACATTTGGCTTTTTGATTTGATAGATAACTCATTGCCAATTTATATCTCACGCGGTGAATTTAAACAATGCTAAAATTAGCTGGTAGGTGAGTTGACTGACTCAACACTCACCCGTTTCAAAAATAGGCCACAGTTTCCAGAAACATCATGAAACTTGTTCGCTAATAATTTAAAAAAATGTCCGTGATGATTTTTAAAATAATACATACTTTCTACTTTTTATAACTCCTGCTAATTACTATATACAGCTATATATATTCTCCCTTAGCGTTTCACTTTGCCCAATTGCCTTTCTGTTCTTAAGGGGCAAACTTGCTTTGCCAATTCGCCTTCCTGTCCTTACAGGGCCAACTAGCCTTGGTCACCTGCCTTCCCCAATGGAGGAGGGTGAATTCCCTTAGATCATTCACATCTGTTGTTTGGAATGATATCCATTTTGTGGGTACAGAGTTATTAGCTACTTAAAATGGGGCTTGAGGGGGGAATTGTCCACTATTCACTCCATATCGGGGGTTAACATGACAGCCTTGTGATACATTTAGTGATCAATCTGAGCTTCTTGACAGTGAATGAGATAATGAAGAGCCAAATAATAGTGATGGGTCAGTAAATCAAAAGGAACAAGATCAGGAAGACCTAGAATCAGACAATATCGACAAGCCTACTTCAGGACCTAGTGGCGACAGTAATGTTGTTCCTGTAATTATAGAGCCTTGTGGAAACCTAGTGAGTGTTATAAGTGAAAATAACAATGAACTATCAAATGAAGAACCAGCAAAACAAAAAGAGAATAAACCTGAAAAAACTTATCTATAGGTATAAAACAAAGACTTTCTTCCCTCATTGTTTGAGTTCAGTGATGAAAATTGTGTTATACATAATGATTGTGAACCGAGCAATGATTGTTCTCCATTAATTTGTTGTGTTTAAAATGTTCCCAATAGATCTTGTAAATCACATTGTAGATCATACAATCTTATAATATAAAGAAGTGATTTCTGTGTCACCAAAATTAGGCTGTCTTAGGCTGAAATTAAGTACTTGCTATGACACTAATGCAAACAAAATCTGATGTTTCTTAAGCCTATGTATTCTTAAGCCCCATTTTAAGAAAAAAACATGATAAGTGATTGTAAAGAGTGATAAGAGATTGTAAAGAGGACCTGGGATTGTCGCCCTCTGACAGTATATTAGGGGTAACTGACCTGATTCTTTTAGTTTGTTTTCACGGGGTTTCTGCGTTGAAGGGAATCTAAATTTTAAATATTATTGCGGGCTATATGGGTAAAGTTTTCAGTTAGATTTTATCAATCCTACTCGTCACTGATTCTGTGGGAGGTAGTAGCAGGCAACACAAGATTAGTCCTGTTCTATGTACACTAAATATAGCATTTAGAGACAAGATCAGACCTTATGAAAATGTAGCTATTAAACATTTTCCTTAATACCTAAAGGTAAACTTCCGTTTAGGCAATTTATTCCTATGAAACAGGCTAGATTCGGAATCAAAATGTTCGTTCTTTCTGATTAGACAACTGATTTGTTTGTCACATTGTATCAGACACCGAGATCTCCTTTGGTGAGCAGTTTGGGATGAGTGGACAGACTGTTTGACACCGATGGGTCCGTTACTTGATTTATGTCAAAAGCTGTACCTTGACAATTGGCATGAACCACCGGCTTTAGAGGACCTATTCAAGCATGGAATAAATATGTGGGGCTCTTGCCAACCACACAGAAGAAAAGTTCTCCCTAAGAAACTACCAAAGTTAGATATGGGTGTAGTTGACTACACACACTAACTCCATGATGGTCCATAAGAGCGCTGGCAAGATAAAAGAGAAGTGTGGATGCTGAAAACAATGCACCCTAATGGAATGTGTGAGACAGAGAAAATTAAGTGGGAAACTGATTAAGTGATAGTAAAATAACTCAGTGTGTTGGACTAATACAAGAATGTGGGAGAAAAGCAGCTTTCATTCAATGTGACAGCAAAGTGGTACAAGAAACTTTTCTTCCACTTTCTTGATGTCGCACAGGTATGTGTAAAGAATGGAAAACATAAATAAAGAGAAGGTAAGGTCATCACAATCCAGTTTGGATTTGTTCAGAGTCATAATCACCAATCATTGTGTGAAGAGAACTAGTATAAAGGATAGAAGACTGTCGCTAGGTTTGTCAGTCACCCTTACGTTTGAAAGCTCAAAATTTTTAGAACCAAGACCCCAGACCATAAACTGAAAAAACCAGAGACCTAGAGGGCTATGCGTGTGCAAACAGCCAAAGGAAGCCCAAGAAACTTTTCTCTTGGCAAGATACCTGCTACATGAGTGTGTTCTGCAATGTGCCACTCTGCATTCACCCATGCATGAAATAATTTAACCGTTATTTAATACTCTACAACACTACTGAAATGCAAGTTTTTTTTACAAAGTAATGTTTAATGCAACTAACAGTACTTTAGAACTAACAAGTAATAGCCTACTACGGCCTAAATAAAATACCTGTTGTACATTTAATTTCACGTTAACTGCAGATCAGTATTTTATCATATCATCATAATATCATATCATACTAACCCTTCCAGGGCTAAATTAAATGGCGGGCTGGGGCATAATTTTTTCAAGCCAAAGTTCAGGATATAAAGTTGTTATGTTATGTTATTAATTCGTTCAAAATAATTCATATGTTATAAATACCCCCGTCGCAGCCAACCTGCGTACTCAGCGAATTTCCAATGCGAAATAATGTCTTAATACCACATAGAGCCGCATACCAAGTTTCATAAAAATTCACAACTAAGCGATACAGTGGAGCCCCGCTAATCCGAAATAATTGGGACCGGACCCATTTCGGATTAGCGAATATTTCGGATTAAGCGAACTATTATTAGAATAAAGATAACAATAAAATACAAAGTGCAATTACATAAACTAAGCGCCGAAACGCCGAATCACGCCAATCGCGGTACGAGAAACGGCCAAATCGCCAAATTTATGCTCTACGGCAATATTCTGCAAGATAACCGGTTGAGTACGTAGTTGCGAATCAATCCGATAGATATCAGCGTAACCAGGGTTGTAGAAGCCCCGCCCATTGCACCCTGGTGGTGATTTGAGGAAACAAATTGCAAGAGATACATGGCAGTACGGCAGATTCAATGTTCCCCACTACGCATTTTCAATAGAAAGAAATCTGACGATCTCGACCTACACTTATGCATGGTACGGGTCAAATGAGTCGAATTCAAACACGTAGCCGTAAAAGTATTAACACGTCGGCTGCGGGCTATGACAATTGGCGTAGTGCCTCGTCTCGCCGCCACGCGCGCTACGACAATTGGCAATTGACAATTGACGACAATTTCCCCGTGAAATTCCCGTCTGGGGATGCTTAGAAAACCACTTTTTGTCCCGTTTTTCTCCCTCCAATTGGCAATACAAGGGCAAAGCTACTATATCCAGGCAGCGCTGCTACCTGTGGGTGTTTCAACGAATAACGTCCACTCTCGTAGTAACGAAGTACCGCTCCGCACAGTCTTTTGCGATTCGTCAGACCGAAATATTTGGATTCGTCTGTGCCAATCATGTTCGCCGCCGCACACCGGGACTGCCCGCCATTGGTGGCAATTTCCTGTCAGTTACTGAGTCGTTGCGTCGCGTTGTGTTGTGACAGTTATTTTTTACAATAATTACAGACTGTTTACTGTAGTTTCTACTAAGCATTCGTATACGCAATCTTCGTTGTTTATTCTTCTGTTTTTAAACATTTTTAGTTCTGTGAATTTAGTGAAATGGCTTCGAAACGTAGTGAAAGGCGCTGGCGGTATTACGCTTCAAAAGAGAGGTATTCTTCTCTTCGACAAAAAATGTTACAGACTTTTTTAAACCAATGTAGTTTTGTTCTGTAACACTTTCTGTTTTGCTAATTAAATTTTCTA
Source organism: Allygus modestus (assembly GCA_963675035.1). Taxonomy (NCBI): domain Eukaryota; kingdom Metazoa; phylum Arthropoda; class Insecta; order Hemiptera; family Cicadellidae; genus Allygus; species Allygus modestus. The sequence continues at coordinate 81,670,207 of OY776116.1, forward strand.
ACTTTGTAACGTACTGTAATATTCAGAAATAAACTTAATTAATGTTTTTCCTAGTTTTTATTTATTCCTTAATATATCCCGTTTTCGGTTTCGGATTAAGCGGATTTTCGGATTACCGGATTTCGGATTAGCGGGGCTCTACTGTATATACATTTTTAATTATTCACTATAAGAATAACATTGGGGATGAGTACATAGGTTTGCTGAAACAAGGAACATTTACAATTGGTTTCTAAGGAAATATAACTCAACTACGTGAAGCCACATACAGTACCTAGTTTCATCAATATACATTAAAAAATAAGCGATATATCGCATTTTGATGAATCCCCATAAGAATAACATGGGGGGATGAGTACGCAGGTTTGCTGCAACAAGGAACGAAAAAAATTGTTGTTTAGTCAAATATCAATATAACTCAACTAGGTGAAGTCATGTACAAGGTTTTATTAGTTTATGTTTATAATTAAGGGAGATAGGCCTGTAGCATTTTAATTTTTCTCCATAAAAATAACATTGGGGCTGAGTACGCAGGTTTGCTGCTACAAGAGCCTTTGAAAAAAAATCTTTTTTTGAGCAAATACCAATGCACCACAACTAGATGAAGCCGTATACCAAGTTTCATCACTGTACGTTCATAAATAAGCGAGATATAAAATTTTTTTTTCCTCCATAAGAACAACATTAGACAACGTACTGTGTTTAGCACTTTCAATATCTCGGTAACCAATTGACGTAGAGGAATGATCAAAATACCAAATTGTGTTTTTTAAGCTGAATGCAATGTTAAAAACTAAAATTTGACTATTTCCAAAATTATATGTAAAACATTTAAAAAAACCATTTTTGGGGTACAAAACCCCCCAAAAATACCCCTTAGGATAAAGCGATCTGGCTGGTTTTCGAACTTTAAGTCATAAATGTTGCTTTACACGTTTATACCAAATTTCATCAAAATCGGATAATTTTTACGAGAGTTATTGTGCTCACTGACATATATATATATATATATATATATATATATATATATATATATATATATATATATATATATATTAAAAATAACTGAGTGATTAGGGCTACTAATATGTTAGTTGTAAGCATAATTTTAAAAACAGAGTACCCTTTTTGGTTTTAACATAATATGTTTTATTAGACGACTAGTTTCAAACCTTTAGGTCATAGTCATGTCTTACATTATTTTTGTAACCTCACACAGTTCAAATTGTTCAAATTATTAAATGGTAAACAAATTAAGAATCATATGTTAAAATTAAACTTAGAATATGGGGGATTTTCTTGAATATCATATTTTGTTATTGTCTTGAAAAAGGATAAAAGAAATCATTTCATATTATATACCTCAAGACAATAACAAAATATGATATTCAAGAAAATCCCCCATATTCTAAGTTTAATTTTAACATATGATTCTTAATTTGTTTACCATTTAATAATTTGAACAATTTGAACTGTGTGAGGTTACAAAAATAATGTAAGACATGACTATGACCTAAAGGTTTGAAACTAGTCGTCTAATAAAACATATTATGTTAAAACCAAAAAGGGTACTCTGTTTTTAAAATTATGCTTACAACTAATATATATATATATATATATATATATATATATATATATATATATATATATATATACAGTTTCGAACGAAAGGTGTTTTTGAGGTCTGGGGACCTTAAAACGAAAAGTTATCGTGGGCCCGGGCCTAGGTCTTACCATGCTGACTACGGTAATAGCTTCTTCCCTATAGGGGAAATTCGCTAAAATTTGATTTCAAAAAATAAATTTAAAAAGTTCAAAAAACCCATTTTTGGGGTACAAAACCCCCCCAAAATACCCCTTTGGATAGAGCGGTATGGCTGGTTTTCGAACTTAAAGTTATAAATGTTGCTTTACACGTTTATACCAAATTTCATCAAAATCGGACATGTTGCTTTACACGTTTATACCAAATTTCATCAAAATCGGACATTTTTTACGAGAGTTATCGCACCCACGGACACGCACGCACGCACGCACGCACGCGCGCGCACACACACACACACACACACACACACACACACACACACACACACACACACACAGTTTCAAACGAATGGTGTTTTTGGGGTCTGGGACCTCAAAACGAAAAGTTATCATGGTCCCGGGCCTAGGTCTTACCACGCTGACTACGGTATAGCTTCTTCCCTATAGAGGAAATTCGCTAAAAAGTTCTTTTAGTGCTGAAATAATTTGTTTACACATGTTACAAGGAAAATAAAATTCGAGCAAGACGGATATATCCGTCTTTGGCCCACAATATAACTTAGGTGGACGTATATATCCGTCCGCCACCCGGGTATATATCCGTCCGCCACCCAGAACGACAATCAAGAAATATGAATACTGCCGATAATCTTGAGTATTTTTGCGAGCGGAGGACGGATATTTCCGTCAATCTAAGTCATTTTGTTGTTTTATTTGCTTCCTGCAAAAACCTAACTCCAAAAACTTAACTGCAAAAACTAAATCATCCATTCATAAGGCAATATGATATTTATTATCGTAATGTATATGACTTATAATATTCCGTATTCTTGGACGGATATATCTGCCTTCATCCCGGAAAAGAAAATTTTCAAGACGGATATATCCGTTTTTAGCCCGGAACAGAAATGAAGTACGACGGATATATCCGTCCATAGCCCAGGAAGGGTTAATATTATAAATGTGAAAGTATGGATGTTTGTGTGTAACTCTGAAGTTCCATCACGTGAAAACTACTGAACCGATTGAGCTGAAATTTTGTAGGAATAGAGCCAATATCCCAGAGATGGACATGGGCCTATTTTTATTTTTAAACTCCACTAGGGCTATGCCCTACGGGGGTTCAAAGTTCCCATGTATTCCTTATGGACATTCATTTTTGTTTGAGCTGATGAAAATACAAACAGCTGATCTTGATTCGTAGTAGTTCCCCAGGCTAACCACAGAATGCAGCACACAAAACTATCATAGTTTTTATAAATAATTTGCGGGGCGAAGCCTGCGGGTAACAGCTAGTACATTATAAAACTTCAAAACAATTTTGATAGTGTGTTTTACTTATAAAAGCACTTTTATAAAATAAAAGGAACCCGTTTAAAAAATGAATAGAAAGACTAGCAATTAAGAAACATGTTTTTCTATGAAGTATCAATTTAAGCCATTATGCTAGAAAATAACTGCAGAGAGGTTACTCATAAGACAAACATCATGGACTTAAGTTATACTTGTCAATTAGTTTCCGCACATTACATTCATGCACAATGTTACTTGCTATGTCTATCAGCTTTACTGCCACGCTTCAATGATACGAAATCAGTGCTAATTTTTCCACAGGCTTTGTTTCCCACTGAAGGGAATTGTATCCACTTTTGGTCGTTATCAAGCTGAAGTCAAATTTTTCAGTTGAATAAATGTGGTTAACAACTTAAAATTACATGGTCACACACATCTTGACACCAAAACAAACAAAAACAGGTGGTCGCAATGTTCTTATATTGAAAAATTTTCCCAACACTAGTAAAAAGGCGAGTGAAGCAAATTCACCTTCATTGACACAAAGGTAAAAGATCAACGCAAATTTCTCCTCCTTGGGCAGAACCAACAAAAATATGAAGTTTAAAGTTGCTCTGTGACTAAAATATACGTTTAGTAAACAACACCTCTGCTAAGACTTGATTAAATACTGTAATAGTAGAAAGTAGTATCACTTTTCTGCAACCATTTAATTACATCACACAGGTATCGTACAGATAAATTGTGTAGGTCAAAGTTGAATATGATATAAAGTTCAACCTATATCCCAACCACAGCCAAACCACAGCTGTCAGCATATACCAAGCACCAGCTGTCAGCTGTCACCAGTGTATTGGTGGTTCGAATGTTAGTGTTATATTTTTGTCTCAATTTATTATGATAAAGAGTGAATGATTGGTACTTTTAATTCAAGTCTTAATTTTCTAAGGAGACTTGTTAAAGATGGATGGATTTAAAGATGGTTTATAAAGTAAAATACTAGTAAAAACGATTATAGTTAAATCTGCGGCAGAGATCATTATAACTGAAAAATACTAGCAATTGAGAAAAATATATACTAACAAAAATTCTAAGTGAGGAACAAACAGTTATGTAATACCATTAATTCCAAGATTATATCTTGTTACTGCATAAGTTTGTAGTTTAGAGACAAAAACACTGTCTATATTACAAAAACAATTTCTTATGTGTCTTTTTTGACCTCTACAACTATTACTTTGTGAACATATTTGGTACCAATCGAAAGGTCTTGCCCTCTAGATGTGCCTTTTGGGATTTTGCCCTCTAGATGTGCCTTTTGGGATTTTGAAAAACATCCAACTTCAGGGCTCTCCGCCCAATGGATAATTGAAGTTTTAATGTTAATCTTATGGAGTTATTTTATTCAGTCAGGCTGCAGATTATGAGCGAAGAATGGGACATAGCACTTTGCAACATATGATTTACAATTATAAATTCTGAATAAAAAGCTTAAACCTAGACTACACTGACAGAATCTGAAGAAGAGGGGAGCCAACCATCATTCAACTTACTGGCACTCTCCTTCGACGGTTTAGCCTCGGGGCTAAAGGAGAAGAGTTATCGCTGCTTTTGATAGGACTAGCTTCAGATTCACTTTCAACTGCCTGGAAAATTGAGACGAGAATTATTTTTCCAAACAACCACTTCATCAAGAATACCCATACAGTTATTATTGAAACGAGATTGACATAGGAAGTAACATGAACAAACAGGTAATTTCTGTGATAACAAACCTGCATCAACCACCAAATGAAGTGACTTAAGGGATTTTTAAAAACATCCACCTTCAGGGATTTTGAAGTTCTAATGTTAGTCTTTTGGAGTTACCATACAGGGTCATCGAAAAAGAATGCCCATATTAGAAAAATGTACTACTTCGGTTAGGATGAACATATATGAGGCAAATATGGTCTCAAAATAAAGAGGGAAGTTTGGAGGTTTTTTACGTACCCTAATAAGTTTCGATATGTGCCCCAATAATAGCACAGCAGACATCGAAACGATATTCGATTTCTCGCGTTGTATGCTGGGAGCGACAGTAGCGATGGCAGCCAATAAGAATGAATTTATTGTCAGGTGCATCGCAACAACCATAAGTTTGTCTAAAATTACTTTCAACGTACAATTATTGATTTCAGCTCCACAAACCAAAGCACACAGTGAGCTTTCTGCTGCTCAATCTACATCGTACTGGCTAGATAGGGACAGCAACGCACAACGCTATTTTTGACGCTATTTTTGGCACCGGGGTTAATGACCCATCAACAAAAAGCAAAGACTACTACCAATTGTAAAAACAAAAACTCCCAACCCTCCTCTTCAATTTGATACCATATTTGCCTCAATAAGTTCATCCTACTCAAAATAGTCAATTTTTTAATTATGGGTATTCTTTTTCGATGACCCTGTATTTAGTTAGGCAGCTGATTTTGATACAATTTTTTTGTCTGGCTCTATACGTGCGGCACTCATGAGCGAAGAATGGGACAGATCAATTTGCCACATATGGTATTAAATTATCAATTCCAAATAAAAAGCTTTAACTTAAACTACACGGAGCCAACCATCATTCAACTTACTGGCACTCTCCTTCGATGGTTTAGCCTCGGGGCTAAAGGAGAAGAGTTTTTGATAGGACTAGCTTCAGATTCATTTTCACCTGCCTGGGAAATTGAGACGAGAATTACTTTTCCAAACAACCACTTCAAGAACCCATAGATATATTATTGAAACGATTGTCATAGGAAGTGACATACTGCTGAACAACCAGGTAATTTCTGTGATATCAAACCTGCATCACTCAGCAAATTAATTAAATATTGTTTATTATAGTCAGTTTTAGACCCATTTTATACAAGCAGGTAAAACATGGCAGTTTGCCTGCTGAAAAACCGCACCCGAAACAAAACCAAGGAGTTTAAGTTTGCCTGTCTACACATCAGTTTGCAAGCAGCGGAACATACTGCCATAAGCTGGAGCAGGTGCCAGACCCGCGCACGCATTGACCGCCTGTCAAACTACACAGCGGCACGAGCGGTTTCATCACCAAGGCTTCCCAGTGAGACTACAAAATCACATACTATTCAACACAGAAAAGTACATTTGTGAAGTGAGTCTCGTCTCTCGTACATCTTTGTGAGACGTAAAAAAAAATATAAATTTTATCATAAAGAAAAGTAAAATGAAAAGATCAGCGTGAAGTAAAACGTGTATATAATTATAAAAGAACCATACTAATCACATTCAAAAACATCCTCTCATATAACGCTTTAAACAATTATCTAAAAACTTTATACAAATCCTCTCTACCCTTGTATATTTATAAGAATGTTTATTAATAAATGTTTTAAACGTAATAAAGTAAATTATAATAATAATCTGCATAAGTTAAACAACAAATATCATTCAGTCATTACACAATTAGTCCAAACAAACCAATTAAAAAATTCTCCATTTTATATGTGTTTTAAGTTATTGAAAATTACGTAACCAAAGAGAATAAAAAGTAAGACCGTTGGTAGTGTTAAATGAATTGTATTAGAAATTACTACTTATAAAAATAAAATATTTGTACCCTTCTTAAGTTGAGTAGTTTATAAATTGAAACAAATATTTTGTTGTTTATTGGACACACTCACCATTGTTGTGACTCAAAGCCATTGTCATTGGTACAAACACAAAAATTTCAAACACAACTAAAGACTTCATATTAAAACACAGTGATGGGGTTGTGATCATGACGTTTTTTACACGTTTTTGTGTTTGTACCATTGACAATGGCTTCATTTTGAGTTCCAATAAATAGCACGATATTACATCATACATTTCACCACAATAAATACATTGTCATTTAGAAATAATACTTTTTAAATAGAAAATAAAGAGAATTTTTACATTTTTGATATTTTTTTGTCACTTCAATCTCCACTTAACGAGACAATACGGGCAGATAACCTTCTTTCATTTATGCTATATATTTAAGAGGGTGATCTGCATTGTTCTTTTGCCATAATGATCCTATACAATGGGAAGATCAATGTGTGCTTGAATGAAATTTAATAACAGAATATAACTTAATTTAGCTAATATTATTTTTTAATAGTTTGTATTAATTATATTTCTAGGTTACTGGGTTGTTTAATAGCGGGTATCAGTAGACATACTTAACAAGGAGTTAATAAGGGATATTTTAAGAGGGGTTTAAGAGGAGACGTACGATAAAATGACTACCAAGAAATTACGCTTATCTACCATATCGTTTTTAACACATGGTAAAATTTATACAAACACTGCTTAAGGAGTAATAAAAATTGCTAAATGTCGATAAAAAACAAATACAAGGAGTTAAAAATGCAGTGGAACGTGGCTAATTCAAACTTCTATAATTCAAAATCTTCTATAATTGACATTTTTTACTTGGTCACTAACATTTTCTGTATATAAACAAATTAATTTTCATGTTTCAAATCTTGGTTAAATCAAAGTTTTAAATTCAGGCTGGAAAAAAGCGCCATAACGCAGCTACAAAAACTATGAATGCCCAAAAACAGGTGTAGCAGTGTTGGCTTCAGGCCTAAGTCTCCGATCTTTATGCTGCGTAGAGGTGTGTTGCGGCAGCTGGAAGTGGAACACTTCCAATTCTTCAGGAGCCAACAGTTCCAACTATTCTAACATGACAAGAATTCAATTTTGCTTGGAACTTCTTTTCAAACCAGCTAGCTACCAGCTATTAGCGCTACAACAATTGATTCCGAAAACAGCTGGAGCTGGAACTGGTTTTGAAAGTACTGCAGCTGTTTCGCGTAAGTAAGTGCTTGGGACATCTCTATAATAGCGAACAATTAAGTTGACCATTGGGCTGTAGACAATAGCATGGTTGTACGCTTTCACTGTTGCCATTTTACTCTAGAATGTTATTCTGATCAGCTGGAGTGGAGTTTTGACAATGCAGCATGACTACTATTGGCTGATCTTGGTTGATAGCCTGGCAAACCACGTCCTCAACTGGCAACTTAATTGTCCGCTATTATAAGCCCTACTACGTTCAAAGTAATTGTACACAATCCACCCCCACACTTCCAGTTCATCCCTATTGTTAAAATTTATGTCGCGCATTTAAGAATGACCTACTGCGAGTTGTTGATTTACATCAAACAAAACTTTTTTTAATGAAACATTTCCTCTAAAAATGGGAATTGTGAAGGCTTTAGCCTTTTATTGAGTAAATTCTCTTATTCAAATTTTGTTACTGGTCCCTTGGAGTTTGAATTATCCAAGTTCCACTGTTTATTAAATAAGTAACATGACCCAATCATCAGTAAAAAGTAGAAGCATCTAAAGGATCCAATTTAAAATAGGAGACGCAACAATCTCAGACTACAGCGAGTACTGCGTGTGGCAAAATTTTGACTCATCACTTTTCACTTCTTGATGAATTGTAACTTTCACGTCATCTGACATGGTGTGGTAGCTCAATGGAGACAGCATTAGATTCACGATCATGAGGTCCCAGGTTTGCATCTTACTTTTGTTGTTTAGGTTACTTATTTAGGTATATTTTTAAATTTTACTTTATTTTGTACGAGTTTAAATCTTACTTCTATTGTTTACTATTAGAGGTATGTATGAACATATTTAACAAAATACTTTACTATTTAGTTTATACACATCCATTTATTTGCAATATGTTGCAGAACGAAGAGCCACTATTTAACGCTCTGAGGAGTTAGGTTAGGTTACAATATAATTTTGTCGTTAACTGCAGTTTAATTTGTTGTTATTTTTTAAATGTAAATCCATTTGTAATATATTGCAAAACAAATAGCCGCCATACAACACTACGTAAGCGGTTTCGGTCAGGCATCTCCGCCTAGGCTCAGACCAATTTGCCACTCCGAGCTTGTTGCACCTCCTATTTTAAATTGGAGCCTTTAGATGCTAGTGTAAAAAGATGGAGAAAACTAACCATAATAGATTTTAACATAAAAGATAATGGGTTTTTAAAAACAAAATGGATAAATAAATAAAACTATAGTTATAATGGTTGCTTTCACAATTAAACCATACAACCCAGTTTGAAAAACGTTCAAAATTAATTGGGGTATTAAAAATGTGTACTAGTAATTGTCATTACAGTACCTATATAACTTGTTTGAAGTTTTGTTTTAGCAACTGTTCTATCAGAATCATTTAAATTCACTATCCAATACATATCTCATATTGTACTGTTGTACTCACCTCTATATTGTATGTACAATAACCTATACACACTCATAACACATTTTTTTTGTAACACTACCTTACAGAACGTATAGACAGAGGTCTACTTGGTTGGGGCAATAGACTATACCACCCGAGTTCTAAATTCGGCCGCTAGTATGCGCAGGTGTCGCTACACTCAAATCTCAGTGATATCTCACACAACTCCAACCCTTCTCTCCAGAGCTTCCAAAAGCCAGCTTGTGTATTAAAATAAATACAATGAAAATCATATGCTTGATTTCGAGCAGCAGATCCTACTAACTGTTAATAATCAACGAAATAGAATTTTGGTGGCATTATTACTATAGCAAATTCAATACAAACCTCAGTCAAAGCAAGCAAATATAAATATACAGTATAAACTCTCAAACTCGACAGGGCTAGTGACCTGATATATTTATCTAAAAATGCCGCCCATGAAGTACCGTCCTAGAGCGCCAGAGACTGACTTTAGACTGGGTTACGGGGTTTTCTAAGGTCATTCATCACATTGTTTTTGCTGCTCTGGGGTCTGGTATTGTTTACGCACCTAAGGGTTGCTTCTGTAATTTGTGTCACCTCTTTCCTTATCGCAAGGCTTTAGACGGGATTCCCAAGTAGGTCATTCTTAAATGCGCGACATAAATTTTAAATGTGATATAATAAAATTAATGTACAATGTAAGCACAGTAATATTATTTTAATGTCACGCCCGTTTTATTACTCCCTAAGTTACCTAAAACTCGACAATCTTTAAGTCCACATTGTGTCAAGTTTGAGAGTTTCTACTGTAATTATCTTAATTATTAAACTCAGAAGTAATACTCAGTATATATATATTTATTGTTTCCTGAAAAATAATGTCACGATAATTTCATCTTTTTGAAACCAGCTGACTTATAACCATAAATTAATATGTTTAATATATTTACAAAAACAATTCAATACCCATATAGAAACAATCAATCCAACATATGAACCACTTTGATGCAACGCCTGAGGAAATCGGAACATTTATAAGTCCTATGAATTTTAGAACAGCCCATTGTAAGTAAACAATAATTTTGTTCACGTTATTAACGTATAATAAAGTTATTTAACACCAATTTTAAAATAAAAATAGCTCATGATCGCTCTAATCGTATCAGCCGGGCGCGGCGAGCCAGGGTGAACGGACCAGCTGACATCCGCTATACTAGCGGCACGAAGTGCCTAGCTTACCAGCTTCACAAAACGGCATATCCATTTATAATAAACCGTTAGGTCTTTGTCTATAAGTTTTTTGTAATACAGTAGAAACTCTCAAACTTTACACAATGTGGAACTTGACTAATAAAACGGGTTTGACATTAAGACGCTCATATTACTGTGCTTACATTGTATCAAATTTTACATTAATGTAGTGAATGTAGGAATGATCTTGGGAATCCCAGTCTAAAGCCTTGTGATAAGGAAAGAGGTGACACAAATTCCAGAAGAAACTCTTAGTGCGTAAACAATATCAGACCCCAGAGCAGCAAAAAAATGTGGTGAATGATCTTGGAAATCCCAGTAACCCACTCTCTAAAGTCTCTGGCGCACTAGGACGGTTCGACAGCGACGGACGGTACGTCACGGGCGGCATTTTAAAATAAATAAATCAGGTCACTAGCCCTGTAGAGTTTGAGAATTTCTACTGTACTATTAATTTTAATAAAATTTTAAAAGCTCCAAGTCCACAAATACATTTCTTTGCTTAGGCATATTCAACCTCTTCTCTTCTATAAAACAAACAACTTTTTTGAGGCTATATAAAAACTTGGATGTCTTAATATATTATTTGTATGTTCATATAGGTTTAGGAAGAATATTCTTTGTACTTCACATGTTAAAAAACTTCACATGTTGAGCAGCTTTCGTTCCAAGCGTTTCAAATGCTGATTTGAAGGATAAACATTCAGTTCAATAAAACCGCACAAAAAAAATAAGAATACAGGAAAAAATAAGGTAGCAACCGACTAATGCACAACTTGACTTTGATCTATCAAGAGAAACTTTTGAATAACATGAATATCAAAAACATTAAAAACAGACGGAGGTGTTTTAAGACAGGGGTTTTTCGCTTTATAAACGCTTTTCTTTTTACTCAAACGATTTTAATCAATACTATTTTACCGTTTAGCGCCGGAACAAATATGACACAACCAACCGGGAGTGGCGGTGCGATGAAACTCCACCATGCCTCCGGTGGCGGCTGAGTGAACACTACACTGTCCCGCAGTAGCGGCAGCCTACTGCGCATTGCACCACCAAGCTGGCAACAACTCATGTTTTAGTAAAAATGGCTGAACAAAACTACAAATAATTTGTAGGTTTTAACATAAGATTTTCTAAACAATTAAAAAAATGTTAAGTACAGTGAGGTTCTTTCACAAAAATGTGATTTTATCGTTAAATAATAACATGTGTTTAGACATTTTAAATATGTTCAATTTGTAAAAGTACTGATAGGCCTAAATTGTAAAGTCTTAGATATTAGCTTTTTGTATAGGAACTGTTGTTGGTATTTTATTTAATTTTTAAACTGCTCTATTAAAGTTTTGTTTACACGGCACTTGCCTTTGCTGTGAAAAACAATATACAATGCACTTTATTTATTAAAAAATCTACATTCAGAGTAATTCTACATGAACTGAAAAGAATTTTCCTCTAAATGACTGTTAGTTAGGCTATAAACATTACTGGTGAAATTCTATTAAAATCATACAAAGCTAATAAGATCTAAAATGTTTAAATCCATAATTTTTGAGAAATATCTAAACAAGATATTCTCACCTTTAACTTTTATTTGAACCCTTTGAGCCCCAAGCTTGTGATTAGAGTAGTTAAAAATGCACTGTTTTGTTAATTTGTCAACAATTTGAACGCCTAAGCATTATTAAAAAACTTGCTTCCGGTGACACACACAGACACAACAGTAAAGTGAAGAGTAAACAGTATCTAAATATCTGATCAGATGTGAAACTCATAAATTCACAGAACTCCATGAATAACACAGAAAAACCACTGACTGAGACAGTATTTTAACCCTCCACCCAAGTGATGCCCCTGGCAAGGAGAATAACGCCTTAGACAGCTTAGTCACGGATATGACTGCAGCTGTATCGGATCCGGTGGTATTACAGCCTACACGCTAGATGAGTTAGTTCCGTTTTCATATACCAAGTAACACCAGAAGTCAGACCCTAAAATTACAGACATACAGTGCTCATAACGATTGCTTATACCATAACTAATCATGTTTTATATAGCATATTGAAATGTCAATGTATCAACACTTGGGCTCAAAGGGTTATTATAATACTTTTTAAGTAAATCATTCAAAACCAAGTATAAATACCTACACTGAATAATGTATACTCTTCCCGGAAGTTTCTAAAAATGTTTGCGAAAGTTAGATAACACCAACATAGGTTATCAACTGTTAATAAAACCGAAGTAACAGCATTAACACTGTCCCACCTGCTACGTGGCCAATTAAAACGGTCGAGACTGTAGCTGCCTAAACGCCACCTGGCTACCCTACACTACTGTGATGAATGTTGCCGCCAGCGAGGTAGAAACCATGGAGTGCTTACGCCCATAGTTGGGATAGACCAAAATTCTGTCCGGCCGGACTCAAGGTCACATCTCAAAGTGTAGGACTCGTCGCAGCACTCAGTACAGCGCCTTATGGGTTAATGGCGACGCGCGCTCAGTTAAATGATGTTTACGGCACGAGGAATTTTCTGTTTAGGCAGGTTTTTGTTGTACTGAATAAATTGTTTATCTTTTGGTACTAAATTCAAATGTATTTAACCTGTAATTACGACGTAAAAACACCGTGTAGTTTTCAATATTAGTATAAAAATCTCGATCTTCACATACTTAACCTTGATTTACAACGAAAAAAAAAATTTACGACTCAATGGCTGCCATATTGTTTTACTCGATACATTCCTCAATTTTTGACATGAAACCAAACTATACAACAACTATTGTAAGGCTTTTGGAGAGGCTTAGTTTTGAGTTTTGCCATAAAACATTGATTCTATAATATTTAATTTATATTTTCGGTAGAAAGGTTTGTTAACAACTAAGTATCCTTCGTATTCCAGTTCCTTGATATGTTCCTCTACTTTTAACGCCAAACGTACTTGTATAGGATTGGTTATATTGCTGATATAGAGGATTAGTTTTGAGTTTTGATATAAAAACAAATTTTTATTCATTACTTTAATTACATTTTTAGCTACAATTCATTTACGGCTGCCTTCGTATTTGGAAGGTGAAATGTTTAAGTAACAGATAGTTTAAAAGGAAGTAGGTTTTGTTTATATCAAAGGCAACGTTATGTTTTCTTACCAAAGTATATTATTTCATTATTCATTAAAACAAGTTTTTACTTCACGAGTAAAATATAATCACTGATCAGATATATTTATCTTATCATATAATATTTTGTTCTTTCTAAGAAATAAGTCTCTTATTATTTACTGCCTAATTTACTTTACGTATCAAATTATAAGATTCTTCATGAGCCTAATTACATATCGATAACTGAATTTTCTATAAAAATTGAAAGCTATGCTAAAAAACAATATTCTCAATACAATATGGAGAAAAATGTACACAATTCATATTTTTTAGGTGAAGGTCTAAGTAAAATGTGGAGCCTTTAACTATGCTGCTTGTGGTAGAACAGCGCAGCGTGGAGCCATGGTCCGCGACTGCGCCGGCGGTGCGCATGGAACTGAACATAGCGGTTATTTACATCGGATTATTGAACAAACTATAAGTTCCATCGAAAATTGTTTTGAATGAAAATTAAAGATCATCTAATTAGCTATAACTTTCTCGCTGAAGTTTGTTTCTACCTCAAAAATAAAAAAGTTCTCGCAAAACTGTCTTTTGCATGTCATGCTGTTACAACACTGTAATATTTTCATTAGGAGCGTGTAAACAACAATGCGCTCACTGCTCGGGATTACTCAGTTTTCCCGTGTCCTACATTTTTGTTCTAGCCTGACAATGTGCGGACCATTTTCTGCCATTTGGCAAGCTCTCTATTGTTTCTACCTCGCTGGTTACCGCACACGCAACTAGGCCACACAACAATGATGGGACAGTGACTGATCTGTTCCCAAAACGTCCCATATAATCAAAAAAGATTTTAGGAAGAAAAGAATATTTATTATAAAACGAACCCACTTAGGAGAAAATGTACGGCAAAAATCAAAATTGGAGAAATATTTGTACTGGTCCTAATAAATATTTATCTAAAGATTTAACTGCATTTACTTATGAAAAAGATGTACAGCAAAACTATCAAAGTTGGAGATATTTGTTACTGACCCTAATACATATTAATCTAAATAAATTATGAGCATTAACAACTAACGTTATTAAACATTATAAAGTTTTTTTTGTTAACCCATAGTCATACTTAACATGATTCCAAATAGGGAGCAACACAACAAAAGGTTTCTCAATACAACTTACCAATATCTAGCATCTTTGACAATATACTTACTCTCAACAAGAAAAGAGCATATTACAAACTGATTTAACTGGCAATAGGTACAGTAACCATTCTTAAGGAATATGTTATATCACGTGAAATAGATCTGAGGGATTAAAACGCCCCAGGTTTTACCGGCCAAGCATCTCTCCATTTCGTATATTGTATAGCCACAGGAAGCGATTGCAAAGATGGAACAGGTGTCAACCCAAAAGGGAGAGAGAAATGGTCAACTAATCAACCTATCCAGCACCTGGGGTCAGAATGGGAGAAACCTAGTTTGATTCATTCCTAACACGGCTGACATATTGAGCCCCAGCCAACCAGACAAGGACCTTCCCTCCCAGTAAGCCTTCCACGCCATCTGGGTTCTAGAATCCTTTTAAGGGGCCTTCCCCAGAATGCTTGGCCCCTTAGCGGGAAGCTAAGGCTTTACAGTTTATCAGGTAAGAGCCCTTCATCCTAGGCACCCCCTCCCCGCCCACTGGGGGCACTGGACAGCAAGGAATATTCTCTAAAGGCTCTGACTTATCCAAACTCAGCCAGAAGACTTGGTAATTTCAAGGAACTAGTGTCCAGACAAACAAGGTGTTCTGAACTAACTCAGACTATAATACTACTACCTAATATTAACTTAACTGTAATATAAGCCATAAGTGCATTTTACCAAGTGAACAAAACTATTTTATTTTATTCGTCTTTTAACTTATGTTAATATCACTTAAACTACTAATATTTTTGTAATTACCTCATAATAACTGTATAGTTACCGTTTGATCAGAGAGATGGCCAAAGGAAAAGTTTGGCTTCGTATAATAATTATGAGAAAAATACCATTACCTTGTTACGATCTATCAGCCTGTTACGTAAAACTTACAAGCTGTTTCCGAGAGCGCTTGGTGATGGCTAACGGGCTACCACTATCAGAGCTGTCCGTAGAACTTGCAGCTTTTAGTGGTCTTTTGCATCTTTTTTCAGTTTTATTTGTGCTATCCGAATCATCACTCATTTCTCACCTACTGAAAAACATTTTAGATAAACTGTGTTGTTCTAGGACAAAACCTTATAACAATTAAAACTAACAAGCATCACACACGAGCACCATGAAAGGCTAATCTACTAATCACCAGTACAAGTTGTCTTAAACATATTTAAGAAAAAGAAAATAACATCTACCACTGCACACCAAGAATGATGTTAAACACAAGTTAACATCGAAAACAGAAGTCGAGACAACTTACAACATAAAAATTCAAGATAAAATAAATCAATAAACTTTACTAACGACGTAAAAAGGTCAAAATTTCCATAATCAAAATAAGTATGGGTCTAATCCATGATGAGGAATAGAGTATTGAATTAAATTTAATAACTTTAGAAGCAATCTAAGATACTGCAATTAAAATTCAACCATTGCCACCTATTATAATTAGATAAAGAACATAAAAGCCTTTGGAAATAATAAGTTAATATTGTCCTATGTTATATAATGTTATACATGAACAGTAATCTAGTATAAAGATAATTAGTAATTGTAACAAAAACAGTCTAGAAAACAATAATTTCAAATAAAATGTCAATCTACAACCCCAAACTTTCATTATGATAAATTGCGTCAATTGTATGAATACAAAAACAACATTGAAGAACTGATTATACAACAATAAAAATAAAACAACAATGAGGGTATTGCATCACTTTTTCCCCATCATATAATAGCATATGCGGCTTTTGTACTTTTTCCGTTGATGAAAGATTTACACCGCTTTTCGACTAGCATCCGCAAACTCTATCCGTTGACAAAGTCATCTCCAAAACAGCCTTGGTATGACACTAAGTAAATTGTAATTATGATACAATAGTAAAAGTAGAAACCTAGAAATATATCATGTTCTTTAAAAAATTGTTTAGTCAAATGCAATAACATATATTAGTGAGACATAAAATTGTATAATTCAAATCAAATCAAAATTCTTTATTCAGAAAAGTATATAAAGTATATACAATGAACAAGTCATGAATATGTACACAAAACATAAGCCTTATGACTCTATTGTCTTAATCTATCTATTATTTAAAAAATCATCCAATGAGTAAAAAAGCTTCCTTAACTAGGTATTTTTGTAACAATTTAAAAAAGTCGCCGATGTTACTCTCATCTTTTACAGATCTGGGCAAACAGTCAAAGAACTTAATCCCTTAATAGGAAGGTTTCATTTAAATATTTCCAGTCTGTGATTCTCGACATATCTTTGAGATCGTGTATTGTAGCCATGACTTCTATTTTCGGTTAAAAAGCTATTTGTTTTAACATATTTTATTGCCTCATAAATACACAGACCGTAAACTGTTAATATATCTAATTCAGAAAAAATATGTTTTACGGAATCTTTACTTTTTAGATTAAATATGATACGTAGTGCCCTTTTCTGTTGAATTAATATTTTGATAATGTTTTTCTTGGTGGTTGCTTTATAAATTCCGTAAGCTATATGCGGATGAATTAAAGCAAAATAGATCGATTTCTATGAGTCAAGTGTTGCATTGTTTTGCCATACGTCTTAAGGCATATAAACCACTCAAAGTGTTATGCAGTATATGATCAACATGTTTGTCCCAGCTCAAATTTTTGTCAATAATCAAACCTAGAAATTTTGTGTCTTGTACTTGGATCTATTAATTTGTTCTAATCAATGAAAATACTTGGGTTCAGTCTATTTTTTGCCTGATTAGTCAAATAATTAAATGAAGTTTCCATATAATTCTTTCATATGAATGTCAATGGAATATGAATAAATTATAAATAGGAACATCTTTTATACTGACATTTTCTTTCATTTGTCTTTGCGACAAAACCAAGAAGACATTTTGATATACTAAATTATTTCCCTTCTGGGCTAGGTCAGGGGCGGATCCAAGGGGGGGGGGTAGGGGCGGTCGCCACCCCCAAACGGAAGAATCATTGTGTTTATTTTATTACTCAGGCATACAATGAAAGTTTGAAAAAATTCGAATGAAAATGTACGAAGAAAAAGCCTCCCGAAATCCCGTTTTTCACTTCTGAGAGTTAAATTTTGCCGCTCCTGTCTACATTGTTATATTAAAATTCAAACTAATGCACCTAAACGTTCGATAAATGGATTCAAATATATACCATTAGACCGGTGAAATTTTAACTTCCATTTTAGTATATAACACATTACTTAGATCCACGTCTTTCACCTAAAAGCGTCTTACAAACACATGGATATTCCCGAGTATCGCGAAGTTGCTGCAGTTTTGCCAGTTGACAAACTGAAAATTCAGGGTTTTCACCATGGTCTTGGAGGTAGATTTTAGCCACACACAGCAAAGGTTGCTATCATTGTATTCGGTGATTATTTTTTACTGGATTTCGCCCGCCTAACGTCGTTTGCTGTCAGCTTTGTTTTGTTTACAGGTTAGGTTTGATTTTTGTGTAAAACCGCGTAATCCAATGCTAGGCAATAAATATCCAGTGGCTAGGCTAGAAGCAAACAGGACTCGAGTCGTTGACCTTGGCTGTCAGCCTCACTCCTCATTGTATGCTTAGCATAGTTCAGTATTGCAGATTTCAAATACGTTTTGTAAATAGTCTTTCGCGTGGGTAACTACTAAAATAAATTGTTTATTTAGACATCTTACTTGTTATTAGACGCCTACAGATGACGTAGAAAAAAGTGTAATGCCTAAATATTTTTATTTTTATTTCAGTTGTCGGGCGCAGCAGAAATAAAGTTAATTATGGTTTAGCTTGTTTATAAAGTTATGATTGCTTTTTTCTTTAGTACAAGGTTATTGATATATTATGTTAACTTACTTTCATTAGATGTATGATTTCATATTGTTAAAAAAATAATGGGGTGCCAGGGACCACCCAGGGGGAGGGGGAGGGGTAACTTTCGGTGACCGCCCCCCCCCCCCTGGGCTAGGTTTAATGTTTACTACCTAAATTACAAACTTTATTTGAACAATTTTTGAGAAGGAATAAGTGAATTCTTATATTTGGGACATATTCTAACATATTCTAATATTTGAGTAAATGAATTTGCAGGGATTCATAGTAAAGTCACATCTTCTTCCCTAGGGGAAATTTGTTAAAACTTCTTTCCCATATGATTAACATGGGAAATTGTATGAATAAATTTTTTTGGATTTTCTCCGCAACCACTTGACACAGGTTAATGATTCAAAATACAAAATAATTATTTATTTTAAGTTCTATAAAATGGTGAAAACCAAAATCGTGTGTTTTTAAAATCTTAGGGTGAAAAATTAAAAACTGATTTCTGAAAAATTTAAAACCCCATTCCCATGGTCCGATATCTTTGGTTTTAAAACTTAAAAGTCATAAATAAATGTCGCTTTAATAATTTTTTTTCAAATTTCATCCAAATGGGATATTTTTATTTTAAAAAGTTATCAAGTTAATGGACACTTTTGAAACATTGGACATTTGGACTCATATACACACATATATATAAAAATATAAAAATCCGATTTGGAACAATGTCCACATATCCTCCATAAAAATATGTCTGGAATTTTAACTTTAGTTGCAAGGTTTCATTTTTATTCAATGAAATCTCATATTTTAAAAATTATATACCATGCTAATATTCACATAGCATGGCTCCTTATCGCAGAGAAAGAAAGAAAACTGACAGAATTATTAAAAAAATAAAACCTGACCACCTGATAATCTATAATATTATAAAGAAGAGGTTGTTTCTGTCTCTCTGTCTGTCTGTCTGTCTAGACCACGAAAGCCTCCCGGTGGCCACGAAAGTCTGTCTGTCTGATGTTCCGGGTGAGAACGCAAAAACAACTGAACCGACTGGACTGAAACTTTACAAAAAGGCAGATCTTGAACCCATGCAACACATAGGCCTATTCACTTCCTTAAAATCCCCTCGGGCTACGCCCCATGAACGTCCTAAGTTTCGATGTTTACATTTCAGAAGAAAGTAAACATTCAGAAACTGTATTGCGAACAGCTGTGGATACTTCCTTTTGACAGTTTAAAGAGCAGAAGCAAGAACGGCTGTTTCAAGCTATCTAAAATGCAAATTGCATTGACAAAAGAACGGGTAAAGAAAACACCTGTGCGAAGAACGGGTACATCAGCTAGTTGTTCATAAAAATACCATCACACCAATTCACTAAAGATTACCATTTAATTTATAATTTTTCCCTTGTGAATATTCAGTTTCCAAAAGTTGTGTGTTTCCTTAAAATTTGTATTCTAAAAAGAAGGTTTTTATGATTATAATTAGAAATATTGTAAATATAGATATTTTGATTTTATTTCAGTTTAGCATCTTAGGAGGTGTTTTCCCCATTCAGCTATTGCAAAGAAAAAGCCACTACCACACACATAATTAATTAGATGCAGCGACAATGAATGATTTATTTTAAATGATATGTTTTAAAATAAACGAGCTGCTCCCCCGCAAAAGTTTGCAGGTATAATCCTTATAACAGCTGTTTATTGAATTAAGAAAAAAAACATGATGTGACAGAAACCAAATAAAACTCCTCCATATGAATATCATGGAAACTTGGAAGTCCCGTGGGGCAGAGCACTGGGGCCTAAATTGAAATTCTGGCTCGACAGTGACTTAGAACTTGAAAGTATCTTTTTAAAAAAAAGTATCACCTAAGTCGGTTAAGTATTAACTTCAGGAAGAAAGTGGACAAAAAGCAGGAATTTTTTTAAATATGTAGATGACGGATTAACAAGAATGATTTACCAACCTGACAAATATTTCCAGTAAATTAAATTTAGCTAAATAGCTATGCTGTTTTTAATCCAAAATGTTATTGATAGAGCATCATTTGAATGTGAATAATTAAGTTTCTTTAAAACGCTAACTACCGACATGTTAAAAGAGTCCAGCCTCAACTAAAGTTGGGATCAAGCTTATAAAAACTTTTGTGGGATTATTTTTTGTTGGGGAAATGAACATCGTTTTCCAAACAGTTGGTCTGTGGGAAAGTTTAGTCCAGTATGCCAGCAAATCGCTAATAATTTGAAGTCAATCGTAGTTAATGTTCTAGTTAAGTTAAGCTTTAGTTAAAATAAATGCCTTGTAAGACACAGTAACATGACCATATCACCTCAAATAAAAATTTAATATAAGCCAGGATTGTGGGGTTTTGCGATTTATTTAGGACTTCTAAATTTAAATCAATATATAGTTAGGCCTATATATAAAAATAAAAAAAGGAAATGGAAGTGCGTTAGAGCCGTAGACATAACAAATTTAGGGGAGGGATTTAGTTTTAAGGAGTTTATAATTGAATAACGCAATCATTTGTTTAATATCTGATTAAAAGTTAGTAATTAATTCTCGGATGTTATAGTTTAATCCTTAAAATCACCCTTGATGGTCTTGAAAACCCGAGAAAATCAGATTGAATACTTAATGCAGTTGACAATGACAACAGCGTTGTGATTGGAATATGATTCGGTAATAAAAATAAAAACATAAGCACCAAATTACCTCAAACTCAAATGCAATTTGACCTCTGGCATGTTACACATTGCTAATCTAAATTAAAAACTTTTCTAAAATTTTAGCCTCTGACAAGTTTTTGAGGTGCATCTCATCTTACATGGGCACCCTGGATAAATAAAGCGAGAGATCATTTAAGCTATGAATCCCTGGAAAATCATGTACTCAAATATTAGAATGTCTTGGTTAAGAATTCACGTATTCCCTCTCAAAATCTGTTCAAACAAAGTTTGAAATAATATAATTCAGGTAGTAACATTAAACCTAGCTTAGAAGGGAAATAATTTAGGATATCAAAATGTCTTCTTGGTTTCAATGCAAAGACAAATGAAAGAAAATATAAGAATTAAATATGTTCCTAATTATAATTTATTCATATTCCATTGATATTCGTATGGAAGAATAATACAATTTGATGTCTCACTAACACAGGGTATCTCACGTAAAGTGTCTCAAACAGATTGCAGACAAACCAATTGATCTAGAAGGATGAAATAAAATTATTTCCCACTAAATAGACGCCAAGGAGTAATGTAAACATTTTTTTTTACAAATACAGAATGTTCCAAAACCTGAGGGTAACTAGTTAAAATCTCAGGATATTCAAATGTAAACAATATGTTAAGTTACACACTATTTTCAAGCTGTACAACAGAAAAATATTTTGGCGAAAACAGAACCACTTAACTTTATCAGTTTCAAGTGACGGCCATTTAAAAAGAAAATACCCCCGTAGCAGCAAACCTGCGTACTCAGCGAATTTCCAATGCATCTACATATATCTTAATACTACATAAAGCCACATACCAAGTTTCATCAATATACATTCATAAATAAACGATTTATGACATTTTAATTATTCTCCATAAGAATAACATGGCGGCTGAGTATACAGGTTTGCTGAAGCCAGGAACATAAAAAATGGGGGTTTATACAAATATCAATATAACTCATGTAGGTAAAGCCACATACCAAATTTCATTAATTTATTTTCATAATGAAGGCAGATAAGACGTTAGTTATTCTCCATAAGAATAACATGGGGCTGAGTACGCGGGTTTGCTGCTACGGGAGCCTTTGGTAAAAAATTGTTTTTTTGAGCAAATATCAATGGTCCACAACCAGATGAAGCCGTATACCAAGTTTCGTCAGTATACGTTCATAAATAAGCGAGATATAAAATTTTTATTTTCCTCCATAAGAATAACATTAGACAACGTACTGTGTTTAGCACTTTCAATATCTCGGTAACCAATTGACGTAGAGAAATGATCAAAATACCAAATTGTGTGTTTTTTTAAGCTGAATCCAATGGGAAAAACTAAAATTTGACTATTTCCAAAATTATATGTAAAAAATTCGAAAACCCCATTTTTGGGGTACAAAACCCCCCCAAAATACCCCTTCGGATAGAGCGATCTGGCTGGTTTTCGAACTTAAAGTCATAAATGTTGCTTTACACGTTTATACCAAATTTCATCAAAATCGGATAATTTTTACGAGAGTTATCGTGCTCACGGACACACACATATATATATATATATATATATATATATATATATATATATACAGTTTCAAACGAATGGTGTTTTTGGGGTCTGGGGACCTCAAAACGAAAAGTTATCATGGTCCCGGGCCTAGGTCTTACCATGCCGACTACGGTAATAGCTTCTTCCCTATAGGGGAAATTCGCTAAAAAAAAAACTGAACCACAAGACATATCTTTGTTCTGGACAAAATTCTTACTACGGTAATATTAAAATCAGTGTTACACTGATATGCTACATGATCGTTATTTAATTCAAAATACAAAAAAATACTTGCTTGGAAAATGTTTATATGTCCAAAACTTCAAAAAGTCAAATTAATGTATATAAAAAAGTATACCATATTAAAGATCTTTGGAAATCCTAGAAACACTCTAATTCACACTAACCTTGTACCTCTTTGTTTTTTAGCAATCAACAAAAATCATCATTTCCCCATATAAATGTCTGTTATTTGTGTGTAACACAAGTACTCTGAGGCCTTTTTTATAAATGGGTTATGTACAACTTTCACACATTTTATATGGGGAAATGATGATTTCTGTTGATTGCTTCTAGAAACAATACCCCCGTCGCAGCAAACCTGCATACTCAGCGAATTTCCAATGCACAATGTATATCTTAATACCACATAAAGCGGCATATCAAGTTTCATACAAATATATTCACATATAAGCGATTTTAATTATTCCCCATAAGAATAACATTGGTAATGAGTATGTAGGTTTGCTGAAATAAGGAACACAAACAATTGGTTTTTATGCAAATATAAATAGAATTTAACTAGGCGAAGCCACATACCAAGTTTCATCAATATTCAATCATAAATAAGCGCTTTATAACATTTTAGTGATTCTCCATAAGAATAACATGGGGGCTGAGTAAGCAGGTTTGCTGCAACAAGGAACAAAAAAATTGGGTTTTTATGCAATTATCAATAGAACTCAACCAAGTGAAGCTACATACCAAGTTTTATTAATTTATGTTCATAATTAAGGGAGTCGATACATCTGACTTATTCTCCATAAGAATAACATGGGAGCTGAGTACGCAGGTTTGCTGCTAAGGGAATAACTAACAAAAACTCAATTTTTTGTGCAAATATCAATATACTGGTACTACGTGAAGCCACATACCAAGTTTCATCAACATACATTCATAAATAATCGAGATATTACATTTTATTTATTCTCCATAAGGATAACATTGGACAACGTACTGTGTTTAGCACTTTGAATATCTCTGCAACGGTTGGGCGTAGAATCAAAATTTAAACACCAAAATGATTGTTTTGTGGAACTGAACAGATTGGTAAAGGCAAATGTGAAGTTTATATTGAAATTAACTGAGGAAAATCCAAAAACCTTTTTCCCATAAGATTAACATGGGAGATTTTATGAGTAGGTTTTTTGGATTTTCTCCGCAACCACTCAACCTAGGTTAATAATTCAAAAACCTATATTATTTGTTTTTTTAAGCTCTATAACATGGTCAAAACAAAAATTAAGTTTTTTAAAACTTTTAGGGTGAAAAATGTGAAAAACTGATTTTTGGAAAATTTAAAAACCCCATAAACCTCCTT
Organism: Allygus modestus; assembly: GCA_963675035.1. Taxonomy (NCBI): domain Eukaryota; kingdom Metazoa; phylum Arthropoda; class Insecta; order Hemiptera; family Cicadellidae; genus Allygus; species Allygus modestus. The sequence continues at coordinate 81,694,750 of OY776116.1, forward strand.
CCCATGGTCAGATTTTTCTGGTTTTCGAACTTAAAGTCATGAATCTCATTTTACACATTTGAGCCAAATTTAACCAAAATCGGACGTTTTTTACTCAAGTTACCGCATTTACGGACACATATATATATCAATCACACACATATACATATATATATATATATATATATATATATATATATATATAAATTTGAACGAATAGTGTTTTTGGCATCTGGGGACCTCAAAACAAAAAGTTATCATGGTCTGGGGCTTAAGTCTTACCATGAGACCTACGGTAATAGCTTCTTCCCTATAGGGGAAATTCGCTAAAAAGAGAAACAAGGTTGGTGTAAATTAGAAAGTTGCTATAATTTCCAAGACTTTTAAATTGGTATACTTTTTGACATACGTTACTATTTAAATTTTTGCAGTTTTGGGCATCTAAATACATTTTCTAAAAAAGTATTATTTGTATTTTTGTATTAAATATTTTCATGTAGCATATCACGGAAACGTTGATTTTCATATGAGTAAGAATTTTGAATCAGAGATAAGTCTTGTGTTTTAGCAGATAAAGAGTAGGGGCCATGCATAAATTACGTTACGCTATATTCAGCCCTTCGACCCCCCCCCCCATGTCACGCTGCTCATTATTCACCCCCTTCCCCCTGTTAAGTCACACCTATTAATTTTAAGTATTGGATTGTGGCGTACGGTATTTCGTCACTGACTATTTCGCAGGCTTTAACTCTAATCGTGACGCGTCACGCAGCACTTTACGCCCCCCCCCCTCCCCCGTGTCAAGAACTGTCATGATGTGCCGTACCCTCTCCCTCCCGGGGAGGCGTGACATAATATATACACGGCCCCTAATACGTAAATATCGGTATTTTATGAAGAAATAGCTGCCACTTTGGAACAGATTAAGATAAGTGAGTTCTGTTTTCACCAAAATATTTGTGTGTAGTAGAGCTTTAAAATGGTTTGTATTTGAAAATTCCAAGATTCTCGAACTAGTGATCCTCAGCTTTTGACGACCGTCTACGCGCAGTCCATGCCGAAGCTGTTGCGCATGCGCACCAGCGTTGGATAGGTGTCACTGTTACATCTAGTATTTACCTGTTCCTTTGTGCGTTCCACAGTTGAATAAAGTAACAGTTATGTTTTGTTAAGATGCTTCTCTGTTTTATTTATCAAGTCATAGTGTTGTTGCGAATCATAATTTTAGTTGTCTGCAAGATTCACTAGTTTTTTATCCTATACAATGTCAAATCAAAGTTTTCATCCTGTTTCTTGATCTAAATATACTTTTGTTGCAAAAATTGCCACCAGTCTCTCTTTAAATGATTTTTTAGACACATTTAGGCAAGTTAGCCGTTAAAAAACAACAATATTTATAGGCCTACCTAAACTGAGTTTTATATATAAAGTTTTTGTGTTTTGTTTGAAGTTAAAATATAAAGCTTGTTTGTTCTATAATACTTTATGGTATCTATTAATTTTGAAACTGTAAAGTCCTACTCAAATTAAATATGAAGACAATTCAAACAAATAAGTGTTGCAGGCATATTTTTACTCATAGTAGACATTTTCTATTGACAATTATTAAATAGGCTGTTGTAAATATCTATTATGGTTTGCTGTTGCAAGAGAATCCTGCACAATGCACCTGGTAATACACTAAATAAAACCTGGAGCCTATTTTATAAACATATTTATAAAATAGTTTTTAATGTATAACATTCGATGCCAATGATCAAATATAAAAAATAACCAAGGGCTAGACGACTAGTGGCTCAGTGGCTGTCAAGTTCACAGGTACGTAAAATCGGTTACTTTCAACTATAGCAGTAACTGTTACTCGGCATTGGCGGCATCCACAGAAGGAACGGTTACTTTAAAATATAGCAGTAACTGTTCCACGGCATGGACTGCGCGTAGACGGTCGTAGCTTTTGGAACACCTTGTATTTGTAGTAAACTAAAACTATTTGTATGTTATTCCTTTGGGTTGAATGCGGGAAATAATATTATTTCATCCTTCTAGGTCAATTTCTTCATCTGCAATCTGTTACAGTCACCTTACGTGAGACACCCTTCTCATTTTATTGCATTTGATAAACACATTGCAGATGATAAAGACATGTTGAACATCAAAAAATAGATATCAAGACAGCTTATAATATGAAAATTCAAGATTAAATAGATCAATAAACATTATTGACAACGTAAAACACGTCCAAATTTCCATAACCAAAATAAGTATAGTTCTAATCTGTGGTGAGGAATAGAGTAAAGAATTCAATTTAATACTTTAGAGGGGCCATGCTTAAATTACGTCTCGCTATATTCAGCCCTTTTTGACCCCTTCCCCCCCTGTATCACACTGCTCATTACTCCCCCCTCCCCACTGTGACGACACACTTATTAATTAACAATTACAGTATTGGATTGTGGCGTGGTACAGTATTTCGTCACTGTAACTGACTATTTCGCACGCTTTAACTCCATTAATCGTGACGCAACATGCAGCCCTTAACCCCCTCTCCTCCCACGAGTCACGGTGTGCCGCACCCCCTCCCCCCGCCAGGAAGGCGTGACGTAATATATGCACGGCCCAAGAAGCGATCTAATATAATAAGTTAAAATTACACCATTTCCACCATTAATAATTAGATAAAGAACATATAATCCTTTGGAAATAAAATAAAACACAACAGTGAGGATAGAACATATAATCCTTTGGAAATAAAATAAATCACAACAGTGAGGATATTGCATCACTTTTTCTCTATCATATAATTAATTGCATATAAGGCTTTTGTATTTTTAACATTGATGAAAAATATATATTGCTTTTCAACTAACGTCTGCAATCTATGTCCATTGACAAAGTCATCACTAAATAGCCTTGGTATGACAGCATGTAGATTGTAATTATGATACAAAAGTATAAGTAGAAACATAGAAAATGTATCATGTTCTTTAAAAAAACTCATAAAAACTGCATGTTCGTTTTTACCAATAACTTCAGCTCTGAAAAACAACTACAGTAGAACCTCCCATATCCGACCATGACGGGACCGGGCCGTGGTCGGAACGGCCAAAAGGTCGGATATCGGGAGGAGCGTAAAATGCCGTTCCCAGGTACAAAAAATGCCACACAGTAATGTAATACAACTTTATTTTCCACATACAGCCATTCCACATCAACAACCACGGCTAAACTGCCAGTTTTTTACCCAAAAGTAAAGCATAGTATCGATGAGTCACTTTTTCAAGTCTGTACAGGCTCGCGAACGGAAACGGACCGTGAGAGCGCGAGTAAACAATAGACAGACGGACGGTCGGATATCGGGAGGAGTCGGATATGGGAAGGTCGGATATGGGAGGTTCCACTGTATTTTGGTATTTAAATTGTGATTCTACGTCCAACCGCTGCAGAGATATTCAAAGTGCTAAACACAGTATAATAATAATTAATATATTATAATAATAATTACAATTTGATACATCAATTATGTGGCTTTATTTAGTTGTGGTATATTGATATTTGCAACAACAAAAAATTTTTTTGTTGGTTGTCCCTGTAATAGCAAACCTGAGTACTCAGCGAATTTCTAATGCATGTATATTTTTCTCACTATCACATAAAGCTACTTACCAAGTTTCATTTAAAATGTGAAAATAAATAAGTGATACATCATTTTATTTATTCTCCATATGAATAACATTAGGGCTGAGGTTTGTTGCAACAAGGAAGGTAAGAAATGTATTATTCAATTATCAATATAACTCAACCAGATGAAGCTACATACCAAGTTTATTCATTTATGTTCCATTATTTTACTTATTTCTCTACATTAGGGCTGACTATGGAGGTTTGCTGCTATGGGAACAACCACCACTGCGTCAGGGGTATTTATTATAACAGTTTGCGCAATGCGCGGTCCCCCTAGAACGGTGTGCCCCTAGTGTCCCATGCTGGAGCACGGCTTGCATGGTCCTCGAGCCTGTACTTTCTTTCTATCTATAATATTATAAAGAAGAGGTGGTTTCTGTCTGTCTGTCTGCTGTTTAGGGTAAACAGAAAAACTACTGAACCGACTGGGCTGAAATTTTACACAAAGGTAGATCTTGAACCCGTTCAACACATAGGCCTATTCACTTCCTTAAAATCCCCTCGGGCTACTACGGCCCATGAATCCTAAGTTTCAATGTTTACATTTCAGAAGAAAATAAAAATTCAGAAACTGTAATACGAACAGCTGTGGATACTTCCATTTGACAGCTTAAAGCAATGAAGCAAGAACAGCTGTTTCAAAATCTCAACCCTTCTAACCCGTGCGAAGAACCAGCTAGTTCCCCATAAGATTAACATAGAAAAGGAGTACCGGTAGAAACAATTTTTTGTCTACAACCACTTTTAACCTCAGTTAATGAATCACTATACAAAAATTACTTGTTTCAAGCTCTATAAAATGGTAATTACCAAAATTGTGTATTTAAAAAATGATAGTATGAAAAATCCAATGAACAAATTTTTAATATAACAAATCCCCATCAACCTCTAGTCTCATGATCTGAAATTTTCTAATATTCCAATCCAGAAAAGGTTGAATCCAACATGTCATACAAAGTTTATAATGTTTTGTTTAAACATTGTCATTAATATTTCAAGGTCCCACTAGTAAACAATGTCCTCCTGTATAGGGTAAGCAATGCCCAACGCACAGTGTTTTAAATGTTATCCTCTCTCAATTAAAATATGTACTAAATAAAAGCTTGTAACATTTAGCTTAATGTTATGTCATAAAAATATTTTTATTTTTATATATAACAGCGACCATTGGATATAATGAAGACTAATTTTACGAATTTTTCTCCAAATTTATTGTTTTACACAATAACATTAATGTTTGTTTTTAAACATGCAGATAAAAAAGCTGTGACTTGGGTTTAGTTTAAGAGTACAATTATTATAATTAATTATGTAACAGTGGCAGTCATAGCAATTGGGAACTTACATCAAGTCCACCTACGTTTGGTGAACGTTTTTATTTCTGTTATTTCCTATGATTTTTAGTCAATTACTCTTGTGTTAATCGAACAATTATTAACGGAGTAGTTTACAACTGAACCATACTGAAAGGGTAAGGTTTCAAGTTTTAGAAAATGTTGAGTAATCTAATTTCTTTTTCAACCATGAAGAAAACATCTCCATTGCAGAAAACCTGTGTTATGAGCGAATTTCTGGTACAAATATTTATAAAGCTGAATAAGCTATAAAGCATTCTACCAAGTTTAAACAAAATATTTCCTTAAATAAGCGAGTTGTAATATTTTATTTATCCTCTTTAAGAATAACAATAGGGGCTGTTTACATAGAGGTCTGCTGCAACGGGTACCACTAAAATTGGGGTTTTAATGCAAATATTGATAAACCATAAGCACATGAAGCAGCCGCATAAGTAGTGTTATTCAATTTTTGTTAAATAAGGAGATATTCAATCTTATGTTTTCCACATAAGATTAAAATTAAATGACAAATACAGAATTTGTATTATTACACAGGACAAAGGTGACAAAGGTTTGCTGCTACAGGTTTTTTGCGGATATTACTGGATCACAGACAGATAAGCCACGTACCAAGTTTTATCATTATATGTTCATAAATAAATTATGATATAAAACTGTTCTCTATAACAATAACATTGGACAACATTCTGTGTTTTACTTTTAACATCTCAGTTAACCAAAAGAAGTAGAGCTGTAATAATAAATTATTTGTTTTTTAAGCTAAAATCTTTATATATAAAAATGAATTCCTATTTCCCTTGGTCACGGTATAACTTGAGAATGAGTGAACCAAATTAAATAATTATTTTTTGTTGTGTTCGTTACTGTCTGGAAAAGGTTTTTATAAAAGAAAATTTTTAATCCGACCTAAGGGCTCTGCCCCACTGGCCTTCAAAGTTCACATTGATTTTAACAAAGCTAAGTTAGTTACACCAAACAGCTGTTAACAAGGATTATATCTAATCATACTTGAAAGGCATAAACATAAGTTCATTATGGAAATAACAAATCTACTTGAACGACAACTCAAACTCTTTTTTCGATGCCAAAGTTAGCACTATATAAAAATAGACTTGGTGAGCGTGGCGAACGAGCTTATCCGGGAGGCGAGTGAGCGAAGCCAACCGAAAATGAAATAGTATTTGACCTAAAACAAATTCAATGACATTAGGACAGGACAACGTCTGTCGGGCCAGCTAGTTTTTATATACAGTGGAACCTCTATTAACCGTCACCTTCGGGACCGGGACTGTGACGGACAACTGAATAGATGGATAATAAAAACATCATAATATTAACATGTATAATAACTAAATTTTAAAATGTTTGGCAGAGAAATGAAAATAAACTGTGTACAAAAGGATAATATTTCCCACTACAAACATATTTATGTTGTTTGAAATAATATAGTAGCTCATACAGACGCTCAGACACTGCCATACAGCGCAAATCCTGAGTCTAATAAATAGTAATATTGTCATAGACGGACAACGGATAACAGAAAGTGACGGTTTAAAGAGTGCCGGTTGATCGAGGTTTTACTGTAAAAGTATAATAATATTTGACCTTTGATTATCTTGCTTAGACCTTGCCTATATATGGTTCATAAATGACAAACTATTAGTTTTCGCACACATTCCTGGCATAGTTTGGCTTTATATTATAAAGATGTAATAAATCCGTTAATCAATTTTGTTAATCTGTAGGTGGATGTTTGCCCTAACACCAAGCTCCGAAACAGCTCCGAAATGTAAGTTTGTTTAACAACTCCGTGAAACAGTTGTGTTTCATAAGACAGAGTGTTTAAAAGATAAAAAATGCAAATTGTTTCACAGCACCTAATAATGGAATAGTCTAGAAAAGAAGTCAGATTTGTTCTACTCAACCGAAATTGATTTGTGTCGTACTCCATCAAAATCTTACATTTGTTAATCTCGACCGAACTGTTGGAACTGTGGGTCGGCTTAAACCATTATATGAAGTATCCAATAGGCCAGACACCAACGCCAATCTCTTTCTCTATCCCCACCTCTTTCGGTTAAGTACAACTCCAGTATGTTTCAAAGATATATTATGGCCATACTAAATACTTAAACTGTTCAACTCAACCAAAAACATTGTTTGTTTTATTTATCGGAAAGTGGTATGAGTTTGACTCAACCGAAAACACTGTTTTACTTGACTGAAAATGGAATGAGTTTAATCCCATAATGTCCCGTTTCAGTTGGGCAGAACACTTACATGACTCAGTATTATGAGATCGATGCTATGCGACCCAACGGATTCTATTTCCTAAAAATAATGGTATAATGTTGCTGGAACAGAGAACTTTGATAAATCAAATCTCATGGGGAACAGAAAAGGTTGTAATTATCAAATATTTTGAAATACCAAGGTTTTACTATCAAATATTTTGAAATACCAAGGTTTTACTTATAAAGGCAATCATGCAAAGACTGATTTATTGAGGCTCAAAACAACATAAACGATGAGCATGGAAGCGTTGAATCCTTGTGTCATTAAAAGTGTTCTATGTGCTGTGTATCACTATTAATTTTACAATATTTTAAATCTAGTTACATTATTATGAGTGTCGTCCTAACTAGAATTATGCTAGGCCTATGTAAATCTTCTTCTTTAGTGAACACAGTAGAGGATGAAAGGCGTCCTTTAGAGGTGTGAAATGTTATATAGTAGAGAAGGTGAACAAACAAGTAAGTCAATGTTCAGCAGTTTGGTGGTGTTATGGCCACTTCAGCTAATGGAGACAAGAAACGGTCTACCTATAGTGTTAGACCGTTTATTATTTCCTTCTTCTTCTTATCACCTTTCCCCAAGTCACCCGCCCCAACCCCCTCCGAAGCTACATCAGTTTGGAGCAACTACTACGCACCAATCTTCATCAACACAACCAAAAACTATAATATTACACATTTCAAACTGCTATTTAAAATAGATTTACAGAGGTTTTCCAGTAAAAGCTTTGATTTATTGCGGTTTGAGTTATTGATAGGGTTGCCATACGGAAATGTGGGAAAAAAATATTTTAGCTGGCGACCCTTGAAAAAAGAGGATATTTTGTAATATAGCATATAAAATAAATTATTTGCTTATTATATATGCCTATTCCCAATATAGTGGGAGTGATAATAAAATAATTGAAGATTGAAATAAACTTTGTACTCAAATGTATTTATTATTATTTTTTGTTTAATTTAAATCACACAAAAACTATACAAAAGTAAAAAGAAACTCAAATATACAGCCTAAAACAATGTAGGATATCTACTTTTCAGATTTATAATTAATAAACTGCACAGAGCCATAAATCTTCATACTGATTTTCAGCATTTGATAACGGCGAATATATATTAAAGTTTACGATATTTCCTGCCGAAATAAAGCCAAAGAGTAACAAATAATCGAGTTTAGAGTTACAGGTAGACAGGATTTAGCTTTGGCAATCATTGCATGACAATGAAGTTGCAAAATAAAGGTAAAGTTAGTATGGGGGGATTGGGGGTGATAAAACGACATAAAGACATGAAAAACAGCCTTTTCTAATGTAAAATCCCTATGAGACAACGTACTATGTTTGTTCACTTTAATTTTCTTTAAAAACTTGGTAAATATTTGTGCTAGAATGATGAGGAAGGGCTTAAAATTTTCAGCCTTTTACGTATACAATAATTTAATAAGCATCGGTTTTACATTCAGGGCTTTTCTGGCCCTTTTTAGGCCCAAAAATTAAAAATTTTAGTGATTCAATGATTAGTGTTTAAGCTTTCCCAGGAGAGGGTGAAATTGGGCTATTTGAATTGTGGCTTGTAAAACAATAATACTAAATTCTATATCATCATATTCACATAACGAATTATGTCATAATACAGTCCTAACTAGACACATAATTTAATAGATGGTTTAATGTAGTTACGATGTTACTTTTAAATTTAAAAATAGTACGTTCCGAAGAAAAACAGTTGATACCAAACGCAAGCACGAAGTTAGTCTTAAGGGGTGAAAATAGGCGTTTAAAAAATCATAAAACTGCCAATAATCAGAAAAAATTCTGAATATGTCCATCTTACTGAGTTAGTTAAAACTCGTGTCCATTGTTACATCCAACTAATATAATGGATGTTTTACGAAGCCCTGCAAGAATTGTTTTGTTAACCAAATAAAGAAAACTCTGGGATTAAGAGGTTTTACTTCCTATCAGAGAAGAGAAAAAAATATTGTCTTAAAACATTTTGCCCTATATGATCTAAAATATATATTTAGCAATAAGGATGTTCATTTAATGTTAAACAAATGTTATATATATATACTTGAGGAATCACTTTTGTTCTTTGGTAAGGTCTATTCATTGCCGAAATCTATATCAAATAAGTGAGGAGAAAATCGTGTTGTGTATGCTAATACAAGCTACAGTTTTGATGCTTTGAAATTAAATGTTTAACTATAGTAATATTCAACTTAACTGAGAATTTACAAGAAGGCTATAATATTCACGAAAATCGCATAATTTAATCTTAAGAGAGCAGATAGTTAAGCTTAAGTTTCACCGTGTGGGTCATGCTTCTAAAAAAACAAAAAGTACTAATATGCTTTAAAATAGGTCCTTTAAAATACTAGGCCTGGAAAACCAATCAATAGCCTTAGAATTCCCTACATTACTAAAGTCAATCAGGGACATACTCCCCACTGAAATAGGCCAGTAATTTTGCTTATTCAGAAACCAATAACACTGCAAATATCAACTTTGGCGGGATTTTTGATTGACGCCGTCATTTTGAACCGCTATAGAAACAAGATTTGTGATCGCTCAGCAATGAGACTCGGCTCATACTTTGGTGGGGAGGTGAGTGGACTGCCGCACACGCAATCACATACTTCCTTACTTTCTGGATGATGCTCATGTTTTAAAACATTTAATGACAATTGATATGATTTAAATATTTTATCTATTGTTGAGTAATAATTAGAACTAACAAAATATTAGTTAAGATCTGCAGTTTATAAATGAAAAAAATGTTCAAAGTGATCACCTCTTCCTTTATAAGGTAGCTTGTTTGTCTGGGTGAAGCGAAACAGCAGTTTGAAAAAGATAATTTGAAAGTAAATATATGCAAAACAGAATTAATGGTTATCAGTCCAAATAGGCAAGATCAGGTATTGGAAATTGACAATGGAATTTTGAACATTAAATCAAATTCAGTAAGTACCTAGGTTCCTAGGTATATATGTGGATACAAATTTAACCTGGGAAAATCACATTGACCATGTTTGTAATAAAATATCCACCAGTTTATTTTTACTTCGAAGAATTTCCTCCTACATTACTTTAGATGTTCTAATAACTGTATACTACGGCTTAATTTACCCTTTTTTGTCATACGGTGTTGTCTTGTGGGGAGGCACATACGATGTACTGTTAAAGAGTTTTCATTCCACAAAAAAATCCCTTAAATTAATAGCGAAAGAACTGCCCAGATCTTCCTGTACTTTGTTTAAAAAATATAAAATATAAACTTTTCATGCAATGTACAAATTCCAAACTGTTATGATGGTAAAAAATGATTAAAAGCTTACTTGCTTAAATTCTGATTTCAATAGTTATAACAAAAGGCATAAGAATGATTTCCGCATGTTTTCAAGATGATTACAATTCACTGTAAATAGTCCATGTGTACGAGGAACCAAGTTTTTTAATTTACTACCACCGAACATTAAATCTCTCACTGGAAATAGTTTAAAAAATGTATTAAAGAATTGGCTTATATAAGTTGTTCCATATTCTTTTAATAATATCAAATAACACCTCTAATTACAAAGGCCTTGGTTTTAGTTTTAGATTTAGATTTAGTGAAGAAAAATGAAATTTTGCATTTCTGTATGGGCACTCTAAGCTGGGTGGAATTACATTGTTATTAGAATTTAAGCTACAACAGTTGGCAATGTATTTTTATTTAGTTCAGTTTTGACAATGTCCATGCTTGTATTCTTATTAAGGACAATAAAGCATTTAATTTAATTTCATTTGAATATGTGTCAAGAGATGATAAAGATTTTGACAATTCTGACGAATTAGATAGCTCAACAACCAGGTTTCTTCTCTTCATCAGGTTCAGGTACAAAAACTTGTTTTTAAATAAACAAAGTATATAACCTTAATTAATTACTTAAAGGTTTTAAATTTGAATATTCCCACCACTGCATACATTTTAATTATTTCCATGAGAATAACATGGGGACCGAGTACCTAGGTTTGCTACTAAGGGAACCATAGGGGAAAATTTGTTTGTGCAAACAACAATAAAACACAATCAGATGAAACCCCATACACCAAATTTCGTCAGTTTATGTTCATAAATAAGCTAGATATACAATTTTTTCTTTTTCTCCATAAGAATAACATTAGGCAACGTACTGTGTTTAGCACTTTCAATATCTCAGTAACTAATTGACGTAGAGCAATGATCAAAATACCAAATTGTTTGTTTTTTTATGCAAAATTCAATGGTGAAAATTCACCATTAGTTAAGATCCAAACAATGGAAACCAACCAGCATAACTACGGCAGACAATACAAATATATACAAATACAAATATACAAATTTGAACGAATGGTGTTTTTGGCATCTGGGGACCTCAAAATGAAAAGTTATCATAGTCTCGGGCTTAAGTCTTACCATGAGACCTACGGTAATAGCTTCTTCTCTATAGGGGAAATTCGCTGAAAGGATGTTGGTTAGTTTGCTTGTATATATATTACAAGTTTATGAACTCCCACAACATTGGACCGAATGCCATGAAACTTGGTATAAATATGTAAATTTTCACGGAGAAGGTTTTTAAGTCATCCATTTCGTCCTAACTCAATTGGGTTCCTCCCAAGAGGTCCAAAAGGGATCCCACATAAACCTTATGGAAAGATATTGTTGTTTACATAAAAGCTAATGACATGTTTACTTGGACAGGTGATCTTGGTGATATTGGTTTTAGTTGGTAATAGTCAAAGGCATGACAACATCTGCCGGGTAACAGCTAGTAATAAAATAAATGAAAATTACGCTTACTTATTAGCCTATTTTCATTTTTCACTGGAAGTAGTTTTCTGTGGGTTAGTCATACTAAAAATGATTCCAGTGAAAAAATTATTTTAGAGAAATTTGTTTGCTAGCCCAAACCTAAACTAATATTAAGTATGCACAATTTATTAATCACAGTAATTACAGTAGAGTCTCGTTTAACCGACCTAAACCGGCCACGGCAAGGTTAGAAAACACGGAATATAATCAAAACATTGTACAAATTTTGAATTTTTTTTCTAAGCACGTGGAGTCGATCGTTCGATCGTGCACGGGGACTACAATAATAACAAACGGAAAATAAAAAAAAGATACACTATTTTGATTTTTTTTTCCTAGGCACGAGGAAATTGATTGTTCGATCGTGCACGGGCACGGTCGGATAACACGGAAGGTTGGATAACCGAAGGTCGGATAATCGAGACTCTACTGTAGCCCATCATAATTGAAGCCCATCAATGCTGGTCAAGTGTGACATATATGCTCACATAAAATGTAACAGTAGCTTTTACCTGGCCGCAGGCTAGTGATAAATATTGTACTGAAAACAACTGTTTGGAGAGTTGTTGATTTAGGGACACAAAAATCACAGCAGCGACCCTTTTGGTGGGTTTGAATCCTAGTCCTGGTTAATAAATGTTATCAGCATTGTCCAACTTGTACTGTCCCTTCCTATGGTGGATACATTCCACTCGCAGACCAATAGTCTATGTAAAAAGACAAAGTAAAGCTCAAACAGATGCCACCGACTTCTTAGAAAAAACTTAAGGCATTTGAGGTAACTTTTGGCCTATGGTAGTGGAATATGCAGAACCCTTTCCTCACCTACTAAAATATCAAGGAAAGTTAAGGAGGGTTCAAATCTAGGATCCGTTCTGTTTTATCTTCTTCATAAATGGCCTGCTTCACCACCTAGTACACTCACACTCTAGAACAGGGTATTTGTTTGCCACTGACATTACCATCTGTTTTGAATCACCACCTCTTCTTGACCATGCTCGATGATATTTGATTTGTTTCAGGGGTGAAAAAGATGTCTATATGCAATCTTTACTCCATGGTTGTAGTTACTTCTTTCAAGGAATCACGTGGTTAATCTTTACCTTGTGCAAGTGCTACTATGACAGTTTGCTGGTTAATTTATTCACACCTATTATAATTCTTCTTTTGTTTCAATTTGAATCTCCCAATGTTAAAATTTCCAATTTTCAAATGATATTTTTAACAAAATACAAAATGTTTTGGGGTCGAGGTTGGTATCAATAGTTATTTTTAGGTCCAAAAATACCTAATTCTAAAGTTTTAACAAAAACGTTCTGCTGGATTCCGAGATACATTTTGCAGACAGACATTTCTCATATTACAGTAAAGGATATTCTTTTTATAATGATTTGAATTTGTCTGTTCCTTGAAAACCTAATTAATCAAATAAACGATAAATCATTTTTATTATTGTTAGGTTTCACAACAAAAGAAAAATACTCAGTTGTTATATCATGAGCTGCAAGAGGATTGTTTTTGTTTTTATTAATAATAGTAATCATTTTAGAAAACAGGTTTACATAGTTATATTATTTAAGCCATCTTATTATTAGAGGATTCTTTGTTATATTTATTTTTCATTCTAGGCCTATAATATGTTATTAAATATATGATGTGTCATGAAAGTATAAACATCTAATCAGCAAAGTTTTGCTTGAAGGGCCAATGTGAGTTTGTGGTGCAAGAATTTACCATGACAAATGTCAGATGTTCAAAAATGGACTCTGTACGACATACAGAGGTCATTGTGACAACGAGGTGTTTAATTTCTTAACATTTTGAACAAAATAAAAAATAGCAGCTTTTGTAGCAGCTAAGATATTTAAAATTATTTTAGATGGATTACAATGTTATAACCTATTAATCTTAAACATGAGAAACCAAAATAAAGTTGTCACTGTTATTTGTATCTTAAACATGAGAAACCAAAAATAAATTTGTCACTGTTATTTGTATGCAAATTAATGTTAATCCCGGGATTAGTCCCGGAATCTCTCGACGTAATCCCGAAATCCCGGGATTGAAAATATCATGTGGGATTGAATTCCCTAGATGGTGCTCATTGCAAATACCTTAAAAATATCTAAAATACCCCCGTCGCAACAAACTTGCGTACTCAGCAAATTGCAAATGTGAATACTCCAACTAATATAGGTACCAAAAGAATGTGAAGTCATCTAAAAAGTTCCATCAATATTCAAACCACCCGAGAAACTTTAGAGAAAACCATAAGTCTGTCACCAATGAACCAGAGACTTTAACAAAAGGTCTCAGTGGGAATGTCACAGGAAAAAAAAATATATATATATATTTGTTTAACCCTTTCAGTGCTATGGACCAATATATCAGCTTTTGAATCTGTTATCAATAAACACTGTTACAGCTTCATAAGCGATTGTACCGTTAGGCGCTCAGTCTGCAGTCTGAGTCTGACATGTAGTGAAACCTGGTATACACAAACTGAACTACCTCGTCCAGTGCCTAGGCTCTAATACCGCCTGGTCCACTACAGCTGCTAGTCTGATCAGTGGCTGTGGCGGTGTAAGGCGTTACCTTCCCGGCCAGGGGTAACACTTGGATCGAGGGTTCGAATCCCGTCACAGTCGGTGGTTTTAATGTGCAACTCATGGAGAGTTCACCTATCTGTGGCAGAGTTGAAGGGGAGGGCGGACCTTAAGCAAACGGTGGACGGCTCGGGTCCAAGCTGACGGGATGGGTGGATTCTTTGTGAGTTGCACATCTCTGATCAGGTGTTTTGCTATTTTTTACCTATCCTTTACTGTGGGATGTCCAGCGGAAGCAAATTTTCATTAATTTTGACTGTTCAGGTGTTCAAGACATTTAAAAAATTAACAAAACATCACAGATTCAACTACTCCTTTCAGAAGCTTAGCACTGAAAGGGTTAAACAACCTCTCCAACAAACCGTCAAGTTAAAATGTACAGTGTTTCAAGTTCCGATATCCTATGGACATTTACTTAAATTTTATCACATGATTCAAAATAGTTTAAAAAGTAAGGCCTAACCACAGAATGCAGCACACATAACAGTTGCATTCCCCAGTGAAGCCAGGAACTACAGATAGTTTTACAGGGTGTCCCAAAACACTTTACGAAAACTTTTGGAACTTATTTGGTCAACAGAAATAAAAAATGTTAATTAACCCTTTCTGTACTAAGCTTTTGAAAGGAGTACTTGAATCTGTGATATTTTGTTGGGTTTTTAAACAACTTAAGGCCTTAACAGTTAAAATTTTAAAAATCGTGCTTTTAGTGGACACACACAGGAAAGGATACGTACAAAATTTACAA
This sequence comes from Allygus modestus, assembly GCA_963675035.1. Taxonomy (NCBI): domain Eukaryota; kingdom Metazoa; phylum Arthropoda; class Insecta; order Hemiptera; family Cicadellidae; genus Allygus; species Allygus modestus. The sequence continues at coordinate 81,710,252 of OY776116.1, forward strand.
AACACCTGATCAGATGTGCAACTCAAAAAGAATCCACCCATTCCATCATCTTAGAACCGAGCCATCCGTTTGCTTAAGATCCACCCTCCCCTTCAACTCAGCTACAGACAGGTGAACTCTCCGTGAGTTGACATAAAAACCACTGTTTGTGACAGGATTCGAACCCTCGATCCAAGTGCTACCCCCGGCCGGGAAGGTAACGCCTTAGACCACACAGCCACTGATCAGACTAGCAGCTGTAGCGGACTAAGGGGTATTAGAGCCTAGGCGCTAGACGAGGTAGTTCAGTTTGTGTCTACTTGGTTACACCACATGACAAACATATACTGCAAACTGAGCTCGTAACGGAACTATCGCTTATGCAGAAGTGACAGTGTTTATTGGTGGCAGATTCAAAAGCTGACATATTGGTCCTTAGCACTGAAAGTGTTAAATAAACACAGGGCCTCCTTCGCTCCATTACCCATTTTTGAGCCTGTATGTGTTTTTAATCAATACCCTTAGGAACTCAGACTACCTCTGTACCTGAGTACATAGGCACTCCTGGGCACTTCCTATGTATCTTAGGAACTGCTTGAGGTGCTAACTTGAAACTTGACACAGGCTTTATAAGAGTATAGGACACATTTGGTACTGAATTTGACATTTATAGCTTAAAGCGCTTCCAAATGGCAGCTATTTATTTTGAGTAATTGATCTACATATTTAAGAAATGTAAAATCTTAAGCCAAAAACGATGGAATACAGACTTAAAGACCACACAACCCATAGCAGGACAATTGCAATTGTTATGAGTAAAATCATACAAATCCTGTGTTAATTACTGTACCATGATTTTACTTATAAAAATTGCAGTTGCAATCATTAAACATCATCAGAAAATAGGGGGGAGAGGGGTCAGGGTTCAAGGGGAGGGTGAGATTATGTTAAGGGGGGGGGGGTTAACTTTAGAATTATGTTAGGGATTTCCCCTACAGGGGAAAAGGCTATTACCATAGGCGGAATGGTAAAACCTAAGCCCAGGACCATGATAAATTTTTGTTTTGAGGTCTCCAGATGCCAAAAATACCATTTGTACAAAATTGCCTATATATAAACAATGTTTCCCGCCGGAACAGTTTAATAACTTTAAACCCAATCCAGATACAAGAAAGATATTTTGCACATATATTTGGGTAACAAAAAACTACTTTTTGATGTCTATATACAGTTCTGCCCCCAAAATCAAATTTTGGGGGGGATTGCCCCAAATTATTTAACATAAACTCCTATCGTGTGTACATGATTTTAAAGGCATTTCCAATATAAACACAATGGTGCAAACCGGAGGTCAAGATCATGCTAAAGATCATGTACAGGACTGTACAAAATGGAAGTCATTTAAACATTTTAAAGTATTGTTTGTTTTAGCGAATTTCTATTGATGTTTGTTCCATACAATTCTGCCCTCAAGATCAAATTTTGGGGTGGGGGGGATTGCACCAAATTTAAAAAAATGTATATACGTATAGATATATATATAAATTGAGAGTAAGAATGACTGGCCATCGCTTTGACTACAAATATCAAGGCATGACAAAGCCACTGGTTTTACATGGGTTAGAACATAAAGAACATTTTGAAGAAAGGCCTACATATAATGTGAAACCTCTTTTCGTCAGTTATATAAGAAATTTAGTATACCATCTCTTAGGTGCCTTGAACAAGCCCATCAAATCATCACTCGTTCAAAAGCACCTCATGACCTTAATCTTCGTTGATCATTCTTGCACTGCATCATTTTCATATATAATATTCAATGAAAGGACCAAAACTTCTATATGTATTTATCCTTGTTCATCAAAAATCAAGAGTTTTTTTGTAAAAAATCAAAAATATCAGGTGTTATTTTTAAATTTGTAGGTTACAGTATTGTTATTTGTTTTTGTAATGTAGTTTCGTTGGAAGATGGCAAAAGCCGAAATATTAGGAATTTATAAGTAAGTTGGTCTTTTAATTTTAATATATACAGGGTGTCACAAAAATGCGTAGTGCGCTATGCAGAACCATATTCTACATACAAAAACAAGTTGAAAATGTAGAGTAACATTTTTTCGATTTCGGCTTAGTTTAGACGTAATCAGCCATTTTGTATTTTTTTGAAAATAATTAATAATTCAAAAACCCTTTGATATATTTTGTTGAAACTTGATATAGACTTTAAGTTTCTGGTTTTTAACATTTTCAAAAAATAATTTTTAACCCTTTGCGGTCGAATGGCGAGTATAGGTCGCCGCACGCCATTTTCCCGAACGCTCGAATGGCGACCTATACTCGCTGTGACGTTTAGCCCGTATGAAGTACGCTAAAACTAAATATAATGTAATGATTTTATGTCTATTTGCTTCTTATATATTCCTTATTACTTTTAACGTTTATTTTATCTACTCCATGGATTATTTTGTTCTGAAATAAATGTTATTACTCCATGAACTATACTGTCTTGTGTCATCTGCAAGCGTCTGATAGTTCCAGCTCCACTTGTTGTCTGTGGTGTTTAAGTTATGTTTACTCTTTTGTTTAGTTATAATTATGACTAATAAAATTAGTGATGACGATATTTTTGAATGTTTTTTGTGTGTGTCATTTTACTTACAAATAAATATAAATGGGTTTTTACTCTCGTAATCTGTCACATATAGTACATATGTACTAAAAATATATGGAAGAAAAAATGAAACAGGTATACATTTTTATTTTTATTTCATCAATATATTTCATCAATATGTAATCAAAGTGCCTTAAAAATAAACCCTCATAAATGCATTTTAAAATTAATTTGGGTAATTAAATGTAACAATAGTAAAATCTATACAAAATAGCCAAAATTAATTTCGTCTCAGGGTGTCTGGGTGATTTAATTTAATCGACCTCAAAGGGTCGATCAATTAAAGGGACTTATCAAATTTAAAAATGGCGGCCATTTAAATATTTCAAAGTCAAATTCCATGAAAACTAGCAACTAAAACAAAATTTTTCAAGACATAAATTTTAAAGCACTTCGTAATCCAAATCCAATGACATTTTTAGTGTAAAAATCGGTTAATAAATAAAAAAGTTATGGCAATTTTTTATAATAAATTTCAAAATAGCAGCCATATAACATTTCCAAAGTCAAATTCCTTAGTGCATTTGACTATCTAATTACAATTCCTTTAAATTTTATGTCTTGTAAAATCTTGTTATATTTGCTAGTTTTCAAGCAATTTGACTTAGAAATTTGTATATACCCGCCATTTTGAAATTTATTATAAAAAATTACCATAACTTTTTTATTTATTAACAGATTTTTACAGTTTAAATGACATTGGATTTGGATTACAAAGTGCTTCAAATTTTATTACTTGTAAAATTGTGTTTTAATTGCTATTTTTCATGGAATTTGACTTTGAAATATTTAAATGGCCGCCATTTTGAAATTTAATAAGTTAAATAAAAATTGTTTTTGGAAAATGTTAAAAACCAAAAACTTAAAGTTTGTACCAAGTTTCAAAAAAATATCTTGAAGGGTTTTTGAATTATTAATTATTAAAAAAAATACAAAATGGCGGATTACGCCTAAACTAATCCGAAATCGCAAAAATGTTACTGTACATTTTCGACTTGTTTTTGTATGTATAATCCGGTTCTGCATAGCGCGCTACGCATTTTTGTGACACCCTGTATATATGAATCTGTTAACTCGATAACTTTTGAAAGAAACGCCCGATTTTGATAAAATTTGGTACAAATGTGGAGAGTAAGATTAACCCATTGGCCTAGACATACGAGCTGGTCTCGTTCAATACTTGTCATTTTTTAAACCTATGAATTGGAAAATAAAATTGGTGTTTTTAAATGGATTAATGGCGTATTTTAATTAAAATATTGTTTTCTTTCAGTTTTGAGAGTTGCATTGGCACACACACAGTAGACATAAGTAAAAAGTAGCAAAATCAGTGTTGACCATGTGCAACTCACAAAGAATTAACCGATCCCGTCAACTTCCAAGCAAGCCTGCCACCGTATGTTTTACTTGGGCCCTCCCACCAACGTTGCCACAGACCGGTTAACTCATTGAGAGTTGCACGACTGGTCAGTTTTGGTCGTGTACAGGATTCGAGCCCACGAAGTTCGTATCAACACCTGGCCAAGATGTTTCCACGACTTAGCTGACTCGGCTACCACGACCAGTGGCCTAGTGGCGTTATTTAGGTTTTTATAGTCAGTCCGTGCCCCTAGCGGAGAGAACCGCAGTTGCCCGCAGCCATTAATTACAGATGTTGCGACTAGAGTGCAGCACCAATCAAATTCCGTTATCTGCCATTGCGAATAGAATATAATTACTACGTTAATGGGTTAATGACTTTAAGTTTGAAAACCAGATCGATCGGACTATGGAAGGGGGTTTTATGGGGATGTACAATTTTTCAAAACTAATTTAACCCTAAAAATTAAAAAATATTCAATTTTGGTTATTATAGCCATTTTATAGAGCTTGAAAAGACAAATATTTAGTATTTTGAATCATTAACCTAGGTTAAGCGGTTGTGGAGAAAAGTAAAAAAAATTATTCATAAAATTTCCAACGTTAATCTTACGGGAAAAAGGTTTTTAGATTTACCTTAGATAATTTTATTAAAAACTTCACATTTATTTTTACGAATAAGTTTAGCTCTAGAAAACAATCATTTTGGTATTTTAATTGTTGTTCTATGTCCAACTGTTGCAGAGATATTCAAAGTGCTAAACACAGTACGTTGTCCAATGTTAACCTTATGGAGAATAAAAAAATTTGATATCTCGATTATTTATGAATATATGTTGATGAAACTTGGTATGTGGCTCCAAATAATTGAGGTATATTGACATTAGCACAAAAAAGTTTTTTGTTGATTGCCCCGTAGCAGCAAACCTGCATACTAAGCCCCCATTTTATTCACATGGAGGATAAGTCAATTTTTTATATCTCCCTTATTTATGAACCTAAATTAATAAAACTTACTAGCAGCTAAAAAGACACACGAGCCACTGGAAGCGGAGACATTTCCTACGTGAGCGCTGCCAAGTATAAAACTTTGAAATTACACCGAGCGCTACCCGAGGCAAATTTTAAAATCACAGCGTCGTCTGTTGCTTGATGAATTGTAACTTTTACTTAGTTCGATACGCTATGTCTAATGGATATGGCATTGGATTCACGATCATGCGGTCTCAGGTTCAATTCAACCTTTTCGTGTTTACTTTTTGAGGTACCAATTTTTGTTATATTTTATACAACCCCATTTTTGTAACATGTTACAAAGAAAAGATCCGGCATACAGCGCTCTGCGGAGTTAGGTTAGGTTATTTTACTATCATTTTTCATAAATGCAGTGTAATTTTTTAGAAAAGCATCTGTTTCGGATAGTTCGTTCGTCATCGGACAAGTTCGGCTTCCTTCGGGTGGCAAAGTCTCCGCTTCCAGTGGTTCGTATGATTTTTTAGCTGCTAGTATAAAACTTGGTATAAGGTGTTATAAAAACCTGGTCTTATTTAACCTGGTTATAAAAACCTGTTATAAAACCTGGTTGAGTTATACTGATAATTGAAAATAAAAACATTTCTTATCTTCCTCATTGCAGCAAACCTGCGTACTCAGCCCTAATGTTATTCTTATGGAGATTAAATAAAATGCTATGTATCACTTATTTATGAATGTATTTTTGTGAAACTTGGAAAGTTGCTTTATGTAGTAGTGAAACACACAAATATATATGCATTGGAAATTCACTGAGTACGCAGGTTTGCTGCGACGGGGGTATTTTAATATAAGGAGTTCTCAGGCCATTATAACTATAGAAATATCGTTTTAATAATAGGTAGGCCTAATAAATAGCCTAATTAAATTAATAAATGAATTAAATAAGTATTGTTCATTTATTACTTAACCAAACAGGATAAGTAAACTATGTATATACTGTACTTACGTCCAAGATGGTAAATAAACAAAAGATGGTACAGTAGAACCTCACTAATTCGAACCTTGAGGTAATTCGAAAACATCTAAGATATAGTAACTTTTGTCTGTTCTTTTCTAATATTAAACAAATAATACACCGATAATTCAAATTATTTTTAACGTATGATGAAGACTCTAAAATTCAATATGTTTATACTTGGGCCTCTAGAATTATAAATGTGTTGCTGTAGTTCAAAACGTTAACTCTAAAATTCAAAGTCAACCTCTTTAGTACAAACTTTGATACCGAAAGCCTTTGAAATTTGAATTAAGCGCAAACTTCTTTTAATTCAAAATAAATTGGCTGTCCCCTGAATTTTGAATAAGTGAGGTCCTACTATACAAGGTGATGGATTTCAACCAGTTCGAGCAGTATGATTTCTGTTAGGTTATTTATCCTGTTTAGTTGTAACAACACGAATCATGCTACTAAAAAATTATTTATTATTTAATTATTAGATATAATATTAGTCCTATGCAAGAAGCAGTTAGAAATGTGTCTAACAAGTTATTTTAGGGCTGTGCAAATTATGATTTCTGGATAAAGTCAATTGGAGTCTAGTGTATCCAATCATATTCAAGTTTTTTATTATAAATGGCATGTTCTCAAATTTTTTGTGGGCACACACTTTTTGGTTTTTTTTCAAGCCTTTCTCACATTACTCAACAAATTAATCAGGCCCTAAAATTTTCAGTTTGACATCTTTGTTCTTATGTTTAAATCCTTAATCTACCGATTTATTTTACCTTTCTTAAACTCCCACTGCCACTTTTTTTGCTATTTTACCTTATTTTTAATAGCTTCTTAAAACTTGTAATATTTAATTAACAACCGTACAGCATATTATTGCAACATTACACATTTATATTAAGTCTGTATATAATAAGTTATGTTTTTGGGGGTGTTGGAGGAGGAGGGGAGGAGAGGGAGAGTGTGGAAGGGACGGGAGAGGGGAAAAGGTAAAAATATAAATAAAAACCTGGGGAAAAATGTATTTATATTCAATAAATCATATGAATGTTTGTTTATAAACAAATTGTGTTATAGTTGTTATGTATGTATACATATGTTGTGTACCTGTACCTAGAAACTTCAGTAGTCTTTTAGTAAATGAAACTCAGAAAAGCAGGGCACCGCACACAAAGCAACTTCACACTCCGCACACATATATCGCGATTCACGCCGTTTCTGCTCCTGCCTTCTTGTGTTATTACAAATGTGACATTGGCGACATGGTGCTGTTTGTATACACTGGAAAATGTTTCTCCGTAAAGCGTGAGGATGTATATCTAGATGAGGGCCGACCTCCTTTTTTCTTTGAACGATATTCACAATTTTCCTGCCGCAACTTTCCTACAATTTCAAGATGAAAGTAACGCCGTACACTTTCAACTCAATCAACTACAATCATCATGTCCAATCGGTCGACAGCACCCATATGTCGATTATACTCATAACTGAGCGAAGCTCTCTTTCCCTCACTTTGTCACTTCTTTGTAACGGCATCACAGTGTAATGGCTTAACCGATTGATATGGAATTTGGCCAGTAGCTAGGTGATACCGAGGAGAAGGTTTTTCTTTAGAGAGATTTACAAAATTCCTGCTAGGTTACGCCCCACTGGGTCTTAAAGTTCACATGTAATTGTAATGGAAGAAATATTTTATTAGGTTTATGTCACACGTTTTTAACCGACTTCATTTAAATGAAATAAACAGCTGTTAAAAAACTGTCACTGTTTTATTTATATTATTTTAAGTTTGTTTACTAAATGTAGCGTTTTTTCCCGTAGATCTTGTTTGTTCGCGCTTTAACGTTGTAACTGTTGCTTCGCTCATTTATGCGCCTAAAGTGTAACGGCAGACCATCCTAGTCATTTTAGCAAATTTCCCCTATAGGGAAGAAGCTAATACCGTAGTCGGCATGGTAAGACCTAGGCCCCGGACCATGATAACTTTTTGTTTTGAGGTCCCCAGACCCCAAAAACACCATTCGTTCGAAACTGTAGATATATATATATATATATATATACAGGGTGTCACAAAAAAGTGTGATGGACTATACAGGACCTAATTCTACATGCAAAAATAAGTCAAAAATGAAGAATAACATTTTTTGGCTTTCGGCTTAGTTTAGCCGTAATCCGCCATTTTGTTTTTTTGGGAAAATATTTATTATTTCAAAAACCCAATGAGATATTTTTACGAAACTTGGCAAAAGTGTTTACACTAAAGTAAGTAACATTTGTAAAAAAAAAAATTTTTTAACCTTTCCAAATTTCAAAATGGCGGCCATTTGAATTTTTTATGCCAAATTTCATGAAAACCGGTACCTAAATCAAAATTTTTCAAGACACAAAATTTTTTGTATTTATTATAACAAATCCAACAAAACAAAAATGAATAAAATCGGTTCATAAATAAAGAAGCTGTTTATTTTAGTAATTTAGACTGAAATTACTTAATTACATTACATTTAATAAATTTTAATATTAATAATAATCATTTGTTGTTTAAAACAATGGAATAAAGAGGATACACCACATGTAGGTAGGCAATCAATCTACTAATCAATCTTGATTAATTTTATTTCTCCTTTTTACTCCACAATAACAGCTGATATGCATTTAATCAGCTGTTATAACAAATCCATTGTTGACCTGCCACACATTATTGCTGTTTTGTTCACATCCAATTGCTGCTTAGACGTTTACGTAACTAGCTCATAATGCCAGTAGAGTTTATTGCTGTTTTGTTCACATCCAATTGCTGCTTAGACGTTTATGTAACTAGCTCATAATGCCAGTAGAGTTTACAAACGCGGAACTAGCTGATATCCACTTAATGTATGGACTGTCAGATTGTAATCGAGCGCTAGCTCGACGTTTGTACTCTGAACGTTTTCCAAATCGCCGACTACCTAGTGAAAATACGTTCTTAACAGTGCACGACCGCCTCACACAGTATGGTTCATTTACCACTCCGCCTTTAGGTCGAGGTAGACCTCGAACAACAAGAACGTTGGAATTGGAAGAAAGAGTGTTGCAAGCTGTCGAAGACGATCCTTCATCAAGCACAAGAAGAATTGCATCTGCCGAGGGAGCTGACCACTCAACGGTATGGAGGATTTTGAAAAGCAATCTACTTTATCCTTACCATGTCCAACGGGTTCAAGCTCTTTTAGAAGAGGACTACCCAAACAGACTGCATTTTAGTCAACAGATAGAAAATAAATGTACTAGGAGTCCGCAGTTCCTGTCTTCAGTACTTTTTACAGATGAAGCTGGGTTTAACCGAAATGGAATCTTGAACTTCCATAACACCCACCAATGGGCGGACGAGAATCCTCATACAATAGTGCAGTCGAGGTTCCAGCATAACTTTTCATTGAATGTTTGGGTGGGCATTATTGGGAATAATTTTATTGGTCCAGAGTTTTTACCAGCAAGGCTGAATGGACCTACCTATTTGCACTTCCTTCAGAATGATTTAGATGATGTCATGGAAGAAGTGCCCCTAAACACACGTCGAAACATGTGGTTTTTGCACGACGGTGCACCTCCTCATTTCAGAAATGAAGTAAGGAATTACCTGGACCAGCGATTCAGAAATAAGTGGATCGGTCGTGGTGGCTCGATAGCATGGCCAGCAAGATCGCCCGACTTGAATCCCATAGATTTCTTTGTATGGGGACATTTGAAAACAATGGTGTATGCAACGCCTGTAAACAATGTTGAACAGCTGAGGGAGAGAAATGAAGATGGATGTCGGAGGATAAGAGAAATGCCTGGAGTGTTGGAGCGGGTACGAGAGTCAATGGGACGACGATTACGGCAGTGCGTGATCGCCAATGGAGGTCACATTGAACACCTACTATGAAGGGCAAGTGCCTACCTACATGTGGTGTATCCTCTTCATTCCATTGTTTTAAACAACAAATAATTATTATTAATATTAAAATTTATTAAATGTAATGTAATAATTTATGTAATGTAATTAAGTAATTTCAGTCTAAATTACTAAAATAAACACAGCTTCTTTATTTATGAACCGATTTTATTCATTAGTGAATTTCCTTTGGAAAGTGAACTATTAGCATGACCCGCACGGTGAAACTTAAGCCCGGGACCACCATAGAAGTTCCTAACGTGACCCCCTGAACACGTTTTGGGGGGTCGTTCAAAATTTTATATATAAAATACATAAAATTTCGTCAAAATCGGATCATTTTTACGAGAGTTATCGTGCTCACGGACACATATATATATATATATATATATATACAGTATCGAACGAATGGTGTTTTTGGGGTCTGGGGACCTCAAAACGAAAAGTTATCATGGTCCCGGGCCTAGGTCTTACCATGCCGACTACGGTAATAGCTTCTTCCCTATAGGGGAAATTCGCTAAAATTGTATATATTGCTTATTTGTGAATATATTTTTATGAAACTTGGTAGTAAGTGACTTTATGTAGTATTAAGACATTTATAACTCCATTGGAAATTCGCTGAGTATGCAGGTTTGCTGCGACGGGCGTATATTTTGGTTTTTAGCGAATTTCCCCTATAGGGAAGAAGCTATTACCGTAGTCGGCATGGTAAGACCTAGGCCCGGGACCATGATAACTTTTCGTTTTGAGGTCCCCAGACCCCAAAAACACCATTCGTTCGAAACTGTATATATATATATATATATATATATATATATATATGTGTCCGTGAGCACGATAACTCTCGTAAAAATTATCCGATTTTGATAAAATTTGGTATAAACGTGTAAAGCAACATTTATGACTTTAAGTTCGAAAACCAGCCAGATCGCTTTATCCGAAGGGGTATTTTGGGGGGGTTTTGTACCCCAAAAATGGGTTTTTTGAATTTTTTACATATAATTTTTGAAATAGTCAAATTTTAGTTTTTACCATTGGATTCAGCTTAAAAAAACACACAATTTGGTATTTTGATCATTTCTCTACGTCAATTGGTTACCGAGATATTGAAAGTGCTAAACACAGTACGTTGTCTAATGTTATTCTTATGGAGGAAAAGAAAAATTTTACATCTCGCTTATTTATGAACTGACGAAACTGACGAAACTTGGTATACGGCTTCATCTGGTTGTGGACCACTGATATTTGCTCAAAAAAAACATTTTTTGCCAAAGGCTCCCGTAGCAGCAAACCTGCGTACTCAGCCCCATGTTATTCTTATGGAGAATAAATAACGTGTTATCTCCCTTAATTATGAAAATAAATTAATGAAATTTGGTATGTGGCTTTGCCTAAATGAGTTGTATTGATATTTGTATAAAACCCCATTTTTTGTTTTTCTTCCTTCAGCAAACCTGCATACTCAGCCGCCATGTTATTCTTATGGAGAATAATTAAAATGTCATAAATCATTTATTTATGAATGTATATTGATGAAAATTGGTATGTGGCTTTATGTGGTATTAAGATACGTATATATTCATTGGAAATTCGCTGAGTATGCAGGTTTGCTGTTACGGGGGTATTATGTTTGTTTATTTTTTTTATCACACTTTCCAGTTCCTGCCATCAAAACTTCATGTTCAGTGGTGATCATAAGAACTTGTCGTTCTACAAGGTACTTAACATATCCAGTTTCACAGTCACATGGTAAATATTTTTAGCCAAACCTATTTATTTTTGATTGGAAAAACTGTTTGAATCCTAACTGTCCCTTGAACAATAAGAGGCTCGTGTCAATAAATAAGTTTTTAAAAGGTTTGAAATTTTTCCAGAATTAATTCTTGAAAATGTCTACAAAATCCTTCATTTTATTTATTTATTTATTTTATATTTTATTTTATTTGTTTTGAGTCTTCCAAAACAGTGTTTATACCTGTTTAACTTCACAACAATGGCAATTTTACCCTAGGTGATTCCTTACAATAGACCCTCTCTTAACTGACCCTCGAGGGTCCCTTAGTGGCATTAGTGGTGGATAAGTTGTTGTCCAAGCGAAACGGCTGCAGCAGCAAGTCTCAGCACGACAACAGTTTAATTAAACGGTTGCAGACAACAGGATAGTTTGTTTTTAAAACGTCCGCGACGAAGCGCTAGAATCAGCTGTAGCTGCCAAGCGAAGACTGTTTCGGTTTTAGCTGTTGCTTTTGCGGTAAACTGTTTCGGTTCTTTCCCTTCCCACGTTTCACTCACTGTTGTTGTTCTCGCTGTTGCAGTTGCAACAGAGAGGCAGTGGCTTCCATGCGTTTTGGTTTCGGTTTCGCCTGCTCAAGTCATTGAACAAGCATTTAACTCATTACATCTACTTATATAATTGTAAAATTTCTGGAAAATACAACTTTTTGTTTTTAAAACTTACATATTGGTTACAAAAAAGCTAACTAATAGACAATCTGACAGCTGAAATCGCGGGAATTAGTTTTATTGCGCGAATGTGCGGAAGAATATGTCTGTCTGTACAGTGCTGCTATCAAAACAGACGGTGATGGCGGGAAGTTGGCCGTTTCACGAAAAAGCATTGTTATTTGACGTTGTGTTGTGAGTCAGTTGCGCAGCTACTTGCAACTGTTTCCTGAAACTGTTTCGTTGCAAAACAGTTTAGGTTCTGAAACAGTTTCAATAAAACGGTTGCGTTCTTATTGTGGCACCACTAACCAGCATAGGTCGGATAACCTAAAAGATCGGTTAAAACTAACCAGCATAGGTCGGATAACCTAAAAGATCGGTTAAAACGGGAAACTAAGTAAACATGCAAAATATTTTAGAAATAGGTCTTACCATACCAACTACGGTAATAGCTTCTTCCATTTAGAGGAAATACGCTTAAACAAACACTATACTGCCATCACACGGTACAGAATACAATACAGTACTGTACTGTGATCCAGTCGGCTGTACGCACTTAAGCGAAAAAGCTCTGTACTGTACTCGATGCAGAGTAGCGATAAACTGACGTTAAGTGACATTCCACAATATTGAGAGTTTCCCATGTTATTTATAACAAAACTTAACCTGAACAGATATGTTTCTAATTTAGTAAAGCGATAAGGATGGGAACGGAAGAATCTCAATTCCTAGAAAAGGTCAGATAAACAGACCAGTTTTAAAGTTCAGGGCGGATAAACTGACCTCTATTTTGTTCCCGGGCAAGGGCGGTTAATTAGAGTGGCGGTTAATCCGGGGTCGGTTAAGAGAGGGTCTACTGCATTTTGGCCTGGAATTTATGCGCCTCCTCTGACGAGCTGTACGATCAAAAATAGCAATATTTATAGGCCAAGTAAAAATGTATTCCGCTCCAGCAAGTACAGCTCTTACCCCAAACGAACTCACCACTTCTTATTTATCAGCTCCTACTCCTCCGTGGTTCAGGATGCTGTTAGTGTTGCGTTATCGTTTTTGATTTTATAAATTTTTTTTGATTCAGACCAAGATGATGTCATTTTAACCATAGTGGGGCGCCGAATTCTGATAGCGAGATTATTATGGAAGGGGGTCTGAAATTGGCCAAAACTGATGATTTCATTTTTGGCCCCTTAATTATTGGACCACTTTATAAGGTCTTATTATGAGATGGACTGGTCCTTTTAAACAAATCTAACCCCCTGGACCAAACCATATAAAGACTAAAATTATACTTATTAAAATAGTACATACATATTCTACAGTTAATTTTTATGTTTGTGCCATATTTGATACACCAGACCCAGCCAACGATTTGGGGAGATATTCTGTTTTTCATACTATCTGTACCGTGTGTACAATTTTTGTGTACACAAAAACCTACCCATGAATATTGTAAGAGATATAGGTTCCGGTAAACTTAGCACAAAAACAGCTAATAGAATACACAGTTTACATTTCATTAATTACACAGTAAAATAGCAGCATTCTTGAAAGGCTGCAAAAACTGCAGTTGATGATTAAATTACACAAACACCTGTAATTTCTCAAAGAAATCAATTAAATAACCTCAACCCAAAGCCATTTATCTGTCCACACTGGGACTAGGAGTAGGCTACACTTTAATGTATATTTAAATCAACGTACTAATCTGTAATATTCAACAGCCAAATTTTGAACCTATGCACGAAGCCAGAATACTACACGTGGTACACAGTGAATAAGTGGTATGCACCAAAATACTTGAAACTGGTATACTAGGTCGGATTTGGAAATTCTGTGTGCACCACATTGTAGACATTGTTTTCGTGTTAAATAGAAGTATCACTGCTTCTTCTTCAACAGGATGAGTGACATGCGTCTAGAATAATGTTTAATTACTGTTGTGCAACATTCACAAAGAGCCTGTGACTTTACTGTTAACTGCAAAACTGGTACATATTGAAACTAGTGAGCCTAATCTCTGATTTAGTCATCAAAAAAGGCACTAATCAAACTTTTGAGTTTTTTTTTCATTAGGGTCATCATTCCATGTGAAATCACACCTAATGCTGGTTGCATGACCATTTTAGAAATTTTTTATTTTCTCACCATGTAATTATCTACTCCTCAGAAAAAAAACCATTTTTGTTTATCTTACGCGGTTCAGGAGTTATGCTTACTTAAAGTTGCCGAGGAAAGTAATTTTTAGCATTTTCAAGGGTTTGCACTAATAATCATAGCTTCGATGGTTTTGAAGATATTTTAGTCCTGGTTATTTCGTTTTGAAGGTAAGATTATGGCCTTCAAAATGATGTAACTCAAGTTACTTGAAAATAAATTTGTTTGGTAGTAAATTAATTATAAAAATTTGTTTTCAATGAGCCGAGCTTCAAAAATTAATGTATCAAAAAGGGAGACCAACAATTTTTTTTGTCCATAGAAGCTCCGCATAGCAGTCTTTAATAAAAATACATAACAACATTAAGAGTTGATTTCCTTTCCAATAATATTTAAAGTCAAAAATCTAAATTTTTCAAAATTGAGGGATTTTGTTGTTTATTATCTAAAAAGGGGGACCAGATCAAAGGTTGATTTTTGGTGTGTTAACTTACCTATATAACTGAGTACTTTAGATGGTATAAGTATCATTTTTTGGTTTACCCTACTTTCCCGAGATATGAGCATCAATGTTAGTGGTAAAATACAGTGTGTTCACAGCCGATGTTGTTCAGAAGAGTAAGCATCAAAAAAATGTATTTTCACATGTGAGGACTTAATTGGATAGTTTAACATAAAAGATATCTTTATGAAACATTTATACTGCATAGTAAGTGTATAACCGTGGAATAACATTGTTTTGTTGAAATTACAAAATGATGCGAGAAAGAGTGAGTACTTTATTGGACAGTTTAGCATCATACCTGTTATCATAATATTTTAACAGTCTATTTATTTATGTAGGCTATAGGTTATATTAGCAATAAAAAATTGTTTCATTACCTACCTTACAATAGGTACAACAATTATTTTCCTAGAAACAAACTATGGTTTCTTTCTTGTATATAACGCTATGAAATACGATAAGAATATAGCCTATTGTATGGGCCTAAATTAAGTTGCTATGATAAGTTCACAAATGTAACCTTACCTGTAGATGGAATACGTTATTATTTTTTGGTTCATTGTACTTTCCGAGATCTGAGCATAAATGTTAGTGGTAAAATACAATGTGTCCGCAGCCATTATGTAATGAGTAGA
The DNA here is from genome assembly GCA_963675035.1 of Allygus modestus. Lineage (NCBI taxonomy): Eukaryota > Metazoa > Arthropoda > Insecta > Hemiptera > Cicadellidae > Allygus > Allygus modestus. The sequence goes on from OY776116.1 coordinate 81,725,900, forward strand.
GAAAGCAGCGAAATAATTTATTTTCACATTTAATGATTTTATTGGAAAATTTAATATTAGGCCTACAAATATTTTAATAACACATGTTCACTGTATTCTTGCATCATAATTGTTTAATATCGTTTAGTTTAAATTAAGAAACAATTTTAGAAAGGGTCACACAAGATCCTCCAAATAAATTCTTATACTTAATCACCCATTTGCTAATGAGATATATGCATCAGTCTTTTAACTCCACACAATTTACTCTCTTTTCCAACAAATTACAAATATCTCCTATTTTGGGAATTCCATAAATGAACTATTGTTGCATGGTTCACTCAGACATACACCCAAAAAACACTGCATTATTGATTCAATTTTAAAATTGACTTCCTTATTCAGGTATATTCTCACTGTTTTTAAAGTAGAACTTTTAATTTTTAAAATTTATATTAAAAAAGTTATGTTAAATTTGTGAACTTTTCATAGCAAATTAACCTATACAATAGGCTATATTATTAGAGTATTTCACAGCTTTATGCATAAGAGAGAAACCATAGTTTGTTTCTAGTAGGATAAAATAAAACTAGGTCTCCCAACACTACAAAATATATTTACACTTAAACTGTACCTACATACAAGACGGAAAATATACAAAAAAGATGGTACAAGACAATCGATCTCAACCAGTCACAACGGTCATCACCAGGACCAATCAGCGAATGCCTGGGTATTAGCTGATTGGGCCTGATGATGACCGGTTTGACTGGTTGAAATCGATCGCTTTGTACCATCTTTTTTGTATATTTTCCGTCTTGTATATAGGTACAGTATAAGTGTAAATATATTTTGTAGTTTGTGAGACGTAGTTTTATTTTATCCTTTTAATTGTAACAACACATGTTATGCTACCCAAGAAACTATTAGTTTCTAGCGAAATAATTTTTGTACCTACCTATTATAAGTTTTAATGAACCTATTTTTTGTTGCTAATATTTAACTAAGGTAAATCACCCAAACTCCGTGAACTTAAGCAATGCTGCTCTTAATTTTGTAGTATGAGGAAATATTATAACACAGTATATGAAATGTAATGGTACCGGCACTTTTCTCATGAATTTCTGGATAAATCAACTCTTTTAGATAAAGAAAATATGCCAAAACAAATAAATTAAAGGATAAACTCAAATCAAAAGTCATTTTGTCACGATTGCCTAATTCCGTGATTCACAGAATTATTACCGTGATTTTTCAGCCAAAGTACGTGACACAAGGAATCTTCAGCATGATTGGTTAAATATGAGCTTATGTTAATTGATTAAAACATAAATAAACATACAACATTAAAAAACAATATTTACTAACCCCTAACCTCCTGCAGCAAACCCAGACTGGAGCGTAACTGACGAAAACTCCTCCATGGAGGAAAATACCCCTGTTGCAGCAAACCTGCGTACTCAGCGAATTTCCAATGCATAATATATGTCTTAATACCACATAAAGCTGCATACCAAGTTTCATAAAAATATATTCACATATAAACAATATATACAGTTTGAATTATTCTCCATAAGCATAACATTGGTGATAAGTAAGTAGGTTTGCTGAGACAAGGAACACAAACAATTGGTTTTATGGAAATATAAATAGAATTTAACTACGCGAAGCCACATACCAAGTTTCATCAATATACAATCATAAATAAGCGCCATATAACATTTTAATTATTCTCCATAATAGTAACATGGGGGCTGAGAGTAAGCAGGTTTGCAACAAGGAACAACAAAATGGGTTTTTATGCAAATATCAATATAACTCAACAAGGTGAAGCCACATACCAAGTTTTATTAATTTAAGTTAATAATTAAGGGAGTCATTACATTTTACTTATTCTCCATAAGAATAACATCGGCGGCTGAGTACCCAGGTTTGCTGCTATGGGGATAATCAAAAAAATTTTTGTGTAAATATTAATATACGAGTACTATGTGAATATATCAAGTTTCATCAATGTACATTCATAAATAATCGAGATCAAATTTGATTTATTCTCCATAAGGATAACATTGGACAACGTACTGTGTTTGGCACTTGGAATATCTCTGCAACAGTTGGGTGTAGAATCACAATTTGAACACCAAAATGATTGTTTTGTGGAGCTGAACTGATTGGTAAAAACAAATGTGAAGTTTACATTAAAATTAACTGAGGAAAAGCCAAAAACCTTTTTTCCCGTAAGATTGACATAGGAGATTTTATGAGTAGGTTTTTTGGATTTTCTCCGCAACCACTAATCCTAGGTTAATAATTCAAAATACTATATTTTTTGTTTTTTATAAGCTCCATAACATGGTCAAAACCAAAATTTTTTAAATTGTAGGGTGAAAAATGCAAAAAACTAATATTTGGAAAATTTAAAACCCACATAAATCTCCCTTCCCATCGTCCGATTTTTCTGGTTTTCGAGCTTAAAGTCATGAATGTCACTTTACACATTTGAGCCAAATTTAATCAAAATCAGACATTTTTTACTCATGTTATCGCATTCACGGACACACACACACATATATATATATATATATATACACACACGAGGGTCATCCAGAAAATAAAGAACGTTTGCTTACTGCACCTAGCGCAGCTCCCCCATCACCGCCATTGCATGTGTGGCAGTCACCTCCACTCACCTCCCCACCAAAGTATGAGCCGAGTCTCGTTGCTATGCGGTCACCTGTCTTATTTCTATAGCTATTCAAAATGGAGGCTGCAATCGAAAATCCCGCCAAATATGAAATACGCAGTATTTTTCAGTTTTTGAATTTAAAAATGTTCGGGAATATATAATTTTTTTAGAAAAACACCAAAGAAAGTTTATCTTGAAAGTGCAAACAAGTCTTCAAGTCGAATATTCAGGGGAAACAATGATGCAACCGGTTTAAAGAAAGAAAATCCATCGTGAAAGACGAGGATCGGCGTGGCAGGTCATTGCTCGTTAAAGATGATTTGAAAGAAAGACTTGAGGAAAATTTGAGGAAAACAGTTGCTAAAATCTTAGCACATTACATCAATTTAAGATCTTGTTTTATTGCTCTTTCACCATAAAATTTCTTTGGTGTTTTCAAAAAATGTCTAGGTCTGGGCATTTTTTAACTCAGAAACAGAATAACACTGCGTATCTAATATTTGGCGGGATTTTCGTTTACCGCCGCTGATTTAAATCGCTGTAGAAATAAAACGTGTGACCGCACAGCAACGAGACTCGGCTCATACTTTGGTGGGGAGGTGAGTGGACTGCCACACTCGCAATCGTGGTGATAGGAGAGCTGCGCTAGGTGCAGTAAGAAAACGTTCTTTACTTTTTGGATGGCCCTCGTATATATATATACAAATATATAAATTTGAACAAATAGTGTTTTGGGCGTCTGGGGACCTCAAAACAAAAAGTTATCATGGTCTCGGACTTAAGTCTTACCATGAGACCTACGGTAATAGCTTCTTCCCCGTAGGGGAAATTCGTTAAAAGTGAAGTGAACTAAGTTATTACCGTATGTGAATGTTTAACTTAATACTTAATGAACTGTATATTAAATTTATTGTTTAGCTACTGTAAATTAGGACGGAATAGGGTTGTTTTATTGAAATAACGGATATGAAAATGTTGAATATAAATTATTTACTAAATAAAACAGACTTCTATTCAACTTTAGAAAATTTACTCAAACTACTCAAAATGAAATGGACCCTTGATGAGTAGTAAATAAATACAATTAATGATCCCACAACTGCATTTACAAAACAATCAAACAAACTAAAAACATTAAATTACAAATTAGCTATTTACAATAACATACAATAGATATAATTATTAGCATTATCATTTAGCACTGCTTCGTCCAACTAAAACTTCCCAAAACAAAACAAACATTACTTACTTAAAAACTTAGCTATATACGATTATATTTATAAAATACCACTAAAACAATACTTGGAAACTAAGTACAGGTCGGGACTTAAGTCTTCAAATGTTAGGAAGCCCCAACGATCAAAAGTTGCTTCCCTTAAGACTCTTGAAATATCTCCGACTGGAACATCATCTAAATCTTCTGCTTTCGGCCACACAAACTTTTTTTCATACAGTTTTTCTCCAGAAATTTCACAGTAACACTGTCACTGCCGTTTACTTCAATAATCTGTCCAACGTACCATTTCTTTTCGCCGTTGACAATGTACGGAATGACTTCACTGGCTGTGTCAAAGGTTTGATGGGTCTACACGTAAGGGCTCATCGAGTGAAGTGTCCTCTTCAAGAATGCTCACTCCTAAGTCGTCAGGATCATCATCTTCAGAATCTTTCTTCTGAATCCTCTTCCTTTTTAGTCCTTTTTTTCTTATTGTCTGCCTCCTTCTTCTCTTTTAGTTTCTTTTCTCTATCTTGTTTTCTTTTTCTTTTTCCATCTCGGCTTTTTTCTGGTCTTCTTCTTTTTTCAAATAGTAATTTTTCCATTCTTCCGAAGTAATAGCACTTGGAAATTTGTCTGTAATTTTCTTCTTATTATTTTTTTTGGGTTTTCTTCGGCCAGAATAATGCCTTTTTGAAAGGTGTAGACTTTATCGTGAATCGGTGTGGGCGTTGGTTGTAGTTTAACTGGAGAGACCAACTGGAGTGAACAGGATGGTGTGAGGGGCTGATTTTTTGTTAGTGTAGTAGGTGGGTTGGTGGGTTTGGGTAAGCAGATATAGAATCGTCAGATGGTCGTAGAGGGCTAGGAGATAACATTTCAAAAGCATTTGTTGGGCTTGAAAAACTGAATGAAGGTGAAGAGGGAAGGTCCGGAATATAAAACGTGGAGGGGTCGGCAGAAGAGATTTGGGGTTTGGAGTTCAAGAAAGGATCGAAGTCACTTGTTTGACCTAACATGGGGTCATTCGATATTTCCCTCATGTTATTATTTGTAGGCAATTGTTCAAACACATTTACTACTGGGACCTCCCACTCAATAGGATAAGTAAAATCATTACACAAAAAGATGTCTTCTCGTATTTCAGATCCTTCTGCTATCACTGTAGCTTCATCGACGGGTGCTTCAGATACTGGCATCTCGCCCTTCTTCTTCCCTTCTTCATCTCCTTTTAGGATTTGTTTGTAGAGGGACACTTCTTTTATCTCCTTCCACAGTTTGTAAAGGGATGTATCCTCTTCTTTTATTTCCTCTTCCTGGAATTCTTTTAACTTATCCTTACTTATTTTGCTTTCTAGGTACGTCAAGTGGCTACGCAGCACTAGCCTCTGGCTATGCGTATAACTCTACGACTTGTTTCTCGACGACTTGTTTGCAGCTCTTAACTAATTTTTTAAAATCAATTTTGTTGGGGTCAAGCGATTCCAATCCTGTAGTTGTGAAGCCACTAGATATCGTTTTAGGATTTATACCTTCTTCTAGAATTTTCTTAAGAAGTGAGGCAAAATCAACTTTCTTTATTTTAGCAGCCCCACTCTCAAATCTCCATTTGTCCACTGTTTTCCTCCATGTGGCCTTCAGCGGATGGAAAACAGGCTGAAGGATGTGAGTTGAGTTAGGATAGAGTGTTCCATGTGGCCTTCAGCGGATGGAAAACAGGCTGAAGGATGTGAGTTGAGTTAGGATAGAGTGTTATCAATGCTATTTCATTGTTTGAGCAGAACTCATTGACATGCAGGGTCAGGTGAGATGTGTGGCCATATAAAAATAGAACTACAGGCCGGGGAATTTGTTTTTCTAGCAACCAGGGGTTGAAAATGTCAGTGACAAATTCATAGAATGTCTCCCCTGTCATCCAGCCATTTTCCGATTTGCCTATTCCCCATTTGTCGGGCACTTGCTGGACGACGTACAAAGGGACCCTTCCATAAGAATATACTATCATGGAAGGTGCTAACTCTCCCGCCGCATTAGCTGTCAAAAGAACAGTCAAGCATTCCTTTTCGTCATTTCCCGTTACGGTGTATACTTGTTTCTGTCCCTTTTTGACAAATACCTTTTTTCCTTTTAGACAAAGAAAAAAGGCTGTCACGTCGAAATTAAAAACTTTTCTGGGGTCATCAAAAACCGGCATTAGATCTTTGCTTACGACGTACTGCCACACATCATCAAACCATTGCCGGATGTGCCCCTCCGTAAGATTGGCTCTGGAGGTTGTGAGGGCTTGTGTAACCCGCGCAGAAATATCAGGATGCCTTTGAGTGAATAAAGACAACCACTTTTCTCCAGGTGCGCCGCCAGAAAATGGGTTGTCCCGCTTCAAATTGCTCATCAAACGATGCACACTACTGAGCAGTTGCTCCTTGGAAACTGGGAACCCTGCAGCACCTATGGCTATTACCCAGTCCACAATCACCTTTTCTTCCTCTGGCGTCAAAATGGATTCCTGCCACTGATCTTATCTTTCAGCGTCTGTCTGGGAATGTTGTACTGCTTTGTTGCAGTAGCAGTCACGGTCATGCCATCTTGAACGGAAGCGAAGGCCTATTCCAGCACTTCTTGGTTGTATGAACCCCTTGGTGCCTTCGGCACAGGCATTCTGAAAAAAGTGTAACTTGATAATTTAACTATCAGTAAGTTACAGGGCCAGATTTAGGACAAGTATGCCCCTAGGCCCAACCCGAGGAATTACCACCCATCGCCCAGGTTGGTTACCTTTTTTGGTAGGCCTATGTGGTTGTTATGTGGTGTAGGCCTCTAGGCACTATATAGACTGTGCTTAAATCCGGCCCTGATAAGTCATGTTAACACAACAGAATGTTCTGTGCATAACAATGTTGCATTTAACGATGTCACGGAGTTAAGCTTCGGACATCACCAGCTTTAATCTGGTTTTAAATGCCTGATTGGATATGAAAAAACTCTCCTAAGACTGTACAAATTGTGTTAAATACTATATTTGGAGAGTTACTAAAGTCCGTATTCAATAGGGCGACATTAAATAAAAGAACAAAGTCTGTGAATATGATACGATTTTGAGTAAAACATCTTCAAAAACTAACTTCAGTATCTTCTACTCTTGGAGGTTTTCTCTTTACAATTTAGCAAAAACATTATTACGGACTTTAGCGATCGCATCAGTAGACTTTGGAAGATTACATTTTGGTTTTTATATGTTTAATACTTTAAAATTAAGCCATTTAGAGCCGTATCAACAAGTTTTATTCAAAAACTTAACTCCGTGAAATGATCCCGGACTTTAGATTTATACTGTATTCTTCAGCTAAATACCGTGATCCAAATTTGGTCATTGCATTTCTAAAAATCACATTTAATTACCTTAAATTATTGAAATATAAACAATAAACTACAAAATAACACTAAGATTAGTTAAACAATGTTGAATAGGTACTTTGGTATTATACGGATGCCACTATTTTTGGAGGTTAAATTTTTACCGGATACAAAGGATAACTACATAATTCGAAAAAACGTACTTTCATTGACTTACTGTAAAAATTTTGCATCATTCTGATGAGCGGTCTTTGTGTTGTGCCTCCCAAAAGGCAGCGATGTCCGCTAGGATCGTGTTAAATGCGTCGCCGCCGCTAGCAGCCACACCCGATCGCCACATGTACTCCGCCAAATATTGCCGCGCTGCGGCAGTTATGTTAGGATGGGTTATCATAAAAATACGTACGGTTTCCTCTTCATTTCGAGGTAAATCCCACACCAAAAGAACGTCACTCATTATGAAAACAAATGTAACGTAGTGCACGGCAATAAATCACTCATGACACTGACCCATATACAGGCGGTGACAGGTGATGCGCGCGCTCCGGTCAACGACCTGACCTTGGCCTATTTGGAGGGGGTTTGGCGGCCGGAAGTATGACTCATCAGGTATCATTCGATTTGTAACGAAACAAGGAAAGTCCTATAATCATTTTTATGATAACCCATCCTAACATAACTGCCGCAGCGCGCTGTATAAGGGTGGCATCCGTATAATACCAAAGTACCGTTGAATACATAATAATTAAAAGCTTACTTCGTTTACCTGAATATTTGCCGAGTACAACAATGAAAGTAAACAATCCAAACATATAAACAACACTCACGATCACGGAAAAGGCTGTGGCAGACAGCTTGGCGCCAATGTCGTCAGAACCATAGAGTAACAAACATAAAGGTATAGAGTATCAAAAGTAGGCATCCTTACGATCGTAACTTTAGTGGTCTTTTTATAAATAGCGTTTAAAGCAGCGAGTCACCGTGATTGGGTGAGTCACGGTATTTGGCGATTTAACTTATAAATAAATAAATAGACTGTTAAAATTATGATAACAGGTATGATGCTAAACTATCCAATAAAGTACTCAAACTCTTTCTCGCATTGTTTTGTAATTTCAACAAAACAATGATAAGTTATTCCACGGTTATACACTTACTATACAGTGTAAATGTTTCATAAAGATATCTTTTATGTTAAACTATCTAATTTAAGTCCTCACATATGAAAATAAATGATTTTGATGCTTACTCTACTGAACAACATCGGCTGCGAACACATTGTATTTTACCACTAACATTGATGCTCATAACTCGGAAAGTAGGGTAAACCACAAAATTATACTTATACCATCCAAAGTACTCAGTTAGGCCTAGGTAAGTTAAAACATAAAAAATCAACCTTTGCTCAATTTTGAAAGACTTAACATTTCTGACTTCAAATAGGCCTCCTATTATTGGGAAGGAAATCAAATCTTAATGATGTTATGTATTTTTATTAAAGACTGCTACCTTATGTGGAGCTAAATTAATTTGTGGTTTCATTCCCTTTTTGATAAATTAATTTTTGAAAAATGGCCGCTCGGCTCATTGAAAACACATTTATTATAATTAATTTACTACCATACAAATTTAAATTCAAGTAACTTGAGTTAGTCCTACATCATTTTGAAGGTCATAATCTTATCTTAAAAACAAAAATAGCAAAAACTAAAATATCTCCAAAACCATCGAAGCTATGATTATTATAGCAAACCCTTGAAAATGCTAAAAGTTACTCTCCTCGGCAACTTTAAGTAAGCATAAAACTTAAAAAATCCTGAACAGCCTAAGATAAGAATTTTAAAAAAATTGGTTTTATTCATCTGAGGAGTAGATAATTACATGGTGAGAAAATAAAAAAATTCTAGAATGGTTATGCAACCATTAATTCTAAAATTAGGTGATTTCACGTGGAATGACCCATTAGGTGCGTGATCGATTTAAACAGCAAAATACTCAATGAGGTGAATATTCACATATGTAGCCAACCCCTAGATTATAATTTGATCAATAGCAAGGTGGGCTACCCTAAATACCGGTACCAATAAAAACAAAAAATCACATCAAGAATTCTACGGCTTGTCCATAAATTAAAGAAAATTTGTGTACTGCGCCAAGCACAGCTCCCCTACTATTTTACGCCGACTGTGTGTGTGGCAGTCCACTCACTTGCCAAAGTGTGAGCCGAGTCTTGGAGCTGAGCAGTATAACTTACCCCTTCTTGTTTCTACAATGATTCAAAATTACGTCAATCAAAAATCCCACGAAATGTGAAAATTCACAGTAGACCTATTATTCAGTTTCTGAGTGCTTAAAATGTTCAACGTATTGAAATTTGTAGTTGAACACCAAATAAAGTTTATGGTGTATAAGTGCAATGAACAAGATCTTGAAATTCCTGGAAAGGATTAACTTAATGTAAATATGGTTGCAGTGTAGTACTTGTTTTCCTCAAATTTGCCTCAATTATTTCTTTCAAACCAACTATAACAACGGCCTGCCACTCTGATCTTCATGGTGCACATTGGTTTATTTCATGAACAAGATACACCATTTTCTCCCTGATGACCTGTTCTTGACACTTCACCATAAACTTTCTTTAACTTAGTGTTTGTTTGAAAATTTAAATAGGCTGAACATTTTGTGCATTCAGAAACCGAATAATATAGGCCTAGCAGATCTCACATTTGGTTCGCAGGATATTATTTTGAATCACTGAAAATCGAGTTCAAGGGTTAACATTAAGAACCCAGGCCCCGATTTACCAATGGGCAGACTGGGCAATTGCCCAGGGCGGCAATTTCTGGTGGACGGAAATTTTGGAGATTTTTTTATTATTTCCAGAATATTATTAAAAAACGGGAACGACACAACAAACTTGTTAACTTGCGTAGGCCTCGTAAGAGATCTGGTTACAAGCAACTGTCTACTGCTGTAACGCAGCATTCAGCATATATTATGGTGGAGCGCAGGTAGTGCATGACAGACCAGCCACAGCCACGTCCACGTGGCTTCACTGAGTGAAGCTGGCTGTCTGTCTGCGTCTGCCACTGCCACCGTGATATGAGCGCCGAGCGGGAGAGGGATAGAGGGAAGGAAGAGGGGAGGCGGGAGGGATGTGATTCACATCATGTGAAGTAGTGAGTGAGCTGGGAGCATTAGTCATCTGTCATCTGTTGTTTATGTTTTATTCTCGGTCATTGTTAAAAGTTTTGAGTTAATATAATATAACCGCTTTGGTTTTTGCGTTGTGAATGTTTTGAACTTAGTTTTTAATCATGAGTAAAAAGTTAAGTGGAAGTGAATATAGAAAACGGGCTGCGAAAAAACTAAATGATGAACTAGAAACTCTGCAAAAGGTTCTCAAAATCGGTTTTTTTTAAAATCAGTTAATTTAAATAGTACCAAAATCTGTACTGAAAGTGAAAGCCTATGAAGTAGTATCATCAAGATTTCAGGTGTTGCCATTGTTATTAAATCCGCCTTCGGACTCATCAGAGGTTAAAAGAGCCGCTAAAAAACTTTGTACAGTATACTCAGAAGATGTTACATCTGACTTCTTAAATGAGTGTGTTCATTTTAAAATGTTCGTTGAGCTTGAAAAGTTCAAAAAATTAACTGCAATGTATTTGTACATCAAAGAAAACAACTTAGCTTGCACATTCTCCAATCTTTCAACTGCTGTTAAATTGTTTTGACATTGCCAGTGACAAACTGCAGTGCGGAAAGAAGTTTTTCAATTCTTTCAAGAGTGAAAAATCCTAAAAGAGCAACTTTACTGAACAGCAAGTTGAACTCTTTGGTTTTATTGTGTTCTGAAAAAGACATAACACTAAAAACTGATTTTTCCGAAGTTGTTACAGAGTTTGCAAAGAAAAAAATCAAGAAAAAGGTCTATGTAGTTATGTTAACAAACAGTTTTCAAGAAAAGTATAGACAACGATTATATTACAAGATATTAACTTACTGTAATTCATTTCATCAAAAAGTTGACTTTTTTCTTAGTTTCAAATGTTAATAACAAGCTGCCGAAGTCATGAATTCTAAGGTTAATGTTTATATTGTTTTTCAAATTGTTCATTTTGTTTGTTTTTCTTTTTAATAATAAAAGTTATAAAAAAATTTTAATCCACAGGTTTTGTGTTTATTTATTAAAAACAAATTGGTTTTACACTTAAAAAATTAGAAATGCACAAACTGGTACCTTTACAATTATGTTCTGTATCATGTATGTTTGCACTAAATACGTAGTTATAAACAATTAATCGTATTTAAAAAAGAATATAAGCCTACTATTTATTTATTATCAACAGTACACAGAACATTCCAGGTTAATACCTAATACGTTATCAGCCCACCATTATTGGGTTAACCCAACAATAATATTAACCCTTTTACTGCCGACCATTTTTTTTATGACGTCACCAAAAATGCCGGACCACTATTAAGATTTACTTGCCAAGACTGCCAGGTTCAATTAGACCAAATTTCACGCTCACATTAAAAAATTTGTAACTTTTTTTATTTTTCATCAGAAATTTATAAGTTAGGTCTTGTTTTATTTGTATTGAGTTGTTTGTTTCAAATAAAATATATACTTTGGTGTAAGTTATGTAATAGTTTTTTAGTTAAAATATATATATACATATATACAAATAAAAAAATATATAGGGCCTATTATATTTTTTAGTTTGGACTATAAAAACTACCTCTAAAACTTATACCTCAACCAATTTTATTTATACATGTTGTAAAACAGGTATTAGTAAACACATACCCAAATTTTCATGCCATTACCTTGATAAATGCAGGAATTCTGTTTTTTTTTTTTTTTAATTTATTCATATTTTCCAAATTGAATATAGTTGCATATACAATTGACAATATTTTTTTTATAAAAACATGTACATTTGGCTTCTAAATTGAAAAATGTAAGGAACATAAAATAACACTAAAAACATACTAAAATAATTAAACTAACGACAAAAATATTTAGAATATTTGAGAAAATTTCACAAAAAACCCTTTCAACACCTGTGCTCACCGAAACAGGTAGGGTGATCTACTCCGCTTATCCATTTCCGTGATGACATCAAAACTTTACTCACTAAACCACGGATAAATCCACAAACATAACCAACAAACCAACACCAGTAAACATAAACAACAATTGAAAGACGGACGGCAGACAACACTCACTACACAGAGCAACTGTCGACTATGCACAGACGGTAGGGGGAATCAATGAGTATAACTTTATAGGTTATACAAGTCATAGAGTATAAATTGTACTTTTCTATGTTCCTCATAGTCTTGAAATCGAGTATCTCAAGTTTCGTGGCATTTGGTAAACATTTAAGGCCAATAAGTTAGAAATATTAGACGTGCTTTCTTGCGCACGTCGGCGTTTTTCGCACGATTCTCGACTTGCGCAAATGCGCACGTCGGCAGTAAAAGGGTTAAGGAATCACAAATATTTCAGTCATTTTGTGTGGGAGGGGAGCGGCTACAAAAGGTTTTTCCCAGGGTGCAGCTTACCCTAAATCGGGGCCTGTAAGTACCATACTTATATCATGGTCCTAGGCTTAAATCTCACCAGATGGGTCATACTAAATGCTCATGAAGTTTAACTCTATAGGGAATTCGCTAAAATATAGTCTAGGTTTACCTGAGTCAGTTTCATTATAAACAATTTTCTTTTTTAACACTTTCGCTGCTGCAAACATGTTTAAACATGACATTTGCATAAGTTTATATGTTGAGAAAAAACCCCGATTGGAATCCGCAGCAGCCAACGTGTTAAAATATAGACTAACTTATCATACGAAGGCCTCTAAGTTCCTTGTTATTGTATTTTTTAATGAATATTAGATAAAATTCTAGAAAGAGGTCAAAAGTAGGATGCCACAAACATGACCACTTCTAGGATTAAATCATGGAATATCATGGAAGATAGGGCCTACCTAGACATGTTTAGTTCTACATGGCCTAGCTAGTCCTAGGCCTAATTAGAGTAAGAGAGTAGGCTCCTATCTAGAGCGAACATAAAAAAGCAAAGCTTATTAGTACTTAACAAATGTGTATGGCATTTTAAAAATACTGTTAAAGCACTGAAAGTGTGATTACTGAACTCTCAGTAACGATCCTTACGTAATGGGTCTTTTCTTGCCATCTGTTGGACATCAAGTGAAGTTCAGCCTTCCCATGTATAAGCCCAACTTAGTGGGTAGTGGGGGGGGATTACTGATACACCCACTTGAATCTACAGACCAGACCATACGCGATACTCATACATGAGCCTCCTTCACTCAACATTTAAACCAGTATAATTAATACCGATTACCTTAATTTTCATACCTATTTTTAAAAAATATCCTAGTATGGGGTCATTAAGAACTAATCTAGTTTACAACAGCCTAATTAACAAAATTAGGGAATGCTTTAGACCTAAATTGCATAATTCTTTTAATGATTAAGACATGTCATTATATCTATAAATAGTTCAAATATATACTAAAAGGCGTCCTGCCTCCATGGCTTACCTATACTAATGATTTTAGGATAAAAACTCAGCGTCTCAAAAGTGAAGGATGACTGCTGACCGGAAAATGTTTATGGAATACACAATTGTGAACCACAGCACATGAAGAATGAACAAATCGGATAACCTTAATAATCACGCACACAACAAAACCAAATATATACAACAAGTTTAACTTCTCGATATTCTTGAGCAATTACATCGAAAACAGATCCAAAGTAGTTACGACGAAATCAACAAAAATGGAGGAACGCCGATGATTTACATTAGAACTTAACATTTCAGGTCGGCCAATGGCCTTTTATAGGAGGGACAGACTTATAGCGATTATTATAATTTGTTAAAGATTCATACTGTATTTTATGCTGTGCCATCAAAGTTAATATGATAATTGAATCCCATGTAGTTTTGGTATTTTTAATCATCAAAATGATGGAAGATAAAATGATTTAAGGAGACTGAATTATGTTTTCGGGACTTTATATGTGATTACAGATGCAGATACAGCAAACGTTATTTGTCCAATCATAATCAGTTGAGATTAAAAATTGCGTCAAACCATTCAAAACAAAACAAAAATTACTTCGGCTTCATTTCACAACTCATAGGCCTGGCTAAGGGCACCGAGTTTTGCATCATCTCCAATCAGAAAAAAACTCGTTCACTTTGGTACATCTACTTATATGTGACCGTGCCCAGGAAAAGGGACCTTAACTTCACAGAGCAAAAATTTCAGGAGAGCATTTTTTAGTGATTTTGGTCAAAAAATCACATTTTTAGGTTTTTATATTTTATTATAGTATAACTCTTTGCGAATATTTTAATGTCTTATTTATATATATAATCCAATGCTAAAGCAATGAAATTATTTTTTTCCAAAACCCGTACACTTTTATGAAAAGGGACCTTAACTTCACCTTTTTAAATGGGTGAAGTTAAGGTCCCTTTTAAAATTTTTATTTTTCAATAAGGTGGCTGTGGTTGTGGTCAAACGCAGATGACCCGCCACCACCAAAAAAAACAAAGAAGACCAGGAAAGGGGGAAAAAGTAATTAATTTATGAAAGAAAAGAATAAACAAGAGTCAAGTTGAAATAAGGTTGAGTAGGCCTATAAGTTAATTTAAAAATATAATGTTAGCAATGTAAGGTTTTAACAAATAAAATAATAAAGTTAGTTATTTCTCGCATTTCGTCCTTTTTTTAAATTACATTCCTTTACATTTTATTTTATAGCTTTTAAACTAAAAAAGGGCAGTTTCAAACAAAAACTGTCATTAAATTGGGAAGAAAATTCTCTAAATAACAAGATCATTTCACTGGAGTTTTATGTAAGTATTATAGTAACAAGCATTCATGTAAAAAGTACAAATTTTAACGCTTGATTCCCGAAAACGTCTTTTTTTTAAAATTAAAGTTTAAACATCTATAACTCAGCCAATTTTAAAGATATCTTAATGTTTTTTCCACCAATATGCTCAGAATTGAATGCTGTTTCCATGGATACCAATAACTCAATTTCTGTCTGGGTGAAGTTAAGGTCCCTTTTCCTGGGCACGGTCACATATAAAGCTAGTTGGGTTCACTCACTCACTCACTCACTCACTGACATAAACTATGAGGCACTTCCCGTAATCGAACCCCCCTCGACCCATACTTGAATTAAAGCTCTTGACGAGAAACTCCCAGAAAAATTAACAAAAGTTAACATTTTTGAGTTTTTGGATCGGGGAAAATTCCACTTTTTCAATTTTTCCACTTTGAGCGTGTTTTGTACGGAAAAGGTAATAGATGGCAAAAAATTTTAAATACAAAAGTTGTAGAAAATTTAATTTCCAACTAACGATTTTTCGTCATATTTAAGATCCGATCATCCGTTTAGCCGCTATTCATCGGAGAAGAAGTAATTTTGAGTTTTTTGGCCCATTTATATGTGTACAGTTTTGAAAAGCCGTTTAATGAAGCACATTATCTTTGGCTAATACCACAAGTTTGTATCAGCTGATTTAAAAAAAAATCGCCAGTGTAGGTGATACTAATTTGCTCACATGAGGTTTATATAATCAGCTGTTTCAAAACAAGGTGAGCAAATTATCGCCTACACGGGAGGTTCAATATGGCGAATATAGTTTGTTACGATATTGGAAAATGTAACCAACCGATTGTTTGATATATCGAATGAATTTAGCCCAGTAGTAGCACAGTGGATATGCTGTCAGATGATTCAAGATCATGTGGTCACTGGTTTGAATCCTATTTTTTTTTCTTACTTTTTGAGGTCTGCAATTTCTATTTAGTTTGACTTTACTTTGTTTTTGCAAATTCATTTATTTGTAATTATGTTGCACAACGAACGGCCACCATACAGCGCTCTGCGGAGTTAGGTTAGGTTAGGTTACTATATTATTGTCGCGAGCTGAAGTATAATTTGTTGTTATTTTTTACTCGTAAATCCATTTGTAGAACTCCAATTTAACATTGTAACCACAACTTTTTATTTGTATCTGATTGACTTTGATTGGGTGAGCACTAGCTTTATTTTTTAATTTTTTACACCTCGAAACAACCATTGTAGTCGGGAGTTCATTCGATGATATGAACAAGCAGCCGGTTGGTAAAATGTTTCGATATCGAACTGATATGGGGCCGCCTAGCTGTGTGTAAGGTGTTAACACCAATGGTCATGGGTGTGTAGTTTTTCTTTAGTTAATGAACTACAATAGTTGAGTTTGATTTAAACTTGAGTTGACTGAGGAGTGCAAGTGAGCGAAGCAAACTCCAAAAGGGGGTTTGGGGCCGAAGCCTCCAACAGCGATAAGCCTAGTTCACTTATAACGACCTATCAACAACCATTTTTTTCAGTCTGGTCTTTTAGCGAATTTCTCCTATAGGGAAGAAGCTATTACCGTAGGTGGCATGGTAAGACTTAAGCCCGAGACTATGATAACTTTTCGTTTTGAGGTCCCCAGATGCCAAAAACACTATTCGTTCAAATTTATATATATATATATATATATATATATATATATATATGTGCCGTTACCGCGATGACTTTTGAAAGAAACATCCGATTTTGATGAAATTTGGCACAAATGTGGAGAGTATTTATGACTTTAAGTTTGAAAACCAGATCGATCGCACTATTGGAAGGGGGTTTTATGGGGGTTTACAATTTTCCAAAAATCGGTTTTTTGCTAATTTGACCCCAACATGTTAAAAACACTCAATTTTGATTATAGCCATTTTATAGAGCTTAAAACAAATAATTTAGTATTCTGAATCATTAACCTAGGTTAAGTGGTTGTGGAGAAAATCCAAAAAAACGTGTCCCATGTTAATCTTATGGGAAAAATGTTTTTAGATTTTTCTCAGATAGTTTTACTAAAAACTTCACATTTCTGTTTATTAATGTGTTTAGCTCAACAAAAAAACATTTTGGTGTTTTAATCGTTGTTCTATCCAACCGTTGCAGAGATATTCAAAGTGCTAAACACAGTACGTTGTCCAATGTTATCCTTATGGAGAATAAATAAAATTATATATCTAGATTATTTAAAAATGTATATTGATGAAACTTGGTATCAACTAGTTGTGGTAAATTGATATTAGCACAAAAAACAAGTTTTTTGTTGATAGTCCCCGTAGCAGCAAACCTGCATACTCGGCCCCCATGTTATTCATATGGAGAATAAGTAAAGTTGTATATCTCCCTTAATTATGAACCTACATTAAGAGAACTTGGTATGTAGCTTCACCTGGTTCAGTTGTATTTATAATTGCAAAAAAACACATTACTTATCTTCCTCGTTGCAGCAAACCTGCGTCCTCAACCCTAATGTTATTTTTATGGAGAATAAATAAAACGCTATATATCACTTATTTATGGATGTATTTTTGTGAAACTTGGTAAATAGCTCTATGTAGTAGTGAGTCACATGCATATGTATTGGAAATTCGCTGAGTACGCAGGTTTGCTGCGACGGGGGTATTTTATTTTATTTTTTATTTATTTATATACGGCAAAACCAATTTCTACAATAAAACGAGCTGCTCCCCCGCAATATTTTGATGATATAATCCTTGTAACAGCTGTTTGTTGAATCAAGAAAAAACACATGTGACATAAACCAAATAATACTCTCCTCCATATGAATAACATATGGGATCTTGGAAGCCCCGTTGGGCAGAGCCCTCTGGGGCCTAACTCGAAATTCTGGTTCGACAATAACTTAAAACTTGAAATTATCTTTTAAATAAAAAAATAATCATCAAAATCGGCTCAGTATTAACTTCAAGATGTGGGTGAACAAAAAGCAGGAATTATTTAAATATGTTGATACAATGGTGAAGATTATCATTCTCGTTTAGTGTGGTGGACAATTTGCATAAACTAAAAAAAGTGTGAAGTTAACCACATAGTCGAAGGGATAGGACCCAAAAAGGTATAATTTTCTTGCCAGCCTGAAAATCATACAGCTGAATTGGATGAGCCAAAGGATGACAAAAATGCATATTATAAACTTTTAAACAGGAGTTTAATAATTTGGTGGCTTGTTTAAAAGTTTATAATATGCATTTTTGTCATCCTTTGGGACATCTAATTCAGCTGTAAGTTCCAGGCCGGCAAGAAAATTATAACTTTTTGGTTTCTATTACTTCGACTAACAGTTGATGAACGAATGCTATTTGTTTGACAATAGTAAATACTAATCATGCTTTAACAAACATAGATACTAAGTCTTAACAAAAATAAATTATACGGACAAAAATAACAATCTTGGTCTTCAGCTTCTTGTAGTCTAAAGTCATAGACTATCTACATTATAGTTAGTCTCCTGTAGTTAGTCTATGCTAGATCTTTCAACGATGGAGGAAGTAGGTTTAAAAACGTCGCCCCTGCAAATAGCACCGGATTATGAGCTGTGGGCCCCTAGGCCCATCCAGTGGTGGGGGCTCTTGTTGCCGTCCGTTGGTGATTGAGTTGGTGACTTTTTTTGCTTGCATCAGACTTTTGCATGTGGTTTTGTGTGGTGAGGGCCCATAGGTGCTATCCTATTTAGCCTATGCTTATATTCGGCCCGGCCTGAATAAGAGGGCTTTGCCTCGTACAGCGACAGACAGATGAGGTGGGCGATTTAAGTCAGTCCTGTGCCACGTTCCATAGTTGAGGACTTTTAGAAGTCTTGGAGTGCCCAGAAAAATGGATAGTAGAACAGATAGATGAATATAAATGTTGACAACTTTTTAAAACTCTTAAAAATTGGCCTGAAGCTTGCAAGAATAATAGAATGTGCAACCCCGCCTTAGCTCTACCCACTCGCTTTCGACCTCAAGAACACGATGTAAGTTCTTGTTAGAGAATCCATCCCAGTCAGCAATACCGTAGCGTAGGTGGCTCTCAATCAAGGCATGATAGGCAGTTAGCGCAGCTTTTGGGGTGTTGATGGAAATTGTCTTCTTTATTGCAGAGATAGCAGAACTTAATTAGTTTACAGGAGAGGAAGAAGGAAGTCCAAATAATGTTCTTTCAAAACTAGGGATCACACTAAAACTCCACTAAAACCGAAGTAGCAGATCCAATTGCTTGTATATTAGGCTGTTCATACAGTGATTCTGTCTCCAAAGGTAATTTTTGTTGCCTCGTTAAACACGAGGTCATTACGCTTGCAATATCACTGCCAGGTTCAAGCTGATATGTGCATACCACCAAATCTTCTAAAGATTTCTTTGCTGTGAGGAGAACGGTGTCGTCCACAAACTTGCTGAGCTGAAAGGTTCAGTGTACTACGCTTGGACGCTTGACACATAGAATAAGGTATACAACACTGAGCCCAACTCCGAACCTTGAGTAACACCTCTAACAACTCTAGAAATTGGCATTTTGTGTCAAACTTGACAGTGATGATGATGATTGCCACAGAAGGAATTGGCAAGCTCAATTACTTGATTCCTCCCAGTCATATATAGGCTTGGAACGACTTCAGTGCTCCATTCACAATTCACAAAGATTACAGTTTTGAATTTCAGTTTACAGTTTACAGTTAAAGATTACAGTTTTGCCTTACTCGTATTCACAAAAATACTCCTATGACGTTGACGCCATTCTCTAAACTGTCTACAATAATTGTTTCAACCAATCAACAAAGCGGTAATTTTAAGGATCCTTAAGAATTGGGCGTTCTGGAATGAAACCATGTGCTACATATCGTTTAACAGCTAGTTTATGTGCTAATTATTAATATGTCCTAGTTAAAACCTACGAACCTTGAGTTAAAACAATATTCTCAATGATATTGAGACGGTCGGAATCAGGGAGATGAGTCTTCAGTTCCCTTATATAGTTCCTGTTTGAAACACTTTTTGTAAAAAGAGGGACACTTTCTCTGGGGAACTTGCCTTCTAGTGACAACTGAATCATATGTAACAGAGGGTGAATTTAATTAGTTCCTCTTTACAATACTTCATTAGTATATTGGATGGGATCCTATAATCTGTTAATGCATGAATAAGACGCCGATGAAACTAAGCCCAGGGCCAGGTTTAGGATATGTAGGCCCCTTGGATCGACGAATGGTACGGACCTTACCACCTAGGCGGTCAACTGTCTTTTAGCGAATTTCCCCTATAGGGAAGAAGCTATTACCGTAGGTCTCATGGTAAGACTTAAGCCCGAGACCATGATAACTTTTCATTTTGAGGTCCCCAGATGCCAAAAACATCATTCGTTCAAATTGTTATATATATAATAATCAAATGAAACATTTTTCAACTGAGTACCCTTAAGGAATTTCTTTATTTTTATTTTTATTTTTAAGACTACATGTTTCGGGACATAAGCCCATCATCATGGTCAACAAATACCTAACCTAGTTTTATGATATTAAAAATATTACAAAAACAGACATATGAGGAAATTACTTAGCAGATGTTTCACTTTTATGACCAAGTTTTTTTTTCTATCTATTCTCATTTTCCTTAGCTTTTCAAATATTGGATTACTTGTATTAATTTGAGTATTTAGTAATTCCTGAGGCATTTCTTTGTGAGCGACAAAGATATTCAATTCTTCTGCTGAGTTCATTTTCTCACCTTTGGACATATAGTTTATTATCTTTAAATTCTCGTCTATGCTCTTATAACTATGGTTTGTTGTCAGGAGATGTTCAGCAAAATTGAATTTCATTGAGGTAGATCATTTCAGTCAAGGTTTAAGGAACATATACAAGCACTAAGAAGCAATAACAAAACCTCAATGAAATCCAATTTTGCTGAACATCTCCTGACAACAAACCATAGTTATAAGAGCATAGACGAGAATTTAAAGATAATAAACTATATGTCCAAAGGTGAGAAAATGAACTCAGCAGAAGAATTGAATATCTTTGTCGCTCACAAAGAAATGCCTCAGGAATTACTAAATACTCAAATTAATACAAGTAATCCAATATTTGAAAAGCTAAGGAAAATGAGAATAGATAGATAAAAAACTTGGTCATAAAAGTGAAACATCTGCTAAGTAATTTCCTCATATGTCTGTTTTTGTAATATTTTTAATATCATAAAACTAGGTTAGGTATTTGTTGACCATGATGATGGGCTTATGTCCCGAAACATGTAGTCTTAAAAATAAAAATAAAAATAAAGAAATTCCTTAAGGGTACTTAGTTGAAAAATGTTTCATTTGATTATTATAATATTAGTAGCCCTAACAAATGAATGCAATATAAATATATATATATATATATATATATATATATATGTATATGTGTCCGTAAGCACGATAACTCTCGGAAAAAAGGTCCGATCTTAATGAAATTTGGTACAAATGTGTAAAGTACCATTTATTTGAACAAGTTCGAAAACCAGATGAATCGCACCATCCGAAGGGGGGTTTTTGGGGGGTTTTGTACCCCAAAAATGTGTTTTTTGGGGTTTTCACATTTAATTTTAATTTAAATCAATTTTTAATTTATACTATTGAATTCAGCTTAAAAAAAAAACAATTTGGTATTTTGATCATTGCTCTACGTCAATTGGTTACCGAGATATTGAAAGTGCTAAACACAGTACGTTGTCTAATGTTATTCTTATGGAGAAAAAGAAAAATTGTATATCTTGCTTATTTATGAACATAAACTGGCAAAATTTGGTATATGGCTTGATCTGGTTATGGTTTATTGTTGTTTGCACAAAAAAAAAAATTTCGCCTATGGTTCCTGTAGCAGCAAACCTAGGTACTTGGTCCCCATGTTATTCTTATGGAAAATACTTAAAATGTTATATATCGCTTATTTATGAATGTATATGGATGAAACTTGGTATGTGACTTCACTAAGATGAGTTCTATTGATATTTGCATAAAAACCCATTATTTTGCATGCCTTGTTGCAGCAAACCTGCGTACTCATCCCCAATGTTATTCTTATGGAGAATAATTAATATTTTAAATATCGCTTGTTTGTGAATACATTTCTTATGAATCCTGTTAAGTGTTATGTTATATATTCATTGGAAATTCGCTGAGTATGCAGGTTTGCTGCGACGGGTGTATTTTATGTTGTGGTGTGGGCCTGTGGGCGCGCACCTGTGGTGACCAGTGAGCTCCACATGCAACCTGGAGTGACTACTGCCATGCAATTTTGTGACAAAAAAGCGTGCCGTATGAAATCAGCTGACTGTACGTTTTTTCCGCAACATAGTACCAACATAACACAACGAACACCATGTACAAACAAAGACTAACAGAGACTAATTACCATGTTCTTGTTGTGATGTCGGTACTGTAGAGGGGGGAAAATGCTGTCGGTGATGGCACGAAAATCCAAGCAGCAGTAGTCTCTCCATTGTAGGCCTACATTGAGCTCACTGGTGGTGACCAATGTTATAACTGGAGTCACTACTCTCTCATTAAATATTATCCAAAAACGTGCCGTCAACACAGACATTTTGCTCTATTGTGTTGTCACTTTGACGTTAACTGGAACAATCAGGATACATATAAAATTTTAACCAATAGTAAATAAAATAACTATACCACCAAAATTTCAAAAACTCATCTGGAACACATAACGATCATAAACACAGCGGCACGCTTTTTCACCACGGCGAGTGGTGACTCCAAATATAACATAGAGCTCAGTGGTGATGACATATCGCGGGATAGAACGTCTTGAGGTATCCAAGGTAAACTTGATAGAAACATGGCTGCCATATGACAAATGTACCAACCTACTTTTTATTCTTCGAGATTCTTTCACAATACATATACCCCTAAAAACAAAAACAACATGAATTATAGAGCTGACATCATTGATCAAATTCAACATCTTTAAGTTTTTCTCTTATAGCCTTTTATATTTTACTATCATTAAACCTCGTATTGGGAATTTTGAGCGATTTTGATACTTCTTTAATATCTGCTTTACAGTCTTTAAAGTGTGATGTGATGGGATTATTTTGTATATTAAAATACCTTTGAACGACTTTTTTCATGTTAAAAAATGTATTTTATGGTACATACAAAGTTTTGATTTCTAAATAAAATATACAATTATATGACAACAAACTAATACAACCATATTCCTCTTACTTCATAATTAGTTATGTTTTTGGCACTGATGCTATATCCGATACTATTACATGCAAGTTCCGGTCTTTTTCTGTTCTTCGTCGGAGTGTGGTTGTGGATTACTATTTCAATTCTTTATTTCTCTGTAATTGTTCAATAAAACCGCAACATGGGTCGTATGCATGCACCAGGGTGAGTTTGTTGAAAATATTGAAACCATTTTAAATAACTTAATTGTTGTCATCTTTAAGTTTACTCATGCTATTTTTACGAACATAACCTCTCCTTTGGCATGGGCTGTAACAAAAGCATCCACATCAAATGCCAACTCGTTTAATTTAAGATTTGACCCTGATATTTTACTTTTTAAAGGTTTATTATCTCCATTATGAGCAATTGAGCTAAAACATCACTAATTTATGGACTTACAACTATGATAGGTTACCTGAAAACTATGACCACTAACATTACCTTTCCTCCCTGCACCCCCATAATCAGAATACTTAAATAATTCCTGTTCTGATATAGGCTACACACAGATTATGATGATGTTTGTAGGTAGTACCACGTCACAGTTAACCCTCCGAGTGTCTATTAGAAAAGTCCTTAATATCCAGCAATTTTTGGCCATTTTGCTGACTATTGAAACATTAATAAAATATATAAATTACGACAAATAAGTATAAAGTTGTATATCTTCTTATTAACAAACATCAACAATTATTTCTCAGACTTTATGAAGTTGTATGACAAATGTCTCTGGTTGCAATTCCACAGACGCCCGAAGGAACTATTGAATGAAAATAATATAGGCCGTATAAAATATCGATATAGGTGAGTTAGCCTACGGTAACGTTTTGATATCAAACATGTTAAACCTGGAACTACCAGTGTCACGGAACTTTAGAAATCGTATATTAATTAAGTTACTCATTTAAAGGATGTATCAATTTCACTGTCAATAGTAGTTAAAATAATTGATCCACTAAGATCCGCTAACACCCAAGCCATCATTCATGGTCCAGATGCGTTTTTGACGTTTTGGTGGTAATGGTGACCATCTCATTCATTGAGAATGAGAGTACTTAGTTTACAACATACAAGTAAATACGATTCATGCACAAGGAAAATGTAACTGCTTAATCATCTTTAAGGGCAGTTTAAAAATCATTAAAAGCTGGCTTAAAATCATCTAACATCGCAGTTCATTTATCAGAATACCTCTATTAAAGAGAGTTGGAAGAAGATTCATTTTTACATTTTTAGATGCAGGTAACTTACAAGCATGTTAATAGGGGAATTAACCCTCTAGGTGTCCGCTGGGGTGTTTACTGTCGCTGTGTCGACAGTCAAACAGCGTTCACGGAATAGGCTCTGGGGCGCATTGAATCTTAATGAACCGGATCGAAATTGGGGTAATTATTTACTATTTCCCCTTCACCTCCGATCCTTTTACTATTTTAATATATTGTTCTTATGACATTAAACGTCATAAAAACGCAAAATATTGTTTTCGCAAATTCAACATACTCACGAAACAACTGTCTGAAGAGTACTAACCCAGTCAATCTAGCAGACACTTTGGGAATCCGAGATAAATCTATCGGATGAAAATATCGAACTTACTAATATCGAGGAGCAACTATTGTTTTGATATTGCGATATAATATTCGCACACCCCCGCTCCTGTGGGGGTAGTGTGGTCTTGTTTTGATATTGAGATATAATATTCGCACACCCCCGCTCCTGCGGGGGTAGTGTGGGTCCATTTTGAGTGCACACTGCTGTAGCTAGCACGTCAACATGTGATATATTTATTTATATTTATCATAACCTAACCTAACCCAACTCCTCAGAGCGATGTATGGGAATTTTCGAATTTTCGGTAAAATTGTTCAAAAAGGGAAAAATTCCCGGAAAAAAGGAATATTTCACATACAGTGCTCTGCGGAGTTAGGTTAGGTTAGGTTATGATAAATATACACAGATTATCTGTATTTGGTAAATAACATAACCTAACTTAACCTAACTCTGCAGAGCGCTGTATAGGTAATTGTCCCTTTTTTGGGAAATGTCCTAAAAAGGGGAAAATACCGGAGAAGAGAATATTTCCCATACAGCGCACTGCGGAGTTAGGTTAAGTTAGGTTATGATATTTACCAGATACTGATAATGTGTGTATATTTATCATAACCTAACCTAACCTAACTCCGCAGAGCACTGTATGTGAAATATTCCTTTTTTCCGGGAATTTTTCCCTTTTTGAACAATTTTACCGAAAATTCTAAAATTCCCATACATCGCTCTGAGGAGTTGGGTTAGGTTAGGTTATGATAAATACACACAAATATATCACATGTTGACGTGCTAGGTAGTGTGCTCTCAAAGTGGACCCTTACTACTCCCGCAGGAGCGGGGGTTAGTGCAAATATTACACACTACCCCCACAGCTGCGGGGGTTAGTTAAAATACTATACACTATCCCCGCAGGAGCGGGGGTGAGTGCAAATACTACACACTACCCCCCAGGAGCGGGGGTTAGTGCAAATACTATACACTATCCCCGCAGGAGCGGGGGTGTGCGAATATTATATCGCAATATCGAAACAATAGTTGCTTCTCGATATTAGTAAGTTCGATATTTTCATCCGATAGATTTATCTCGGATTCCCAAAGTGTCTGCTAGATTGACTGGGTTAGTACTCTTCAGACAGTTGTTTCGTGAGTATGTTGAATTTGCGAAACATTTTTTTTGCGATTTTATGACGTTTAATGTCATAAGAACAATATATTAAAATAGTAAAAGGATCGGAGGTGAAGGGGAAATAGTAAATAATTACCGAAATTGGTATCGCCGTTTACGGCAGATTCTAAGCTTTCTCCCGATGTCTGTCTGCAGACGCTTTTTACGTTGGCACCAATTGTACTGCAGCAGACAGCTGAAGTGTGAAGGTTTGTTGTGCGTCGTTAACCTAACTTAGGGAATGGTGTTGTTTTGCGATGTTTTTATTGGTAAAAATGGACAATTGACATACGTGGGGTTTTAGAAGGAATATTTAGTGATGATGAATGTTTGGTTGATGTTCCGGGAGAAATAGGCGGCAGTGATATCGAGGTAAATTATCCTTCCGACTGTAATGTCGCTAAGGCCATTTTCCTCATTTGCTATAGCACGCAACAACAGATTATTATCTAAAACTTTATTTGCTGCTTTATCTGTTTATTTGTTTATATATTTAGTGTCCTTAAAAATTTAAAACGAAATGGCTTTTTTGAAAATTGTATATTCTAGAACCGTTTATAATGTGATGGAGCGCAATCTTTAACATTTTCTTATTTATTTGAACATCACATAATTTTTCTATTATCATTTTTATGAGATATTATAGGCCCTATGCATAATATTGAAGCCCATGATTTTGTGAACAAGGAAAACTGTACAATAATACAGTTTGGAATGTTTTTGAGTTTTTTACATTTATTTGTGTAAAACACTGCAAAATCACCAAAAATAGGCAAACATTAAGACCATTACTAAAGACACTTGGAGGGTTAAAATTATAAACGTTTTATGTTATTTATGTTGGTTGAATTTTTGTTTAGTTTCATTTAACCCTTTCAGTGTCGTGACCACTAGGCAGATTCTCATGCATAAAGTGCCATGCGATTTTTGGGGAAAATGCAAGGTTCTGTGAAAAATGTCATAGAACACCTAACTTAGAGATAATAATGTAATTCTTTTTTTATTATCTTAGGAAAAGAATGATCATTTTAATGATAATATAAGACCCTAGAAATAGGCTATTTTATCTGCTAAATTATAATGGTTTTAATCAAACAAATTTATTAGCGAATTTCCCCTATAGGGAAAATTCATTACCGTAGTCGGCATGGTAAGACCTAGGCCCGGGATCATGATAACTTTTCGTTTTGAGGTCCCCAGACCCCAAAAACACCATTCGTCCGAAACTGTATATGTGTGTGTGTGTGTCCGTGGGAGCGGTAACTCTCGTAAAAAAGGTCCGATTTTGATGAAATTTGGTTTAAACGTATAAAGCAATAATTATGACTTTAAGTTTGAAAACCAGCCATAAGTTATATCGCTCTATCTTAAGGGGTATTTTTGGGGGGTTTTGTACCCCAAAAATGAGTTTTTTGAGCCTTTTTCATATAATTGTTGAAATAGTCAAATTTTAGTTTTTACCATTGGATTCAGCTTTAAAAAACACACAATTTGGTATTTTGATCATTCCTCTACGTCACTCGGTTACCGAGATATTGAAAGTGCTAAACACAGTACGTTACCTAATGTTATTCTTATGGAGAATAAGAACAAAATTATATCTCGCTTCTTTATGAACGTATACTGACGAAACTTGGTATACGGCTTTATCTGGTTGTGGTCTATTGTTATTTGCTCAAAAAAAATTGTTTGCTAAAGGTTGCCGTAGCAGCAAACCTGCGTACTCAGCCCATATGTTATTCTTATGGAAAAAATTTAAATGCTAGGCCTATGTCTCACTTAATTATGAACATAAATTAATAAAACCTCTTATATGACCTCACCTAGTTGAGTTATATTAATATTTGCCTAAATACCCATTTTTTTTCGTTCCTTGTAGCAAACCTGCGTACTCACCCCCCATGTTATTCTTAAGGAGATTAATCAAAATGGAATATATCGCTTATTTATGAATGAATATTGATGAAACTAGGTATGCAGCTTCACCTAGTTGAGTTATATTGATATTTGCATAGAAACCAATTGTTCCTTGTTTCAGCAAACCTATGTACTCATCCCCAATGTTATTCTTAAGAATAAAATTGTATATATCGCTTACTTGTGAATATATTTTTATGAAACTTGGTATGCGGCTTTATGTGGTATTAAGTCATATATTATGCATTGGAAATTCGCTGAGTATGCAGGTTTGCTGCGACGGGGGTATTTATATTTTAGTTTGGGTTACAATAAGTGATGTCAAACCATTTTATACACTTTTTCAAGACAACAGTAAGAAAGAGCAGAAAATTCTAAGCAAAAAAACATGTGTAGCTTAAAACATCAGTATTTGATAAAAATAGATGGGGGGAAAATAAAAAATTGCAAATATGTAAATTCTAACCGGGTAGCGGTTACTAAGCAACATTGAGTATATAAATTATTTATGTTCCGCACACATTTTTAGAATAAAAATCAATACCACTTCTTCAAAGAATCTAATTTTACTTGCTGGAACCATTATTATAGTAAAAATATATGTGCTATGTAATAAACAATTTATATAAAACACAAACCTTTATATTTCCTAGGAACTGCAGACTAACTCCTCTAAAGCTACTGTTACATGTTACCTCCGTCAACCATCCTGTATCAACCAGGAGAGGCATGGGACCAGTTCAAGTTTAATTACAATCTAAGAACTATTTACAAAGAACGCCTATTTGTTAGGGTAGTTTTTAGCACTCAAATAAAAATATTTGATGTTGTAAAAACATAAACATGCATAGACATCATTAGTTTCATTTACAATAGATAGGCCTATATATATGCATATCCATAGGCTACAGCAAGCCAAGCAATAAATCAAATTAATTGAGAATGAGAATATTTTATCGACAACATACAAGTAAATACGATTCATGCACAAGGAAAATGTAAATGCTAGATAACACAAGGTCTTTATCTGATTCTGTAATAATCCATGCAAAGAAAAATCACACACACACATATGAAGAAAAATATACTCTGCTCACACATTAAATAAAATAGGCTGTATAGGCTACTTGCATTATTAAACAACTCTCCTTAAACTATTTAACGTGCCAATAATTTATATACAAAAAATTAAATTACGTATTAAAATTAAATAGGTAAGCTTACAAACATGCTTCATTTTATCATACATATTATATTCATAATTCCTTTTTGTTTCCATGCTGTCCATAAATAATGGCTTAATGCATGCACAAAGCAAGCCATGCAATAAATACAATTCAAACCAATCTCCTAAAACTATTTAGCATGCCAACAAATGTCCTTTAAGATTTGCACTGGTGACCATCTAAACAGTCTGGATATACACAGTATTCACACTTTACACAAACGTATACAGTTCTATGTTTCAACTCGCCCACAGAACAAACTTCGCACAGTCTTAAGTCTTCTCCCTTCTAGCTTGTTGACTTCAAACATTTGATCTTGAACATTTCTAGGAGGAGGCAAATTTGTCCTGTTCTTATAAAAAATCCACTCACCCCAATACTATTCATTATAAGTTCAGTAAACCGGACTCTAGACATGGGTTGCACAGGTTTTATATTTTGTTGGTAAAAAAAACATATTAATTTAGAACCATACGGGACATAACATTGAATATCACTTTCTTGTAGTATTTCAGTGTCTACCTTTCGTCCAAGTAAGTATATAGCATCATGTCGTGAACATCAACACCCCCCATGAATTTGTTACATTCTAAGGTATCAATATTCAGCAAGAGGAACAGAAGAATAATAATAGTTGTCAACAAATAGAAGATAACCTTTATTGAAATAGTTGCCAATATTCACAAGGTTTTTCACAACAGTAAAGGCCAAGCCGTGTTTTTGTTGTTGTCTCTTTTCTTGGCCACTCACAGCTCCTCTGTAAACTTAAAAACCTAGGTAATAGTCACAACCGAGTCGCACAATTCCCACAATTTAATTCCCCACCGATGATAGTTTTTTTAGGCATGTACTGCATGAGGCTAGTGTGCGATTTAGTTCCTATTAATGATTCATCAATGGGCAGCTGGTGGTGGGGAACAAAGTAATAGCGAAACAAACTATTTGCATGTTCAACTATTGGCATAAACTTAGCACAAGGGTCATATGGCCTCTCTGCAAAGTCCTCGTTCACCAGATGGAAAAAACGCAGGATCAGTTGAAACCTATTCTGAGGAAACATTTGCGGGAACCAAGGGGTGGATCCAGATGAAAGTTTGCTTCAGTATGAAAAAACTGTGGGTTTTTGGACCAGTCCCATATTCTAGATACAGTCTATAAATGCCTTTATTTCATGTGCAGTAACTGGTAGCCACTCCTTCACTCGTTATTTATCCTTTAGTTCAGAGGAGTTTATGTATTGGGAGGCGTATCGATTGGTTTCGTTCACTATAAGCATCAAAAAAGAAATAGTGAAAAATAGTCAAAATATTTTATTGGAGCTGAGTCCACACTAGGCATGTGTTTTGGCCCTATAATCTCAAGGAAAGGGATTGGAGGGTCAGGAATATATTCCTCTTGCCCTACTTCAACCCATGGGTAGGGGAGAGTGGGGTGGCACCGACCATTGGGTAGCGCCGACCAGGGGTACTGACCTTGACGGACGAGACTCAACTCGAAACAAACAGAACAGCGCTCCTAGCGGCAGCCCCCTGAGTCTATTTCCTGCCAGCCGCCAGTCTCATGCTACCCGTTTAGGATTTTATAACCTCAAAAATTTTTAGTGTATCTCGTTCTAATTTTCACCGTATATTAGACCTCTGTAATTACACTTTCTACACATATTTGTTAGTCCTAACTCATAGAATAACAAACACCTCGTATCAAAGATTTACCACGTATTTTTTAATGAATGGCTTGTTCCTGACAGTAGCTATGTTAGGTATTGTAAAGTAATGTGTTTTGGGCAGCGCCGACCAAAAGCGTTGGGGTTATGCCGACCGGTGATCGGTACTCCCCTACACAAAATTAAATGCTAAGTTGGTCGGCGCTCCCCAACACTTAATTTAACGCTACGGCGCTCCCCAACACGTAATTTAACGCTAAGGTGATTGGTGCTCCCCTAAAAAGAATTAAGCGGTAAAAATCACAACAACATAAATATGTTTGTGGTTGTTGTAGAAGTAATAGTTTATGTGGATGCATAGTCTTTGCAGTGGAGCTGACTCTCCTGAAGATTTTATTCGTGACCACTGTAGGCGTTTTTAGACTTAAGTTCTTGTAACTTCTTTTAGGACGTCGTTTAAACTTCTTTGTCATTTAGGTTTTTAATTTGTTTACTAAAGTAATATTTTACTTACATGTTAAGTCAATGTTAGCTTTTAAGTTGTTTACACTTTGATCAATTTGATATCACCTTAAAGTTATATAGGCCTAGTTATATCTTATATTTAATAAAGAATATCTTTTGATTTTGCTTTGTAGAAGTATTATTTTTTACATTTAAATCCATTATATATGATAGTTTGGATGTTATTCTACGATTTATAACAAAGTGGAAAAAAAAGTTTTTTCCCCATTTAAAATACATGGGGGAGCACCCGGTCAGCATTACCCCACTAGTTGGGGAATACCGATCGATGTAGTGACTAAGTTAAACCATTTTTTATAAAAAATTCCTTAATCTATAGTTTTGAGAATTTAGTATGTTGTAGTAAACTAAATTTGACAACTAATGCAGTAAATCAAACAAAGATTCCACCAACACAATCCACGCAAGAATCATTCCCGCATAGGTGGTCGCCATTCCCCCTTTCTCCCCTACTCATCATCAGAAGAATCAGTCTCTTCGTCCTCACTATCAGGCTCGACAAATGTTCGCCGCCTATGATGAGTAGCTGGCCTATTTGTGGTGTTTCTACACTCCGTTGTCCAGGGATGGGGGTAGAAGACACAAGCCCCAGACAATCTGTATGCACATTTGCAGAAGTGTCAATGTTCAAAGAAGTTACAGCCCTTATTTCACTAACTTCTGAAGAATATGTATAGTCATCAAAAGCAAAATCGTAATCTCTGTCTGCATCAGTATCATCATACTAAAATGAATTATCTGAAGAGTGGAAGTCCAATTCAGGGAAAGCTAAAGGGTTAGACCTAGCTTTGACAGTTTAGTTTTGTTAGAACTCATTACATCACAACAGCTTTTAATTTGTTTCACATGCCTAGGCGTAAATAGCGTATTAAGGGTAATAGCGTAAATGTATGATAAATTTACTATTAACTTATTTATTGTGGAACATTAATAATCGAATGAAAATAATCGATACCAACATATCAATTATTTTCATTCAATTGTTCCACCGGGCGTCTGCGGAAGTGCAACCATGTCTCTTTACGAAACCAACCACTTCCTGTTTGGGCCAAAATCCAGACACAACATTATGGCATTATGTTGTTGCTTAACTTGGAGTAAAAAACAAAATTTTGTAAAATCATATAATTTGGTTGAATATTTTTTTCAATATGGTAATTTGATTTTCTTTTCAGGAAGGGTATATCCCAGTCTGCTCTTCCCTACCGAAGGAGTGTCCCTACATGGTTGAAGCTCTCACCGGAAGATGTGAAAGATCAGATATATAAGCTGGCCAAGAAGGGATTGACCCCATCACAAATTGGTAAGTTGCTTGTATAAAGGAAACTTTGTTGCCTAAATAGGTTTAACTATTGAGTTTTGAGTAAATTTTACTCAGATAGTAATTTTTAAAACTTAGGCTAGCAGTTGATGTGAAAAATTGAATTTTGAATTTACCTTGTATGTTGTTGATATTTTGGTTAGATTGTTTAGATGGCTGAAATGGTGTAGGCCCTTGCGAGTTTTTTTATGTTAGGAATCGTGAAGAGAAATGAACGTAGCATAAGTAAAATGATTTTTTTCAGTTATGAAAGAAATGGACTATTAAGGCAACTTGGTAGGATAGAGTTGAGATATTAATTTTGAGTTTATTCGCGATCGTATTATTTCAGAGTGTTTTTTTGAACAGTTGAACTATGTTTGGCCTCATTACTAACAATATCTGAATGACTATGTAATTAAGATAAGGCATAATATTTACCTTTAAAATGGTGAAGAATTAATATTAAACTTAAGATTTTGATAGCAGGACTGTGGAACTATCATAGACATCCCATCGTTTGGATACTGGAGCGGTCTGTTTCATGTTCTGTTCCGGTATCAGTGGGCACGACGGGAAAATCAATCATGTCACCCACTCAATCCTGTGATCTTAATAATTGATGAATAGCAACTAATTGGTTTTGGAAACCCAGGTTATCACCTGGAGGGAGTAGGAAGAAAGCTCCGGTTTTGACTGTCCTGCAATTTCTTTCTCATGACTCGTATTATAGGCTAACAATTTTTGAATGATTTAATTTTTTCCCCTCAGGTGTAATCTTGAGGGACTCACATGGCGTGGCCCAGGTGAGGTTTGTCACCGGAAACCAGATCCTGAGAATAATGAAGGCCATGGGTCTTGCTCCTGATCTCCCTGAGGATCTGTACTACCTCATCAAGAAGGCTGTGGCTATCAGGAAACATCTTGAGAGGAATAGGTTAGTTTTTGTTAGCTGTAACATCCCTGTTTTAATATATCCTCTTGTAATAGCTGTGGGTTTTTTATCAATTTCAAACAAAACAACTTCTGTAACTTTACTGTTTTTGCGGCACGTAGCCTGCGGGTAACAGCTAGTACTCTATAAAATTTAGTAAGTAGGATATTGTGTATAGTGTACTGATAAATGAGATTTAAATAGATTAGTTTTAAAATAAATTAATTTTCTGTAGTAGATAAACATACAAACTGGTGGTCAAAGGGGAAATTCTTAATATTTTCTGAATTTTTTATATATATGTAGCAATTGTATCGAAAATTCTGATATAAGTTACATGATAAGAGTCAAAATAACACCTTCAAAATTGGTGTACCGTAATGGATTTCCAGTTTTATTTCATGCATTTCAAAATGTAATAATAGAAGGTAATGAAATTAAATAACTACGAGCTGCTCCCCCGCAATATTTTGCGGATATATATTTTAACAGCTATTTAATGAATCAAGAAAAATCACATGTGACACAAACCAAATAAAATTCTCCTCCATATGAATAACATGGGAACTTGGAAGTCCCGTGGGGCAGAGCCCTGGGGCCTAAATCAAAATTCTGGCTCGATAGTGACTTAGAACTTGAAATTATCTTTTAAATTAACAATAATTATCAAAATCAGTTGAGTATTAACTTCAGGAAGTGGGTGAACAAAAAGCAGTAATATTTTTAAAGATGTAGATTTTTTTTAACAAAAACAGGAAACAAATTTTTTTTACTACACTAGCCTGCTTACATTAGATATTTTGTGTTCCAAGATAAAATCTGTTGGTTTAAAATGGCATTTAATTGATTTATCACAAATCATAATAAACCACTGGCATTTATAATATTTTCATAGTTCTTAGTTGTCTTAACACTTTTTTGCCACATAGGAGTAAGGGTACCTATTTCTAATTTATAAATGCTTAAAGTTCATCATTATTTTTCTTGTTTCGTTATTTTATTATGTCATTTTGGATAGTTATTTTTGGTGAGTGATGTTATTTAATTCATGTTCAGTGAAAAGTCTTGTTTGTGCCTTTGTAGGAAGGACAAGGACTCCAAATTCCGCCTCATCCTGGTCGAGTCTAGGATTCACAGGCTGGCTCGCTACTACAAGACCAAGTCAGTGCTCGCTCCCAACTGGAAGTACGAATCCAGCACAGCTTCCGCACTTGTTGCATAAGAAATGGTTTTATTGGTTATAAGTTTTGAATAAAATTACATCCACAGTTGGTTTATTTGATTTTAAACCTGTTTTAACTTATTGGATACTTAGTTTTTTAATGACTGCATGGCCCTAGAACTTCAATTAAATTTCAATATTTTGCAGCGTTTTAGTAAATAAACTGTAAAAAATTTACTTTTTGCTGCTAATTGGGCAAACATAGTGTTTTTCTTGAAGCTGTATACATTTTCTTTTTAGTATGTTAATAGAAAACAAAAAATAAAAAATCATATTTAAAATATTTTGTTATAAAAATAAAAATAAAATCTTTTAATTTTGTTGGAAAAAAAGGAATATAGTAATACCCCCGTTGCAGCAAACCTGCGTACTCAGCGAATTTCCAATGCATTTATATGTTTCTCACTCCTACATAAAGCCACTTACCAAGTTTCACAAAAATACATTTATAAATAAGTGATTTTTAACGTTTTATTCATTCTGCATAAGAATAACATTAAGACTGAGTACGCAGGTTTGCTGCAACGAGGAAGATAACAAATTAGATTTTATGCAATTATCAATATAACTGAACCAGGTGAAGCTACATTACCAAGTTTTATTAATTTATGTTCATAATTAAGGGAGATATAAAACTTTACACATTCTCTCTAAGAATAACATTAGGGCTGAGTATGCAGGTTCGCTGCTACGTGGACAATCAACAACAAATTTATTTTTTGTGCAAATATCAATATACCAGTACAACATGAAGCCGCATACCAAGTTTCATCAATATACATTCATAAAAAATCGAGATATCAAATTTTATTAATTCTCCATAAGGATAACATTGGACAACGTACTGTGTTTAGTACTTTGAATATCTCTGCAACGGTTGGACGTAGAATCACAATTTAAACACCAAAACGAGTTCGCACGCAGCACGCTGACGTGAGGGAAGTGAATTTCCACATAAAAACTTTTAAAACTCAAAATCAGTGTAAAAACATACATTTGTCCAATTTTTATTGAAATCTGAAAACATTGATTTTTTGGCTATTCTGATACTCCTGAATTCATTTACTTGCAAAGCTGGGAATACAATTTTGCGCATTATAAGGTTAGGAGAAGGTCCAGAGAGGCTTAACCCTAGGAGTGGCGCCATGTTAACGCGTAGTGTGGCTAGCTAAATTTGGCGATTTTGCAGACCTTTTTTTAAAAATCCATATAAATTCAACCGTTAGAGTAAACAAGTTAACTTTATATTCATTTTGTTCAGAAAGAACAGGAGATTCTAGAAATAGTAAAATAATAAAGATCTAGACTTTTTTTTCGGTAAGTGAAAAGAATAAGAAAATTTTGATTTTTTTTTTTGAAATTTCAAACGCAGCCAGGGTAAAATTTTTTCCACAGATTTTTTATGGAAAATTCATTATATACATTTTGTAGACAATCTAATTCCCTACATATAAATATATAACATGTTGGGGAAAGAATTTGTTTTACAAGTCTTTTGGGGCATAATGTAATAATAAACGGAAACCCAAAAATGCGTAAACTGTACAGTGTTAGTTTGTGATGTAAATAAGTAATGTAATATATATATATATACTAATAATGATATATATATTTGTAGAGCTAATGAAGTAAGGAATCCAACAAAGTCATAGGTTTATGGTAAAAAAATTTTGTCACTTATAAATACATGTAAATAAAATAACGTTTTGGAATTTTTGCATATTTGGAAAAAAAAATTTCACAGTTTTTAGTATATAACTTTTTGACCAAATATTTTACCCCCAAACCAATATAACCATGCTGTAGTACATTCAATTACCTACATAAAAATGTATAACACTTAGGGTAAATTATTGTTTTTATATGTGTTATGTAGCACTAAACAGTCGCGGATTTGGCAAATTTCACTAGGCCTATGTAGGAGTAAACACAACACTTTATAAACACTATTTGTCAAACTTCAGTAATATTTATGCATAATATAATGCATAAAGATTACTGTTATATACACACAAACACTTCACTTACACTAAAAACTCCGTAATAATAAATTATTTAGTAATAACTCACTGATAATAGTTATAAAACACGAAAATATCACACGATTTCTCGAATGGAAAATATTGGCAGTGGCTACGTACACGTCCGACGTGAGCCGCTACTGTTCACGTCCGTTCCAAATTATGCACCGTACGTTACTTTTCCTGTGATTTTTAAAACAAATTGAGAGCCAGAAAACCTCCTAACCTAATCTAACCTATCCTAACATAACGTAACGTAACCTAACCCAACATAACCTAAGCGGTAGCGAAGTGAATTTGCCCTTATATTGGACGTGTACGCAGTCATTTCGGAAAATATTTTTATTAGAAATAGCCTTGTAATAATTATTAACTCATAGCAGCTGACGGTGGAGTCAGTGCTGCCATCGCGCAACACCAAATTATTCGCCATTCTTTCTTCTTTCAAATAAGATATTATATGTCATGCAAATATAACATTACACTGGATATATATTCGATTTTGCAATCCGCCGGTTTCCGGCGGATCGCCATTTTACAGAAGAACAAAAATCATCTGTGATTATAAAATCATATGATCTGTCAAATCAATATATCGATCTAAAACTCCATACCAAAATGAAATATAACTCCTTGGCTGTGCATTGGTACTTTCCGCAACATCGTGTGACGAAAATTACCCGAGGTGGGTAATTTCAAAAAAGTCATGTTTTGACATTTCCCAAGTGTCGGCTGCAAGTATCGTGTCGCGCCTAAAATTCATTTGATTTCTAATCGCGGTGACATTGTTATATACCTGCTACAGGGTTTGTTTATGTAATAAAATGAAAGTTCAGAATATTATCTTTCGAATGATATATATATTATTCACTTTTGAGTTGATTAATAGAGGTTTATTTACGTTGCAAAATTTTCGGTCAAAATCCGCCGGAAACCGGCGATCGCCACAATAGGCGACACAAAAATCCGCCGGAAACCGGCGGATCGCCACTCCTAGGGTTAAAAGTAGGCGTGAGGTTGCTGGGGATAATACAAGTACTTTAACAAAGGAATAACAGGCTTTTCTAGTGTAAAACCCCCATAAGACAACGTACTGTGTTTAGCCGATACACATTTTCTTTAATAACTCAGTAAATATTTACGCTAGAATGACGAGATAGGGCTTAAAACTTTCGCCTCTCTAATCCCCATCTTTTTACATGCATTATGTTTACATATGGGGCTTTTCTGACCCTTTTTGGGCCCAAAAACTCGAAATTTGAAAGATTAATCCCCAAAAAATGGGTTTAGAGTTTTCCGATTGTTTTGCCCAACGAACTTGTCCAACAGATTATAGAAAGGAATGTCCCTACCAAATTTTAAGTAAATCGGACAAAAAATGTGACCGCTAGAGTGCATACACACACACGTATATATATATATATATATATATATATATATATATATATATATATATATATATATATATGTCTATATATACATATATATATATATAAAATTTTGAACGACCCCCCAAAACGTGTTCAGGGGGTCACGTTAGGAACTTCTATGGTGGTCCCGGGCTTAAGTTTCACCGTGCGGGTCATGCTAATAGTTCACTTTCCAAAGGAAATTCACTAATGATTGTTTTGTGTAGCAGAAGTGATTGGTAAAAGCAAATGTTAAGATTAAAGTAAAATTAACTGAGGAAAAGCCAAAAACCTTTTTCCCATAAGATTAACATGGGAAAATTTATGAGCAGGTATTTTGGATTTTTTCCGCAACCACTTAATCTAGGTTAATAATTCAAAATACTATATTATTTGTTTTTTTAAGCTCTATAACATGGTCAAAACCAAAATTAAGTGTTGTAAAAATTGTAGGGTGAAAAATGCAAAAACCTGATTTTTGGAAAATTTAAAACCCCATAAACCCCCTTTCCCATGGTCCGATTTTTCTGGTTTTCGAACTTAAAGTCATAAATGTCACTTTACACATTTGAGCCAAATTTCATCAAAATCGGACGTTTTTTACTCAAGTTATCGCATTCACGGACATATATATATATACATATATATAAATTTGAACGAATAGTGTTTTTGGATTCTGGGGACCTCAAAACAAAAAGTTATCATGGTCTCGGGCTTAAGTCTCACCATGAGACCTACGGTAATAGCTTCTTCCCTAAAGGGGAAATTCGCTAAAACCTTTTTCCCATAAGATTAACATGGGAGATTTTATGAGCAGGTTTTTTGGATTTTTTCCGCAACCACTTAACCTAGGTTAGTAATTCAAAATACTATATTATTAGTGAATATGTGTTTGTACTCTATCGGTCACATTTTTTGTCCGATTAACTTCAAATTTGGTAGGGACGTTCCTTTCTGTAATCAGTTGGACAACTTCGTTGGGCAAAACAATCGGAAAACTCCAAACCCCTTTTTTGGGGATCAATCTTTCAAATTTTGAGTTTTTGGGCCCAAAAAGGGTCAGAAAAGCCCCGGATGTAAAATTAAT
Source organism: Allygus modestus (assembly GCA_963675035.1). Classification (NCBI taxonomy): domain Eukaryota; kingdom Metazoa; phylum Arthropoda; class Insecta; order Hemiptera; family Cicadellidae; genus Allygus; species Allygus modestus. The sequence continues at coordinate 81,765,328 of OY776116.1, forward strand.
GCATATAAAAAGATGGGAATTAGTAAGGCGAAAGTTTTTTAAAAGCCCTCTCTTGTCATTCTAGCATAAATATTTACCGAGTTATTAAAGAAAATGTGTTTCGACTAAACACAGTACGTTGTCTTTTGGGGTTTTTACACTAGAAAAGACTGCTACTCCTTTGCAACCTCACGCCTACTTTCAAGCCTGACTGGACCTTCTCCTAACATTATAATGGGCAACATTGTATTCCCAGCTTTGCAGGTAAATGAAACCAGGAGCATCAGAACAGCCAAAAAATCTTAAATTTACAGATTTCATGTTTTACACTGATTTTGAGTTTTTATGTGAAAATTCACTTCCCTCACGTCAGCGTGCTGCGTGCGAACTCGTTTGTTTTTTTAACCTGTATAACATGGTCAAAACCAAAATTAAGTGTTTAACAAATTTTAGGGTGAAAAATGCAAAAAAAACTGATTTTTGGAAAATTTAAAACCCCCATAAACACCCCTTCCCATGGTCCGCTTTTTCTGGTTTTCGAACTTTAAGTCATAAATGTCACTTTACATATTTGAGCCAAATTTCATAGAGATCGGACGTTTTTTACTCAAGTTATCGCATTCACGGACATATATATATATCTAATATATATACAGCCGCATATGTAACTGACTCACTCACTCACTCACTGACGTATACGAATTCTAGACCACTTCTAGACAAGCTAGAAACCTGAAATTTTGCATGCAGGTAGCTTATAGCTTGTAACTCCCAGGAAAATCGCCAAAACTGACAAGTCTTTATTTTAACCCCCCAAAAAAGGCTTATTTTAAAATTACAGTTTTTGAGCTCTAGTGGACGAACGGATTAACCTATTGAAAAACGGACACCACCACGTGCCACATATATCGCAAGATCTACAACTTTGTTCCTATGACTTTTTGTCGTATCTCGCTCCCTTCACCCTTAGGTAGCGCTAGATTTTTCAAAATTAAAACAATTTCGACGGTTATTTTCGTGGTTTTTAATTTCCTATCACTTTAATTTAGTATTTAAAGGCTTGATATTTGGCATTCAATATGTTTACACATTAACCTTCACAAAACACTCGATAAACTAACATGTTTTAATAATTAAACATCCCAAAAAAATTAAAAACCCTAATTATTCTATAAATGACAAACTGCATTATCGACTTACTCAGGTAATTCTAGATAAGCTAGAAACATGGAATTGGGCCTACATGTAGCTTGTCCATTGAAACCCCCAGGAAAATTGTAAAAAGGTATAATTTTTTTATTTTAACCTCCTCAAAAAAAATCAAAATGGAGGTAATTATGAACATCTCCAAAATAGTGAATTTTTTTCGGCTGTAGCGGCCGAACGGTTGTTCCTATCGAGAAACGGAGACCACCACGACACACGGGCTTTAGACGGTCTATAACTTTGGTCCTATGACTTTTTGTCGTATCTCGTCTCCTTCACCCTTAGGTAGGGCTAGATTTCTCAAATTTTGGCATATTTTCTATATTTTGTGGCCGTTTTTTATTTCCTATCACGTTAATATACTTGATGGAGGCCTAATATTGGGCACGCAGTGTGTCTACATCACACTTAGTAAATAGCAGCAGAAATATAACCATTTTTACTACTTAAACTTGTCGGAAAATAAAAAACCCTTACAATCTATAAATTTGACCGTTTTCTAAGTATAAGTACAGTAGTAAGGAAATGCCGGTTCCAGAACAATTGTTATTAATTAGAATGCACGTATCACCATTTAACTTTAACTAGGATCGTGAGATATGACATGCATGTGCGTTGCAACTTTTCTTCCTAACCTACTGTTTTTAGTTTGAACCATCTCAAAAAAAATAAATAATTGTTAAAAAAATCAAAATGTGGTATTTTTTATTTGAGCTCTAGCAGTCTAACGGAATGTCCTATCGAAAAATGAAGACCACCACGTGCCACGGATTTTAGATGAACTACAACTTTAGTGTTATGACATTTTGCCGTATCTCACCCCTTCACCCTTAGGTAGCGCTAGATTTTTTAAATATAAACACTTTTCTAGATTTCTTCGTGTTTTTTAATGGATTGTCGCTCTAATATGGAACTTAGTAGAGGCCTAATATTTATCGCCCAGTATTCCTAGATTACAATTAGTACTAAACAACACTCACATGCTCAGATTAAATATCTTAAACACCTAAAAAAATATCAAAGTCTTTGAGCTTTTGTAGGTTTTATCGTGTTTTTCGGGTATATTTTTTATGTTACGCTCTGTCGAGGGTAAAATCCCTTATAATTCATGTCATATTTTTTGCAGAAGGCTTGTAGTTATCCAAAGTCATAGCATTTCAGGTAGTCATCGGTGGTCGTATTCCTTTTAAGGTTCAAAAGAAGCCTTATAAAGGCTACATTATACATCAGTTAAGGGTATTCATTTTTTTCAAGCATTTAGGTAATACATGGAGGCTTAACATTAACATACTATGTCTCCATGCCAATAAGTATTCAGCAACAGTCATATGACCAGATGTTATAGTTTAAACCCTTAAAAATAATCACAGCCTTGGAATAGTTGTAGAATTTAGGTTTTAAATGGAATTAGGACCAATTTACATTAAGCTGTGGCCAAACAGCAACCTGGGGGCGAAGCCCCCCACAGGGGTCTGGGGGCGGAGCCCCCAGCGAGCGAAGCGAGTCTAATATATATACTATATATACAGCCGCATGTGTAACTGACTCACTGAGGTATACAAATTCTAACCCACTTCTAGATGAGCTAGGGACGTGAAATTTGGCATGCAGGTAGATTTTACCTTTTAACCCCCAGAAAAATTACCAAAACTTACAATTTTTAATTATAAAACCTTTAAAAAAGTACTTTAAAATCTATTAGTTACGTAGACTACGTTACCGACATGCTTTATTTCAATATTGTAACCTTTTTGCTAATGCAGTTTACAAAAATCTAAATAGGCTTTCTCGTGTAAGCGTTATGTGGTAATCCAGTCACAAAAAATGTGTTTCTTATTAAATATTAATAATTTTAAACTTAACTAAATATGTTTACATATACTCATGATTGCTTATGGCTAAACATCTAATTTTGGGTTCTCGCTAGTATGAAAACTTGGTGTTTCAACCACACCTTTTGAAGATTCATTATACAATTTCCCTTGAACCCTTCGGTGTATTGTCCAGTTTTTACGTATTTTAGGTAGCGATAAAATTTTCTTGTGTTGCCCGTGGATCAGTTTACTAGGCTTTGCGTTATTCTCAGCTTGCTACTTTTAGCAACTACGCGCAGTGCATGGCGAATTCTGCTTGTGCTAGGGGGTGGTGAGTGGTGCCATAAATTAAACATACTCCTTAGGGATATGCTTAATCTATCTATGGTTGTGCATATGTGCCATTGACGAGATTCTCGTAGCTTGCGACCGGTTGTATACGAGCTCATGGTGTAACTGACTCAGGTATACGAATTATATCTCACTTCTAGATGAACTAACTAGGAACGTGACATTTTGTACACTTTTGCCTTGGCCACTTATGGTTGAGCTAGGAATGTGACTTTTGGCATACAGTGTAGCTTGTAACTATAAACCATCGGGAAAATTTCAAAAACACGCAATGTTTAATTATTAACCTTGACAAATATAGAAAAATCTATGAGTACGTAAACTACATTATTTAAATGCATTATTTGGATTTCAAAATGTTTTCGGTAATATCGGTAATGTAGTATGCAGCTTATGCTGTAGTAACATTTTAACTCTTTTAATATTAAACCTATTATTTTTCTATTAAACCTATTTATTTTTAAAAATTTCAAAAGAATTGGTAGTCACTTAACTATGTTCTAACTTAAGGTGGTAACTGATGGTTTTATCCTTTTAAGACTATTAATTCTATTTCATTATATATTTATTCTATTCTATTTTCATTATTCACAAGCCCTTAATAATATATGGGTGCATTTACCTATACACACAATATGTCTGCATGACAGGGCCAACAGTAGTCATAGAAACAATTTTATTTATTATAACCCATAAGAAATGTCTAAATTGTTGTGGATTTTTTTGTCTTTTGGTCATAACAGGTGGGAAAAGCCCCACTTGAATTAGGTTATATTTTTTACAGATTACTTTTATTCGGCACGAACATAATATTTTATGTTATTATAGTGTTTTTTCCCTTTAACAACACAAATGTTGTCAAATAAGGACAGTTAAAAGTAAGGATTTAAATTATTTCATGCACTTTCATAGTGTCTGGCGGCGTAAAAAATTGCATACGATGTAGCCTTAAACTATACCTGGAATATCATTTCATATCCGATTTCTGAATACTATGACGTATACGTAGTATGCAGCATGCATATAAACAATTTGTATGATTCAAAAAATCATAATTTACTACTACATTTATACAAAAAAAATAAACTAAAGTTAGAATGTTAATCAAACCGAACTTTGCATTTTCAAAAAAGGTGTTGTCCAACGCATTAATTCTTACGTCGTGGCCGCCATTGACCTTTTTTTGGCATCGAAATTTGACGGAATTTTCACCACGTATTACGTATTGTTTTGTCTGCACACACATTACAATTAGGATTATAAGGTATAAGTTCTTTGTCTTGAAGAAAACTAACACATTTTTCTATCGAACTGAACACATTTTTACACAAATAGCAAAAATTCACAAAATCACAATCACGTTCTGCTTCCATTTGTATTAACTTTATTGTAATTGTAAAATGTAAATAAACAATTTAAATTATTATTGTTTAAAAACATATGATTATAAAAAAACAAATAATGTTCAATTAAACTTACTGTATTCGATAAATATATCGATTGTTAAAACTTTGATATTTTCATTCGATAGTAAGGTAGCCCAGATACGGAACTGCACCCAAACTTTTAATTAATACCATATAGGATATAACAACCTTAATACCAAGAGATTTAAAGCATTTTATCTTCATGGCTAAATGTTATGCAATTACATTGGTATGATTTATTTTCAGATAAATGTACTTACCTTTTTCCAATGAAGCAGAAATCCATTTATTTTACGTACTATTGTTATTTTCAGGTCATATTGACTAGTTATTAAATATTTTAATAACAACATTTATAAATGGAACCCTATACACTGTTTCGATCCAATCCAAATCGACCTGTGTTTTTTATTTTTAACTCGAGATTCGAATCTGTTGCCATTTACTCGACTCGACTTAAAAACCTTTTCTCGCACATCTCTAGTCTAAACATATATAGTTTCCAATTAAATGAGTCTAAATACGCATTTTTGGCCAGTACAATCAATCTATACTATGTATTGCCAAACACAACACGGTTTGACCATCATTTTTGCCCGATTATATGTAGTTTATTTGTAATTTTTTACCAATATTGTGTTTTCCAATATCACTTATGGTCTATATTACGCGGCCCAGTTGTCATCTCTGGCCGAATGTGCCGCGATGTTAATTACAGCCGATATTAAGTAGCCCGGTCGCCATTTTTGGTTGATATCAACTGTACTGTTATTATTACCGGGTCAAGTCGTAATTTTTGTCCGATATTATGTTTCCCGTTGTCATTTACGGCCCACATCAAGTCCTGTTGTCAATTACACACGTTCAGTTTTTTATGACTGATTTATGTTACTCTAACTTTTGGCCAATGTAAATTACGTGGTGCGATCATCTTTTGCGGCCATTACTATGCTATTTGGCAGGTCGCAATTGAAATTGATCGGCAGGAAATACTGGCTCGCACTTTTGAGTATTTAAATACCACCGTAGCAGCAAACCTGCATACTCAGCGGTTTCCAATGCATATATACGTATCTTAATACCACATAAAGCCACATACCAAGTTCCATCAATATACATTCTTAAATAGACGATTTATGACATTTTAATTACTCTCCATAAGAATAACATGGCGGCTGCGTATGCGCAAGGAACACAAAAAATGGGGTTTTATACCAATATCAATATAACTCAAATAGGTAAAGCCACATACCAAATTTTATTAATTTATGTTCATAATTAAGGAGGATAACACGTTACTTATTCTCCATATGAATAACATGGGGCTGAGAACGCAGGTTTGCTGCTACAGGAACTATCGGCTGAAAAATGTTTTTTAGTGCAAATATCAATAGACCACAACGATATGAAGCAATATACCAAGTTTCACCAGGAAAAGTTCATAATTAAGCAAGGTATACAATTTATCTTATTCTCCTTAAGAATAACATTGGACAACGTACTGTGTTTAGCACTTTCAATATCTCTGTAACCATTTGACGGAGAGCAATGATGATCAAAACATTAAATTGTGCGTCTTTTTAAGCTGATTCCAATGGAAAAAACTAAAATTTGACTTTTTCAAAAATGATATGAAAAAACCTCAAAAAACCCATTTTCGGGGTACAAAACCCCCCAAAATACCCCTTTGGATAGGTCGATCTGTCTGGTTTTTGAACTTAGTCATAAATGCTGCTTTACACGTTTATACCAAATTTCGTCAAAATCGGATTATTTTTACGAGAGTTAATATGCACACGGACACACACACACACACATATATATATACTGTTTCGGGACCTCAAAACAAAAAGTTCATGGTCCCGGGCCTAGGTCTTACCATGCCGACTACAGTAATAGCTTCTTCCCTATAGGGGAAATTAGCTTAACTTACTTTTGAATATTTTAATAACAAATCAGTTTATTCAAATGAATTTTAAAAATAGGCATTGACAAGTAAACATAACCTAGTTGTGCAGTGTACTCTTAATTACTTCTGTTATTTCTTTCAAATAATATTTCATTCACCAGCATGTTGCCTGATGAGTGGAAATGGGTGACGGAAATCTTGTATGTAATTACTTGGACAGGTACTTAAATATGTCAGTGTTAAAGATAATACAGTGCACAATTTGAAGCGTTCTGAATCCATTAAACTATGGATTAACCAAAAATTCTTTTCAGTTAAAAAATTGCATACAACTGCTTTTATAGGCTGATTTTGTATAGAAAGTTTTTGGTTTTAACAAATGGTTAAAAAGTATGTTCAGCATAGAATACAATTGCATATTGAAGTGCTTTCTTTTATTTTAAAACTTTCACAGTGGCTACCATACCTGGAAATCCTGGAATAATCAGGAAATTTTTAAGTTCTGAAATACAGACATTTTCCAAACGCTACAAATTGAATTAAAAGTATGCTACAGGGATAACACAATCACAGGCCACACAGATTAATATAAGCCACTAAACTGCCTCCCCCAACATTTAAGTGGTAACCTCAGATACTTTCTTCCTTCACCTAAAGGTAATTGAAATACGGGTGTTAAACGTCGGCATGTTATTTTAATTGATTAAAATAGTAGGGGCTGAACTAGCTAGGTCTATGAACCTCTGTTGAAGGAAGTGAGACCCGTCAAGTAGGAAGCATGCTCTCAAGTGTTTGTATAAATACAGAGCTGTAACACTCAGTAGAGCGGCCAATTAAATAGGGTTCTTGTTTGGTATCTGGTATCAGTGGGGCACTGGGCCTGGAAGGTTAAATTTGTAGGGTTGAGCCCTGAGAGTTAGGAGTACTTGTAAATTTGGGATCTTGGGGTTTGATAGCTGAATCGTTGCCGAGTTTACCAGTGAAAATAAAAGGGGAAAAATTGTTGAGGGCTAATTGTGAGCTTAACTTGAGGTTATCGTAAAAGAAAAACGATCCGGGACCATACCACCTCCAGGACGCTACCTAAAAGTAATTATTATAGTTTACTTTTTGCTAGCCAGATTGTCTATCAATCTTACCAGAGACAAGTAAAAGTTGGATTATTGGAAACCAGAATTGTTTATTAGCCCCTGTAATTAGGAATAAACTGATCAGTTGCCATCTCACAAAAAGCTTTGTCTCATTTGATGAAACCCACTCACTAATATGAGTTCACTAGTAAACTACGCTCCCAGTGATTGTACACCAACGACATTGTGTACGTCACAAAATATTCGGTACTTTGGTATTATACGGATGCCACCCTTATGCAGCGCGCTGCGGCAGTTATGTTAGGATGGGTTATCATAAAAATGATTGTAGGACTTTCCTTGTTTTGTTACGAATCGAATGATACCTGATGAGTCATACTTCCGGCCGCCAAACCCCCTCCAAATAGGCCAAGGTCAGGTCGTTGACCGGAGCGCGCGCATCACCTGTCACCGCCTGTATCTGGGTCAGTGTCATGAGTGATTTATTGCCGTGCACTACGTTACATTTGTTTTCATAATGAGTGACATTCTTTTGGTGTGGGATTTACCTCGAAATGAAGAGGAAACCGTACGTATTTTTATGATAACCCATCCTAACATAACTGCCGCAGTGCGCTGTATATTTGGCGGAGTACCTGTGGCGATCGGGTCTGGCTGCTAGCGGCGGCGACGCATTCAACACGATCCTAGCGGACATCGCTGCCTTTTGGGAGGCATAACACAAAGACCGCTCATCAGAATGATGTAAATTTGTACAGTAAGTCAATAAAAGTACGTTTTTTTCGAATTATGTAGTTATCCTTTGTATCCGGTAAAAATTTAACCTCCAAAAATAGTGGCATCCGTATAATACCAAAGTACCGAGCTTAACTTGAGGTTATCGTAAAAGAGAAACGATCCGGGACCATACCACCTCCAGGACGCTACCTAAAAGTAATTATTATAGTTTACTTTTTGCTAGCCAGATTGTCTATCAATCTAACCAGAGACAAGTAAAAGTTGGATTATTGGAAACCAGAATTGTTTATTAGCCCCTATAATTAGGAATAAACTGATCAGTTGCCATCTCACAAAAAGCTTTGTCTCATTTGATGAAACCCACTCACTAATATGAGTTCACTACTAAACTACGCTCCCAGTGATTGTACACCAACGACATTGTGTACGTCACAAAATACATCAACGACATTGTGTACGTCACAAAATATTCAACATCTCCCTACAACTTTAAACGGGGTTTCCTTTTTTCGAGCTTAACATCTAGGATCCCCTTAGTTAAACCCTATCCCCTCCTGTTGACTATTATTTGACCACCAGACTTTGAGGGTAAATAAAATGAGTCAACATAGGATATCGCACCAATTTAATGTGAAATACAAATGTACGAGGAAATGTATTTCTATCTGGCACTAATAACAGTTTACACAAAAATATAATCAGTCTCTTCATAACCAATGATTTAAATCTCGATAGCATATTAGAATAACCTAGGCATAGCTATATAAAACTAATCAGGATCTAAAAGAATATTACTTTATTTGGTTGGAAGGTATAAATAAAGCATCTGTTAAATTGGCCTGCAATTTTAAGATGAGTTTAAGAATATAAAGTAATAAAAACAATCTTTAATGATGTTAATAAAAACTTAAAACGGTTTTAATAACTATTTTTAAATTATAATAAACACAGCACTATACACTTTTAATGGAAGAAATATTTGTTAACCTATTTTATACAATTATTTTATAAAGTATAATAGCAAAAATCATTTAATTAAGTAGTATAAAACTTTCCACAGTAAATTTAGGTGGCACAAAATATTGTTCAATTAGTGATTTTGATTTATAACACATATAATTATAAATAATACAAATAAACAATAAAATGTATAACACATTAATAAATAGCAATTACTTTTCTAGACATCAAATAACGGCTTATGAAAAAAAGTGCTGATAAATTTTTAACCAACTTTATTGCAAAGCATTTTTTACTTATTGTAACAAATTGTATCTGTTAACAAATCAACACTGATTTTAAAACTTAACTTTAACACACAAAAATTCTAATCGCGTTTTAACATTTTAATGATAAAAATTACCCCATCCATCACTTGATTCATTTACTCCATTTTTAATTATTTATTCCAAATTGGTAGTATGTAAGGCACAAACCTCATGTGCCCTTAACTAAATCGCATGCGGGGTTCTCTAAATCGTAAACAGATTTTCAAGTCAAATCGAGTAAAAAACACAGAAGCATAAAATATATACATAAAGACAAAATGGCTTACATGAATCTTAGTTGTCTACCAATATCAGAGTCAATTTATTTTAGTAAAAATAATATACCAACAATTTTAAATATGGATTAAATTTTACATCACAGAACGTCTATTGGCTATATAAAGCAGGTATCCTAGTTAGATACACTAAGGGCAGCATTGAGAGCGAGCTGTTGTTCAGGAGTCAGCTGTGTGGCGCAGTACTGGAACATTTCATTATTTCCCTGCACAGACACACTTCTGTTAAAATTTTATTCAAAACTATTCATCATGTCATCGTTGCTGCTCAAATAACACGCTTGCTACGGGTAACTCTCATCCAAGGATCAAGTCCAGGTTGACTTGTGGCCAACGCTAGTTCAAAAGGCTGTAGTTCTCATGGCAGTGGAACACCCAACATGTGTGCCTTGGTGTCTGAGTAAGTTGTTTACAAAATTATAAATGTGGAACGAAGTTTTGATAAAATGCTAAAACATTAACCAATATGCAAAACATGCTTGGTTTTAATTGTAACATGTTTGTACATGAGATTAAATTAGAAAATAATTTTAATATTAGGTGTGTGTTGATACACCAAAACACAAATTAACAGGAAAAACATATGTGACAAAGAGAATAAATAAATCACAATTAAAGTGACTGCTCAGTCTATATCACAGGAAGTGTATGGTGTTCATCGTAGCATGAGTATTATTTATACATACAACATAATAACAAGAAACTTGATGACAAAGAGTTAAAGCAAAATATTCCTGGAATGAGGCAAGTTGAGTTTACAAAAATTGAGGGGCCAATCGAAAGATATAGCCATGGTGGAAATGTACAAGAAAATTGACTCAGCCAATTGCAAAAATATTGTAGGCTACATATTTCTAGACCTTAGGACAGGTGTAATGGCTGTAACTGACATATTTTTAACAAGTCTATATTATGAATTACGGTTTATAACCTCAAGTTTCTTTGCTCAGTTTCGAGCATCAGGTCTTCAAAGGTTTTCCCTGGTTTCTGGCCTTTTAAAAATTACTCTGACTATGTGTCAGAAGCACTGTTATAATATAGGGAAAGGAGAGATGTGGGTGATAAAAATATCATAAAAATTACTTAACGTAATGTACAGAATAAGTTAACATTGAATTTGATCTAACATGCCATTTACCTGAATCTGCCTGACAATGTTGAGCATCCGCTGGGCGACGACGTGATCCGGCGTGATGGCCTCCCTACTGAAGGCCTCGGCGATGATGGCGATCAGCTTGGGTAGGTTGGCATTGCTGGGCCCGAGAATCACCGGGTAGTTGTTTTCAATCAGGTGGCACAGGTAGCCGTAAACATGAGGAGCTTCATCCTTGTCCTCTGAGACTGGAAGCCATGATAGCCTACGCAATGTTAAGAATATGCTTAAAAAAAATCACAAGACCTATTCAACAGGGAAACAGTATTTATAATATTAGCTAATTTTAACCAATTGGTTTACCAAGCTATCCTCCAGGAATTCCCATTATTCCTGATAAATCTTGATCAGGATCTAAATCTCCACTGAACCCCCCCATGTAAAATTCCTAAGACTATTCCAGGTTTTTCAGTTGTTTTAACCAGAAATTCCCGGTAACAATCTAACCAAATATTTATATCAATATAAAAATAAATTTGTTTCAATATTATTTAAGGTATATTTATGTAAATTAAATACTTTTGAAAGTCTTTAAATTGTGATACCGTAAAACCGGCTAAACCCGGACACTTTTCTAAGTTTTTTAGGTTAAAGTGCCTTTGAAACAATGATGTCACCAATAAAAACATACCATTGTAAAGTCTGTGTATCATTTACAATATCCCTGTATTAGATGTGTTAGATGTTATTATAAAATAAATAAAAATGTCCGAATTAACAACAAACGGTCTAATCCCGGACACTGACCTAAATATCATTATAACGCCTAAACTAACCTCTGCTGTCCGTAGTAGTACGGTGTTTTGAGGTCTGCAGATGCCTTTACACCAGTCAAAGACTTAAAAATGAAATTTAAAAAAAAATTCTGGGGACACTGAGCTCTATGTTATATCTGGAATCACCACTCTATGTTAGAAAAGCGTGCCGCTGTGTTTTTGGTCATTATGTTGGCAAATGTGTTTTATTGATGCATTGTAGGAGTTTTTGACAGTTTGGTGGTACAATAATTTTATTCCCCATTTAAATCAATGTAAATTTAGTGATTTTTCAAAACCGTTATCATTGTTTTAAAGTACAAGTTGAAACCTGTTGTTAAACTGAACTTTGGAATCTTGTGAAATGTTTTAAATAAAAAGTAACTAATCATCTTGAAGCTAATTAATGATTTAGGTAACATGAAAATAGTTTCTAGGTTTAGGGTAGTTGGTGAATGACATTGAAAAACGGGCACTTGGATGGTTAATTTAATTATTTATTTGACTTACATATCAACATAATAACATTAATAAATAATGGATGATTCCAATATTAAATTCAAATCCAACGTCAATGTAAACTGTTGACACTACAGTAGACAACCGGTCGGCGACTTTAAATTTTGACAGCGTCCACCCACTGAATTCTGATTGGTCCAGCTAACTCCAAGGTGACAACATAACAAAGTAAAAAGCTGAAATAGACGGCAGGCACGCTTTTGGGAAATATTTAGTCAAAGAGTAGTGACTCCAGATATAACAGAGCTCAGTGGTTGGGGATGAATAATGAGTATTCTTACATCATGTTTTAAGCTGTTTATTCGTTGTAACTAAAATTACACTAAACAAAAGTTTGTTAAAAACATACCATTGTAAAGTGTGTGTATACGTAAGGGGAAAAGGTGTTTAAAATACAGTTTGAAACAAAGAGTAATACTACTTATACAGGGTTCCCACTCAAACTTAATAATCAAATACACGCGTTTTTCTCGGTTTTCAAGGTCTAAAAATTATCAATTTCACGGTCGAAATATTAAAAAACAACCTATACCGGTCGCAAAATAACAAACCCGAGGCGGGTACAGTTTCATAAGCGGCCACCAACTAATCGGATGCAATATATCGATCTTATCGAATCGGAACACTCGTTTTTTTAATCACATTTTAACAGTTCATATAGAAAATTATTCACTCGATATACTAATACTTTATAATACTAATACTTTAATACTTTATACTAATTTTATAATCTAAAATCAACAAATTGTATATCGTCAATAATAATATGCGATACCAGTTACAAATATATTTTAATGAAACATTTAACAAATAAACGAAAACTACAGTTAAAAAATATATAAATAATAAAGAAATGTATAACTAAGCTAAAACTTAAGTTATGTTTGCCAGGGTAAACTTTATGGCCTGCTTTCATGGAGTGAATAAACGGAACCATGGTAAAGATAACTAAGTTTTTGTTTGGTTATACGTTTCTTTATTAATTTTTGCATTTTTAAATTGTAATTTTCGTTTGTTTGGTACTTGTTAAAGGTTTCATTAATATATATGTGTAACTTAAATCATCGCTCTTAATCCCAGTTTTCAGAGTACGTTTCAACATATGCAATGAGGACTCGAATGTTTGGGTGTTTGTGTTATTTAGGTTAAAGATTGATTTAAAATGTGACTCGATATATCGAATGTTTACAATCGATATATAGCATCCGATTAGTTGGTGGCCGCTTATGAAACTGTACCCGCAGAGGCGGCGCAACGGTCAAATACTAGTTAAAACTTTCCCACATTCCAATTACGATGTCACAGAACCATAAAACCATACCATACATCCCAAGTGAACCTTTTAAAAAATAAGAACTATTTTAGAGTTTCTTATTGTTTTATTGTCGTCGTAAGTCATGTCATCGGTTTATCGGTTATCGGTTGCTGGGGATTTCTACTTCGCTCAGTGTTGCCAATCACTTTTTCCCAAATTACCCTCGATCCTCGTCAGAATTACCCTCAAATACACTCAAAATCAAAACTCCTGTAATTGAGTAAAGAGTGCTAATGAAATAAAGGAAATGTGCTTGAAATTTGATAGGTTTGAGGGAGCCGCCTATAATGTCACTGATATATAATTAATGTTAAAGTTTAGAATAAAGAATGAAAATAGAAGCACACACCAGCCAGTTTTTTGTCTTAATTTTGTCATGCAAGATGTAACGGATTTTTCTTAGAATTTATTTTACTGCTTAACAAATCACAGTATATAAATGACTAACAGCTGATGAAATTTTGTTTACAGCCATAAACACTAGGGGTCTGCGGTACCAGAAATTTAAGGTCGGTACGGTAAATTTTGTTGTACCTCGGTTCTCGGTACAAAATCGGTACGGTACGCAGTAATAAAATAGCCGTAATTTATCATAGCCTAAGTGTATTCGCAAACCAAACAGACCAAATACAGAACAAATATTGTTAAAGAAAAACATACTGGCAGACATAAAAAAGTATTTAGGTAAGCTTTTGATTATAATTTGTAATAGTTCACAAATATTTATATAGGCCTAATAACAATAATAATGTGTTAAATCACGTAAATAAAGAAATAAAGCCCAATATATATATATAACCCCAACAGTAACAATTCCCTTTATGTTAAATAATTATGTTAATTTAGTTATGTAGGCTTATTTCATCTATAAGACTTTGTTGTTTGTATTTGTAGTAATTTCATATAGATACCATTTATTCAATTTTCCCTGTAATCACTAGTTATGATAGGTAATTTCCTAGTTAATTTAAATTGTAAAGCTAAAACAAATACATTTCATATATATAGATAATCAAAATTGATCTCATACAAGATAATACAAATTAACAGTCACATAAAACACAAATAAGACAAATATATATCTTTATAAACTTTTTTCACAAGTAAGATGATAAAATAATAATAAGAGAAAGGAAGGTGTGTGTGTGTGTGTGTGTGTGTGTGTGTGTGTGTGTGTGTGTTTTCAAATTAAATACAGGTTGTATGAATTATATAAATTATTAGCCCAGTTTAATTAGACTAATCGGGTGAAATAATTCCCGGAGAGTTGGAACTTTGTTTAAACGTTCCTTTTGTTCATTAGATTGAAGAAAATAAAATGTCCTGATATGTGGGGGTCGAGCTTGACTAAGGGAAGGGCTCTAAATGTGACATTTTCCAGTTTTTCACTTATATATCGGAATCCGTAAGTCATATTGAAAAGTGTTATGTACAAAAGTTAAAGCTTATAAAATTTCCTACAACAAAGACACTGTGCACTTTTGCCCTAGGAACAACCATGTCCGATCTATGAGCTTCATAAGTTGTGACACTGACTTAAATTGCATGTTTCAGCGTTCTAAATTCTTTCAAACCCATTAATTTGTACATTATATGCATATAATAATGAAATATCAGTGTATAGTATTAAAATCTAAACCTTTACAGATAAGGAGGTGAAATGTGATTTAGAATGTTTATAGGTACATTTTGTGAAACGACGTTGGCAGCAATGAATTCCCTAACTCAAAACAGGTTTGTTTACAGCTGTTAATTTATTAGTTGACACAATTGTCTTTGATTGTAAACATATTTTCCTTTCATTTAGCAACTTTCATTTTGCATTCATGATTATTTTTCCTAGTGTACTGTGATTCCACCCTCATCTCATAATGGCTGAGAGGTGTTTGATTTGTGATGAAAATATTGAGAGTGATAGGAGTGTGGTTCTTGTGAGAGGAATGGAAGGGCTCTAAAAAGACAGCTTTTCTAGGCAGGATGGAAAGAGCCAGATATATAGAAATGAAACCCACGGAGTTGTTCACAATTCTTGCCGTAAAAATTACACCAGACCAGACACTATTGCTGCTGATTTAAGAAACAAGCCAACGACCTCACAAGGAAGCTCTCGGCGTTCTAGCGAACCAAAATTTAATTTCAAACAGAAGTGTGTTTTTTGCTGTGAAGTAATTGATGAAGAGTATTATCGGAAACAGACAAAAAGCCTGTAGAAAAACGTGAGAAGGTTTTTGATGTGCGCAGTTTAGAGATAAAGGAAAACATTTCGAAAGCTGCTAATGAAAGGGGGGATGAATGGTGAGAACAAGTATCAAGACGAATTGGAACTGTCAACGATTTGGTTGCAGCTCATGCGATTCACCATGACAAATGCTGTAAAACATTTTTTTCGAAAAAGCGTTCAACTGGTCAAAAAAGAGGACGTCCTTCTGATGACTATGTGACAGCTGCTATGGAGGAGATCTACAGTTTTCTCGATATGGGAAATGACTGTCAGTATTCTTTAACTGAAGTAATAGACGCAATTACTGGGGAAAAGCCGTCAGTGAAAACAGTTAAAGATAAACTGAAGGAGAAGTATATGGAGAACGTTTAATAATAAGCCAGTTACCATCCCATAAGACTGTTCTGTGCTTCAAGGAAGTTGGTGACAAAATTTTGAACACGTCGTGGTATGATAGCAGTTCAAGGGGAAGAAGTGCAGAAGAAGAACGCTGTAGAGTAGTTCGCGCTGCAGCTGCAATTATAAAGGAAGACATACAAAGCCAAGCGTACGACACCAGTCATGACCCTCCAAGTGATGGTTTTCTTCGTCAGGTTGATGAGCTTGTCCCTCCAACTCTTTTAACTTTCATGGAAGTACTTCTATGTTCAAAGACCCAAGATAAAACTAAAGGTAAGAAAAAAGTAGTATCTCTTTCCCATGCAATCATAAGTGCTGTTTGCCCTCGTTCCTTTATTTCCCCTATCATGCATGGAATAGCCTTTTTCATACATCGGAAATATGGGTCCAAGAGCTTAGTTAACTTGCTAGAAAATTTAGGGTTCAGTGCCTCTTATAATGATGCTCAAATATTGGAGGTATCTGCCACTCACTCTCCCCAACAAGTTATACCCACCTGGTATATTTCTCCAGTATGTGTTTGATAATGCGGACTACAACGTTGCCACACTGGATGGCCTGAAAACATTTCACAGCATGGGTGGCATCAGTTGCCTCACCCCAGCACATAAACTCCCTCCTGCGTTGATGATAGAGAAGATTAAAAAATCCCCCTCAGCTCAAGCCACTGGAACATTAGGAGTCATTCCATTGGAGATGTATGAAAATATTGCTAAAACTGGATTGAATGCTATTGTTGTTGAGAATATGAGCGATCGCTACCCTGTTCCAGACTTTCCTTTTCCTAAACTGTCAGATGTGTTATGGTTTTGTGGTAAGTGGCTCAGAACTGAGGAAATCCCCGAGTGGAAGGGTTTTATGCGTGGACTATATGATGCAGAACATCCAGAGAAGAGTGCTGTACTGCCACTACCATTTATAAATGCACAACCTAGTGATAACACAATTTACACAGCACTTAAATATGCAGCAAACCAATGCCATCAACAGGGAATGAAGACTTGCTATGTGACTTTTGACCAACCACTCTATGTCAAGGCCCGTGAAATTGTGGCATCCTGCCAAGAAGACCCTCATATGAAATCAGTTGTTGTAAGACTGGGTGGCTTTTACCTTTTAATGTCATACTTGGGATGCATTGGCCATATCATGGCTGGAAGTGGCCTCAAAGAAGCGTTGTGTACTGTTTTTGCAGCAACTTCAGTCGATAAAATGCTGACTGGCCATGCCTTCAGCAGAGCAGTACGAGGACACCTGCTGGTTCAGACTGTCTTGGCTGAAATTATTCTGAACAGTCTGGAGGTCTCAGATGAACAGAAGAGTGAAATTACCGAAATGTTGGCAAAACTCAAGGAAGACACACTCACACAAGATATAATGAAGCAAAATTTTCAATTGAGCCTCCTCCAAGCAAAAATGAAGAGTGCACTGTCATACTTTGAAGAATACGGACCCACTGCTGCCCTATGGATTCAGTACTTTCACATGGTATCCCTAATGAAGCAGTTCATCGAAGCAGAACGTTCAGGCAACTGGGAATTGCATCTGTGCTCAGTTCAGCAAATCATACCATTCTTTCATACAAGTGGCCACCTGCAGTATGCGAAATGTTCTCATTTATATCTTCAGGATATGCGTACTCTTCCCAATACCCACCCCAACAACTTCCATGATTTCACCAGAAGCTTTGCAGTGAGCAGATCAGATTCACCCGGATCTGGAAACTGGACTAATATGACAATAGAGCTCACTTTAATGCGCAGCATGAAGACCCATGGAGGACTGACAAGTGGTCGAGGGATAACTGATGCCGTATTAGCAAAGTGGGTTGGTGGTGCAGCCACCTCAACTTCAATTTGCTCTGCACTGGAAGACTTTGCTGGCTTACATTTCTCAACAGGGGAGCAACATGTGGATCATCGAGCGTCTCGGCAAACAAGAGATGATGGGGATAGAAAGAAGCTATTCCTGTGGTTTTCTCAGCACCCACCCTTTCCAGACTCACCAGCACTAGTATCTCTGACAACAGGTGTAGTTGCAAACGGCGATGTAAATTGCCACAAAGCACTGGAAGAAGGCAAAAACACAATGAGGAAGATGATAGGGAAAAATTTTGGGGAGATGAAACAGGCTCGAAAAGACAAAGCCTTATCATTGGCCTCAATGAGCAGCACTATCAAAATTAATAACGTAGTACATGTGGTGGATCCGCTCCTCATATTTCAACGAGTTACAATTTCAAAGAAAAATGACGAGGATCTAAAGGACCTTCTGCGTTACGAGCTGGCGCCTTTCCCCTTAGCTCTGTTTGATGAAAGAGGGATGAGAAAGACAAATAAGTCTTCTTTATATGACTTTTTTCATGTTCATCAGGTCACTCCAGACCTTAAGCTCTACAGTAATGTGATTGATGGCGGCTTCTTGTTACATCGCGTTAAGTGGGGCGTAGGCTCAACTTTCTCAGTTGTAATCAACCAATATGTGACTTATGGAAAGAAACACTATGGTGAGTTCTGCACTGTTGTGTTTGATGGTTACTCAGATCCTGTCAACAGCACAAAATATGCTGAACAACAACGTCGAGCCACCACCAAGACCGTATCAGTCGACATTGATTTCACTGAAGAAATGACAGTGACAGTACAGCAAGAAAACTTTTTTTGTAATGACAAAAATAAGGCCAGGTTCATCAATATGCTGTCCCAGAAAATGATCTCCGAGGGTATTGTAGTCAGGCAGGCTGAGGCTGATGCTGATACAACAATTGTGTGGTGTGCAGTGGAAAAAGCAGCATTCATTGGTCATGTTGCTATCATTGGAGAGGATGTAGATTTGCTGGTCCTGCTGATTGCGTTAGCTCCACTCGAGCAAGAAATTATATTCTTCAAACCAGGAAAAGGTAAAGTGGAAAGCAGAACGTATTCCTCCGTGGAATTGCAGAAATGTGACTTTGCCAGAAGCATATTGTTCTCATTCACGGGTTTAGTGGGTGTGATACCGCCTCGTCATTATTCAGAAAAGGCAAGTCATTGATTGTGAAGTTTTTTAGTAGGGATAGCAGTCTCGATACCATCTCCAACGTATTTTACAGCTCGACTTCGACGCAAAAAGAAGTCTCGACAGCCGGTGAGCGGATGATCCTAGCGATGTACAAATCCCGAGAGAAAGATCTGGACAAACACCGATACATCGCATTCATCAAATCCACCACTAGGGTGAAGGCAGACCTCCCGTCTCTACCACCAACGAAAGGCTCTGCCCAGCAACACTCGTATAGAGTGTATTTGCAAGTGCAAGAATGGCTGGGAAATAAACTACCGCCAACTGATTGGGGTTGGACAACGGGCGCCGAAGGACAGCTACAACCTCTTACGACCCTAGATCCTGCTGCTCCAGCCGCTATCCTCAAAACAATATTTTGCAACTGTACAAAAGGTTGTGGAACACTTGTGGGTGTCATAAAGCGGGGATCCACTGCTGAACAATGTGCGGAAACTGCGAGGGAGCGTGCACTAATGGCCCTCCGGTAGACGACGATTCCGTGAATGAGGACGACCCTGAAGAAACCCTGGATCCTCTAGTTTAAACGATATGACCCATGTTTGTAATCATTAACATTATTCTTATTAATATTAACTTTAAAAACGGGTATATTTTACTTTTAAATGCAAATAAAACACGATTTTTAATATACTGTTATTTTCTTGGCCCTTTAGCCCTAAACAGTTAAGTCCTATGACGAAAATGCATAGAATCTTTTCTGTAGGAAATTTTATCAGCTTAAACTTTTGTATATAACACTTTTCAATATGACTTACGGATTCCGATATATAAGTGAAAAACTGGAAAATGTCACATTTAGAGCCCTTCCCTTAGTCAAGCTCGACCCCCACCTATCAGGACTCTTCATTTTATTCAATCTAATGAACAAAAGGAACGTTTAAACAAAGTTCCAACTCTCCGGGAATTATTTCACCCTAATGACAATTTTTTGTTTAATTTGACTGGGCTATATAGCCTCCAACAAATTTTAAATCCTATAACCAAGTAACGCAACAGAATAAGAATTTGTATTGCAATCAGATGACACATATACTCAGCAGATGTCAAAGTTGTAGCCTACTCGTTGTAACAGAAGTTGATGGCAATGGCGGTTCATCAAGAATCCATCACAATCATTCATTGTTTGTTTTAAATAGTCTAACTATAAAGGCTATCACAAAACTTGTTATCAAGATCAAGGATTGTTCAAAACATTTTATCAACAAAGACGACGCGCGATCAGTGGAAACAGAACAAAATTAAAATTATGGTGTTTGTGATGATTCGTCCAAACGTCATCGTCACACAAAGAGTATATGTATCTAGAAAGTGAATATCAGAGAGAAAGAAATACGCAGTTTATAAAATTATGATATACGCCATCAAATTATGAACCAATGTAGGCTAACCTTTTTTATTTGTTACAACAGTCGTGTGTACAACTTTTTTTATTAATCGACGTTTTGGCAATGAAACTAATATTTAACCTAAACACTCTTCCAAACCGTTCACGGCATATTTAATATTGAATTAAAACAGTTTCTTTCGGTTGGTTTAATTTCTATCCACAAAACGTTAGGAAGTGTCATAATGCCTATTAGGAAAATGTTATGACAAGCCCGATTTGAGTTTTTGAATTGATGTGCATGTTATTATGTTTGCATATCAAAATAAGTGTCAACCATCTGCATTTTATTACTATCTGTAACACACGATCGTAGATCAGAATGTGTTTGCCAAATGTTTGGCGATTATCAAATACTCATTTAAGGTTAGGGGGCTTACACAATCGGCAATGTAAAACACAAAACGGTGTTATAATTTCGTTGATATAAAGAAACAAACAGATATTTATGTGTTTATCCCTCAGTTTGATTTAAAAATGATTAAATGTCATAGAAATTCGGTTGTAGTTTTTTGTTTACGTTTATACCGCCTCCATCCACTGGCCAAGTCTAGGCGAGCAAAGACGAGTGTGACAGTGTAAATGCTTAGTAGTTTGTTATTAACCTCTGTTACTCTCGATGTTTATGTACATTATTTCATTACTCGCCGAGTTGTACGTAACTCGACAAAACATTCGGCCAGTCTGTGGAGGCGGCTTTATCAATGCTATAAAGACATCTCGTCATCATTCGTGTTCCGATTGTGAACCTATAAACTCGCGAATGCGGGTCAAAGTTGAAAGTTGCTGTCGTGAGCAAAGGCGTGTAAATAGAATGTCAACGGACGAAAAAGATGTTATGAATAAATCTAAAGGAAAAATGTGGTTGGTAAACAGTGAATACTGATGTTTTGTAGTTCTAGGCTGTACCGTACCGACTTAGTACCGGCGCCGTTAGTGGTACCGAACCGAATTCGGTAATTCGTTTTGTACCGAACCGGTACCGATTTTTTGGTGCACCGCAGACCCCTAATAAACACCAATTATAAAATAGCTAACGCTGTCTATCAACTGCTAGGATTAGGTAGGCGGAGACAGGTGACAATAATCCCTATTTTCTATTTTCGTTATTTATTGTCTGGTTGATGTTAAAACTTGCAGATATTACTGCAACTTAGCGGACTTCTGGTCGTCCTGGCACTCGTGGCTCTTCCACATTTTTAACATGAGTTGTTCACGCTACATGTAATCCTTACTCAAGCTTCATTTCTGTCGTGGAGTTTGTGAGTATTCGTTAGAGTAACGAAAATCGAAGGGTTGATAAAGTAGAGAAATGTAGTAGGCCTAATTTAATGATAAATAATCAATGAATGTAATTATAAGTATATAACGTATTATAATATAAATTTGTATATTTTTAAAGGCTATAGTAAAATGACCTCTTTTTACCCTCGAAGTTCAAAATTATCACCGACAAGGGTAATTTCCCTCGAATTGGCAACGCTGACTACGCACCATGAAAAACGGAATGGGCGAGTTACTGACGCGACAGTTGTATAGTTACAGTAGCTGTCTACTGTCGCTTGTTTACACCGACTAATACAAAACGATAGGCAACTGACATACAGTAAAGAAGACTTATAAACGGTCTTACACAAGTGCCAGTCGCAGTCAGTTGACAGTGAAAAAAAACACCGGCAACTTAAGAACTGTCGCCCGAGTTCCTTTGCACCGTGGAAACCAGAACCAGTCCTAAATCACCTGCACAGATGCAATCTGCAAGTAGGCAGACAACGCGGTATTCACCGTATTAACAACGTCCTAAATACTTCTGTTTTACATTTCCCTATCTGAAAACAAATGTGATATTTTCTGATAATATATTTTTTTATTGTTTTTTAAGTTTGATATATTTTTAAGGTTTGATATCGAAATTTACGGCTTATTCCAGGTTTTTTCACGGTATATGAAATTCACGGCTTATTCAAGGTTTCACGGTTGGGTGGGGACCCTGTTTTATATATATATATATATATATATATATATATATATATATATATATATATGTATATACATATATATGTATATATATATATATTTGTTCAACATGATCAGCGATGACATTTTCTTCCGTGGGCTGAAAACTGTCTACTTTCCATGGGGCCCATTATATTTTCACCAGACATGATCACTTATAGTAGATTTGGACAAAGAATACTTGACACTCACCTAAATAAGTTATAACGTATAAACTAACCTCTCTGTCCGTATCGGACGGTGTTTTGAGGTCTGCAGATGCCTTTGTACCAGTCAAAGGCTTAAAAATAAAATAAATAAACATTGTTAATGGGTTGGGGATAAATAAAAATATTCTTAAGTCACGTTTTCAGCTGTTTATTCTTTGCAACTAACATGAAACTAAACAGTACCATAAGGGGAAAAAGAGTTTAAATGAAACAAAGAATAATACGACTTGTACAGGGTGTCACAAAAATGCGTAGCGTGCTATGCAGAACCGGATTCTACATACAAAAACAAGTCGAAAATGTATAGTAACATATTTGCGATTTCAGATTAGTTTAGGCGTAGTCCGCCATTTTGTATTTTGTTTAAAATAATAATTCAAAAACCCTAGGAGATATTTTTATGAAACTTGGAATAAACTTTAAGTTTCTGGTTTTTAACATTTTTTCCAAAAATAATGTTAATTAAACTTATCAGATTTCAAAATGGCGGCCATTTAAATATTTCAAAGTCAAATTCCATGAAAACTAGCAACTAAAACAAAATGTTACAAGACATAAAACTTAAAGCACTATGTAATCCAAATCCAATGACATGTTTACTGTAAAAATCGGTTAATAAATAAAAAAGTTGTGGTTATTTTTTATAATAAATTTCAAAATGGCGGCCATATACAAATTTCAAAGTCAAATTCCTTGAAAACTAGCAACTAAAACAAAATTTTACAAGACATAAAATTTAAAGGTCTTGTAATTAGATGGTCAAATGCACTAGGGAATTTGACTTTGAACATTTTATATGGCCGCCATTTTGAAATTTATTATAAAAAATCACCATAACTTTTTTATTTATTAACCGATTTTTACAGTAAACATTTCATTGGATTTGGATTACAAAGTGCTTTGAACTTTAGGTCTTGTAAAATTTTGTTTTAGTTGCTATTTTTCATGGAATTTGACTTTGAAATATTTAAATGGCCGCCACTTTGAAATTTTATAAGTTTAATAAAAATTATTTTTGGAAAATGTTAAAAACCAAAAACTTGTGTTTGTAAGTAGAACATCTGATTTTAAGACGTTTGTGTTCTTGATAATTTTTACCTAAATGTGACCATTTACGTGCCAGAGCCAATAGTTTTCGCAAAAATTACTCAAGTTTAGTGGACTAGTCGCATGGCCTCCGAGGTCACCTGATCTGACACCTCTAGATTTTTTCCTTTGGGGGGCAATCAAGGATAAAGTATACCACACTCGACCAACAACACCTGAGGATATGCAGTGGAGGATCCGAGCTGCTTGCAACACTGTTAGTGACGCAACAATAACACTTGCACAACAAGCACACAGAGAACGACTGGATATGTGCAAAAAACAAGGAATGATTTTGAGCATTTGTTGTAAACAGTTCTTCTTGCTTGAGGTATCAAAGCACACTGTTCTGCATGTGTGAGAATGTAATTGATTATCACTATTATATTTGTAAAATACATTTTTATTTGTCTTTTTCAATGATGACATTTTCTTGAAGCATTGCAGCACTAAACTTAAGTAAATTATAGTAAATACTAAAGTAATTTTTACGAAAACTATTGGCTCTAGCACGTAAATGGTCACATTTAAGTAAAAATTACCAAAAACAACGTCTTAAAATCACATGTTATACCTAGAAACATCATAAAATATAGGGTGTTCCATAAGAAATATTAAAGTTGTCCGCCATATTGGAAAATGGCGGCCATATTTAATAATTTCGAAACCATCCCGAAATACATCTTAAAAAATCAAGGGGAGTCCCCCATAAGAACTTGGATGTCACATTTATAATTGCAAAGTTAGCTATTGGTTCACTTTAGCTGATACACCCGGTATACATTTGTTCAACATGATCAGCGATGACATTTTCTTCCTGTGGGCTGAAAACTGTCTGCTTTCCATGGGGCCCATTATATTTTCCACATCCATGATCATCGATCATGAGATATGTCATTTATCACGATCATGACATTAACTTTCCTCCTTTACTGCCTACACTAACATCTTGGCTCTTGATTTATTTCCGTTCATCTTGGAGGCTGTACGAACAATTTTTCATAATTAAAAGCAAATATTTTAATAACAATAACAAACACAGATAGGTACCGTATCAGGGCTAAACACCACCATGTTGTTATTAGTAACGGCAGGCGCTAGACGCAACAGCCGGCCCAACAGTCACATCCACGGAGTATTATTAGTGCCCGGGATTACAATGGAATACGTAAATGTGATATATTTTTAAAATATATTTTGTATATAGCATGGCATTGAGCGCTCTTAAATTTTGAATAAAAATATGCCTTCGCGAAAAAATTGGACAAACTTGATAAAAATTACACGTCTTAGTTAGTCATACATTTTTTTCTCGAAAATTCGTAAGTTGGTAAACCTGCAAAATAAAACAGAAAAACGATTGTACGCAGTTCTAACCTATACAGCTGTGTAGAGCGTCTTATGCTCTAAACGAATGTATAACGATCGACTTCTCAACTTTGCAGGTTAGTTTAGAAATATTTATGTTTACAAATATGTACACCGTGTCAGGGAATACCCCCCTCTCCGGGGTTAGCCGGTTTTACGGTAACACCTACAAACAATCAAGATAATAATAGTTCATACTAGCAATGGTTGATAGCAGTAAATACTATCCAAAACGCCGAATGATATTAATAGGTTAAAAATCTCTAAACAACAAACTCTCTAAACTACACCAATCAATATGCTAATTAATTACGCACTGGGGGAAAAACCCCAGAGGGTGAACAACGGCGGGAAGGGTGATTGTTTTGATATGTTTCTATTTTTAGACATCCGCGTCCGTCCGTCGCTGAGGGTTAACAGCGGCGGGAAGGGGTGATTGTTTTGAGATGTTTCTATTTTTAGACATCCGCGTCCGACCGTCCGTCCGTCGTTCTGCCCAGCCAGGCGGCTAGAGCAGTGTCAAGGTCATCGCTCCCCATCACACGCCCACGGCTCATTAGCGAGATAACAGACTCTCAGAATGTTGTGTTTACAAAATTTTTTGTATAGTATTTATCCTGATAAACAAAGTAAATTAAACATGATTCTAGAGATAATTTAGCAGAATAAATTGTCATTATTGCTCTATTTATGTTTAGAAGGGGATAAATAAATACCCCCGTAGCAGCAAACGTGCATACTCAGCGAATTTCCAATGGATATAATATTATCTTAATACCACATAAAGCCACATACCAAGTTTCATCAATATACATTCATAAATAAACGATTTATGTCATTTTAATTATTCTCCATAAGAATAACATCGCGGCTGAGTATGCAGGTTTGCTGAAATAAGGAACACTAAAAATGGGTTTTTATACAAATATCAATATAACTCAATTAGGTAAAGCCACATACCAAGTTCTATTAATTTATATTCATAATTAAAGGAGATAACACGTTACTTATTCTCCATAAGAATAACATGGGGCTGAGTAATGCAGGTTTGCTGCTACGGGAACTATCAGCCAAAAAATGGGTTTTTGTGCAAATATCAATAGACCATAATGAAATGAAGCAATATACAAGTTTCGTCAGGATAAGTTGGTAAATAAGCGAGATATACAATTTTTCTTATCCTCCATAAGAATAGCATTGGACAACGTACTGTGTTTAACACTTTCAATATCTCAGTAACCAATTGACGTAGAGCAATGATTAAAACACCAAATTGTGCGTATTTTTAAGCTGATTCCAATGGAAAATATAAAATTTCACTTTTTTAAAAATTATGTGTAAAAAACTCAAAAAACCCATTTTTGGGGTACAAACCCCCCCCCAAAATACCTCTTCCGGTAGGTCGATACGTCTGGTTTTCGAACTTAAAAGTCATAAATGCTGCTTTACACGTTTGTACCAAATTTCATCAAAATCGGACCTTTTTTACGAGAGTTATCGCACCCACGGATACACACCAGTTTCAAACGAACGGTGTTTTTGGGGTCTGGGGACCTCAAAACGAAAAGTTATCATGGTCCCGGGCCTAGGTCTTACCATGCCGACTACGGTAATAGCTTCTTCCCTATAGGGGAAATTCACTAAAATGATAAAAATAAACCTTTCGTGACCCCGGTTAAACCGCAACCCGATTAACCCGCTCCCAGATAATCGGGAGTTGACTGTACCTTGGGTTGGCTTTTACTTTCAAGGAAATTATTTAAGTTAAAAATACAAATATCTCAAATTAGTTTAATTGTGCTCTGTGGTATTCAATTTTGGACTAGTAAAAACTCAGTTTGAGATACGGCAGCCAATCTAAGTTCAAAACACCTGAAAAATGATCAGCATTATGAACTTTTTCAAATTTGTTTCCAAAATTCCTCGACTATTCCAAGATTTCCACGTACGGTACACACCCTGCTCCATCATTACAAAATTTGTATAGTCGATACACTCGATACTCTATTTATATAATTTTATTTATTTAGAGGTAGATCACAACTGTAAAAAATAACACATTAATTTTGGTACCGCACTCCATGTTAGTAAACCCACTAAATGAAGTCGTGGTAAAGATACTGCAGATGGTTAGAGAAACAAATGTGAAACTAAGTAGCAAGCTATGTGAGACAGGAGCGTCAAACGATTATTAACTTTCACTCGAGGCTCAACCGAGTATTATGCCAATGTCCAATGGTATAACATGAAATCTGTTGCTCTTGACTGAACAAAAGCTTTGCCATTCCTTACTTCCCTTTCCACTGTCACCACAAATTGAAACAGATATTTACAGACTACAAAATAGCAAGAGCCTAAATTTCCCTCTAAAGTAAGAGTATAAATTTCACTCTGAAGTAAAATCAAGTCCAAGCATTAAGTCAAATAGGAATCTTACCAATGTGGAAGAATTTCGTCAACATTGAGATTTTTGTTGTTGTGTTGTAAGATTTTGGTAACGGCGGATATGGCGTTCTCTGTTGCGCTGATATTTTCTGGTTCTCTTGAATCTGGAGCTGTGATGATTTCTACAAGCCTGGGTAACACTTCGGCACATGATGCTAAAAAAAAAAATAAACAAATCAGGACCCTTCAAAAGGTATAGTAAACACAAGCCTTTATTAAATAAAAATTATATGTTTGAGCGTTGGAACAACAACAACTTACTATTGGGGTTTATTTAAAAATTAACATCTACTGTCAGATTTCTAATGCCTAATGTGCTAACAAGTGATAAGTTTGTCAAATCAGTAAAATATTGTTTATCAATTTAAATTGTGAATTAAGTGAAAATCCGTTCTAATTCAACCAAGAGATCAAGTATAAATTAGGCAGGCTATTAGTTTGTACATAAACCTTTTGGTTTTATTAATTTTTTGAAATAAAGTATATACAGCCCAGCGATTTTTGAGCCCAGAAAAGTAGGACAAAAGTGGGACGAAAGTAGGATGAATTTGCAAAGTTGAGACACACCAGCAAGAAAAATACACTAAAGTCAAACCTAATTCTCAACTAATACAATAGGCAGGCCCTACTATATTTGTTATTATGCTTTAAATAATTATAGCTCTTGTAATCTTTACATAATTATGTTGTATCCCTGGAACCAATGTGGCCAGATAAGGCCCCAGCTGATAATAATAGAGAAATCATTATTATTTGCCATTCATCTATATCTATAAAGGCAAAGCCCTGGTTGACTGACTCCACCACTAATTCTCCATCTTCCCATGTAGGTAGAGAGCTGAAATTTTGTACACTGATTCTTTAGGCATAAAATAGGGAAACTAAATGGCGTAAATGGTTTTCATCCTGATGTGACCTTAGGGCTCCGCCAGAGACCCCGACAAAGTTCCCATGTCATCCTTATGGACATTCAATTTTGTTTGAGCTGATGAAAACACAACAGCTGATCTTGATTCGTAGTAGTTCCACGGGCTAACCACAGAATGCAGCACACACAACTGTAATAGTTTTTATAAATCATTTGCGGGGCGAAGCCTGCAGCTATCAGCTAGTTTATGATATAAAAACAAAATGGAAAACTATAGTTATTTTGATGAAAATATTACTGAAAATATTTGCAATCTTTACTTTCGCTCCCTATACATCGTGTATGGAGAAAATACTGTATTAATTTTTTTTAATTAGAGTTATTAGTGGAAATATTCGTCTTGGTGCTAAATGAACCCAAAAAAGGGATTTTTGAGTAATGTTTATCGGTGCGTGTGTCCATGTGCCATGATATCTCCAGGAGTTTTTAAGGATTACTATCCCCCAAAAACCACTAAAAAATATGAAAAATCCAAATTTCTTAAAAACGTCTCAAGCGGATTTAACTCCAATTTAGTGGTTTGTAGAGCTTCAAGTTTCCAACAAAATGACACTAGTAACCCGCTTTCTGGAAAAATTTGGGTTCAAAAATTACAGGACTTAAAATGTTCCAAAATTCAGTTTGTTTATTTTTGATAAAAACCATATTTTTATTCTAAATAAAATTTACTTATCACTATTTAAAAAAGCTGTAAAAACTAAATAATTTAGAATTTTCAATTATTATTCTACGATTACTGGTTGCAGATAAAATTGATATTTTCATTTAACGGTAAACACAGTATGTTGTCCAATGTCATTCTTATGGGGAATACAAAAATTACCATTTCTTTCACATTTAACTTAATATGCAGGTCAAGATAGGTCATCTTGTAAATAGTAGTGTTAAGTTTTATGATTGACGCAATCTATCTGACAGTGACAGTCAAAAATGGAGGAATCAAGTATTCAAGTATAGCATTGACCAACAGAGATATTTTTAATATGTTGCCCTTAACCCTGGGGGGGATGAGGGGGCATTTTCTCTCATAAAACGACTGTGTGTAGCAAAGGATTCTGTAGCGCCTCCAAAAAAGGGATTTGGGTAGACATTTCTGAAAACAAATTATTAAGAGGATTTTCTGTACCTCCTACCGTACTTTATATTTTATGGCAGTAAATAAAAAATATTCATTACAGTTGGGCTAAAAAGGAGAAAGTATGTGTCAGTTTCCTAATACCGTTTAATTTCGCATTAAATACAAGCAAGCTGGGTTATAAAAACCAAAATACTTGGGTTAAATTATTCTGAACATAAAATGGATGACAATCAAAAGTCATTAATAAATTATATAAAACTAGATTTTTGGCTTTCACAACAGTTCTCAATATTATTAACCTTTTTATTAGGTATTTACTGTGTGTCTGGTTGGTTGAAAGCTAACCTAACCGAAGAACTTCTTTACTATAGGGGTGTACGAGTATTCAAACTTCGAGCTTTTTCGAGCCGAATAATGGCTCGGCTCGAGATTTGCAAAAAAGTTTGAAGTACGAGCCGAACATTTAAAACGCCGATTAGTGAAAAAGATGGTCTACTAAAGTAAATTTAAAGCAAAATCTTTCTAGAATCAATGTTAGAATTCTTGTAGTTTGCGTCGGTAGAGCTCCATAACAAATATAATTCAGCAATGCTTTCGGTTCTTTGTTTGGAAAAAAAAATTAAAGTACTGTAATATTTTTAACTTCCGACTTGATCAACCAACGCAATGGAGCTACTTTCTCTACGCTCAATCACATCAAGTGGACCTATCACACTATTCTGTTTACAGTGCAGTGTTGCCGTTGTCCAGTTGAGTTGTACAATATTTCACAGTTAATAATAATTAATATAACAATCGTACTGCTCCAGAAAAAGTACCCCGGCAAAAAACTAAAATCCATGAAAACACTTTTTCCAACTGTTGCATCAGTTCAATTTTTTCTACAACATATAACATCGTACATTACACAATAACTATATTCCCTGGAGTCTGAAATTACGTCTGGCAACATTGTTGGCGTACCCACTTTGCGAACTGCCTTAAGACGTTGAGTGAAGATGGTTATAAAATTGAATAATGATTTAGTGTGACCAATACCTAGGGACAAGATTGTAGATGATGGAACGCCTAATAATCATGACGGATTTTTAGTGTGCAACGGAAATAGTACTCTCCAAAAATTGGATTGTTGAAAAATCGTCAGTTTACGGTAGAATCTAAAGTAGTTTGAGATAAAGCGAATAGAAATACAACCGTAATCAACTAATCATACTGTTAGTTGTTTAAGTTAACAATATAGTGTCACATCAATGTTGTAATAACTTACACTTCAAAATCACTAATTATTGCAAGGTTCACAAACTCTAAGGATTAAACAAAAATTCTGAATAGTTACTTAACGCATGTTTATAATACCGGTGGTTATATTATTTAAAAGGTTGATAATATTCTATGTACGGCTAACCAAGTGCAAGACGCGATCAAAATGGCGCAGTGTTTTGTTACGCTACAGCTGTGCGATTAAAATTATATTGTTCACTTCGCGGGATTATTTGAATTTGTGAATAAACGTCAGTGGAAAGCTTATCATTTTGTCATTATATGCTATCAAATTGTTAAAGCAGTGATGGAAGAAGAATGCATTGATGATCCTCTTCCACCTTCTGTTTCAGAAGCAGATATAATAGGTTAAGTCTATTAGGTAATAGATTAGGTACAACATAACTTAGGCCAAAGATTATTGGATAACTTATTTCTGTGGGTAAAACAAGATATAAAGACTGGTTGAACTAACTTATATTTATGAAAGGATAACCTTAAATTTACGATTTACTAACAGTTGAATGAGAGATAGGCTACCAGGTTTTGGCAATTCCCTAGGCTAAGGCCTTTGTGTTTTGTTACATGCAGAGAACATATTGACCTTCAGTCCATTTATTATGGCTATTAATAAATACGATAATAAATGCCGATAAACAACCTGTGAGCTTATCAGTCTAGTTAAAAATTTGTAGTTCTCTTCCTTTACGTTATTTTTTCCTATGTAGGCTACCTACTTTGTATTGAAACAAAAATTGTTCGTTACTATCAAAAAGTGGTCTCAATAAATATTCCTTTTTATTAGCCTACTTATTTTGTTATTTTCCCACTGTAGGCCTTTATTTATTGAACATAGGCATAATGATTATAGAAGAAGTGATTAAAAACTGACAAATATTGAAAATTATAACTTATTTTACATTACCATAATGAATCAAATGTTTTTCTTTTAAACATAATATAAATAAAGAATACATATAGGCTTAATTAAAAATGCTTAAAGCTCAAGAACTTTTCCAGACGTTCACTAACTATTACGACCAGCCAAAACGGGTAGTAACGACTGCAAAAAGCGATCGCATGAGTGATTGACCGAAAATGATGATCGCTAACGATTGCGACCGGCCAAAACGCGAAGTAACGGCCGCAAAAGGCGATCGCATCACATAAAATCGCGTGACAATGACGATCGGACCGAGTAATTTCGGCCGTAAATGACGACGGAAAACATACTATCGGCAAAAGTGGTGACCGGGCCACTTAATATCGGCCGTAACTAACGATTTCGTCATCTAATATTGATTATAGGAGTTTGATGGTACTGGCTAAAACTTAGTATTGCTACTCATGTATTAGTTTGAAACCGTGTTTAGATTATCAAATATACGGTGGTAGTCAAATCCCATTACTCTATTTTAAACTGCCAACTGATGGCAAATACTCCTTGAAAATATTCAAAACTCAAAAATAATTGGCACTACTCAACTCGATTAAAAAAAATCACTACTCGCACACCCTTACTACTAAGGAGAAATTCATCTTCTTAGGTGGATGGAGTGTTGAGTTGAACTTTCAATACCGCCAAAATATTTTCTGGTGTGAAATAAAATAAAATTGTTTGTTAACTACAAGAAAAGTATCTTCTTAGATTCCAGCTTTGTTTGCCAAAATGTTTCCCCATAAAATTAAACATTTCACCCGCTCTGTTAAAAAATGCATATTAATTGCTTGGAAAGTAGGAAAGTAGGACAATTCTGCCAAAATTAGGACAATTCCTACATTCCTACTAAAAAGTAGGAATAGTAGGACAACTGGGCTCTCTGTATATATTTTGTAATAGTTATCAATACTTATTAATACTACTGACTGAAAAAGTTAATCTGCGACATTCACTAGTTTTTTATCGTAAACTACAATTTTGAAATATAATTTTTAGCTAGAATGAATATATTTATTTTAGGGATGAGTCAATACCAGAAAAATCTATTTTCGATATCGATACCATCGATACCTACGATTTTTCAGTACCTATAGTTGTTAAAACTATTGTAAAAAACCGTTAAAAATGTATGTTACCATTTAAAATTATTTAGTAGTATTTTGCAGTTAATTATCAAACAAATTGTTTAATGCAATTTTGTACATAATTTAATGTTTATTTCACTAGTATGCTATAGTAATATAGAAAAATAAAACTATTTATTATAAATTCATAATGGGGAAAAACTTGGTTATCTTGCCGCCGTTCCAAACACTCCCCATGCCTTTTGGAGCGCGGGTAAGCGGCGGAAGCATCGCTTCCCATGCACTTCGTAGCGCGGGTAAACGGCGGGGGTAACGATGGTATCGGTATCGACATTGAACGAATGAATCTCGATACCGATATCAATGTCCAAGAATTGGTGGTATCGAGAATCGACTCATCCCTAATTTATTTAACAGGCATGTTAAAACCACATAAGCGGGTATTGAAAGGTAAAAATCATCGGCTCAGATCTGGCGAGGAAAGCTTTCCTTTCTGGAACACCAAACACGCCCATCTAATTTCCCACAAAAAA
Source organism: Allygus modestus (assembly GCA_963675035.1). Taxonomy (NCBI): domain Eukaryota; kingdom Metazoa; phylum Arthropoda; class Insecta; order Hemiptera; family Cicadellidae; genus Allygus; species Allygus modestus. Next base: position 81,799,164 of record OY776116.1, read on the forward strand.
ATAATACAATTTTATATACAGTAGCACCCCGCTTAACAGTCATCAATGGGACTGAGAGCACGGTCGGATTGTAAGAGGAAGACATTTATTTACATGTAGTTTAAATGGAAAATATTGAAATGTATATATGTACAGTAATATTACTGTAAATCATAGATAATGTATTCTGTGATAAACATACTTGAAGAAAATTAAGAGAAACAAATTGAATCATGAAAGAACATAAAACCATCGGTTTTTTGTCACCGGTCTACTTATTTACATTGTCAATAAAGGGTCATCGACAGGAGAAGACGGGAACGGAACGATGCACCGGATGTTAATAACAAACCCCGCCAACAGCACGGTCGGACTAAGCTAGGAGTTGGACCATCCAAGGTGGAATTAGCGGGGTTTTACTGTATTTAATTGTTCTAAATGCAACTTAATAATATTATCCAAATGTTATGCAACAACAATTGAATCATTTGTATTCTGCTATTCGCTTGCCCAATGTAAGTGGACTAGGTTTTACAATAACTGTCTGACAGTCAAACTCGCAACTTAAAAGTTGCGGGTTTTAAATTCACTTTCAAGTCGATGCCTTTGGAGGTTTCAGAATACTATTTCTTAAAAGAACCCAGGAACAAACCTGCAAAGCCGTCGCCAGCGTGCATCCCCAGCACCCCACACCCATACACCGCCGCCTGGCGCACCTCTGGGTTCTTGTTGGTCACATGTTGCAGCATCGGCGCCAGGAAGACACTCTGGTACTTGGCGCAGGCAGGGCCGCCAAATTCTATCACATCATCGAATATACACAGTCCCCACTGGTGATCTGACCACGGCCTGGCTGGTTCCTGTCGTCATAAAGGTGAACTTCATTTTAGTTTAGATCGCAAATTCAAACACTTTAGATCTCCCAGACTAAATTTAATGAAAAATTAGAGGTAAGCGATCTAGTCACAAATTTTGAACTAAACATTTCAAAATCATGATCACTGGCTAGGTCATCTGACCTAGCCAGTTTGAGGTCTGATTTAGAGCAACTTACTTTGATACAAATTACTAGAATAGAAATAAAACTTTGACTATATAGAGGGCATTTTTGAAAGCAATTGACAATAATACAAAGGTACATTAGTTAAATTTAAGTTATGCTGACAAAAAAAGCATCAATTAACCATCCATGTGATGCTCTAGTAAATTTAGAAACAAATTACTTAGTTTTGCCTTACTAATTGTACAAAACAATGATTTGTTATTATTCACCAGGTCTATTGAAAAAACTTAGAACTCTTGATGCTCCTTTATTTTATGGAAAATGATTCAGATTTCCTATTACAGTGAAGGTATTTTTAAAACAAATTGATTAGCTGTCATATCTTTTATTCTGTGGAACTGTTTATAATGTAAATCATATGTTAAAAATATTATTATTGTTTGTATACATTCATTCCTTTATATAAATTTGTACAATTATAATGGTTATACCTTTCAATTATTATTTATTCTTTATGCACTAAAAAAGAATACTTTTCACACAAAAGCATGTGTGCTTTTCTCTTTTTTTTTGTTTGGTGTTTTTGTGCAGTGTGGTTTTGAATAATGCACTAATATCAAGGATATTTTAATTGGTGACGATTTTCAAAGGTAAAATAAACATGGAACCGAATCAATTTCAGGAATTTTTACAAACTATCACAACAGCATTGCAGGGTATATTACAGCCTACAAACAATACTCTTTTGGTTTCAAACTTTGAACCATTTGACAGTTCCAAAGAAAAGTTTCAACAGTATAAGGAGAGATTTGAAAATTATTTAAGACTCAAAAATGTTTTTGATGATAAAAAAGTTTGTGCTCAAATATTTCTCAACAGTATAGGACCTTCTACATATGACTTGTTATGTACATTATCTTCACCTAGAAATATTTCAGACTATACTTATGATAAACTGACTGTGTTACTAGACAATTATTATTAGGGGTGTGTGAGTACTCGAAACTTTGAGTTTTCGGCCAAGTATTTTATTACTCGAACTCGAAGTTTTGAAAACTACTCGAAATTTGAGCGAGTATTTCCCGCCGATTTCCGGATGATCGATAACGATTGCGACTGGTCAAAACGCGTAGTAACGGCCGCAATCGCATCACGTAAAATCGGCCGAAAATTACGATCGCGAACGATTGCGACCGGCCAAAACGCGAAATCGGCCGCAAAAGGCGATCGCATCACGTAAAATCGGCCGAAAATGAAGACGGCGAACGATTGCGACCGGCCAAAATACGTAGTAACGGGCGCAAAAGGCAATCATATCACGTAAAATCGGCCGAAAATGACGACCGCAAACAATTGCGACTGGCCAAAACGCGTAATAACGGCCGCAAAAGGCGATCTCATCACGTAAAATCGGCCGAAAATGCCAATCGGACCGCGTAATTTCGGCCGTGACTAACGGTTTCGTCATTTAATTTTGATTATAAGCGATGTCTGGACCCAGTGAAATTGGCCAAGTGACAACCGGGCCCTGTTTCATCAGCCGGAAACAAATGTCAAACCGTGTTTTGTTTGTCAATACGTAATCCAGTTTGATTGTACTGGCCGAAACTTTGTATTGCTACTCATGTATTAGTTAGAAACTATGTTTAGATGATCAAATCTAGGGTGGTATTCAAATGCCATTACTCTATTTTAAACTACCAACTGATGGCAAATACTCGCTCGAAAATACTCGAAACTCAAAAATAATTGGCACTACTCGACTCGACTCGATTAAAAAAATCACTACTCGCACACCCCTAAATTATTATCCAAAACAAAATGAGATTGTTGAACAACACAAATTATTATCCAGGGTTCAAAACGGTAACAAATCAATTTCAGATTATGTGACTGCTCTCCGGAAACAAATATCTTTATGCAAATTAACTTGTTCTGCATGTAGAGCTCCAGTATCCGAATTATTCTTAAGAGCTCAATTTATCAGAGGACTTCATGACTCAACTATTAGGGAAAATCTTCTTCAACAAAAAGATTTAACTTTTGCCTTGGCAGTAGACAAAGCATTTGCTATTGAGGCTTCTAGGATAGGCAATAATACCATCAAAGATTTTTCCAGCTCACAATGTTCAAGGGATATAGAGATTAAGAGGGCAACAACCAAATCGAATGGAACCACAATTCAGGAAGGAGCAGGCACTCCACACCTTCCAGACAGAATTCAGCACCTCGCATACGGCGACAACGGCAATCAACGCCCAGGACACGTTCATCTTGTTGCACTTGTGTTAAAGCATGTTTATCTCCGATGTGGCAAACATAACCACAGTTCTAATGAATACAGATTACACAGGTCACGAGTACATTTTAAAGAATGTAACAGAGATGGTCACGTTGCTAAGTTATGTATCAAAACTACTATCCAAACGAAATGATTCAGATTCAGTTAAAAACACAAATGACAGCCAATCAGTTCAATCGGAAGATAATGATCTTTACGGAATAGGACAAATATTTAATATTTAAGACACACATTTGTCTGATACAGATAAATTTATTACAACAGTTCTAATCAATGGACAACCGCAAAGGTTCGAGGCAGTCTCTGGTTCTGCTCACACCTTATTCCTAAACAAGATTTTGATCGATTACATATTCCAATTGGCTCACTTCAACCTACTACCGTAAAATTCCGTTTTTACACCAGGGAAGTATTTTCACCCCTAGGAATAGCTTCTGTAAAGGTAGAGCTAAATGGAGTTTCGTAAAAGCATTACATATCTAGGGTTTGTTGTTGAATACAACAAAATTTCAAAGTCTCCAGCTAAAGTTTCATTAATACTTAATTTAATTAAGTAGTTTCATTTTAATTTAATGCTGAACCCCCAAAATTAGTTGATGAAGTATTAAAGTTTTTGGGTCTCGTAACGTATTATTCAAAGTTTATACCTTCAGCTTCTACTCTGACTTACCCTTTTCGTCAATTACTTATCAAAAACAAAAAATTTCACTGGAACAAAATCTGTGCAGATGCCTTCAACAAAATAAAGTGCGATTGCTTCTGACCGAGTGTTGGTTCCTTATGATCCTACTCCACCAATCTCCCTAGCATGCAACGCTAGCCCTTACGGCATTGCTGGTGTCCTATCTCACAACATTAATGGAACTGAACACCCCATTACTTTTGCATCACGTTCACTCACAAAAGCTGAGAGTCAATACAGTCATCTAGACAGGGAAGCAATTGAAATAGTTTTTGCAGTTAACAGATTTTTCCATATTTATTTGGACGCAAGTTTGATCTTATAACGGACAATCAACCACTTACACGAATATTCCATCCAATGAATGTACCACCTATGTCTGCGGGTTGATTAACCATTATGCTATGATGTTTTTCTCAGAGGTTTTTGAATACAATATCAGACATAGAAAAGCTTCTGAACACACAAATGTTGACTACCTCTCAAGGTCAACAATAGCAGAAAGTACCAGGGAATTGATACAGCAACTAATAAAGAAGTAGAAGAAATTGAACAAATCTCTATTTTGCAAGTATCTTTAATTGACATCTCTAGCAAATCAATTGCTCACGAATCTGCAAATGATGAAACAATAAAACCTATTCTTAAAAAACTTAAGGATGGTACAAATGATCCACTGTATTCACTTAATCAAGGAGTCGTCTTCAGAGGAGAGTGAGTTTATATTCCAGTATCGCTGAGGCTACACATTCTACAAGAACTACATTCTACTCATGATGGAATCGTGAGAATGAAGCGGCTTGCACGCAGATACTGCTATTGGCCTGGAATCGACAAAGATATTGAACACCATGTCCGTTCTTGTATTCCATGCGCTTTAAATCAAAATCATCCAACTAAGATATCTAATTCTTGGGAAACACCAACCACAAATTTGGAAAGAGTTCATATGAACTACGCAGGACCGTTCAATGGCCATCATTTCCTTGTGGTTGTTGATGCCAAGTCTAAATGGCCCGAAGTGAAAATTACTCTTCTCCTACTACAGCAATCACAATTAATTTCCTTCAAGACATATTTTCCAGCTATGGATATCCAACAGTCCTAGTTTCTGACAACGCTTCCATGTTCACTAGCAGTGAATTTCAACAATTTTGCAATGAAACTGGCATAATTCAGAAATTTTCAGCTCCTGGACATCCAGCCACAAATGGATTGGCAGAACGCTATCTACAAACTATCAAGCCAGCTTTAAAAATGAGTGTAGAGGAACAGTCATCATCATCTCTATTACAAAAAGTAAGAGACTTTATATTTCGTTACCGTGCTACACCTCTTCAATGTGTGAAGTCTCCAGCAGAGTTGTATCTCAACCGCAAGATCCGCTCAAAACTAGATGCACTTCGCCCACCAACCAATGTAAATTCACGTAAAGATCATTCTCAAGTACGGCGCTCATTCGTAAGTGGGGAGAGAGTACTTATGCGAATGGGAGAACAATGGAAATTTGGGAAAATACTGCCTCGACTTGGAACTTTGCACTACCAAGTTCAACTCGACTCAGGACACATTTCCAAGAGACATATCAATCAGCTGAAACTAACAGAAGTCCCAGAGGCCAATACAACTTTAACACTTTCGCTGCTGCAAACATGTTTAAACATGAAATTTGCTGCCGATCGGGGTTTGCCGCAGCCAACGCGTTAAACAAATCCAATGATGAGGCTACCATAATAAAACAAGAATCGAAACCACCAAAGAACGTTACCTTCAAGGTTAAAATCAAAACTCAGACCTTATACTCTTACCTCATCCTCCTCTAGACCACCCACCTGTTATCCACAGTCCTAATCATCAACCTGTCATCCAAACTCAAACTCAACCACCTCTGAAGATTTCAAGACAAATTAAACCTCCTCAACGATATAGTCCTTGATCTTTTTCTTAGTGAGGAAGAATCTGTCATATATTTTATTCTGTGGAACTGTTTACAATGTAAATCATATGTTAAAAATATTATTATTGTTTGTATACATTCATTCCTTTAAAGAAATTTGTACAATTATAATGGTTATACCTTTCAATTACAGTGGAACCTCGATAACTCGAACCTCAGGGGGAACGGCAAAAATTTGAGTTATCGAATATTTTGAAATATCGAGGTTCGACTTATCAAGGTGATTTTCCACAGACTTCGACTTATTGAGGGTCACGGTAACACGATAGATGGATCATGGAAGGGTATAATCCTTACATAAGTTCGAGCTATGTATAAAAAATAATCATACCGTATAATAATTATTATTAAAATTATAATAGATTTGAACAAGTTTAAATGTCTAAAATAAGCCCGGAAATATATTGTAAAGCTTCTCTGGTTAACGTAGTAGAGGACGAAATACTTCCTTCATTGAAAATATTGTAGAGGAGGAAAGTAAACAAATAATGACTCACAGTATGGTATTTTGGCGATGTTTTGCCCATTCGACTACTTCCTGTCTATTTTCTAGACTTTTTGCTCACTTCTTATCACCTGCCCCAAACAAATCCCTCCCCCTTACGGAAGTCAGTTCTGACCAACTACGCATCAATTTCGTGTTTCTGTTTTAATGTACTGTAGGGTATTAAAATAATTTGCAAAACTAAAAGGGGACAAAACATGATAACAATTGAAATTGCAGAGCATTGTTGGAATTTGGGTAAAGCAGTAAGACACTCTTTTTGTTTTAAAATTATCAACAGTGTTCACAGGTGTTCCAAACTGCTTCCCGATGTCACTGTTTTTATTTCCTGTGTCAATAACCTCAAATAGTTTTGAAATTCTCCTCATGGGGTAGAGTTTTACCAAACTGCAAACACTTCGTAAAAAACAACCTAAAAACTACGTTTCACGTACTACATCCAGAACCTCTGAACTCACTAATCTGAACTAACGACTCAGAACACAAACCTAATCAAATCAAAACCATTTTATTAAAAAAATATATATAATTTACAACAATATGAGACTGTTCCTTATTTATGAAATGAAATCCTCACATAGGTGAAACCCGTGCGTGAGATGAGTGTGTTTGATATGCGTGTTACTCATCAACATAAATTTGTTGGTTGTTTTACCGACACCAGGAGCACCCGGGAAAGAGATTTAGTGGGGAGAAAGGGTTGAGATATCCGGCTGCAAAGTCACTGGAGGTTTGGTGAATGAACAACTTTGACTTATAGAGGTTCTCTAGTAAATTCTTCGACTTATAGAGGTACGGCAATTGTACATATTCGAGTTATAGAGGTTCTACAGCTAACCAGCTTTGACGAGGTGCGGCGACAGGCTAAGAATACTGCAAAAATTCGAGTTATCAAGGTGTTTCCTGTAAACCCTTCATTTCGACTTAAAGAGGTAAAATAACATAGCATTAGGTAAGCAAGGGGAATGTCAAAAATTTGAGTTATCAAGGAATTTGACTTATTGAGGTTCGAGTTATCAAGGTTCCACTGTATAATTTATTCTTTATGACTCAAATAATGCACTAATATCAAGGATATTTTATTAGCACAATTTAGCCAGATTTCTGTTATGGTCTACTCACCAACAATTTTACAAAATGGACAACAATTTGATCCAGGAAAGGGAAAAAGTCTGTTTTGTAGGCGAGTAAAAGAGCATGAACGATGTCTGAGATTTTGCTCAACATGTAAATGTCGTCATTGATGTCATCTTCCAGTTGTTCTTCAACTACCTAAAAAACAATAGAACAGATTTAATAGATAACTAAATTAGTGCTCATAGTCAACACATTTCTTGGAAAACTTTGAGTTGCCTAAAAATATAAAATGGTTTCCAAATGGACAGAGAATGACTTATCCTGTATATAAATATACTAGCTATATTCAGCAACCTGTATACTCAGTGAGTTTAAAATGAATGCACTTTCCAAGTTTCTTCACAACAAAGGTAAACTTCAGTTTTTAGAATGTTCTAGGTTAGGATTGTGAAGATGGATTGTAAATAATTCAAAACTGATCGCACATATATGAACAAATTCGACAATTCAAAAAAATCTATTAGCAAACTCTGTAAACAAATTATTTTATGGCATTTTTCACCAAAATAGAACGGGAGGAAAAATTCCCAAACATAACGATTGAAAATAAAACTAATGAGTAGGTAAATAAGGCAACATTTTTAGGGTTAAACATTTGCTGGGATAATCACATAGAACACATATTTAGCCCTACCCTATTCCTAAAACCTCATTTTTGAGATAGATGAATTTGGAGATCAGTTATGAGTGATAGAGTGATTTATTAAAATGTAGTTCCCCTTCTTCAATAGGGTTTTGAGATAAATTTGATGCTTAAAATAAAAGACAAATCAAAAATTTAAAATATTTTTTAAAAAGTAAATTCATTTACTCAAAAAATAGGATTTGAAAGAGACTAAATTAGCAAAATAATGTCATACAATTTTAAAGATATATAAAATCACACAATAATAACGGGGCCAATTTACGATCTGATACCAAGACTTAAACCCCAGTAAATCACATTTCCTCAAAAAACTAATTCTAAATAAAACAGTTAAAAACCCAACAAAAAAACTCTTGACAGATAACTTAGGCTCTTACTTCATCATAGTCTTCGTCTTTCCTTTTTTCCAGCCTCTCGACCTCTCTTTCGAAATGGTCCTTCAGCTGTTTATCCAGAATCTTTAGCAGTTCTGACATGTGAGCCTCTGACAAGCATCCGTTGCCCAGAGTCTCGATGCACTAGAAACATATCAATTGGTTTAATTTAAATATTACAAAACATGAATACTTTTACAGGGTTTAAGGTGAGGCAAGATCACTCATTAAAGAAAGTATTTCCAAAATAAAAAATTCTTGTCTGAAATTTATTATATTATTGTAAAATTTAAAAAAAACCTTTACATTCCATTCCATATTTGTATTTCATTTGTAAATATTTACCATGGCTATATTTTGACTGTTATTTGTCTTTACAAAATGTCTTAACAGTGGTAATTACTTCAGAGGCTAAGGACAAAATCAATAAATTTATTGCAAAACTGACAGCCTGACAAAAATTCAATAATTGTCAATTGTTGCCGTCAACTGCATCAGTTGAAACATCAGTGGCTCTCATTCAAACACTGTTACCGGTACGTGAGTTGACAGTCAACCGTTGACTACTTACTATAACAGAGGCTGAAGGAAACGGTAGAATGAAATCAACAAGTTCAAACCAATTACCATGTATGATTTGTCCAATGAAACTTGACAACAGAATAGAACAGAAATCTTCTATTCAAAATTATATTCATATGCCTTCATTAACACTTCATGAGAAATTAATTTATCTCAGAAACAAAACTGATGTATACTTTTTCCCTTTATTCTATTTCAAACAATGTATTTCCTTAACATAAAATATAAGTATGGTAGCATGTGTACAACATTATCTAGTATATGATTTTTTTCAGAAACTTTCTCTAAATTGGCGGTCATTTTAAATCAAATTAAAATAAATAAAATATGTATTATTCAGTCGAGTTAATCCAGCATCAGTGATGTTTTCACTGACACAGATAACCCACGAGATGTAATTAAGGATTCAAATCCAAGGCCGACCACAGTATGAATTGTTTCGATCGGCACTACTTTTTTTAGTACTGCACTGTAGTGTGTAAAACCTTCAGTGACGCAATATGTGATTAGGTTAGTTCCGAATTTCACCGCAACTTATACCTGACAAGCAGCTCCTTTGTCTAATAAACACAAAATAAAAAAATAAAAATGAAAAATCGCCAGGAGATACCTTGGATTAGTATCTACATACCAAATTTTATCAAAATAGGACCATCGGTGTCATCTCTAGGTTTGTATACATCCAAATAGACAGGTATACTATCAAAAAACTTCTTTTGGGTTCAGGGAGTACCGTACTAAAACAAACACTTCCACCGATAACTCAAATTAAAAAAAACAGATGAAAACAATTCTTTCTCCATATACTATCTATAATGGGAGAAAGTAAAACGAGGTAATAACGGAGAACAGCATACTTGAAAGCGGGTAAAATACCATATGGCTCTAGTCACCTTGAGTGGGTGGAAACGTATTCGTCTACACCAGCTGATCGAAAAATTACATTGGTTTTGTTCGCTTCACAGATAGACTAGATGGGTATGTCGCAGGAGATTGGAATACAGAACCACAGTACACATCTTCAAGGCATCCTGTGACTCACCTTGGCCATAGAGTACATGAGTTCAGACAGAACGTCGCTCTCCGGCTCCGTACTGATGGCCTTGAGCAGCTCGGGACAGATGTAGTTCCACATCTGCAGCAGGTACTGAGGCCCTGCGCACACACAGACACCGTCACAATGACAAACAACAGCAGGAGCTTGTAATGGTGATCAAATGTTTATTTCACATATTCAGGCAAAATATTAGAAAATGACTAAAACAGTAATGATAAAGATAATTATGATGGGTTTAAATCAAATTCCAGGTATTAGAAACTAATAAATACATTCGCTTCTAATTCAAACAAGTTTTAGACAGTTTGTTTCATATAAAAAGGTTTTCATGGTGCCATAGTCCCCATCAAATACAAATTCTTTAGTTGGCTACCCTATTTTCTTCACTTCACCCTCCTTTAGGATGTTGTAATGTTTTAATTTTATTTTTGTGCTGAGTCTCTCAGGTTATTACTAAGGACGTGTTGGTTCAAATATTCTTCAGTTAAGTTTTTAATAGATACTGGTTGTCGGTTATTGGTTCTGAATATAGGCTGCTATTTACAAAATTATTTTGAAAATCAGTTTACACTAGAAACATACTTTATATAATGCAAAGTAAAATTTGTTAATACTGGTAAACTGTGGTTCGGTTGCAGTTTCAGACGATGTAACGCAGTATTTTGTCATTTCAGAGTATGCCACACACACATACGAACACAATAGACGCATTGGCTAATGTATTATCCACATGGGCATTTAATGCTGATATTACATGATTTGGTTGTCTATTCAAATCAAATCTTCATTTACACAATCCACATCAAGTACGTAAATGGTGTCCGTTATCCTACATACCATTTATGGTACTAATAAAAAAAAATAACAGTATTAAAATACCTATTTTTTTATTGAAACATTACATATTAACTAGACATGTTTACAAATTCATTAAAGGAGTAACTCATTAATCAAAAGCGATTTCAATTTATTTTTAAGCTTGATTCGATTCAGTTCTTCTTTTATATTGACAGGCAAAATATTTTAAAATTTTGTCCATGTAAATGCTAATGTAGTGCATAAATTAAAAGTTTTCCCAGGCTGACCAAACTTGCAGCAATTCAGTCTTGCAATACAGGATAATCTATTGTAAGCTATATGAAGCATTTAACCTATTTCAACACTGCTATAGGTAACTGATTTGGAATAGAGCTTGAGCAGTTGCAATTACACAAGTGCAACAAAGATTAGCAACCTTTAATCTGAGCGCACTCCAGCAAACAAGGCAGACTCTGAGCCGCGGCCGTCCGCACTCCGTCGTGGAAGTAGAACTTCAACAGCGGCACCATCAGCCGAACAACTTCCTCCGCGTACTCAGCGAAACCCTCTTTCAGCTCTCGGGCGTAGCACACCAGCATCTCACATGCTGACGCCTTGTCTTCAAGACCTAGAGGCGATTGATTACATTGCTTGTTAAATAGAATTGTGAATTTCACATCAAATTCAACCTACCGTAGTAGGTTTTATAATTAGTAAAAATACAAGTAATCACACAAAATTAAGAAGCATTAAAGTCAACAGGGAATTATAACAGGGTGTTAGGGGTGGGCGAGTACTCGAGTTTCGAGTATTTGTTCGAGTACTAAGACTACTCGAAGGCCGAGTCGAGTAGTAAAAATACTCAAAACTATCAAGTTGAGTAGTTGACTACTCCCGCCGTTTACCCCGAATAGTTGACAGTTGTATATACTCCCGCCGTTTACCTACGTTTACGCCGCTAACAAATGTTTAACAAAATAAGTGACTGAAATAAAGAACAATAAGCTTAAAATCTATTTTTAGCTCATATGAGAGGAGACAACAGGTGGGTTATTTTTGGATACCTGTGAGTTAAGATAAGTAAGAGAGGGGTCCACAGGGAATGTCTGAGTCGGGGGGCAAAAAATCACTTTCTCGTTCAAATGTTCTGGTTTTGATAAACTAACCCAAAATCTTTGTATAGATATATATTTGTAATACTTGTATTTTGTTTGTTATTGTTGTTGAAAACAGTATATATTTATTATTATTCATTTAAATCATTATTCATTCGTGGTAAAATAAAGATTAAATCAAATAAATAATAACATTTTATGTAGAGATGTGCGAGTACAGGTTTTTTAAGTCGAGTCGAGTAAATGGCAAAAGATTCGAATCTCGAGTTCGAGTTGAGTATACAAATAAAAAACACATAGGTTGAGTTAAATTGGATCAAACCAGTGTATAGGGTTCCATTTATAAATGTTGTTATTAAAATATACTTTTCTTGTCACTATGCCCTGAAAATAACAATAGTAAGTCAAATAAATGGATTCCTGCTTCATTTGAAAAAGATAAGTACATTTATCTGAAAATAAATCATACCAAAGTTATTGCCTAACATTTTGCCATGAAGGTCAAACACTTTTAATATTTTGGTATTAAGGTTTTTATAACCTATGGTATTAATTAACAGTTTCATCAAAAAATAATTTAAGTTTTTTATTTTATTTCCTATTTTTTATTTAACCTACGTTTTATTGTATATTATGTTTAGGCCTAAGCTACATCTTTCTACGAATGGAGGAAATAAACATTTAGGCCTAAAAGTTAAAATAAACGTTATGTTAATATTTAAAAGGCCTATTACATGGTAAAGCATTAACCTACTTACTTACCACACAAAATGTATTTACTAACATATCTTAGCATTCATTTTAACACTAGTAGTCCTAATAAGAACAATCAGTTAATAAAAACATGAAGATACTATGTTTGAAAGTGCCCGGCAAATCAATTGATAAAATTGAAGCCATATCTTAAAGAGTTTCAAAATATTAAGAATGATTTAAAAAATCATTAATGAAACTTAAACAAAGCCTAAACAAATCACTTGTCTTTAAAATCAGCTCAATGCCAAAGGACAATAGTTGAGCCTAAAATTAATGGCTGGAATTTTGTTGAGTCTCTTTTGACTCAATTTCAATTACTATGGAACAAAAAACAAGCACAAACTTCTTATGCTTACCTATTAGATTTCATTACAGATTTGTTTTTGAAATTTTAATTTTTTTTACAAAGTTAGGTTAACCTAAAAGTGGACTATGACTATACAGGCAGTGTTCCTACAACTCAATCTGAAGGTCCAGGTAAATCTTCCTTTTTGGTGTAAAGAGTAGGCTAACACAAATTTATAAGCCACAACTTACTTATTTATTAATAAAACACTAAAATTCACATCACAACTAACTCTTAACACCTCAAATGCGTTGACACTTAATTTGAATTTACAGACGAGCGCGGCCGCGGACGACCCGTGGCAGCGCGGGTAAACGGCGGGAGTAAACTCGCTCGAAACCTTCCGAGTTTCAGTAAAACATCGAGTTTCAGAGCCGAACTTGGCTCGAACTCGAAATTTCGAGTACTCGCACATCTCTAATTTTATGTTTATAATTAAAGTTAAATATGAATAAAGCATTGTTTTCCGTACAAAAATAAAATGAGTTTTTTTTACATTTTAAAGAACTACTCGACTCGACACTCGAGTAGTTTGATTCAATGCTCGACTCAACTCGATTTTAAAAAAACACTACTCGCCCACCCCTACAGGGTCTACCAAATTTTCCAAACAAAATTCTCCCCTTTTTTCCGACCATTTTGTTCACAATTATCGACTTTACGTTATGTTTACACAGATACTTGTTGCTTTTCCTGAGAGAATCTGAGTCATAACACTTGATATGTTGCAAGTTTGCATACATATTACTGTTTTCGTAATTTTATTTCAATTAATATTTTTCCTTTGTTTGCTCTTTAGGACAGTTTACGATAAGCTTAACTCCTCATTGGAATTGGTAAATACAATTACAGAAAATTTCACCCTAATCAGGTCAACAGTTTTTACACGATTAAATACACAAACAAGTTAAATAATGCAGATAACTGATAGAAAACTTGATTGCATTACTGGAAATTAATATTTTTAAGACCATACACAAAAATTATGGGTTAAATGTATTTTTTTACTACCAACACTTTATAAGCATTTGTTTCAAACCATAAGTTGTAGACAATGGGTAATGTGAATAAAAAATAGCAATTGCTCTTATTTAGTTAGCATTGAGTAAAAGCATTTGCTAGGCCTTCTTTCACATTACCCAATCATTATTTAAGGTAGATTAATTAAACTCTTAGGATTTGATAAATATTGGGATTTAATAATTTGAGTATAACAAATGTAATAACAGTTTATACAAATTTTTCTGACACAGTAAGTCACTGTGTTTTAATGTAATGTAAGACAGTTTGACATAAATTAAATACTTTTGAAAATTGAAAATGTGATGAAATCTACAAAAAGTCAAGGTAATAATAGTTAATACTAGCGATGGCTGATAGGTCAAAGTTTAACTCGTTTGCATTTCCGAACGCCAATACACCGAACAGTATGCTAATTAATTCCGCTCTGAGGGCAAAAACATGTGAGGGTAAACAACGCTGGAAAGGTGATTGTTTTGTTCGATTTCTATTTTTAGACATCAACTTCCTTCCGTCTGTCCGTCTCTAACCAGTGCAGCTGGCCAGGAGCAGTGTCAAGGTCATCGCTCTAGCACGCGACCACGGCTCATTAGTGAGATGACAGACTCTCAGATTATGTTGTACTTACTAAATTGTTTGTATAGTATTTATACTGATAAAAGTTAATTTCATCGAAAAGAAAACTAGTTGCATCTGGAGCAGCATAACCTCCATCACAGTACGCGACAACGAGCAAGCGTGGTCAGACCTGGGTCAGACCAACTCTGGTCTAAATTTAGACACAAACAGGCAGAGCGAGCTGCGTAGTAGCAGGCGTGACAGCGTTTCCATTGCAACACACTCGTTTCCACAGAAAAAAAACCTACCCTCTCTCCTGATTCGTTCTTCTTTTCCGTGAAACTGTGACACTTAGGAAGAAACTCTCGAAGGATTGAAGGAAAATGATTATTTTTATCGTATGAGTCCTTGTTGAGTTTTAGGCGGTAATGACTTCGCTGTATTTTATTTATAGAGTTCGTACGTTTTTCCCGACTAAGATTCAAAATCCCGATTTTTCACAACTTTTCCCGACCCTAAAAAAATCCCCCCTTTTTCCCGACTGGTAGACACCCTGTACACCAGTACAGGTGTTTCTTCACAAACAAACAACAGCTAGAAGCATTCGTTAAAAGCCCACCTACAATATTGATACCATAATAAAACATATGCATCACATTGAATAAATATAAGTTTTTCAATCACACATTTTATATAGTAAACCTGCCTAAACCCAACGTTTCATATACTTAAGTTGTAATGTGCTAGTGATAGTTTGCATATAATACATATAGTGTTTGTAAATAGTACTGAGTAGGGTGTGATTCAACTGGGAACTGTGTTATACAGTATTGGTAAGTTACTACTGTCGGGAGACCAAATTTCATAATTTCTTAAATTATTCTAGATAAATTTCTTGCCTTATAAATAAATATTTTTGAGGATTTTCAGATGAGATCAGCCAGCTGGGATAGGATAAATATGTTGGTTTTATATCAAGTATTACTAGAATATAATCAATACAAATTAAAATTTAGGTTAGGAAGGAAAAAGGAAGGAAAACTTACAATAGACATATTTTTTATTCAAATCATTGTAGTAATCATCTGTAAAATACAAAGCAACATGCATTAACATCAACAGAATAATCTATAGATAAAAAGTAATATACTAAAAAGTAAAATATAATATACACCACATAAGGGTGTGCGAGTATTTGATCGAATCCAAATTTAATAAATTATTTTAGGGTTACAGTATTTTCAAGTGAATATTTGCCATCAACATGATTTGGCATTCAGCACTTTGAAATCGTTTGCAATTCCCTGCCAATCTGATATTATTAAGTATTTTTGAAAACTTCCCGAGTATTAAAATACTAAACACAATAGACAAATTTTAGAGTGCATGCATGCCCCTAATATCAGTTCACTTTGAAATGAGCTTATACAGGATATGCCAATCTGATATTATTAAGTATTTTTGAAAACTTCCCGAGTATTAAAATACTAAACACAATAGACAAATTTTAGAGTGCATGCATGCCCCTAATATCAGTTAACTTTGAAATGAGCTTTTGCAGGATATGCATAAAACAAATCCCATACTTATGAATCTCTTAGGGAGTTGAATAGGTCTTCTGTATAAAATTCTCTAATTTTTCTATATTTTACCAGTTAATCTAGCAAGAAATGCCATTTATTAAATCAAAATGTTATGTTAAATCATGTAGATACTTTTACTTAGATTTCCCAAAGTGAAAATTATTTACATTTTTATGAATAATTATGAATGTAATACAAAAAGTTTTGGTATGTTGTTTGGCTTATTAGAAAGGAAACAAGGAACTAAGAAACTGGAGAAAAATAAGTTTTTGATGCGTGTGGTGGTCGTGTGAAAGTAATGTGATGTTTTCATTGCCTAGTATAATCCTATACTCTAATATGAGCAATGTCTGTCTGCTAAATTACCTCATAATCCAGCAGAAGGATTTTATTAAAACTTTGGAATTAGGTACTTTTAGACCTAGAAATACGATTGATACAAATCTCAACCTCAGGAAAATTCATATTTGTTAAAAATCTTGTTTGAAAATGGTAATTTTAACATCGGGCTTATGGATATTCAAATCAAAACAAAAGAATCATAACTGCTGTGATCAAATTAATCAGTGAACTTTCAAAGTAGCACTTACACAAGGTAAAGTATCAACACGTGATTTCTTGAAAACAGTAACTAGAACCATTGAATAAAGATTGTATATAGACATATTTTTCACCCCCAAAACGAATAAAATATCATCGAGCATGGCTCGGTCTCACCAGTACTAATTCAGTAGAGTGAGAAATGCTGAATTGTTCCTGTTGTTAAAGTAAATATATGTATCAGTAGGTATTTAATCTCTGCCAAGTTGATCACTAGTAATTACCAGCAGTCTTGATGCCGAAGTTCTGCTGCTCCCCCAGCGATATGAACTGCCACTCGACGTCCTGCGATATCTCCTCCATGTCGTCGTTGTCCAGCAGTGCGATCTCTGGCTTCATGGAGGCCGCCCGCATCACCGGCCCGATCACCAGCGGCAGGTACTGCTCAAACTGCTTGCCTACACAAGCGGTCAACGTTCACTGTGCTATCGTTCTGCTGTGACCTTTACCTAAATGCGGTATGAGTAACGGGCTCTTCGTTCTAGCTTACTTGTGTGCGATACGAGTAACTGGTTACTCGCTGCGAGACCGACAATCAGTGCACGATATATCAGCTGCAAACACAGGTGGAGCGCTCTAGGTGAAATTAAAGGAACTACCACTACCTTGTTTACCATATAGTAGCTCAGGATTGGGATCTAACATCATAACATGTTACTCGTGCCGCATATAAGTTATGGATTTCAGTTTGTTGTTGAACAAATAAAGAATTTACCTTTACATATATGAATTCAAAGTACAAGTAAACGATTACTTGTATCGCACACCAAACAGAAGAAAGTTTTCAATGTGTATGAAATATATTATATATATATATATATATATATGTCTAATGTGCAGAACGAGTAATCGGTGCCTGGAGAATGATTGTTAATTTCGGTCTCCACACATGAATAATGAATTTGTAATGCAGTGAACGTTTTAAAGAAACTGTTGGTAAAGTAAAACTTTAGATTTGTAATGTTAATTTGATTTTTAATGTGAATCCCTCTCACTCATACCTAGATGATGATCACTGGCCTTTTACAAACCCAACCAACATAGGACAGCTTTAACCAGTTGGTCTTAAAACTTAAATTACATTTTTAAGTAACAAAAGAAAGCTGTCCGAATCATCTTCAATTTGAGACCTAATCAGTCAGCAAAAGAATATTTCAAAACTTTAAAAATTTTTTTGGACAATATAGTTACGATACGGTATTGATAGGAGTTCAAAATCCTTTAAAGCAGAAATATGTCCAATCTCACCGATATACTACTCAAAATAAAAATACCATCATTCCCACTCACCACAGACTAGAATTTTAAGATAAAAAAACTTCATATTGGATCAAAATTCTTAAGTAAACAGTTTACTTTGTTAAAAACTGAAAATAATATCAATCAATTTAAGAATATGATTACAAATTATCAGTTTTCAGTTTTCAGTTTGGAATTTGACACTATTCTCATGTATTATGTACCGGTATACATATCGTGGATTTTATTTTATTTTTGGTGTATCAGATAGGCCACAGTATTATGTAATAATATATCGTGCAAATCTAGAACACAATCTACACTACAATAACAGTTATTATCAGTTTGAGCTTAAACAAAAAAATAGTTCTTCAAAAAGTAGAGGCATGAATGACTAAAATATAACAATATAAATTATTTATTGGATGAAAATTATAATACTCATTAAGGGCTATTTTGGTGAACCCATACCCTCCAAAACAATAGGGACATTCAATCATTCTTTCACATCACTAGTGGCTTAGTTCTCTTGATCCATCAGAGGGAGCAAATCATCTGATTCCTTTCCAACCAAGCCAATGGAATGGATTAGACTTAAACCTCAGACTTGTTATCAGTACAAGACCTCGAGTCTCTCAGCTTACCCATGACTTTGCATATCCTGGCCCATGCAGAGATGAGGTAGGAGGTCTGAGGGTCGTCGTCAGGGAGGTCTGTGTGCGTCTTCAGCAACAAGTCCATCACTTCCACTGCATCGGCCATGAACTGTGCAGACAATTAGGGATCAGGACAGTTAACACAAAAACAGAAACAGCAGGAATCTGATTTTTTGTATCTATCGAATTCTAAAATATTTGTTAAAGATCAGTTTTCTCTTGAAAAATTGTCAGGGTATTCATTTTAACAAGAATTTCAAAATCAAACCCCACTATTTATGATGTTTTTAGAATTCGGACACAATTTTTAGATATTTCCATTCTCTGGTATTTTTCCTAAACTTATCAGGTAAGGAGAAAAGGGTGGTATGTAAGTTTAATTTTTTAAACATTAGAATTCCATGTACCTATAACAGTAATTATTTTTTAAACAAAACGTCTTATGTCTCAAAATTCACATTACATTTACGGTCTATGTATATTTGATGAAAATTTGTTATTCTTGTAATTTCCCCACACTTTTCAATATGGTGGCAACTATTAAATATTTTTAATTTGATCATAATTTTCCAATGTATATCTAAAGGAAACAAAACGTCTGACCTTGACTCCTTAAACTCACTAAATTTAGGGGAAAATATCAATGAATACAATTATTATTATAACTTTGTCTACAATCTAAATAACTCATACAAAGCCAGGGTTAGCGTTTGAAATTTTAATTGAAAATTTAATGGACACTGAACATTGCTCAAGTAGTTTCCCATTTAAAGGTTCCTCTAAGTCTTATGATGTCTGAGATACCAAAGGTGTCCCAGTAAATATGACCACCTAATTTAATAAAAACATTATTTAATAGTCATTAATTTCTAGATAACTAGTTTTAAGTATTTAAAAAATGAAATTATAACATAAATTACACACTGAAGACAGTACCTTTTCAGAACCAACTGCCAACCCGATGAGGCTGATGCATTCGATCGTCTTTCCTCGCAAAAGTTTCAACTCAGGCTGGTTTGATTCTTTGATGATGTATTTTAAGCGAGGCACCAAACTACAATATCAAAAACAGAGTAATTTTATTAAAATATAAAACAAAATAGTTACTTAAAGAACAACCGAATTTACTAAATTTTAGCAGGGGGTTCTCTAATTTCTCATATAACATCAACATTTGAAACAGATTTAGGTAAAACTTGACTGTAAATAACAATAAGCTGGTTCTTCGGTTTATTTCTCCAGAGATAACATTTTAACAAATTTTTGTCCTCTGATGGTGGTGGAATTCCACAACACAAAACATCGTGAAACTTGTTTGTCTCTATCAGTGATGGAAAATGTCCGCAATAATTTCTTAAGTAACAGCCTATTTTATCCAGCACACACGTTCCTTTTCTAAAGTCCGCTATTTAACAAAACTGTTATGGCAACAGCTAACTTGTCAAATCTGTAGCTTATGGCATGACATCTGTTTATAAGTGAAACTAATTCAATGTATTTTTTCCGGACATTATGGACTTGTTAAAATACAAAGCTGTTTGGATTTATTTCTGTCCCAATAAACTGAATAGGCTCCAAAATATAACGTTTACTTAGTTTTGGTTATATTAGCCATACAATAATAGCAACATAGCATTTGGTCAGGGACATATACAAGGTCTCCGACTTCACTCACGTGTCGTAGTAAGCGATGAACTGTTCCTCACAGGAGTCTGCTACTGAGGCGATTGTAGTTACAACTTGTTCTAGCACCAGTTTGGTCCCTTTCTGGACAAGCTATAAAAAACGCCAGTACAAAATCATAAAAGGTCAAAAACCATTTTAAAAATCTACAAGCATGTTACTTTTAACTGCTTAAATTTTCTATTCACATATTGAATTATTTATGTCTTAGTGCAGACCTATACAAATTTCTGATGAAATAAATTATATGGAGAACATAGAAAAATCGTCTTGCAATTTTTAACCTTAAAATTTGGGTTCAGAAAATTGTGTAAAATAAAATTCCAAAATCAAAATTTACAATTCAAAAATACTTTACTGCTTAAAAAAATAAAATAAAAATTTGTATTTTATTTTAAATAATAAATAAACACAGAATACACACAAAATCTTGCATTGAACCACAGAAATGTATCAAAATAAATTAAATGCCAAATTACCTCTATAAATTTGCTTCCAAGGATGTCATTCAGTTTAGCCATTATTGCATTCAAATATTGGGTTAGAATATTTTTAGGACATTCTTCACTAAAGTTGACTAGAGCAGCACCTGAAATATAAAAAATCCATGAGTGATAAACCAATGCAGCTATGTTGTTAATTCTGATTGTATGCCAAATGAAATTCCAAAAGGACCATTCTTAAATATACAGCTGATAATTTAAAACATTTGTATACAGCCTATTGTAATATATTTTAGTAATAAATTACCAAAGTATGAGTAAAGTATGAAACTTGTTTAATATTGCATAGTATAACATTGTTTTATTCCAACCTAACCTGTAATGACTGAGTTCAAACACTGAATTATTGTTCAATTGATAAGTCACTTATGAAGTGTTAAAAATCCTACAAAATCCAATCACTGGTTTAGGTATGATTTTTTTACATTGAATACTATGGACACCATTGTACCTGCATGAGCTTGGACCCTCGGGTTTTCATTATCCTCCAAGAAGTTCAGGAGTCCGGGAACAACCCTGTTGTGGAATTTCTTTTGGAAGTTGGGAGCGAAATCTGTAGACATTTGTCCGATGGCATTGCAAGCTGCATACCTGACCCTTGGGTGCTGAAAAAACAACACGTGCTTGATGGAATACAGCACTTCAAACTAACCTTGCAATCTAATTAACTATATACTAACAGTTTTTGTATTTTAGAAAACAACTATTAATCACTAAGGATACAGACTAATAATACAGTGAAAAACTCACTGGATCGCTGATGAAATGCAAAACTGCGTCAACAATCATTGGCAGATGGTCAGCCATGTACTTCTGGCAACCCTCACCCACAGCAGAAATGGCCATCAGAGCAGCATGCCTAGGGAAAACAGGTCTTTTATACGGAGCTAATCAAATATATATTAAAATAGTGTTTATATTACATTGTAGTTTGCTTATTTTAAAATTAAGTTTAACAGTTTATATATTCGATATTATGCTAATTTTTATGTGAATATACGTCTAATCATTCATTCATTTATTTATTTGATGTAAAGCATAACAATTACCACACATTTTAACAGTAGAGTTTAAATTTAGAAAACAGTAGAGCAAATTTAGTGGAATAAGTTTGATGATAGAATCTTGTGGGACTTGAGAGATGAAGGAGGAAGACAATGACTGAAGATAAGACACAATTGCATTCTAATTCCTGGTTAGAAGTGAGCTGCAAAAACGCCATGTTTGGCTTTTGCACCTTGTAAATGAAATTCTTTATTTAATTGTAATTTTTTCTGGAGTAAATAAATAATACAGACAAAAAATACATAAACATCATTTATCAAAAAAATCTATTTACTGAAACATGTTTATTGAAAGGCTGGTAAAAAATGTGTGTGTGGCTTAAGAAAAAATACTAGATTTATACTTGGCACACACTGGCTTAATACAGAAATCAAAAAGTGAGTAATACATTACTAAAAGGACACAACTAAATTGTTAATCACTTGATAATATTTCAATATGAACTGATTTAAGTAAGGCTGATCTCAGTTTAGAGTCTTCCACCACAGAGAAAATCTAAAACAAGAGCTCACCTCATTAGTTCAAGTTTGAAAGTTCTTCATGAGCCTTCTATTTTTTAAATGGTTGACAAGTTCTTCCATCCCTTTTAATGTTTATGGACACTTTAAACAGCCATACATTTAAGATCTAATATTCACATTTTACCTCGATACTAATACCTTAAGATTTCAACCAAACTTCACTTTCATAAAAACGTGCAGCCTGACCAACATAAATTACCAAATAAATTACATAAATTACGTGTAGTCCAACATAAATTACTTATTTCTTAAAGGAGTCAATATTCTAAATAAACAGTCACCTTTCTGACTGTTTATTTAGAAGCTATCTTACGACACAATCTATAAGTGGATTTGACTTAAATATCTTCTTTAGTGCATGCTGAATGCTGACTGTAATCCATTAATATACCAGACTATCTTTATTTTTATTTAGGCTTTCAGTAGATTGTCACATATCCGACCTAATGTGATGGGCAGCCGGGCCGGGTAGCAAAAGAGCCGTATATGTCGGAGGACTGTACAAGTCTTAATACAACGGCACAAAGCGCAAATATTATAGCTCACTTGATGGCATACGTGAGCTTGATAGCAACAATGTTGACTGCACAAATAAAGTGACTAATTTATAATGGTTTTAAATTACCTTATCATCAGCACTTCAATCCTGTTATAACTTGCTAAAACCTAGTCACGCCATTATCACGTAGTTGTCAAACTTGCATTTTTTTCTTATCAATCGAAAGCAGGTTATAGCAATTTACAACAGGATTATATCACTGACGATAAGGTAATTTTAAACCATAATATATGTCACTACAGTTCAGGGGCAACACTCAAAAAATTAATAAAGCGTCTAAGAGAGAGCAGTGGCAATAGAGACTAGTGTGCATGTGCCGCCAGACAGCGCTTGAGTTGTCTGCTCACAGTTGTCAGAGGACACTGGTCTGTACTAGAGCAACATTAACCTTGGTTCAAACCTTTATTTTCATGATTTCCCTGACTTAACCTAACCAACAAATTTAAATCCCCTGACTCTCAACTATGTGTACTTAATACAATAGTTAATATTTAAAAAAATATATTATGTGCTTCCACCTTTCCCATAGCTGTCCAACGCTCTCCTGGTTGTTTTTTTTTTTATTTTAATGTTTACAGTTTATGGCTGCCAATACATTTTTTGCCATTTTATTTATTAAAAATTTGGTGACTTGTTTAAAATATCAAGCATTTCCCCTGACTTTCAACACTTAGAACTTTTTCCCTGACCTTCAAATTCCCTGACTTTCTAGTAAGTGTCAACCATGATTCATTTTACTGCAACACCGAGTGCCGGAATATTGCTACGGCAAGATTACTGAAGGCAGATGTGAGCGCCCACTGTACTCACCGGTACTTCCAGTCTGGGTGCTTCATCATCTCTGGGATGTTGCTGGCGATGTGGGGGAACACCGTCTTGCCGCCGAGGCTGCACGCGAGCCGGTCCAGCGCAGATTCCGCCACCACGTTGTTGCTGTCGTTGTCCTCATCCGAGATCTCGTCCATCACGCTCCAGTCGTCGTCGTCCTCCAGGTCGGTCATCATGCGCAGGATCAGCGGCACCAGCACAGCCAGGTACTTGGGTGACTCCTACCGGACCGAGCCCATCGTTTTATTTTATTTTGTTAAAGCTACAAAAGCCAAACATGACTTGTCTGTGGCTCATATTTTACTGAAACAATAAAGACTACAAGTCCTTCTTCAGCCAGTTAGTCTATCATTTACTTATTTCCACGTCCTTGATTGGAGTTGTAAGATGAAAAATATGGATTTTACACCACAACTCACCAACAGTATGAAGATAATATATTGCAATGGTGGTCGCCGCCAAGGGGAAGATTAAGTTTACGTAATTGTTTTTAAAGTAAAATATAGTCCATTAATCACCGACAGTGATACGTTTTTACTACCTTTACTTTGTAGCAGAGCTATACGAGTCATATCTCTATATCTAATTATGTAAGCCTAAATTTGACAATTAAATTTTGAGCAAACGGGAGGTTGTAGAAAGCGGGGTTGGGTCCCATTTTAAAAGTATGGCATGAAATTGTTGGGGAAATAATTAATTTTTCTTTGTCCCATTTAGATAGCATGGGGATTTTAAAACATCTGCTTTGTTTGCAATGAAACGTGTGATTAAGTGTCCTTACTTTTTTGTATGCCTTGTAATCCTACTTGTATTGTTTTAATTTCCTCAGCATGTTAAGAGTAGGGGTGTGCGAGTATTTGAATTTCGAGCTTTTTCGAGCCGAATAATGCAATATTCGGCTCGGCTCAAGATTTGCAAAGAGGTTCGAAGTTCGAGCCGAATATTAAAACGCCGACCAGTAAAACTAGTCGTCTACAAAAGTCAATTTAAAAACAACTTTCTGGAATCACTGTTAGAATTCTCGTACTTTGCGTCGGTAGAGCTCCATTCCATGACAAATATAATTTTGCAATGCTAATGCTTTCGGTCCTTCGTAAAAAATTAACCGAACATTAAAGTACTGTAATATTTTTAATTGCCGACCTGATCAGTGATCAACTAACACAATGGAGCTACTTTAACTACCAAAATAGCCCAAAATAGTTCTTTCCCTGATCATGCTCTTAATCACATCAAGTTGACCTATCACACAATTCAGTTTGGAGTGCAGTGTTGCCGTTGCCCAGTTGAGTTGTGCAGTATTTCACAGTTAATAATAATTAATACAACAACCGTACTGATTCAGAAAAAAGTACCACAGGAAAAAACTAAAATCCATTAAAACACTTTGTCTAATTGTTGCATCGGTATAGTCTTTTCTACAACTTACAACTTCGCACATTACACAATAATTATATTCCCTGGAGTCTGAAATTGTATCTGACAACACTGTTGGCAAACCCACTTTGCGAACTGCCTTAAGACGTTGAGTGAAGATGGTTGTGATGCAATAATGATTTAATGTGACCAATAGCTAGGGACAAGGGTGTAGGTGATGAACAAGATGAGTAGAGTAAGTATTCAACCTTACTCCACTCACCTTGAGTGATGAACGCCTAATAAACATGACGGCGTTATAATGTATACGGTGTTATAATTAGTACTCTCTAAAAATTGGATAGTTCACAAACTGACGAATTGCGAGGTTCACAAAATCTAAGGATTTTATAAAAATTCTGAATGGTTACGTAACACATGTTTATAATACCGGTGGAAATATTATTTTGAAGGTTGATTACATTCTATGTACGCCGAAGGCCCTAACTAAGAGCAAGAAGCGATCAAAATGGCACAGTGTTTTATTACGCTACGCTACAGCTGTGCGATTAAAATCATATTGTTAACTCCCCGGGATTGTTTGAATTTGTGAATAAACGTCAGTAGAAGTAGAATTGTTAAAGTTGTGATGGATGAAGAATACACTGACGATCCTATTCCACCTTTTGCTTCTGAAACCTTCTGTTTCAGAATCAGATGTAATAGGTTAAGTCTGTTAGGTAATAGGTTAGATAGAACATGAGCTAGGCCTATGATTATTAACTTATTCCTGTGAGTACAATAAGACATAAATACTGGTTTAACTATCTTATATTTATAAAAGGATAACCTAAAATTTACTATTTACAAACAGTTGAATGAGAGATAGGCTACTGGGTTTTGGCAATTCCCAAGGCTAGGGCCTAAGACTTTGGTTACATGGAGAGTACATATTGACATATACTCAATTATTATTACTACGGCTATTAATAAATACGGTAACATTAGTTAACCTGTGGGCTCATCAGTCTAGTTAAACATTTTTAGTTCTCTTCCTTTACGTTATTTGTTCTCTACGTAGGCTACCTACTTTATATTGAAAGACAAATTGTTCGTTACTATCAACAAGAGGTCTCAATAAATCTTCCTTTTTAGAAGCCTATCGTACTTATTTCGTTATTTTCCCACTTTATTTATTTAACTTAGGAATAATTAATCTAGAAAAAGTGAATGAAAGATGACAAATATTGAAAGTTATAAATTATTTTACATTACCATAATGGATAAATTGTTTATTCTACTAAACATAATATAGATAAAGAATACATGTTGGCCTAATCAAACATGCTCAAAGCTCAAGAATTTTGAAAAAAATCTGCCCGGCGTGGCTCGAGTCAGAAAATCACTACCGGTATATTGCACACCCCTAGAGAAAATTCCCATCAAAAAAGCTCGGCTCGAGAAAGCTCGTAGCTCGAGAACTTTGAAAAAAAGCTCGGCTTGAGCCAGAAAACACTATTCGCACACCCCTAGTTAAGAGTAAAATAAATCAGACGAGGCAGAGTATTGGAAGCCACTAGTTTTATAAATTAATTTTTCACATTTTGCAACTACTCAAATAACTTGTCCAGGAGGAGAGCCCAATTAGCGTAACCTATTAGCGCACCAGTCAGGCCAGAGATAACCTCTGTGGGGCCCCTAAACAGTAAAAAGATAAATTTATATTCATCCTAACCAACTAATTTAATACAATTACAGCAAGTTTACTGGCAATACAAAAATCTAAAAAAGCTCACTGCGTGTTTTTATATTTTTCTTTTAATGTTCAATAAACACCGTCTTGCCCAAAATAGTTCTTTCCTTGATCATGCTCTTTCAGTCACATTGTCTTGTGAAAGGATTTATCTTTTGTTATGGATGACAATATTGTTATCACCCAAAGTAAACCATTACCTAGGGGACCAAGAAATAGTTGGAACAAACAATTTCAGGAAATCAGCTGGGCAAAAAGGCCATATATTTGGCAGCAGAATAAATATAACCACTTTGTTGTTACAGTCGTACCACGTCAAATACAACAAATACGACTGTAATCATTATTATCTTATTTGTCGTTTTTATGGGAACAAAGGTTAAGAACTTTCAAATTGAAACAAGCTTGGCTTGGCCACGACAGTCAATACAGCAGGATGGAAGTCGGTGGACTCGAAGGTTGGCTATCCCAAAATTGGATATGAGAAGCTGACTGTACTGTACTTGACGGTAATACTTAATACAAATGATGAGCTACTCGTCACAACCGTCAGACATATTATAATCATAAAGTAGTTAAATACAAGGTATTACAAGATTTAATACAAGGTACGAGCTGTTACAATTTGTATAGATTGTAATGCAGCGAGACTCACCCTGCGCATCATTGCCGGTGCCGTCTCCGTCAGTGTTACTATCACTTCCAAAGACAGGTGACGCCACGAGTCCAGTATCTCTTCATTTGAAAACACCTGTATCAGTAGATATGTAAAAATATTTTAATTCAGCGTTTATCAAATCAAGAACAAACTTTGTATACAGAGTAATACAGAGTGCCTACTAAAACCTCTATACTAAATATCATGATATTCCCAGTTTTTTTAACAGCATTAGCAAGAAATTCCAGGAAATATATTTATTGGAACTTTGAGATAAAACTAGCAATTTGTAATTGATATTTTTAAAGTTGCTTGGGATTTAAAGTGAAATTGGTTGAATAGTTTAATTTTTAACAACATTTCAAATATTTCCTGACTTAAGTAATTGTCGAAAATTCTTCGGTTTTCCAGGTAAATTAAAATAACTGACTAATACAGTTGTCTATGATTTCCAGAAATACCTGACTAATCCAGGCTTCCTAGGATTTCCAGGAATTTGGAACTCCCTGAATGATGTTGGTTAATATATCTGATATGTAAACCAATATCATGCTCACTTAATAAGTAACTAAAGACAATTGAATTGGTAATTTTCATAAACATATAGTTATGTGCAGACAAAACACATGTGCAATCATTCCTTTAATGTCAAAACAAAGTGATGTTTTGGGAAAGTTCAGAAAGGGTACAAGTGCTGTCACATACCCTCCCTTTCTGAAATTACCGATCTTATTGCAATTCTAAACTGTCTTTTAGTTCCGTGAAAGAAATGTGTTACTAATAAAGCAACACAGATTGTATTTAATTAAATGAGTGAACAGTAAGGAAAATGTTAATAAAACAATTACTGGACACACCCCATGTTCTTTTGCACTAAAAATTTACAAAATGTTTACCTTCAAGCACATGTCAAGAATTTGCACCACTTGGGGTCGTAGGAATTTGGGCGTTGATTCACACATGTCAATGAGACTCTTCAACAACGCATCATCGTCCTGCTGCTGTACACTCTCTGCAATCACCTGTACAAAAGCAAAAATATTATTGCAAATGATTTGATTTGATTACTCAGACAAACCGTTTTAACAACAAATAAGAATTATACTTCTTGAAACAAATCAAGTTTATTCAAATTATATCACAAATTTACATAATTTAGACAATCATGCAATTGAAAGACAAATGCAAGAAAATGATTTGTCATTAATTACAAATTTAGATAAATATCCCAATCTCGGCAAACCTGTGTACTCGGCAAATTTCTAATGCAAAAATATATACCAAATCCTTAACACACAAAGTATCTTCTGACCAAGTTTTATTTTTAAATGGCCACTCGGCTATTGAAATCACATTTTAGCGAATTTCCTCTATAGGGAAGAAGCTATTACCCTAGTCGGCATGGTTAGACCTAGGCCCGGGATCATGATAACTTTTCGTTTTGAGGTCCCCAGACCCCAAAAACACCATTTGTTCGAAACTGTACATATATACAGTATGTATATATATCGTAAAGATTATCCAATTTTGATGACATTTGGTATAAACGTGTAAAGCAGGATTTATGACTAAGTTAGAAAACCAGACAGATCGACCTATCCGAAGGGGTATTTTGGGGGGGTTTGTATCCCAAAAATGGGTTTTTGAGTTTTTTACATTTACTTTTTAAAAAAGTAAAATTTTAATTTTTTCCATAGGAATCAGCTTAAAAAGACGCACAATTTGGTGTTTTGATCATTGCTCTATGTCAAATGGTTACAGAGATATTGAAAGTGCTAAACACAGTACGTTGTCCAGTGTTATTCTTATGGAGAATAAGAAAAATTGTACATCTTGCTTATTTATCAACTTATCCTGATGAAACTTGGTATATTGCTTCATATCGTTGTGGTCTATTGATATTTGCACTAAAAAATGTTTTTTGGCTGATAGTTCCCGTAGCAGCAAACCTGCGTACTCAGCTCCCATGTTATTCTTATGGAGAATTCAAATTCAAATTTCTTTATTGTTCGAAACATGTAATTACATGCATAAACATTGTCAAAGGTTCTTAATCTATTTCACAGTGCATATTTATATAAATTTTTCAGTCACAGTAAAAATCAAATTAGGCCTAAATATCAACACAATATATTTACATGAAATATCCACAGATAAAATTTATAAAGTACACGCGATTTATAGTTCTACAACTGTAAATCATAAGGACTCTTCATGATTAAATATCTCTTGAGTTCTGTCCTAAACTTATTTCCATCTAAGATTTTTATGTGTTGAGGAAGTGAATTAAAAAATATTGCACCTTTAACATAAGGACTATTCTCTGTTGTTTTGAATTTTCTATTGACTCTATAAAAATCCAATTTTCTCCTTGTATTATGAGCATGGACATCACTATTTTTACAAATATATTTATTATCCAGTTTCAATAACATTATAACTAGAAAAATATACAAAGCATAAACTGTTAAAACATTAAATTCAATAAATATATTTTAACATGATGTTCTAGGATTCCCCTTAGCTAGTAATCTTAAGCTTTTTTTCTAGAGGATAAAAACTCTGTCCATGTGGGTTTTGGCTGCACTTCCCCAGAACAGTAGGCCATAAGAAAGTTAAGGGTACACTAGGCCATAGTAAACTTTCATTAACATATCAGGATGAAGATAGGAGTTAATTCCTTGTAATAAAAATAGGGTAGGTGATTTTTTTTACAAACATAGTCAATATGTACTTCCCAAGAAAATTTGGTGTCAATATTAATACCAAGAAATTTGCAAGATGCGACAAATTTAACACTAAAATCATTGCTATTTACAACAAACTCCTCATTTACACCACTTGGGCTAAAAAACACTAGTTGGGTTTTATCTATATTAAGCAACAAATCATTTTATTGAAAATAAAGTTTGGACTCATTGATAAACGTGAGAACTTTATCTTTCAAAGCAGGATAGTCTTTCGCCCAGCAAAGACCAGATGTATCATCTGCATACATACTAAGGAAAACACTATTGTCCAGTGAAATCTTAAAATCGTTAACATAACATATAAATAGAAATGGCCCTAAAATTGAACCTTGCGGCACACCAAATTTTACTACCCTAACATCTGATCTTCTCTTTTCTAGTAGGTATCCATCATCATACATAATCTCAGTACATTGCATCCCATTTTTAAGATATGATTCTATTAACAGCAATAAACTTCTAAGTAATGTGTTCTCTCCCTTAATTATGAACATAAATTAATAAAATTTGGTATGTGGCTTTACCTTCTTGAATTATATTGATATTTGTATAAAACCCCATTTTTGTGTTCCTTGCTTCAGCAACCCTGCATACTCAGCCGCCATGTTATTCTTATAGAGAATAATTAAAATGTCATAAATTGTTTATTTATGAATGTATATTGATGAAACTTGGTATGTGGCTTTATGTGGTATTAAGATACATATATATGCGTCGGAAATTCGCTGAGTACGCAGGATTGCTGCTACGGGGGTATTTATAATTAATTTAATACCATAATAATTTATTATAAAGTAACTTAAGTTACATAATTTTGAAGGTCATAACCTTACCTTCAAAATAGAATAACCATAACTAAAATATCTTAAAAACAATAGAAGCTATCATGTTTAGCGCAAACCCTTGATAATGCTCAAAATTACT
Organism: Allygus modestus; assembly: GCA_963675035.1. Lineage (NCBI taxonomy): Eukaryota > Metazoa > Arthropoda > Insecta > Hemiptera > Cicadellidae > Allygus > Allygus modestus. The sequence goes on from OY776116.1 coordinate 81,830,659, forward strand.
CTCCTCGGCATTTATAAGTAAACATAAACCGGAATCCAAAAACTTGCGAGCTAAAAATAAATTGGTTTTAATCTACTGAGGAGTAGATAATTACATGGTGAGAAAATAAAAAATTGTCTAGAATGGTCATGCAACCATTAATTCTAAAATTAGGTGATTTCACATGGAATGACCCGATTATGTTATAGAACAAATCTTCAACTGAAGGTAGATGACTTTAATTTCACTTTAAAGATGGAAAACAGTTAACACTCATTTTCAAGTCTCAAAAACCTTCCGACTGCCAATGGGTAAATTGGTCAGTGCCCCTAACATTTTTGCGATTTTGCAGACACAATTTAACAAATTTGCAGTAAATTGCAGAGTGGAAAAATCCTGTCGATAATTACTGTTATTAAGCATCACTTGACATTTGTTGGGGGGGCACACTGTTTTCCCAACTAGGCCTAGGGCCTAGGATGTTGAACTGCTATATAGGCCTAGCACTTTTGGGCTGCAACTTTAAGGGCAATCACTTATTTTTAATAGGCCTCTTGGTGAGTAATTAGCTAGTAGTCTTGAAATAAAATCCATGCAAAATTATTTTGCTGGTAAAGGTAACACCTTAGGGAACAAAAATTATTACCAAAGAAAGTTTAAAACAAAACATCAACCTCTGCATGTACCTATACCTGAATAATGACTGGTAACAGGTCAACAAACTGGTTTTGAATCTCAACTTCTTTCTCGTGCAGCAGAACGAAAGCAGCAACGGCCCTGACAGCTTGGAATCGGACCTGAAAAGTATGCACACAGTGTGAGATTTATAAAGCTCTTCACATAAGATCTGAAAAAATCGTGCAAGGCCCGTTTAAATGTGTTATTTTATTCATGTTAATTGTCTCCTGGATTGATATAAAACTTAGACAATAAGGTCAACCAACACCTCATCGTCCTCATCCACTGGTTTTACTAGATTACTAATTTCGGGACTAGTACAGTCAACATGATCAAATCTTCACATCAAAAGAAGCTAGAACACTGTCATTGTCTTGGAAGTTTAAAACATTTTCAAAATAAACACAAACTTGTACATACACTATGAATCAGTATTCACAATATGTGTACACATTCATTCTCCATGTGGTCAATCTACTCTTATCCTTGGCCGGCCACTTATGGAGAATGAATGTGTACACATATTGTGAAGTTTTAAATGTTTAACTGATTCTTAGTGTATGTACAAGTTTGCGTTTATTGTTGAAATGTTTTAAACTTCAAGATGATGACAGTGTTCTAGCTCCTTTTGATATGAAGATTTGATAATGGGACAGTCCTAGTCCTGAAACTAGTAATCTAGTAAAACTAGTGGATTGACAAGATTATGCAACCTTATTTTTAAGTTAAATGTTTACTTTCAATACATGCATGCCAATTATTAAATTGAAACTCCTATTACAAGAATGATTCAACCATCCTCAACTCCTTAAGATGAACTCAAACTTTTTTAACAGTTCATTATTGTTTAACTTTGCCTATGGTACTGACCTCTATGATAAGCCTTGGCATTTGGTACAACCAGGTTAAATGTTGAAAAAAATTAATGTCTGACAGAAAAACCTCACAATAGGTAAATACTGTGACTCACATGGTAAGAAGAAGTATCCACCAAGGACTGTTGCAACATTTGCTTGATCAAGTTCAAGTAGTTTGCCTGATGGTTACCAAAAACTCCAGGGACAGACCTGAAAAGATAACTTTGTAAGAGTCAAAGTAAGTATAATAGCGAAGCTTTACCCAAAACTGGAGTGTTACAAATAATCTTAGCTTCCAATTCCTGTAAATCTCAAACTAAAGTTATTACAATTAATTATAACAGTAAATCCCTTTGGTACATTGAATAGATTATTCACAATTTTCAAAAAACTTGATATAAATAGGCTTGACCTCTGTAGGCCTACTTTTTAATTTATTCTGACTGGAAGTAGATATAAACTATAGTGTAACCGTACTTAAAACTGTTTTTGAAGGTAAGACAATTCGGTACACAAATTTTAGGGGTCGTAAACAACTAAATGCTCAAAATACCGTTAAATTATTTCTCATATTGAAAACCCCGTTTTTTTTAATTTAATAGCCTGATAACTATAACAAATTAGACAATTTATATAAGCAAAGCGATAACAAAAGAATGAAAAGGGGGTGTTGGTGAAAAGTCCAGATTAAATTTTTCACCCTCAGTATCTTAGGCAGTTTTGGTGGTGTAGTTTTAGATATTTTAGTTTTATGTTTTTAAAGATAAAGCGAGTGATGAATCCATGATTAAGATAATGCAGGACACTAAATGAGTCAAGAACAGCTGATGTGATGCCTTTACAAAGCAACTATACTGACCAACCTCCACCTAAAGAATCAATCAAACTCCAAAATATTATAAAAAAGCACTTACTGACTGAAATATTTACAAAGAGCATGACAAAATAAAAATAAAACTCCACCACCAAAACCTGCCAACAACCTTTTTTCCAAATCTCCACACTGAAATAACCTTGCAGGTGAAATGAGGAACCCAGTAACTAACGAGTATTCCGTTGTTGGAATCTTTACACCTCGGGTTGAGATTGTCCAAGTGATGTAATACCTAGAAACAGCATTCACACCCAGTTGAACTGGCATAAAGCCGTCTTGAAGCTTGATTTACAAACTTAATATTGCTTTGAAAATGCCTTTACATATTTTTTTACATACTAAAAGGTAGTCCACTTGGAATGCAGTGAAACCGAAAATTGCTAAAAAGTATTTTTCCATCAATAACAATTCTACCTCTGTAATTACGATCAGTACTGACTGACTTACTGGCATAGAATGTCTACCAGAATTAAAATTGCCTTACTTCTTCAGCCTCGGGGCATGTTAATTATAAATATTCAGAAAGCCCTTTTGATAGTGACATAAAAGTAAATTGTAACAATTGACAAGAAAAATTAACTGACAAATTCTTAGGCTAACAATACATTTAAGCAAAATTCTCCAGTTCTCAATGATACCCAAAATCCCCAACCACACTTTACCACACTTAAACCACACTTTAAAAGTCTAATCAAACTATAAGTCTAATCTAGGGTTATTTGCCCGATAAAAAGTCATTCAAGGATTAGACATTCATACATTCAGAGGCTGAGTATTCAGGTATAAATTCAAATTTTGAAACCTATGAATGCTTTTAATATATTACTTTATTAATGGTGATGCATTAGGGAATAACTGAATAAGACTACAAACCCTGTCTGGACTGATTGAGAAAAATCCTGTAAAAGTATCAATCTTTACAGGATATAGAATAATAATATAGAATACATGTGACGATTATGCCAGCAAAGGACACTTCTCGATGGGTGAATTCTAAGGCACTTCTGTCTATTTATGTAACATGGCCTAGAAATAACCTAACCTAACCTACAAAAAGTGTGCTGTCGTATTTCGTATTTTGGTCTGTGGTGTCATCTTGCTGGTGGGACGCTGTCATTCGACCTTGTTCACAACACTATTTCCAAAAGCCACGTTACAAGAGTGTTTAAATTTGACTCTAATAATAACTTTGCTTTGAAATAAACAATCCAATTCCATCTAAAATATGTCTCGAGATTATAAAGTTAAGTTTAACGTCAAGTTTCACTTAAAATGCGACACGATATTAATATTTAAAGACTTGAATATCACCGTTTATACACTGAATCAAATGGGAGATTTTGACAGCGCCCCACCAGAGTTACTGCCATAACAGAGCAAAAACTGACTCACAACGGCCAGAAACCAGACCGGAGAGAGACCGGTGGAGAGTAGTGACTCCAGATTACATAGAGCTCATTGCTTAATTATGGAGTCATTTTATTCAAATTTCAATTTTAATGACCATTCACATTGATAACCAGGATACTAACGTGAACATGCGGAGGGCGGCTTCCTTAAGATGAGGTGACTGCCCGTTGGCGCATTGGAACAGAAACTGCAGGAACTCGGGCCACAGGTTGTTCCCGTCGTCGTCCAACAGGTTGCGAGCGACCTCGGCCACAACGTCACAGATCTTGCGACGGATCCCATCCAGCTGTTCTGACTGCACGGCAAGGAGCAGCCGCTCCTTCAACTGCTGCTGGCCTTCTGGGTTCAACTGTTGATCAACAGTTACAATCACATGTAAAATGATTGAGAGTAGGCCTAATAAAGAAACTTAACACGCGCTAGCTGCGCGGTCGGAAACGGCCTCCCCCTCTGTTGAAACTAATCCAGTCAGTGTGAGCGCAGCACTGGCTAGAGGCAGGTTATTTGTTGGCAGCGTGTAGTGCGGGTCCCGTAGTGTTTTCGGGTGGCGTCAGTTTTCAGATCCGGCGTTTGTCATTTTTGGCGGTGATACGTTGTTTTCAAGTGTATTCTCGTGTAATCTTAGTGTTTTTGTTTTAAAAAAATAGTACATATGTAGTTTAAAACATCAATCCCCTAGATTGAGGATATATAGCGTGTTGTTTTGGCGGGAGTTATTGTGTCCCCCCTTGCCTTGTATTTCGTGCCTTGTCAACGCGTGACGGCCGATATTGACCGCGCCGGGTCTTGTGCGAGTGCTGCGAGGCCGAAATTTACCACGATATTATGACGTTATAAGCGGCTAAATTAAAGTACTGGAATGCTTGAAAACCACATGGTCGGTCTTCTATTCTTCATAGGTAAGTAGTTAAAACACTTATAATTTTTTTAGCACCCGGGAAAATTTAAAAAATTTTCCAGCAGGCAATGTGTTAAACAGGAGTAATTGGATAATCGGAACTAAGTGAATAGTACCCTTATAAACATCTACAATGCTCAGAGTGGCAATAGAATGAACTCAAGTAGCGTGCCTGTGACCAAATAATCTCGACAACGCCTCAACAGAAAAACCTTTAAATTTTGCAGGTAAACTTAAAAGTAGGCTACAAAATCTCGGTCGAGTTCGTTATTCGGATGATTTCGTCCAGTATTATTAAAATTCAATTCAATTCAAACTTTCTGTATTAGTTATATACATATACACAAATGGTGTCATAACAAAACTAATCTTATTACGATTCATAATCAACATTAAAAATAATGAATTATATGGCTACTTATTCTAAAAAAATAATCAAATCAGATTTCATCAAAATAATACAAAGCCTTATTGAAGAGAAAATATTTGAGCTTTTTCTTGAATTCAGATGAATTAGCTGCAGATCTAATATCTTTTGGGATTTTATTATAAAATTCTGAACCTGTGTATGTTGGCTTCTTTTTATAAAGTTCTAATCTGAGAGAATTTAGGCAAAATTTGTTCCTGTTTTGTAACGAGCCAAAATTTGAGGGGGGTATAAATTCGCTACACAGTGAATATAAGCTATCTAACTAAGCCTAGAATTAACTATTAAGATTACCTGGCATAGCCTTGTAGGTCCTTACCAGTAGGCTTAGGCCTAGCGTAGCCGCCATCCTGTTACTAACATAGCCTAGGCTTCAAAACTCACTTTGGCTATCACTTCACATTTAGTATTGGAGCACCAAAGGGGGTGAAATAGGGCACCTCACTAGTGGTTCGGCAATAGGGCACTAGTGGACTAAATAACCCCTAGGCTAGGTTAACCTTGGGCATTCACCGGCGACCCGAGGAACACTAGTGTTGAATAGGTTGACGGATACAACTTTACTAAACACTAGTGTAAACTCCAATAAGCGAATTTATCACCCCTAACACGGTTACAAAATACGTAGCACGGTTTCAAGAGTTTTGTGAACATTGAAAACGTATGTTTGGAAACAGCAAACATAACCTCCCCAATCGCAGTTGCAGACAGCCACCTGTGGCGTTGTGTTTTAAACGCCACCCAGACAGCTGATCAGCGGTGTCGTTGTTTCCTCCAAACGAACCCAAACCACTAGAAATTATGATCAGCTGTTTACCCCTTCCCCTTGGAGGGGAGGAATAGAGGGGTGGGTGATAAGATAACGGCGAGGAGGGCATTCGTTCTCTACGTTTTGTGCGGACAAGTCAGGTATTTTCGTGCTCTACGTTTTGTCCGGACTGGTGATTTGAGTAGTGTTTCCTCGGGTAGTGAGTGGGTACTACCGCAAACTGTGATTACAGGTACGACCTGCGTTTCTTATATTTAATTAAGTTCAATAGCAGGACATTTTTTTATTCGTAAATATTTGTTTTAGCTAAATTATCAGTGCCGTATCGCACTTGGCATTTATCAGTAGTTTAACCTCGTGCTGTATTGCACGTTTTAAATTACGTTAACTCCCGATACAGAACACGAGTCTGTACGGGGTGTTTAAAGCATAGAATTGAATCAGGTTACTCTCGATACTTTTAGCTTTTTGAACGATTTGGATTGGTGTTGTTAAAACCGCCAGTTGTGAGCCGACGAGGTGACCTTTCTGCTTGGGTGTCACAGGCACGTCACAACAGGTCTGAACAAACCCATTCCTGCAGAATTAGTTGGTTGAACTAGGGTTGATAATTAAAAACCTTAGTGGGGATTGGGAGTTGTAACGCGTGAATACGTTAATTAAGTTCTCTTTATAAATTTCAACTTGTTTTATTTTAATTGGCATTACTTGCAGGTGTGAGCGATGATGATGGTACAGTATCGTTGTGTTGGCCGGTACTGAGTTCACACCTGACTTTAAGTTATATTTTAATTTATTTTTTTATCAATCTAAATCTGTACCGTAACTTAATTTAATTTTAAAGAACTCTGGACAGACCCAGCCCGCCAGACTTGAGCGAATCCGCTGGCCAGGTCTGATACGGCTTTCTCCCGGCCTAAAGAAAAAACTATTTTGTTTCTTTTTCGAGAAAGTCGTCACAGTTTCTTGTATTGTAATTAAGGTTATCTCCCATTAATTTTAAATGTTCTGATCTAGATTTTACTGACAAAATAGTTTCAAAAACATTCATCCCGTAAACTGTCATTATATTCAGAGATATGAAATGTTCTTTTACTATAGTTTTCGGCTTAAGGTTAAGAATTATACGTATGGCTTTCTTTTGTAATTTTAAAATAGTGTTTAGATTGCTCATAGATGTAGCCCCATAGAGGGATATGCCAAAATAAATAATTGAATGAATGTGTGAGTAATAAATTGTTTTTAAAGAATTAATATCAAAAATATTTGTCAATCTTGATAATGAATATATTCCGGACGATATTTTGGAGATAACTTTTTCAGCATGCAAGTTCTACGAAAGGTTTCTATCTATTTCAAGTCCCAAAAATTATATGCAATCTACTTTATTTATTGTTTTATTACTAATCTCAATTCTTGGATTGATGGGAATTTTTGTTTGGCGAGATGTGATGAAATTGGTCTTGTCAGGATTCAGTAACAGCTGCCGGTCATTAAAATATTCTGATAAAGCATTCAAATCAACTTCAGATGCTAATTCTTATTATTTTTCTGAAGGAGCTGCTATTTTGAGATTCGCGTCATCGGCATAGAGATATAATTGACTACCGCTAGACAGTTTTGGAAAATTCCTTGTGTAGCAAATAAACAGAAGAGGGGCAAGGATAGACCCCTGTGGCACTTCATGTTTTATCCTTCTGATTTGTGATTGATGAGATATGTTAAAATGTTGTTTATTGTAATCAACTATTTCAACATATTGTTTTCTATTATGAAGATAAGTTTTAAACCAACCAAGTGTATTTTTACGAACACCAAGGTTGGATAATGTTGATAGGAGTGTGTCATGATTCAAAGAATCACTTTGGTGATATCCATAAATACACCTACCACTTTTTGGTTACTGTCTAAACTATCAATAATGGACTCAGTGAATTCTGTAGCTGCTGTTAAAACTGATCTTCCACTTCGGAAACCATGTTGGCAGCCTTATAAAAGACTATTATTTTCAAAAAAACTCAATCAGTCGGTTATACATTGCCTTTTAGAATATTTTTGATATTGTTGGGAGGAGGGCAATTGGCCGATACTTTTTTATTTCACATTCACCTCCCATTTTTGAAGAGCGGTTTTAATTTTGAAATCTTAAGTTTATCAGGAATATCCCTGACACAAATGATGAATTTATTATGTGAGTTAATGGTTTACATAAAACAGAATTGGCTTGATTTAGAAGTGCCACAGGAATCTCATCATAACCAGTACTATGAGAATTTGTAAGCTTACTAATCAATTTGCTCACTTCCTTTCTTTGATTGCATATTATTAGAAGCTGCCCATCATGGTCAGAATATTGAGTGTTTTATACCAACCACTTTATAATTTTGTTCATCCAAATTAGTAAAAATGTTGTCAATTGCGCTTTCAGATGTTTCGGTAATTCTGGTTGAAAAGTTTACAATGGAGCGGGGACCATTTACAGTAACAAAAGTTTTAAGCCCATTTCTGTTTAAATTATTGTAATCTAACATGTCAATATTTATATCACCCATGAACACAATAAAATTTTAGAGTAGTAACGGGATCCGAACCTGCGACATAGGCTCTGTGAGTCAGTAAGATATCAACTGCGCAACCGTGAAATGTTGTCTTCGCAGAGAAGTGACTTATACCTAGACCTAGGCAACAAATTCTGGAGGCCCTTGCATGAAACAGACAGGATCAAATTCTGATGACGTTACTCAAACCAGATCTTGGATTTTGAATGAGACTCAATTAAAATTTGATTATATGTTTAGATTATCCTTATACACGAGGAATGAGCGTACACATAGTCCTATTACGAGCATATGGTTTCAATGACATCACAAATTTATCACGGCCAATTACAGCAGTTAAAGGCACATGAAACCTAAACCTATATAAACCTAAACCTATAAACCTAACCTAAAAACCTATATAAACCTAAACCTATATATGAATGAACCCTGGTCCGTTTAAACCAAGCTTACTTACGCTGGCGTAAAACTCGGAGAACTCGGCAGTGAAGAGTCTGCGCAACAGCACAGCGGCCATGGTCCGGTCCTCCTCTGGCTGACCCATGTTCTGCACCGCATTGAGCAGGCAGACCACCTTGGACCCCAGAGGCAGCGCATTGTAGGCTTCCTGCCATCACAAACACTTTATAGAACGGTCATGTATTGGAGTGAAATCAATGTGTATGCCTACATGATGTTAATACCTTGCTAAAGTTAGGACCAAGAAAAAGATGGCGGTGGATTGATGAAAATTAACACTGCTGTTTCAGGGTTGTAAAAAAATTGCAATCCTAAAAAAAATAATTCATTATTGAAAACCTTTTTTCCAAATATAGGTAGGCTATACCACAATATTCTCTTATGATTATATAGACAAGTAAAAATCAGGTTCGGGTAGTATTACATTATCATGATCAAATATGGATCAATAAATTAATACAAATTTCCTTACCTTACGGTAACGAATAACAGAAGGTATTCATAAATAAATCACAAAATGGATTAAACCAGATTAACTATCCTCAGTACAAGATAAAGTCCCTAGTATGAGACATGCATAAAACATATAAAACACCCTACATGACATGCGAACAACATTTACTAGCATTACACTCGTAAAAACAATGAACATCATCAGTAAACTAAAAATTTATCGTTATTGTTATTGTTATGAAATTGTCTAATGAAGTAGGTTGCAATATAAAAATGTTTATAACTAAATATATACATATATATAGACAAATAAGGTGGTATATTATGTAACCCCTATTTACAAGTTAGTCATGCACAACAAATATACACAGCATCTGCGTGTTGTATATTGCTTTTGGAAGCCTCTATTGGCAAATACCCCGTCGCAGCAAACCTGCGTACCGTACACAGCGAATTTCCAATGCATGTATTTGTTCCTCACTACCCCATAAAAAGTTTCATAAAAATACATTTATAGATAAGTGATATATAGCATTTTATTTATTCTCCATAAGAATAACATTAAAAGCTGAGTACCACCTATGCAGGTTTGCTGCAACAATACAGATAAGAAATGTGTTTTTATGCAATTGCCAATATAACTTGTGAAGCTACATACCAAGTTTTATTAATTTATGTTCATAATTAAGGGAAATATAACACTACTTATTCTCCATAAGAATAACATTAGGGCTAAATAGACATTCATAATTAATCGAGATATCAAATTTTACTTACTCTCTATAAGGATAAAATTGGACAACGTACTGTGTTTAGCACTTTGAATATCTCTCCCTGTAACGGTTGGACATAGAATCACAATTTAACACCAAAATGTGTGTTTTGTACTGCTGAACTTGTATATTGGTAAAAACAAATGTGAAGTTTTTCAATAAAATTAACTGAGGAAAAGCTAAAACCCTTTTTTCTATAAGATTAACATGGGAAATTTTATGAACGCGTTTTTTGGATTTTCTCAGCAACCACTTAGCATAAGATAAATGATTCAAAATACTATATTATATTTGTTTTTTAAGCTCTATAAACTGGTCAAAACCAAAATTGAGTGTTTTAAAAATTGTAGGGTGAAAAATGCAAAAAACTGATTTTTGGAAAATTATTCACCCCCATATATATTCATTCCCATGGTCCGATCTTTCTGGTTTTCAAACTTAAAGTCATGAATGTTGTGTTACACATTTTTGCCACATTTCATCAAAATCGGATGTTTTTTTAAAAGGTATCTTGTAAACGGACATAAATATATTATGGCTCAATGCAAAAAGGCTGTGCAGTAGAAGCTCTCTTAACCGACCCCTACGAGACCATGGTTGGATTATGAAAAAGATCGGTTGAACCGAATAATACTGGAAACAGTCACAATAAGTGTTAATACCCCTGTCGCAGCAAACCTGCATACTCAGCGAATTTCCAATAATATATATAACACAACATATTAAAACACTTAAAAGGATTCATAAGAAATATATTCACAAACAAGCGATATTTAAAATATTAATTATGATTGTCCATAAGAATAACATTGGGGATGATTACGCAGGTTTTCTGCAACAAGGAACACAAAATAATGGGTTTTTATGCAAATATCAATAGTACTCATCTTAGTGAAATCACATACCAAGTTTCATCCAAATACATTCATAAATAAGTGATATATAACATTTTAATTTTTTCCATAAGAATTACATGGGGACCACTTACCGGTACCTAGGTTTTCTGCTACGGGAGCCATAGGCGAAGAAATTTTTTGTGTGCAAACAACAATAAACTAAACCATAACCAGATGAAGCCATATACCAAATTTCGCCAGTTTATGTTCATAAATACGTGAGATATACAATTTTTCTTTTTCTCCATAAGAATAACATTAGACAACGTACTGTGTTTAGCACTTTCAATATCTCAGTAACCAATTGACGTAGAGCAATGATCAAAATACAAAATTGTTTGTTTATGATGAATTCAATAGTAAAAATTAAAATTTGATTTAAATAAAAATTAAATGTGAAAACCTAAAAAAAAAACATTTTTGGGGTACAAAACCCCATAACCCCCTTCAGATAGTGAGATTCGTCTGGTTTTCAAACTCTTTCAAATAAATGGTACTTTACACATTTGTACCAAATTTCATTACGATCAAACCTTTTTTACGAGAGTTATCGTGCTTACGGACACATAAATATATATATATATATATATATATATATATATATATATATATATATATATATATATATATATATATATATATTTAAAATAACTGAGTGATTAGGGCTACTAATATGTTAGTTGTAAGCATAATTTTAAAAACAGAGTACCCTTTTTGGTTTTAACATAATATGTTTTATTAGACGACTAGTTTCAAACCTTTAGGTCATAGTCAAAATATATATATCAAAATTTGAATGAATGGTGTTTTTGGCAGCTGGGGACCTCAAAATGAAAAGTTATTATGGTCTCGGGCATAAGTCATACCATGAGACCTACGGTAATAGCTTCTTCCCTACAGGGGAAATTCGCTAAGAACAATCAAACTTGTTAAGCATGGTAACCATGTTGAGAGCAACTGACTTACTGAATTTGACTTTCTACGGAAAAATGTAATCAACATGTTGTAACCGGAAAGTTATTCGCGGAACAATATCGTGACATCGGTTGCCGTAGCAGAAGTTTGTCTATTGTTGGAAGACAGTCGGTTAATCCGAGGTCAGTTAAGAGAGCTTCCACTGTATCAACCAATTTGCCGATTTTCAACCATTACTCTTAAATGATTAAAATTTAGATATTAATTAAATGTACATCAGTAATATACCTCTAAATCAATAACAAATAACACATTAAAAGTGATATTAAGCGTACAGGTGTTTAAGCAAGAACTATTAAAATTATTACAAAGCTTCCAACAAACCTGTCCTGAAAATATGCGTTTTGATGGATACACACTTTTGGCATGAAGCCCTCGATTATATATATAAATTTGAACGAATAGTGTTTTTGGCATCTGGGGACCTCAAAACCAAAAGTTATCATGGTCTCGGGTTAAGTCTTACCATGCCGCCTGCAGTAATAGTTACTTCCCTATAGGAGATATTCGCTTACACTAGATAGCAAACAGTTCATTTATGTTTTAAAATTTATATAACAGAGCATTAACTTTAAGATAATTTCCAGCTGTTCCACATGCAACCAGGCCACAAATCAATTATTTACTGTGCGGGGCCTTTAATTTTGAACTTATAAATATATTTGAGCACCTCTATGACCTACAAAACTATTTATATTTTAAAAATTGCAACTGGGGCAATTTTGGTTTCTGAGGTAATATTTGCTTAGAGGCATTATTTTTCTGAAAATAGCATGAAAACAACTAGGCCTATATTACACTTTTTTAGATAACGGAATAGAACAAATTATATTAATGTTCTGAAAAAAAAAACTAGCTTATGAGATTAATTTTATCACGTGGCAAACTTGAAAAAGATATAAAGACATTTTTAATAACTGCAAACTCAGTCTAATAACTTATCAACATTGATGTGCCTTGAGGTATTTAATTAAGAATATCAATGGCAGTTTTTATAACTTTTAATTACAGGTGCAATGCATGAATTATCAAAGAAACACGCAAGATAACGACCATAAATAATGAGCAAACATGTGGCTCTCTGATAACTGAATTTAATATTACTAGACCGTTTAAGGGACATGATAAGGAACGAATTTACTTATTTATACATCTATTCTTTTACTAGGCTACCATAAATAACAAATACATCAATAATAACAAATTCAAACTGAACATTTCACAACAAAAATATTACTAAAAACCTATAAATTATGAAATAAGGGAAGATAGGTCAAAAACTGAATACTAACAAAGAAATAGGCTACACATTTGTATAAACTTGCAGAATTAAAAAAGATAACATGCTAGCAACAGTGCAGATTCATGTGTGAAATCCATTATTTGCCAAAATTAAAGAAATCAGACAGGTAAAAAAGAACTTTACGATAGGTTGTATGTCAAGGAAAACCAGAGCCATAGCCTATATGGTGATAGATATTCAGATTCCATCTGATAATTATTTGTTTATATTTGTTATATCTGTTCTGATATGTCAACATACTCACTGTAAAGATGACCTGGCACAAGTCATGGAATTTTATATATATATATATATATATATATTTATATATATATAGTATATCAAGGTAGAATCTTTTAATACTTATTAATGTTATATTAGTAGCTCTACATAGTGAATAAAATATCATACTAATATTATAAAGCTGAAAGTTTGTTTGTTTGGAGCATAATCACACTCCTGAAACTACTGAACCGATTGAGCTGATATTTGGTAGGAAGATGGCTAACAATAACTGGATCAGATGATAATTAAAACAGTTGTTCTGTATTTAAGATTTGGAGTTTAATTATTAGTTTAAATTTTAGTTTACACTTTTGCTGCATGTTCAACCACAAAGGTGCCTTATCATAAAAATAATAACCTGCTGGGGATAAATAATAATAATATTATAATAATGTCTCAAAATTCTAAAAAATCACAACTTAATAAAGTAGTACCGGTAGCTAAAAGTAAGGCCACTTTGTTTCTGTCATTCTCTGATTGGGCCTGATGATGACCGGTACAACTGGTTACAATTGATCGCCTTGTACCTTCTTTTGTACTATATATTTTACTGAATTGTATGCAAGTAAGTGTATATATACAAGTATAAGTGTAAATATACCGAGAGTCCCATAAAGGTCCCCCCGCTCTTAATTTTTGAACGATTGAACATTTTCAAACAATCTTTGGTAAATGTTACTTGCATAAGTCAAAGTACTTTTTTAGGTGTTTAAGGGTTTCAACTCTCACTCCTAAATAGGGGTTGCTCGGGGTAAACTAATGTCGCAAACTAGACCTCTCTCTGTTTATTTAATCTAAATATTATGGCCAGCTAAAAATTGGATTAATTTTTGTTATTTTTACTGCTGCTTAAGTTTTTCCTTTCCAGAAATTAGATTCGGATTGGGAAATTCCAACTTTCCCTTGTATAGACCTTAGAAAAAAGACCTTTCAAAGTGTAAAAAATTAATTTGAAAACCGTCTTTACTTTTACCATGATGTAAATGAAGGCCATTTTAAGCATCTCATTTAGCGAGGCTAGAGGTAAGACTTTTTTACTAATTTTAATTTTATAAATGGTGTACGACTTAAAAATAAGGAGCCAGACTCAGTATTAGCCGTACATCATTAAAATTTCTAAAAAAGTCTTACCTCTTGCCTTGCTAAATGAGTCACTCAAAATAGCCTCCCTTTACCTCTTAGCAAAAGTAAAAACGGTTTTCAAATTACTTTCTTGCGCTTTAAAATGTCTTTTTTCCTTAACAAAGGAAAGTTGGAATTTCCCACTCCGAATCTGATTTCTGGTAAGAAGAGGAAGCAGTACAAATAACAAGATTATACAATTTTTAGCTGGCCATAACATTAGATTAAATAATCATAGAGAGGTTCAGTCTGCGGTATTAGTTGTCTTTTTTATCCACATTAAAATAATATACAACTTGTTAGGGGTTGCTATTTGAAAAATAAAAACTACTGGTACCCCCAGCAACCCCTGTTTAGTGGTGAGGGTGGAACCCCTTCACCATCTAAAATAAACGGTATCAGGAAACTGACACATACTTTCTCCCTTTTAGCCCAACTTTAATGAATAAATTACTTTTTATTTACTAAACATAGAATACAAAGCCCAGTCGAATGTACAGAAAATCTTGTAAACAAGTTGTTTTAAAAAACATCCACCCAAATCCCTGCTTTGGAGGCACTACAGAATCCATTGCTGCACTCGTGGTTTTAAGAGGGGAAATGCCCCCTATTCCCCCCCAGGGTTATTAAGGGGAAACATATTTCGAATTTCCTCTGTTGGTCAATACTAACTTGACAAGCATATCAAGTTTGAATGAAATTGATCAGTAGATAAGAGAGAAATAGTAATTTTTGTATTCCCCATAAGAATAACATTGGACAACGTACTGTGTTTACCGCAAAATGAAAATTTCAATTTTCTCCGAAACCAGCAATCGTAGAATAGTAATTCAAAATACTAAATTATTTAGTTTTTTGAGTTCTTTTTAATGGTGAATAGTAATATTTTTTATATTTATGTATTTTTATGAAAAATCCAAAAAACTGAATTTTTGATGTTTTAAGTCCTGTAGGCTAATTTCTGAACCCAAATTTTTACAGGAATGCGGGTGGTGCCATTTTGTTGGAAAACTAAAGTTCTACAAACGACTAAAGTTTAATCAAAATCGTTAGAGCCGTTTTTGAGAAATTTGGATTTTTCATGTTTTTTGGCGGTTTTGGGGGGATAATTACCCTTAAAAATAAAAAATTCAAAAAAATAAAAAACTCCTGGAGATATCGTGGATTAGTACCTACATGCCAAATTTCATAAAAATCGGTCCATTGGTTAAGGCTCTAGCTCTGTACACATCCACACAGACACACACACACACGGACACACACACACACACGGACACACACACACACACAGACAGACATCATGTAAAAACCACTTTTTTGGGTTCAGGGAGCACCAAAACGAATATTTCCACTAACAACTCAAATTCGAAAATTTTTAGGAAAACAATACTTTCTCCATATACTATGTATAAGGGGAGAAAGTAAAAGTACTTTAACTTATGCTAGAAACATTTATTCAGGGTTATTTGAAAAGTTACAGTCATTCAAAAATTAAGAGGGGGGACCTTTAGTGGACACGCGGTACTTTGTAGTCTTGTGAGACATATTTTGTCTATCCTGTTTAAAAGTAAGGCAACTTCAGAAAAATGGAAATTAGAAAGCTTCAACAAGCTCTACGGCAGACAACATACAGAGAGCAGAATAAACTCCGGAATAACAGCAACTTCGACGTTAAGAGCAAACTCAGCGGCAGGTCCGTTTGAGAGCAAATGAAATGGCAGAGCAATGATCTACAGAAACTGTTGAGGAAGCTGAAGCTCACTGACCAGCTGTTGCTGTTAGCGCTGCCCAACGGTGGCAAAAGTTTACTAGAAATATGCGTCTTTGAAAATACTGCCTTGGAATGTGATGTGACTTTTAATCGGTAACTATCTTATAAACGTGTAGTTATGCGAGCGAAGCCGTGACGCGGGTAACATCTTGTAATTATATAAATTTGTACAAATGGTGTTTTTGGCATCTGGGGATCTCAAACATAAAGGAATCATGACCATGCCATCTAGATCTTACCATGTTGACTACGATTACAACTTTAACTCAATACAAATTCTGAAAAATTATTTGAATGATAAACACCTCCTACTTGATGCAGATAAAACTGAATTGATCCTTCGATATATTGATCCTTTTTATTTTATCCTGTTAATTATGACCAACATGTATTATGCTACTCAAGAAACTATTTGTTTCTAGGGAAAGAATTTTTGAACTATTTTTTGTTGCTAATATTTAACTATAAGTAAATAAATAGACTGTTAAATTATTAGATGACAGGTAAGATGCTAAACTGTCCAATAAAGTACTCAAACTCTTTCTCGCATCTTTTTGTAAATTCAACAAAAACAATGTTATTCCAAGGTTATATACTTACTATACAGTGTAAATGTTTCATTAAGATATCTGGTACTTTGGTATTATACGGATGCCACTATTTTTGGAGGTTAAATTTTTACCGGATACAAAGGATAACTACATAATTCGAAAAAACGTACTTTTATTGACTTACTGTAAAAATTCTACATCATTCTCATGAGCGATCTTTGTTTTGTGCCTCCCAAAAGGCAGCGATGTCCGCTAGGATCGTGTTGAATGCGTCGCCGCCGCTAGCAGCCACACTCGATCGCCACATGTACTCCGCCAAATAAACAGCGCACTGCGGCAGTTATGTTAGGATGGGTTATCATAAAAATACGTACGGTTTCCTCTTCATTTCGAGGTTAATCCCACACCAAAAGAACGTCACTCATTATGAAAACAAATGTAACGTAGTGCACGGCAATAAATCACTCATGACACTGACCCAGATACAGGCGGTGACAGGTGATGCGCGCGCTCCGGTCAACGACCTGACCTTGGCCTATTTGGAGGGGGTTTGGCGGCCGGAAGTATGACTCATCAGGTATCATTCGATTTGTAACGAAACAAGGAAAGTCCTACAATCATTTTTATGATAACCCATCCTAACATAACTGCCGCAGCGCGCTGTATAAGGGTGGCATCCGTATAATACCAAAGTACCAGATATCTTTTATGTTAAACTATCCAATAATGTCCTCAAATATGAAAATAAATTATTTTGATGCTTGTTCTACTGAACAACATCAGCAGACACACTGTATTTTACCACTAACATTGATCCTCATATCTCGGAAAGTATGGTAAACCACAAAATGATACTTAGGCCTTCCAAAGTACTCAGTTAGGTAGTTAACGCACAAAAAATCAACCTTTGATCTGGTCCCCTTTTTTGGATATTAAACTTCAAAATCGCTCAATTTTGAAAAATTTCCATTTTTGACTTCAAATATTATTGGGAAGGAAATCAAATCTTAATTATGTTATGTATTTTTATTAAAGACTGCTATGTGGAGCTTCTATGGACAACAAATTAATTTGTGGCCTCATCCCCTTTTTGATACATAAATTTTTGAAAATGGCCACTCGGCTCATTGAAAACACTTTTTTTATAATTAATTTACTACCATTCAAATTTATTTCCAAGTAACTTGAGTTACATCATTTTGAAGGTCATTATCTTACCTAAATATAACCAGAAACTAAAATACCTTAAAAACCGTAAAAGCTATGACTTTTAGCGCAAACCCTTGAAAATGCAAAAAATTACTCTCCTCGGCAACTTTAAGTAAGCATAAATCCTGAACCGATAAAAATGTAAAAAAATAGGTTTTAGCCTATTCATCTGGTGAGTAAATATTAAGAACATGGTGAAAGAATCAAAAATTTCTAGAATGGTCGTGCAACCATTAATTCTAAATTTAGGTGATTTCACATGGAATGACACATACAGATAAAAAAATAATAACTACATGTAATAATTATTATTCAAATTAAGAAGGATTTGAACCGTTTTAAATGTTTAAAATAAGCCCGGAAATGTTTTGAAAAGCTTATTTTAGTTAACATAGTAGAGGATCATAAACATCCTTCAGTGAACACGTTGTAGAGTAGCAAATTAAACAAACAATGTCTCCTCTATTCGGTATTTTAGTGATGTTTTACCGGTTCCATCACTTCCAGTCTATTTTCTAGCAGTTTTTGGCTCACTTCTAATGGCCGGCCCCAAACAAACCTCTCCCCCTTAAAAACAAGGTCAGTTCTGACCAACTACGAATCAATTTCAATCTAGATTAGAATCAATGTACTGTGTGTTATAATAATTTTCAAAACTAAGGGAAAACCAAACATTATATCATATAGCAATTGCTAGGCATTGCTGGAATTAGGGTGAAGCAGCACAACTTTTTTTATTGTTCACTGGAATTCCAAACTGCTTGGTGATATCCCTTTTAGCGAATTTCCCCTATAGGGAAGAAGCTATTACCGTAGGTCTCATGGTAAGACTTAAGCCCGAGACCATGATAACTTTTTGTTTTGAGGTCCCCAGATGCCAAAAACACTATTCGTTCAAATTTATATATATGTATATATATATATGTGTCCGTTAACACGATAACTTGAGTAAAAAAGTCCGATTTTGATGAAATTTGGCTCAAATGTGTAAAATGACATTCATGATTTTAAGTTCGAAAACCAGAAAAATCGGACCATAGGAAGGGGGGTTTATGGGGGTTTTAAATTTCCAAAAAACAGTTTTTTGCATTTTTCGCCCAAAAATTTTTGAAAAACTTAATTTTGGTTTTGATCATGATATAGAGCTTAAAAAAACAAATAATTTAGTATTTTGAATTATTAACCTAGGTTAAGTGGTTGCGGAGAAAATCCAAAAAAACCTGCTCATAAAATCTCCCATATTAATCTTATGGGAAAAAGGTTTTTGGCTTTTCCTCAGTTTATTTTAATGTAAACTTCACATTTGCTTTTACCAATCTGTTCAGTTCCACAAACCAATCATTTTGGTGTTTAAATTGTGATTCTACGCCCAACCGTTGCAGAGATATTCGAAGTGCTAAACACAGTACGTTGTCCAATGTTATCCTTATGGAGAACAAATAAAATTTGATATCTCGATTAATTATGAATGTATGTTGATAAAACTTGGTATGTGGCTTCAAGTAGTACTGGTATATTGATATTTGCACAAAAAATTGATTTTTTGTTGATTATTCCCGTAGCAGCAAACCTGCGTACTCAGCCCCCATGTTATTCTTATGGAGAATAAGTAAAATGTACTGACTCCCTTAATTATGAACATAAATTAATAAAACTTGGTATGTAGCTTCACTTGGTTGAGTTATATTGATAATTATATAAAAACCCATTTTTCTGTTCCTTGCTGCAGCAAACCTGCTTTCTCAGCCCCCATGTTATTCTTATGGAGAATAACTAGAATGTCATATATCACTTATTTATGATTGAATATCGATGAAACTTAGTATGTGGCTTCGCCTAGTTAAATTCTACTTATATTTGCATAAAAACCAATTGTTTCTGTTCCTTGTTTCAGCAAACCTACATACTCATTACCAATGTTATTCTTATGGAGAATAATTAAAATCGCTTATATGTGAATATATTTTTATGAAACTTGGTTTGCGGCTTTATGTGGAATTCAGACAAATATTATGCATTGGAAATTCGCTGAGTCCGCAGGTTTGCTGCGACGGGGGTATTTTATTTCCTATGTTAACAGCCTCAATAATCTTCAACTTCTCCTCAAAGGATGGAGTTTTGCACACACAATATTCCATACTGCAAACACTTAGTATCACAGTAACAACACAACCTAAAAACTAACCCAACCTTACGCACTTCATTCAGAAACTCCAAACTCACACTAAATTAACTAACGACACTCGAAACCCCGGCACCAGTACATGTAGTGGGAGGGAGGGAGGGTTGGAATTTCCAGCTGCAAAGTCACTGGAGGTTTGGTGGAATGAACAACTTCGACTTCTAGCGATTCTCCAGTCAATACTTAAGAGGTACGGAGACTATACAGATTCAAGTTATAGAAGTTCATTAATAGGCTAAGAGGTACGGAGACTGTACAGATTCAAGTTATAGAAGTTCGTTAATAGGCTAAGAATACTGCTTCGAGTTATCGAGGTGTTCCCTGCTAATCCTTTGACTTGGCCGATACAGATAAAATAACATAGCATTAGGTAGGCAGATTCAAGAGGGATGACAAAACTTTGATTTATCAAGGAATTCGAGTTATTGAGATTTGAGTTATCAAGGTTCCACTAAAGTTATAATTTTGTGGAACAGGGTTCAGACACGCAGAGAAGTTAAAAGCACAAGGAGCTATGGGGGGATTAGATGCTCGGAAGAGTTAAAGCAGTAACATCCAATAAAAATTAACAAAACACCTAGGCCCCTAATCAGATGTGCAACTCGCAAAGAATCCACCCATCCCGTCAGCTTGGCCCTTGGAGCTTCCCACTGTTTGATTAAGGTCTGCCCTCCCCTTCAACTCTAACACAGATAGGTGTTATCTCCATGAGATGCTCATAAACACCACCTAACCAGATGGGATTCAAACCCTCGATCCAAGCGCCTCCCTGGCCCCCTGATCAGCAAGTTGTATCGGACCATGTGGCAGCTTTTTACAGTTTACATAGCAAGAGTTGGTACCGTTTGTAATGCCAGGTTACACTACAATTCAGACACAGACCAGAATGAGCTTGTATCAGTAGGCTACAACTGCTTATAACTTACAGTTATTAAGTTTAACAATTTTTGCAGGTAGCAAATTCAAAAGCCGATCTTATTGGGGTTAACACTCGAGAATGCAATACTCCATGATTCAATTAATTGGTGAACTCCAATTTCTATTTGATTGATTGGCAGGAACTGACCACTAAGTTGATGAATCACTGATTAGGTCAGACAAAGGGTGAATTCTGGATCTCAAGCCGAGGAAGGCCCAGACAGTTTAGGCTAATAAGAAGCCATGAAAACATTTGAGTTATTGTATAGGCACAGTGTCTGTTACAAAAACAGAAATGTGTCAAATGAAAAGTCAATTTGTGCTAACTAAACTAATTCATTAATAAAAATGTCATTACAATTTTCCCTCCAACCCGGGAAACATGACTGACAACACGAGGCTGATGTGGCAAGTGGATAAGCTAAGTTTAAGGCTAAATATTAGATGTATGGTTGAGAATAATGTCTAACTAAATATATAAATAATTAGTTTAGTTACTACGAACCTCTGCTTGTGTCCTGACGTTGTTATCTGAGGATAATAAAGATGATAAAATTTGGTTGAATTGTTCTGCGCCCTCCGCCATTGTCACTTGTGTTGTGAAAGAGAGCGCAAATTCACAAAATCAGGTTAACCAATATCTGTTTGGGTAGCAGCTGTTTGTAATGAACTTTGAGATGTGTTATGTATAAAAAAGAAGTTTAAGGGAAAATTTGTATTATTTGACAAGTTCATTGATTATCGAGATTTATAATATATTCAACGTGGAATTTAAGGTCTCAAAGATATTGTGTAACTGACTGAATAACGTATTATATAGGCTATCTCCAGTATCTGGTATTTCAATTCTAGTGAGGGCTACTTCCATTTATTAGCGAATTTCCCCTATAGGGAAGAAGCTATTACCGTTGTCGGCATGGTAAGACCTAGGCCCGGGACCATGATAACTTTTCGTTTTGAAGTTCCCAGATGCCAAAAACACCATTCGATCAAAACTGTATATCATATAGAAAGGAAGTAAAGTATGAAGTATATGAAGAAGTCACCGGTTTAGAAGAAAATGGACCTATCAGAAGATGTGATATTATTGTCATTGACAGCAAATTTGATAAATGTTTTATTATTGATCCCACTATACGATTTGAAACAAATATTGATCAAACCTCAGAAGTACACCAAGAAAAAAAGAAAATTTATGAACAAAAATTTAAATATTTAAATGAAAAGTACAACATACGAAACTTTGAGGTCATTGGTATTTTAATTGGTGCAAGAGGAACAATTCCAAGTTTTGTTCAGGAAATGTGGAGAAGATGTAAGTTAGATAACAAAATTTTGACATTAGTTCCTCAGACTGCAGTAAAATACTCAATTAGTATATTAAAAAATCATCTATACAACCAAATTTAAATACCAACAAGTACAAGTTTTTTTGTACAAGTATTCTTTGTCTTGAGGCAATTCACATTGGTGAAAAGATGTTAATTTTGAAATAAATTATCTGTGTATATATATATATATATATATATATATATATATATATATATATATATATATATATATATATATATGTATGTATGTTCATGAGCACGATAACTCTCGTAAAAATGGTCCGATTTTGACGAGATTTGGTATAAACGTGTAAAGCAGCATTTATGACTTTAAGTTCGAAAACCAGACAGATGGACATATCCGAAGGGGTTTTTTTTTGGGGGGGGGGTTTGTACCCCAAAAAATGTTTTTTTGAGTTTAAGCGAATTTCCCCGATAGGGAAGAAGCTATTACCGTAGTCGGCATGGTAAGACTTAGGCCCGGGACCACGATAACTTTTCGTTTTGAGGTCCCCAGATGCCAAAAATACCATTCGTTCGAAACTTTGTGTGTGTGTGTGTGTGTGTGTGTGTGTGTCCGTGAGCACGATAACTCTCGTAAAATTCAACCGATTTTGACAAAATTTGGTATAAACGTTAAAGCAGCATTTATGACCTAAAGTTCGAAAACCAGACAGATCGACCTATCCGAAGAGGTATTTTGGGGGAGGGTTTGTACCCCAAAAATGGTTTATTTTTTATTTTTTACATATCATTTTTTTAAGTCAAGTTTGAGTTTTTCCATTGGAATCAGCTTAGAAAGACGCACAATTTGGTGTTTAGATCATTGCTCTACGTCAAATGGTTACAGAGATATTGAAACTTGGTATATTGCTTCATTTCATTGTGGTCTATTGATATTTGCACAAAAACCCATTTTTTGGCTGATATTTCCCGTAGCAGCAAACCTGCATACTCAGCCCCATGTTATTCTTATGGAGAATAAGTAACGTGTTATCTCCTTTTATTATGAACATAAATTAATAGAACTTGGTATGTGGCTTTACCTAGTTGAGTTATATTGATATTTGTATAAAAACCCATTTTTAGTGTTGCTTATTTCAGCAAACCTGCATACTCAGCCGCCATGTCATTCTTTTATGGAGAATAATTAAAATGTCATAAATCGTTTATTTCTGAATGCGTATATTGATGAAACTTGGTATGTGGCTTTATGTGGTATTAAGATAATATTATATGCATTGGGAATTTGCTGAGTATGCAGGTTTGCTGCTACGGGGGTATTTTATTTCTTTAGGCAATAAACTAATAAATTTTAAACCATTATACGCAGTATATTTTTAATAAAATTCCAAGTTATGACTATTTTGCAGAGCGTACAGAGCCCCCCTATTGTATTATATCTAGTATTATTTAGAGTAGATCTTATTTCTGGGAGATAATGTTCTTTAGTATATTTAATGGTTTCAAAAATATAAATTGCATACACAGTCAAAATATTTAATTCAGAAAAATGGATTTTTACATTCCACTTCAAATGCAACATAATGCGGATTGCTTGTTAGTGAATTTCCTTTGGAAAGTGAACTATTAGCATGACCCGCACGGTGAAACTTTAGCCCGGGACCACCATAGAAGTTCCTAACGTGACCCCCTGAACACGTTTTGGGTGGTCGTTCAAAATTTTATATATACTGTATACATGTATATATAAAATTTTGAACGACCCTCCAAAATGTGTTGAAGTAAATGAATTTGAAGTAAATCGTTCAAAAAATATGACCGCTAGAGTGCAAACACACACACACACACACACACACACACATATATATATATATATATATATATATATATATATATATATAAAAGCCCTTATTATACCCCTTATATATATATAACCCCTTATTCAAAAGGGGTTTACAGTTTTCCGGACCGATTTACTTCAAATTTGGTAGGGACATTCCTTTTTGTAATCAGTTGGACAAGTTCGTTGGGCAAAATAATCGGAAAACTAAACCCCTTTTTTGGGAATTAATCTTTCAAATTTCGATTTTTTGGGCCCAAAAAGGGTCAGAAAAGCCCCGTATGTAAAATTAATACATGCAAAAAGATGGGAATTAGTGAGGCGAAAGTTTTAAGCCCTTTCTCCTTATTCTAGCATACATATTTACCCAGTTATTAATGAAAATGTGTTTCGTCCAAACACAGTATACGTTGTCTTATGAGGGGTTTTACGCTATAAAAGCCCGTTATTCCTTTGTTAGAGTACTTTTTATCATCCCCAGCAACTCACACCTACTTTTAAGCCTGTCTGGATCTTCTCCTAACATTATAATGCGCAAAATTGTATTCCCAGCTTTGCAGGTAAATGAAACCAGGAGCATCAGAACAACCAAAAAATCAATGTTTTCAGATTTCAATAAAAATTGGAATAAATGTATGTTTTTTACACTTATTTTGATTTTTAAAAGTTGTTATGTGCAAATTCATTTCCCTCACATCAGCGTGCTGCGTGCAAACTCGTTTTTGTAACCTAAGAATTGTATCCAAATTAGTTTTTGTAGTAGCTCCATAAATACTAATTCCATATGATATGTAGGAGTGAATAAAAGCAAAATAAACGAGCTTTAGAGCTAGAAAGTCACAAATGTATGACATTCTACGTAGTGCATGTAAACCTGATTATATTTTTTCACTGCATGTTAAATATGTTGATTCAAGCTTAAATTTTGGTCAATGAAAATAACGGAAAATCTGACATGATCTACAATACTTAAATTATAATTTTCTGTTAAAAGCTGAGCATCAGTCTTTTCTATTAGTACCAAAAGTAATACAATTATCTTCATTTTATCTTCATTTAAAAGCAAGTTGTTTTGATTAAAACATTGTTTTGCCAAATTGAGACTCTCGGATGAAACTTTGTTCACAGATTACAGTGTCTTTCCTGTAACTAAGAAGTTTGTGTCGTCCCCATACAAATATATCTTGCAAACTGATTCAGAAATTATATCTGGGAGTCCCCTTAATTAAGTAACATAGAAAGAGAAGTGGTCCCAATATGGATCCTTGGGGTACCATAGTAGTTGGAGGACATACTTTATGTATTTAATATTTGATGGAAAATATTTTATTAAACCTTTAGAGTTAATATTTTTCACTACTGTATACTGTTTTCTGTTTTCAAGATAGTATTTAACCCATGCTATTTGGAGATTATTAATTCCCATGTTAGAAAGTGATCTTAATAGTTGTGTCTTTAATATGGCATGATTTACACTGTCAAATGCACGAGTTAGATCTAAAAACATACCTAGAGTTTTGTTTTTCTCATCTACATTATTGATTATTGAAGTTATAAAATCCACTCCTGCTGTTTTCGTTGGCTTTCCAGGTCTGAAGCCATGTTGATCCCTGTCAATCAGTGATATTTTTTTCTAAATATGCCGATAACTGAATATAAACTACTTTTTTAAAAATTTTAGAAAAGGCTGGTAGTAACAAAACTGGTCGATAACTAGCTGGTTTAATTTCATTTCCCTTTTTGAAAATTGGAATAACTTTTGCTATTTTTAATTTGTCTGGAAAAGTACCAGTGATTAAAAAGGAGTTTACTAGATGTGTTAGAGGTTTTGCAATTTCACGGATTACAATTTTTAACAAAGATTTCGGAACCTCATCAAAACCTGAAGAAAATTTGTTGGCCATTGCAGAGACTATTTTTATTATTTCCTCTTCAGTTACTGACGAAAATTAAATTTGATTTATGTGAAATTGGTAGTATAACAAATATTTGTGCTAGATTTGGAAATGTTTGGAATCATCAGATTGTCAACTGCTTCAACAAAAAATTATTAAAAATATTAGAAACTTTTGATGGCTCACTAATTAATTTTCCTGGCAGAACCGCTAATTCAATATTCGATCGCTGGGATTCGGTATTGTTCCTATTGCCTACTTCATTATTTATTAGACTCCTCGTTGTCTTGATAATGTTAGATAAGATTTTAACCTTCTCACTAAAATAATCCCTATTTTGATGAATTATCCAGTGTCCTTAAATCAGATTTACTCTTTTTAACCTGGTCTCTTAACACATTATGGTTTACCATTCCGGATTTTTCACTAGCCTGCAACATTTCAACATTTTTTCCTATTGAATTCTAAGAAATCCAACCTGAGTCATTCCTTGTGTAGAGTACAACAATCTTTTGAAAATGTAAATTAAAATAAAATATATAGAAATGGAGTAAGTAGGGGGCATTAGAGGGTTCAGAACCAGCATAGGCGCGGTGAGGACGCGAGGACGCGAGGACGTCCCCCCCCCCCGATGACCTTGACCTTGACCCCAAGGTCATCCCCCCCCCATGACGTCATCCCCCCCCCCCGTTTGCAACATTTTTCATGATGAGGAAAAACTTTCAAAAATTAATAACTAGCCTATTTACTCACCGATTCCCACGGGACTTTTTCCAGAATGTAGGCCTATCCCAGAGGAAGCGAATGACGTAAGAACCCCATAGATCCGCCATTAAACAAGGCCGCTATTAATTTTTAAACGCGTTTTCCTTATGGGATCTCAGCTGTTTACCGGCCGATTTTGATGAAATTTCACCACATGTAGGGCGGCGGCCTAAGTAAACCATCCCTTAAAGAAAATTGAGAATCCACCGTTAAACGGGCCCGCTATTAATTTTTAAACGCGTTTTCCTCATGAGATCTTGGCTGTTTACTCATCAGCGGTCTTCCAGACCCATCATGATGGTTCAAAACCAGCAAAGGCGCGGTGAGGATGCAAGCCCCCCCCCCCGTGAGCGACTCCGCGGAGTCACGTGTCAAGGCGCGTGCTAGGGCCTACGTGACCGCCCGGGGTTGTTTACTCATTAGCGACTTTCCCTCACTCCTCCGGCGAGGCCTCCTCCCGACCGGAGTGTTATTTATAAGCGCGTCCTCGAGGGTTTCATCAGTTTGTCTTTGGAGCTCTTACTGCGCGGACGAAGTATTGCCGTCTCCGAGATACACTTTACAACCTGTGCTTGTGCGACTGTGTGGAGTTTTCTCTTTGGATATCTTAAAATGTAAGTAACATTTAATTTATCTTTTCATCAGCCGATTTACCAATGCTCTAAATCCCAATTAGCTAAAATTAATATTTAATATTTTATATATCACAGTGGAAAATAAAATTGGGTTTTGCTTAGTAGAATTATAGACGAGATTAAAATCGCCATGTGCGAGCGAAACAAAGATAAAGACGTGTAACAGTGTTAGGAATGTCATAGGAGCTATTCTTGTAATTTATTTCTGTCTACTATTAGAAGGGTACTGTTACCAAGCCCCGATGTACTGTATAGATACCCGATGTTGCAGATGGCTGTTCCTCGTATGTGTGAGGTCTGCGGTCGCTTCTTCGCTGGAACCCTGGCTCGTCACACGGCAGCCGCTCACAGGGACCGCCATTTCGACTGCAACGTCTGCGGGCGACGCTTCGGGCGAAGCGACAACCTGCGACGCCACCTCGCAGCAGTTCATCCTCCCACTCCTCACGATCAAGCGCCAGGTATGGTTTTAGGTTAAATAGGAAACCACCAGTAGATTTGTTAAGCACTTCTCCAATATCCTCATACACAGTTCCTCACCCTTGTATTACTGGACTCAAACTGATGATTGAGATGAGGAAGAGGTCGCCAGTCCTCTATGCAGTTCCTCACGATCAAGCGTTAGGCACGGTTTTTACGTTAAACAAGAAACCAGTACTAATGACTTGTTTTCGAGAGTAAACGGCTTTAGCCGAGTAAACAGATTCAAGTAGTAAACAAGGGGCTGCCAGCCTCCGTTCAGTTCCTCACCCTTGTATTACTGGACTCAAACTGGTGATTGAGATGAGGAAGAGGTCGCCAGTCCTCTATGCAGTTCCTCACGATCAAGTGTTAGGCACGGTTTTACGTTAAAAAGGAAACCAGTACTAATGGCTTGTTTTCGAGAGTAAACGGCTTTAGCCGAGTAAACAGATTCAAGTAGTAAACAAGGGGCTGTCAGCCTCCGTTCAGTTCCTCACCCTTGTATTACTGGGCTCAAACTGACGTTCGAGAGGAGGAAGAGGTCGCCAGAACTCTATGCAATTCCTCACCCTTGTATATATTGGGCTCAAACTGGCGAACGAGGTGAGGAAGAGGTCGCCAGTTCCTCACCCTCATGTTTATCGAGGTAACTAATAGAACTTGTTTTTCCTGTTCGCAGGCCATCCATGCCCGTTATGCTCCGTCGCCCTGGCGAGCCCCGAGGATCTTCACCACCACATGGAAGCGGTCCACGGTGCGATCCCGTCAGCTTCGACCTCCTCCACTGCAACACCACCCTTCAGAGACCCACGGCCCGAGTGCGACGCGTGCGGGCGACGATTCGCCCGCGAGGACCTGCTCCGGCGCCACGTGCAGCTGGTGCACGCCAACGGGGTCCGCTGTCCCGAGTGCGGCGCCCTTTTCCGCAGGGTCGCTTATCTCCAGCAGCACGTGGCAAGCGCTCACCGCGGCATGAGGTTCGCGTGCGCCTACTGCGACCGAGGCTTCACCCGGCGCTACAACCGGGACCAGCACGAGGCCCACAACTGCCCCATCGTGAGGAACCTCGTTGTTGACGAGATGCCATGCCTACCCGTCCTGTCACCCGAGCCTCAGCCCAGCCGCGAGCCCCAGCCTGGACCCAGCCGCGAGCCCCAGCCTGGACCCAGCCGCGAGCCCCAGCCTGGACCCAGCCGCGAGCCTCGACCCAGCCGCGAGCCCCAGCCCGGACCAAGCACGGCACCTGATGGGATGGTGGGTGGTGGCGGACTACCCACGTTCCGCACCATTCAACGAGGGTTCCGCGGACGCCTCCTGACCTTCGGCCTGTCCCGGCCCATGGAGGACTTCTTGACCGTGGAGGACGCGCTGGTGCTGCTGTTCGACAGCGTCCTGGAACTGTTGGCTGACGTCAGGACCCGACACCTAAACACCAAGGTCAACATGTTCCTGGAGTGTGAATTCGCCAACGTTCACGGAGCCACCTGTCTGCGGGCCTTCAAGACGAAGAACGTGCCTCTCACCGCCGCGTCCAACTTGGAGGACTTCCTGTCAGCGTCCTTCCACAAGCTGGAGGAAGAGAAGGAGCAGTGCCTGCTAGTGGGCAGCGGGTGGAGCTATCTCCGGATACGGGACCTGGAGATCCGCGTCAACCTCTACACCCCGTTGGGAGAACGCGGAGCCCGGTTTATCCTGCTTCCCAGGACCATCTGCGACACGCATGCCGTTATCAACGTGCAAAACGTCGATGACATGTGCTTCGCGTACGCCATCCTAGCCAAGTTCGTCGCGCAACACCCGGAGAGGCCCACATCGTACACACCGGACGTCATGGCACGCTACGACTGGGTCGGCCTACGCTTCCCCGTAGCCGTGAAGGACATTAAGGTCTTTGAGAGGAGGAACCCCATCAGCGTCAATGTGTACGGGATCGAGCGCGCCATGGTGGGGAGACGCCCCGACGGATCGCCAAAGTTCCAGGACCGCGTGTTCCCGCTGAAGATCTGCAAGCGGGAGTTGGAGGATCATCGGGACCTGCTGTACGTGACCACCGGCGGGGACAGTCACTACGCCTACATCGCAAACATGAGTAGGCTAGTGCGACACCAGCTGACGTCCCGCGAAAGCGCTATCTACGTGTGTAAGCGATGCTTCGCTCACTTTGACAACCAGCCCAACAAGCTGCAACTGTCCGGTGCCGAGCGTCTGGAGGAGCACATGCGATACTGCTACGCCAAGGCTCCCCTCCGCTTGGACTTATCGAAGAAGCAGCAGATCCGCTTCGTCCACCCCGAGTACACTCGGCGCGAGCGCTTTTGCGTCTACGCCGACTTTGAGTGTGCTCTGCAGCCCGTCGCCGCTGACCCTGCGGAAGCGCCGCCTGGCACAAGGCCCCTGCAACTGCACGTCCCATACGCCTTCGCCTATCAGATTGTGGACTCGCTCAGTCTGGAGGAGTTTGAGCCCCGCGTCTACTTCGGAGCTGACGCGTCCAAGGTCTTCATGGAAAGGTTGAAGATGGACGTGCTGACGCTGTGGGAGTTCCTATTCAGCACGAGAGCTCTACACCCTTCTCTGACCCAGCAGGAGATGGACGAGTACCTGGCGGCGACTCACTGCTACCTCTGCGGGAAGGAGTTCACGGACCAGGACGTTAAGGTGCGGGACCACAATCACGCCCCACCCTACGAGTTCCGAGGAGCCGCACACCGCTCGTGCAACCTCAGGTACCGGGAGCAGCGACACATCAACTGCTACTTCCACAACCTATCCAACTACGACGCCCACTTCGTAGTGCGCGAGCTGGCCATCGACCCCGGTGACGTGGACGTGTTGGCCCACACGGAGGAGCGGTACATCGCTTTTACCAAGCGATTCCACTTTGGTCAGCCTGGGGACAACCAACGTCAGAGCAGTTTCGCGGTGCGCTTCCTAGACACCTACAGGTTCCTGTCCATGAGCCTGGCCAACCTGGCGGCAGGACTTCCCACGGACAGGATGCGTGAGACGAGGAAGCGCTTCCCCGACGACCGGCTGTTCGACCTGGTGCGTAGGAAGGGCGTGTTCCCCTACGACTTCGTTACGTCCTACGACATGCTGTACAGGACCAGGGAGTTGCCGCCCAAGGAGGCGTTCAGGAACTCCATGACCCTGGAGGACATCAAGGACGAGGAGTACGAGCACGCCCTCAACGTGTGGCGAGCCTTTGAGTGTCAGCACCTCAAGGACTACGCGGACAAGTACCTGCGATGCGACATCGCCCTGCTCACCGATGTCTTTGAGCAGTTCCGCGACACCTCGCTGGCAGAGTACGGGCTGGACCCCGCCCACTATTACACCCTGCCGTCCTACGCCTGGGACGTAATGCTCAAGACCTGCGGTGTGGAGCTGGACACGCTGCAGGACTTTGACATGTACCTGTTCGTGGAGCAGGGGATCCGGGGAGGGATCTCACAGGCCATCACCCGCTACGCCAAGGCCAACCACGACAGGTGCCCGGACTATCGCCCGGACGAGCCCACGCGCTTCCTCCTGTACCTGGATGCCAACAACCTCTACGGCTGGGCCATGTCCCAGTGCCTGCCGACCGGAGACTTCGAGTGGCTCAGCCGTGAGGAAATCCAGGCGTTGGACGTCGCGGCACTGGACGCAGAGGCTGATCGAGGCTACATCTTGGAGGTGGACCTCCACTACCCCGCGCGCCTACACGACCTGCACAAGGACCTTCCCTACTGCTGCGAGACGAAGCGCCCGCCAACAGGGAAGTTCCCCAAACTGTTGACGACCCTGGACGACAAGACGCACTACATCTGTCACTACAGGGTCTTACAGCAGGCGCTGCAAAACGGATTGGAGCTGGTCGCGGTGCATCGGGCGATCTCGTTTCGCCAGTCGCGGTGGTTGGAACCGTACATCCTGATGAACACGGAGCTGCGGAAGAAGGCCAAAACGAAGTTTGAACAGGACTTCTTCAAGCTCATGAACAACGCGGTCTTTGGCAAGACCATCGAGAATGTACGGAAGCGCCTCAACGTGAAGCTGGTGTGCACCCCGGAGAAGTTTTCCAAGTACGTCGCCAGATCCAACTTCCTGGACCGGACGTACTACACGGAGGACGTGGCCCTGGTGCATCTGTCCAAGGTCAACATCGTGTTGGACAAGCCCGTCTATGTAGGCATGACAGTCCTGGAGCTGAGCAAGTGGCTCATGTACGAGTTCCTGCGCAAGATGAAGGAGCGCTACGGTGACCGCCTCACCGTGGACTACATGGACACGGACAGCTACGTCTTTGACATCGTGTCCCAGGACGTCTACGCCGAGATGAAGGAACACCTGGACGACTTCGACACCAGCGGCTATCCGAGGTCTCACCCCTGCTACAGCCCCGTCAACGCCAAGGTCATTGGAAAGTTTAAGGACGAGTGCAACGGCCTGTCCTTATTCGAGTACCTCGGCCTGCGGTCCAAGCTGTACTTTATGGACATCGAGGACGCAGCGACAGGCGGCAGCAAGGCTCTCAAGCGGGCCAAGGGGGTGGCTAAGGGCGTTGTCAAGAACGTCCTCACCCCCGACGACTACAGAGAGTGCCTGTTTGAGGGGGTCCAAAAGCGCACCACCAACGTCCGCTTCCAGTCCCACTTACACCGGGTCTACACCGTGGAAGTGGACAAGCTGAGCCTCAGCCCGACCGACGATAAGCGGTGCGTCCTCCCCGACGGCATCCACACTCTGCCGTGGGGACACAAGGAAGTCCCGCCGCTACCAGCCAGGAGAGGAGATCGACGGATGGAGGTGGATGGTGAGGAGGAGGAGGGGCAGCCCCAGGATGAAGACGAGGAAGAGGAATTCCCAGTTTAGTTTTAATATTAATTTTAAGAAAAATTTGTAAATAGTATTTGTAAGAAAATATAATAGCTTTATGTACAGCACGAACCTGAGTTGTTTATTTCCTCCCCTTTGCTCACTCAAAAGCCGGTAGGCTCAGAAAAACTAAAGTGAAAGGCGTTATGGGCCGTTTGACCCGAGCCGTGCAGCTTAAAAAGCCCCCGCCAACCGGGAGCGGTTGGCGGCGCGTGTCGGGGGATGGCCCTGAAGGAGTTGCCCAGGAAGGAGTTGCTAAGTGGTTTGCTGACGCTCAAGGTTGCACCCTTGAATTGCTCAGCGGCTTGCTGATGTCCGAGGGGCCTCGTAACGCGCCCTCTTTGGCGGCCTTCACTGCCGCTTGGCGGGGGCTCAGCCAGTGACACGCGCCGCTGGTATATAAACCTGAGGTCCAGCCCCGCTGCCTCAGTTTTGCTAATTTATTTTTTAAAATTTAGTAAGGAGAAAGGAGAAATGTGTTCAGGACTTCGTGGAGAAAAGTACATGGTGCTGTAGCCTTCCATCGCTTCCAACTCCTTCAACAACGTCTGGACTGATTCATCCACTTCAATTGCACTAGCCATGTTTGTGTTTACTTTGCAACATCACTAGACAAACTGAATGAAGGAAGCGATGACAATCACTTAAGTAACATAGCTACGTACCGTACAGTAGAAGGCGGTGAACAATTCTCGAAATCGCGGCAATTATCGCTAATGAGTAAACAGCCTGAGGTGGTTCACACTACAACTTATAAGACTACATATACTTACGTTTAACAGATCTCGGAGTATGGTGCGGTAAGGACTAGCACAGCACTGAAGTAGAACGTCTACGCACACTGAGCTTCAAACACAAACTGAATGAAGGAAGCGATGACAATCACTTAAGTAACATAGCTACGTACCGTACAGTAGAAGGCGGTGGACAATTCTCGAAATCGCGGCAATTATCGCTAATCAGTAAACAGCCTGGGGCAGTCACGTAGGCACGGGGTGATGACGTAACCGCGGTCCACGACTTCACTACTTAAGGTAGGCCAATGCGTGCGTTAGGTTTACAGACGCAGGTTTAGGTTAGGTTTACAGACGCAGGTTTAAGTTAGGTTTGAGGATGCATGAACGTCGCGACGCAGGTTTAAGTTAGGTTTGGGGATGCATGAACGTCGCGCGCGGCCAGGAGAGGAGATCGACGGATGGAGGTGGATGGTGAGGAGGAGGAGGGGCAGCCCCAGGATGAAGACGAGGAAGAGGAATTCCCAGTTTAGTTTTAATATTAATTTTAAGAAAAATTTGTAAATAGTATTTGTAAGACGCGACGTTCATGCATCCCCAAACCTAACTTAAACCTGCGTCGCGACGTTCATGCATCCTCAAACCTAACTTAAACCTGCGTCGCGACGTTCATGCATCCTCAAACCTAACTTAAACCTGCGTCTGTAAACCTAACCTAAACCTGCGTCTGTAAACCTAACGCACGCATTGGCCTACCTTAAGTAGTGAAGTCGTGGACCGCGGTTACGTCATCACCCCGTGCCTACGTGACTGCCCCAGGCTGTTTACTGATTAGCGATAATTGCCGCGATTTCGAGAATTGTCCACCGCCTTCTACTGTACGGTACGTAGCTATGTTACTTAAGTGATTGTCATCGCTTCCTTCATTCAGTTTGTGTTTGAAGCTCAGTGTGCGTAGACGTTCTACTTCAGTGCTGTGCTAGTCCTTACCGCACCATACTCCGAGATCTGTTAAACGTAAGTATATGTAGTCTTATAAGTTGTAGTGTGAACCACCTCAGGCTGTTTACTCATTAGCGATAATTGCCGCGATTTCGAGAATTGTTCACCGCCTTCTACTGTACGGTACGTAGCTATGTTACTTAAGTGATTGTCATCGCTTCCTTCATTCAGTTTGTCTAGTGATGTTGCAAAGTAAACACAAACATGGCTAGTGCAATTGAAGTGGATGAATCAGTCCAGACGTTGTTGAAGGAGTTGGAAGCGATGGAAGGCTACAGCACCATGTACTTTTCTCCACGAAGTCCTGAACACATTTCTCCTTTCTCCTTACTAAATTTTAAAAAATAAATTAGCAAAACTGAGGCAGCGGGGCTGGACCTCAGGTTTATATACCAGCGGCGCGTGTCACTGGCTGAGCCCCCGCCAAGCGGCAGTGAAGGCCGCCAAAGAGGGCGCGTTACGAGGCCCCTCGGACATCAGCAAGCCGCTGAGCAATTCAAGGGTGCAACCTTGAGCGTCAGCAAACCACTTAGCAACTCCTTCCTGGGCAACTCCTTCAGGGCCATCCCCCGACACGCGCCGCCAACCGCTCCCGGTTGGCGGGGGCTTTTTAAGCTGCACGGCTCGGGCCAAACGGCCCATAACGCCTTTCACTTTAGTTTTTCTGAGCCTACCGGCTTTTGAGTGAGCAAAGGGGAGGAAATAAACAACTCAGGTTCGTGCTGTACATAAAGCTATTATATTTTCTTACAAATACTATTTACAAATTTTTCTTAAAATTAATATTAAAACTAAACTGGGAATTCCTCTTCCTCGTCTTCATCCTGGGGCTGCCCCTCCTCCTCCTCACCATCCACCTCCATCCGTCGATCTCCTCTCCTGGCTGGTAGCGGCGGGACTTCCTTGTGTCCCCACGGCAGAGTGTGGATGCCGTCGGGGAGGACGCACCGCTTATCGTCGGTCGGGCTGAGGCTCAGCTTGTCCACTTCCACGGTGTAGACCCGGTGTAAGTGGGACTGGAAGCGGACGTTGGTGGTGCGCTTTTGGACCCCCTCAAACAGGCACTCTCTGTAGTCGTCGGGGGTGAGGACGTTCTTGACAACGCCCTTAGCCACCCCCTTGGCCCGCTTGAGAGCCTTGCTGCCGCCTGTCGCTGCGTCCTCGATGTCCATAAAGTACAGCTTGGACCGCAGGCCGAGGTACTCGAATAAGGACAGGCCGTTGCACTCGTCCTTAAACTTTCCAATGACCTTGGCGTTGACGGGGCTGTAGCAGGGGTGAGACCTCGGATAGCCGCTGGTGTCGAAGTCGTCCAGGTGTTCCTTCATCTCGGCGTAGACGTCCTGGGACACGATGTCAAAGACGTAGCTGTCCGTGTCCATGTAGTCCACGGTGAGGCGGTCACCGTAGCGCTCCTTCATCTTGCGCAGGAACTCGTACATGAGCCACTTGCTCAGCTCCAGGACTGTCATGCCTACATAGACGGGCTTGTCCAACACGATGTTGACCTTGGACAGATGCACCAGGGCCACGTCCTCCGTGTAGTACGTCCGGTCCATGAAGTTGGATCTGGCGACGTACTTGGAAAACTTCTCCGGGGTGCACACCAGCTTCACGTTGAGGCGCTTCCGTACATTCTCGATGGTCTTGCCAAAGACCGCGTTGTTCATGAGCTTGAAGAAGTCCTGTTCAAACTTCGTTTTGGCCTTCTTCCGCAGCTCCGTGTTCATCAGGATGTACGGTTCCAACCACCGCGACTGGCGAAACGAGATCGCCCGATGCACCGCGACCAGCTCCAATCCGTTTTGCAGCGCCTGCTGTAAGACCCTGTAGTGACAGATGTAGTGCGTCTTGTCGTCCAGGGTCGTCAACAGTTTGGGGAACTTCCCTGTTGGCGGGCGCTTCGTCTCGCAGCAGTAGGGAAGGTCCTTGTGCAGGTCGTGTAGGCGCGCGGGGTAGTGGAGGTCCACCTCCAAGATGTAGCCTCGATCAGCCTCTGCGTCCAGTGCCGCGACGTCCAACGCCTGGATTTCCTCACGGCTGAGCCACTCGAAGTCTCCGGTCGGCAGGCACTGGGACATGGCCCAGCCGTAGAGGTTGTTGGCATCCAGGTACAGGAGGAAGCGCGTGGGCTCGTCCGGGCGATAGTCCGGGCACCTGTCGTGGTTGGCCTTGGCGTAGCGGGTGATGGCCTGTGAGATCCCTCCCCGGATCCCCTGCTCCACGAACAGGTACATGTCAAAGTCCTGCAGCGTGTCCAGCTCCACACCGCAGGTCTTGAGCATTACGTCCCAGGCGTAGGACGGCAGGGTGTAATAGTGGGCGGGGTCCAGCCCGTACTCTGCCAGCGAGGTGTCGCGGAACTGCTCAAAGACATCGGTGAGCAGGGCGATGTCGCATCGCAGGTACTTGTCCGCGTAGTCCTTGAGGTGCTGACACTCAAAGGCTCGCCACACGTTGAGGGCGTGCTCGTACTCCTCGTCCTTGATGTCCTCCAGGGTCATGGAGTTCCTGAACGCCTCCTTGGGCGGCAACTCCCTGGTCCTGTACAGCATGTCGTAGGACGTAACGAAGTCGTAGGGGAACACGCCCTTCCTACGCACCAGGTCGAACAGCCGGTCGTCGGGGAAGCGCTTCCTCGTCTCACGCATCCTGTCCGTGGGAAGTCCTGCCGCCAGGTTGGCCAGGCTCATGGACAGGAACCTGTAGGTGTCTAGGAAGCGCACCGCGAAACTGCTCTGACGTTGGTTGTCCCCAGGCTGACCAAAGTGGAATCGCTTGGTAAAAGCGATGTACCGCTCCTCCGTGTGGGCCAACACGTCCACGTCACCGGGGTCGATGGCCAGCTCGCGCACTACGAAGTGGGCGTCGTAGTTGGATAGGTTGTGGAAGTAGCAGTTGATGTGTCGCTGCTCCCGGTACCTGAGGTTGCACGAGCGGTGTGCGGCTCCTCGGAACTCGTAGGGTGGGGCGTGATTGTGGTCCCGCACCTTAACGTCCTGGTCCGTGAACTCCTTCCCGCAGAGGTAGCAGTGAGTCGCCGCCAGGTACTCGTCCATCTCCTGCTGGGTCAGAGAAGGGTGTAGAGCTCTCGTGCTGAATAGGAACTCCCACAGCGTCAGCACGTCCATCTTCAACCTTTCCATGAAGACCTTGGACGCGTCAGCTCCGAAGTAGACGCGGGGCTCAAACTCCTCCAGACTGAGCGAGTCCACAATCTGATAGGCGAAGGCGTATGGGACGTGCAGTTGCAGGGGCCTTGTGCCAGGCGGCGCTTCCGCAGGGTCAGCGGCGACGGGCTGCAGAGCACACTCAAAGTCGGCGTAGACGCAAAAGCGCTCGCGCCGAGTGTACTCGGGGTGGACGAAGCGGATCTGCTGCTTCTTCGATAAGTCCAAGCGGAGGGGAGCCTTGGCGTAGCAGTATCGCATGTGCTCCTCCAGACGCTCGGCACCGGACAGTTGCAGCTTGTTGGGCTGGTTGTCAAAGTGAGCGAAGCATCGCTTACACACGTAGATAGCGCTTTCGCGGGACGTCAGCTGGTGTCGCACTAGCCTACTCATGTTTGCGATGTAGGCGTAGTGACTGTCCCCGCCGGTGGTCACGTACAGCAGGTCCCGATGATCCTCCAACTCCCGCTTGCAGATCTTCAGCGGGAACACGCGGTCCTGGAACTTTGGCGATCCGTCGGGGCGTCTCCCCACCATGGCGCGCTCGATCCCGTACACATTGACGCTGATGGGGTTCCTCCTCTCAAAGACCTTAATGTCCTTCACGGCTACGGGGAAGCGTAGGCCGACCCAGTCGTAGCGTGCCATGACGTCCGGTGTGTACGATGTGGGCCTCTCCGGGTGTTGCGCGACGAACTTGGCTAGGATGGCGTACGCGAAGCACATGTCATCGACGTTTTGCACGTTGATAACGGCATGCGTGTCGCAGATGGTCCTGGGAAGCAGGATGAACCGGGCTCCGCGTTCTCCCAACGGGGTGTAGAGGTTGACGCGGATCTCCAGGTCCCGTATCCGGAGATAGCTCCACCCGCTGCCCACTAGCAGGCACTGCTCCTTCTCTTCCTCCAGCTTGTGGAAGGACGCTGACAGGAAGTCCTCCAAGTTGGACGCGGCGGTGAGAGGCACGTTCTTCGTCTTGAAGGCCCGCAGACAGGTGGCTCCGTGAACGTTGGCGAATTCACACTCCAGGAACATGTTGACCTTGGTGTTTAGGTGTCGGGTCCTGACGTCAGCCAACAGTTCCAGGACGCTGTCGAACAGCAGCACCAGCGCGTCCTCCACGGTCAAGAAGTCCTCCATGGGCCGGGACAGGCCGAAGGTCAGGAGGCGTCCGCGGAACCCTCGTTGAATGGTGCGGAACGTGGGTAGTCCGCCACCACCCACCATCCCATCAGGTGCCGTGCTTGGTCCGGGCTGGGGCTCGCGGCTGGGTCGAGGCTCGCGGCTGGGTCCAGGCTGGGGCTCGCGGCTGGGTCCAGGCTGGGGCTCGCGGCTGGGTCCAGGCTGGGGCTCGCGGCTGGGCTGAGGCTCGGGTGACAGGACGGGTAGGCATGGCATCTCGTCAACAACG
The DNA here is from genome assembly GCA_963675035.1 of Allygus modestus. NCBI lineage: Eukaryota > Metazoa > Arthropoda > Insecta > Hemiptera > Cicadellidae > Allygus > Allygus modestus. The sequence continues at coordinate 81,870,054 of OY776116.1, forward strand.
AGGTTCCTCACGATGGGGCAGTTGTGGGCCTCGTGCTGGTCCCGGTTGTAGCGCCGGGTGAAGCCTCGGTCGCAGTAGGCGCACGCGAACCTCATGCCGCGGTGAGCGCTTGCCACGTGCTGCTGGAGATAAGCGACCCTGCGGAAAAGGGCGCCGCACTCGGGACAGCGGACCCCGTTGGCGTGCACCAGCTGCACGTGGCGCCGGAGCAGGTCCTCGCGGGCGAATCGTCGCCCGCACGCGTCGCACTCGGGCCGTGGGTCTCTGAAGGGTGGTGTTGCAGTGGAGGAGGTCGAAGCTGACGGGATCGCACCGTGGACCGCTTCCATGTGGTGGTGAAGATCCCCGGGGCTCGCCAGGGCAACGGAGCATAACGGGCATGGATGGCCTGCGAACAGGAAAAACAAGTTCTATTAGTTACCTCGATAAACATGAGGGTGAGGAACTGGCGACCTCTTCCTCACCTCGTTCGCCAGTTTGAGCCCAATATATACAAGGGTGAGGAATTGCATAGAGTTCTGGCGACCTCTTCCTCCTCTCGAACGTCAGTTTGAGCCCAGTAATACAAGGGTGAGGAACTGAACGGAGGCTGACAGCCCCTTGTTTACTACTTGAATCTGTTTACTCGGCTAAAGCCGTTTACTCTCGAAAACAAGCCATTAGTACTGGTTTCCTTTTTAACGTAAAACCGTGCCTAACACTTGATCGTGAGGAACTGCATAGAGGACTGGCGACCTCTTCCTCATCTCAATCACCAGTTTGAGTCCAGTAATACAAGGGTGAGGAACTGAACGGAGGCTGGCAGCCCCTTGTTTACTACTTGAATCTGTTTACTCGGCTAAAGCCGTTTACTCTCGAAAACAAGTCATTAGTACTGGTTTCTTGTTTAACGTAAAAACCGTGCCTAACGCTTGATCGTGAGGAACTGCATAGAGGACTGGCGACCTCTTCCTCATCTCAATCATCAGTTTGAGTCCAGTAATACAAGGGTGAGGAACTGTGTATGAGGATATTGGAGAAGTGCTTAACAAATCTACTGGTGGTTTCCTATTTAACCTAAAACCATACCTGGCGCTTGATCGTGAGGAGTGGGAGGATGAACTGCTGCGAGGTGGCGTCGCAGGTTGTCGCTTCGCCCGAAGCGTCGCCCGCAGACGTTGCAGTCGAAATGGCGGTCCCTGTGAGCGGCTGCCGTGTGACGAGCCAGGGTTCCAGCGAAGAAGCGACCGCAGACCTCACACATACGAGGAACAGCCATCTGCAACATCGGGTATCTATACAGTACATCGGGGCTTGGTAACAGTACCCTTCTAATAGTAGACAGAAATAAATTACAAGAATAGCTCCTATGACATTCCTAACACTGTTACACGTCTTTATCTTTGTTTCGCTCGCACATGGCGATTTTAATCTCGTCTATAATTCTACTAAGCAAAACCCAATTTTATTTTCCACTGTGATATATAAAATATTAAATATTAATTTTAGCTAATTGGGATTTAGAGCATTGGTAAATCGGCTGATGAAAAGATAAATTAAATGTTACTTACATTTTAAGATATCCAAAGAGAAAACTCCACACAGTCGCACAAGCACAGGTTGTAAAGTGTATCTCGGAGACGGCAATACTTCGTCCGCGCAGTAAGAGCTCCAAAGACAAACTGATGAAACCCTCGAGGACGCGCTTATAAATAACACTCCGGTCGGGAGGAGGCCTCGCCGGAGGAGTGAGGGAAAGTCGCTAATGAGTAAACAACCCCGGGCGGTCACGTAGGCCCTAGCACGTGCCTTGACACGTGACTCCGCGGAGTCGCTCACGGGGGGGGGGGCTTGCATCCTCACCGCGCCTTTGCTGGTTTTGAACCATCATGATGGGTCTGGAAGACCGCTGATGAGTAAACAGCCAAGATCTCATGAGGAAAACGCGTTTAAAAATTAATAGCGGGCCCGTTTAACGGTGGATTCTCAATTTTCTTTAAGGGATGGTTTACTTAGGCCGCCGCCCTACATGTGGTGAAATTTCATCAAAATCGGCCGGTAAACAGCTGAGATCCCATAAGGAAAACGCGTTTAAAAATTAATAGCGGCCTTGTTTAATGGCGGATCTATGGGGTTCTTACGTCATTCGCTTCCTCTGAGATAGGCCTACATTCTGGAAAAAGTCCCGTGGGAATCGGTGAGTAAATAGGCTAGTTATTAATTTTTGAAAGTTTTTCCTCATCATGAAAAATGTTGCAAACGGGGGGGGGGGATGACGTCATGGGGGGGATGACCTTGGGGTCAAGGTCAAGGTCATCGGGGGGGGGGGACGTCCTCGCGTCCTCGCGTCCTCACCGCGCCTATGCTGGTTCTGAACCCTCTAATGCCCCCTACTGGAGTAAAAGGTATAACATTTTAAATTTGGAGGGAAATTGTAAATTTCAAGCCAATTTTAATGGAAAAATCCCTCTTAAAAGCACTAATATTTGTATTTAAAAATGTTCTAGTTTGTTTTCTTATATTTATGGGTTTATCTGTAATTAAATCTAAAACTGTTATTAACTGACCATCATGGTCAGATATCTCGGTAATTAAACCATTTACTAATATTTGTTCTTTAGGTAGATTAGTTAGGCAGTTATCAATCACACTTTTACTGGTTGGCATGACTCTGGTTGGAAACTCTACCAGGTATCTATATAACCCCATAAATACTTAGAATACTATTAAATCTATTAAATACCCCCGTAGCAGCAAACCTGCGTACTCAGCGAATTTCCAATGCATATATATATGTATCTTAATACCACATAAAGCCACATACCAAGTTTCATCAATATACATTCTTAAATAAACGATTTATGACATTTTAATTATTCTCCATAAGAATAACATGGCGGCTGAGTATGCAGGTTTGCTGAAGCAAGGAACACAAAAAATGGGGTTTTATACAAATATCAATATAACTCATGTAGGTAAAAAGCCACATACCAAATTTCATTAATTTATTTTCATAATGAAGGCAGATAACACGTTACTTATTCTCCATAAGAATAACATGGTGCTGAGTACGCAGGTTTGCTGCTACGGGAGCCTTGGGTAAAAAATTGTTTTTTTGAGCAAATATCAATGGTCCATAACCAGATGAAGCCGTATACCAAGTTTCGTCAGTATACATTCATAAATAAGCGAGATATAAAATTTTTATTTTCTTCCATAAGAATAACATTAGACAACGTACTGTGTTTAGCATTTTCAATATCTCGGTAACCAATTGACGTAGAGAAATCATCAAAATACCAAATTGTGTGTTTTTTTAAGCTGAATCCAATAGGAAAAACTAAAATTTGACTATTTCCAAAATGATATGTAAAAAATTTGAAAAACCCATTTTTGGGATACAAAACCCCCCAAAATACCCTTTCGGATAAAGTGATCTGGCTGGTTTTCGAACTTAAAGTCATAAATGTTACTTTACACGTTTATACCAAATTTCATCAAAATCAGATAATTTTTACGAGAGTTATCGTGCTCACGGACACATATATATATATATATATATATATACATACAGTTTCGAACAAATGGTGTTTTTGGGGTCTGGGGACCTCAAAACGAAAAGTTATCATGGTCCCGGGCCTAGGTCTTACCATGCCGACTACGGTAATAGCTTCTTCCCTATAGGGGAAATTCGCTAAAATTACCTTATCAAAGGATTTAGAATATGACAAAACATTAATATTAATATCTCCAACAATTATTATAGGCCTATTCTCATAAAGCTTACTCAAAATGCACAAAAGATTGTCTACTTTATTTAATAACCCCGTAGCAAGGATTCAATGGCAGACAGTAGCGAAAATCAGTGAAATAGCTCTTAAAAATATTCAGTTTATAAGTGGTATAAACAGTTTATTTTCCTTTAATTTATAGGTGAATAATCATACATATACCTTTAACTTAAATAAGTGACGCATAGGGTGAGTCTTGAACACTTAATTGTTGTAAACAGTGAAAATAGGATCGAGGTTGGGAATAACCCACATGATAAGACTGGCCGATAAGAGACTTGCTAGGTGCATGGTACCAAGGTCACTTTAAGGCAGCCGATAACATCAGGTATTATCAGTTTAGTACTACTGGCTGTCAATCCATTCATTGAACCCCACACTGGACTTGTTTTTGTTTACCCAAGAAAAACCATCGTTCCCAAGGACAATTGTTTGATTTATTTGTTGTTATTATTAATGATAACAAAATTAAGTCTCAGCCAAATTAAATTGCTTTATATTTGTCCTTGGTAAATAGCAGACAGGAGGTATTTTTTCCCCCTTTACAGCTAATACACAATAGCAGATATTGCATCTGTTTTATTGTCCTCAAATCAAAATAATGGCTTTAAATAACCTAATGCCCCCTGGCTGGGAAAGAAAAGAAGTTATTAGGAAATAATACCCCCGTAGCAGCAAACCTGCGTACTTAGCGAATTTCCAATGCATATATATCTATCTTAATGCCACATAAAGCTACATACCAAGTTTCATCAATATACATTCATAAATAAACAATTTATGACATTTTAATTATTCTCCATAAGAATAACATGGCAGCTGAGTATGCAGGTTTGCTGAAGCAAGGAACACAAAAAATGGGGTTTTATGCTAATATCAATATAACTCAACTAGGTGAAGTCACTTACCAAATTTCATTAATTTATTTTCATAATTAAGGGAGATAACACGTTACTTATTCTCCATAAGAATAACATGGGGCTGAGTACGCAGGTTTGCTGCTACGGGAGCCTTTGTCAAAAAATTGTTTTTTTGAGGAAATATCAATGGTCCACAACCAGATAAAGCCGTATACCAAGTTTCGTCAGTATATGTTCATAAATAAGCGAGATATAAAATTTTTATTTTCCTCCATAAGAATAACATTAGACAACGTACTGTGTTTAGCACTTTCAATATCTCGGTAACCAATTGACGTAGAGAAATGATCAAGATACCAAATTGTGTGTTTTTTTAAGCTGAATCCAATGGGAAAAAATAAAATTTGACTATTTCCAAAATTATATGTAAAAAATTCAAAAAACCCATTTTTGGGGTACAAAACCCCCCCAAAATACCCCTTCGGATAGAGCGATCTGGCTGGTTTTCGAACTTAAAGTCATAAATGTTGCTTTACACGTTTATACTAAATTCCATCAAAATCGGATAATTTTTACGAGAGTTATCGTGCTCACAGACACATATATATATATATATATATATATATAGATGAAAAATAAGTAACATGAGTACCCTGGAGAAAACATTTTAATTAATTAACACAACATGTTTCGACTTATAAAAGCCATGATCACGTGCTGATTTGCTAAATACATAACCCTATTTTCATTATCAATCACAAAATGTAAATAAATAAAATTTGATAACAGACAGCTGATTGCGATCTCTACTGGTGTAAGTGTTATATATTTGTCTTTATATTTATAATTTTGTTAAAAACTGGATTACTTGATTGTATCTGCATGGTGTTTAAAATATTGTGACTGTCATTTTTATGGCTCTGATATATATGGAATTCTTCTTTTACATTTAATTTTTGGCCTTTCTTCATTATTTCTAGAATAGACATATTTTCATCACAGTTCTTATATTTATAAACAGATCATAAATATAAGAACTGTGATGAAAATATGTCTATTCTAGAAATAATGAAGAAAGGCCAAAAATTAAATGTAAAAGAAGAATTCCATATATATCAGAGCCATAAAAATGACAGTCACAATATTTTAAACACCATGCAGATACAATCAAGTAATCCAGTTTTTAACAAAATTATAAATATAAAGACAAATATATAACACTTACACCAGTAGAGATCGCAATCAGCTGTCTGTTATCAAATTTTATTTATTTACATTTTGTGATTGATAATGAAAATAGGGTTATGTATTTAGCAAATCAGCACGTGATCATGGCTTTTATAAGTCGAAACATGTTGTGTTAATTAATTAAAATGTTTTCTCCAGGGTACTCATGTTACTTATTTTTCATCTATCATATAGTAGCCCTTCTATGTGAATTTAATTTAATATATATATATATATATATATAGACCATTCGTTCGAAACTGTATATATATATATACAGTTTCGAACGAATGGTGTTTTTGGGGTCTGGGGACCTCAAAACGAAAAGTTATCATGGTCCCGGGCCTAGGTCTTACCATGCCGACTACGGTAATAGCTTCTTCCCTATAGGGGAAATTCGCTAAAAAGGTTTAAGTGCTGGTAAAACTGATGTATACATAATGTCACCAAAGGGAAAACTTTTTAGATCAAAAAAAGAGTTGTTAAGATATATTTCAGAAAAAACCTTACCTATAACCATTGATAAATTTAATTTCAGTACAGCAAAAAATAGTCAACCTGAAAATACTGAGGCGATCAGCCCGGAGTCACAAGAATTGTATGGTAGCACAGACTTTGATTTAAGCTCATCAGTCTCCTCTGACTCACTGAGTAGCAATATTGATTTGTTGACAGAAACAACAAATGAAAAAAATAAAACGACTAGACCCTGGAAAGAAACTAACATTAGTTTAGCTTGTGCGCTATTAGAAGGCAATTGGGTAACTGACGACTCAATTCGACATTATTTTGAGATGCTGGACACCTTGGTTAGGGGAAAACACTCAGTATTAATGATGAACCCTGTAATCAGTCAGGCAATAAAATGCTTGAATGACTATGAAACTGTTTTGACACCATTATGTCTTGAGACTAAATCTTACATAATAATCCCGATTAATGACTCTGAATCTATTACGGAGAAAGTGAGCGGGTCTCACTGGAGCCTGCTTTTCTATTCTAAAGATATGAATATGTTTTTATACTTTGACTCTATAAGAAACTCTAACAACCACAAATCAGCTATAATGATGGCAGAAAAGCTAAACTCTTACTTAAATGTTTCCAAGGAGCCAGTAAAATTTCACACTTGTAAAATACCCCAACAGAGCAACAGCACAGATTGTGGGGTTTTTATGATTATAATGGTTGATGTGTTAATAGCTAACATAATAAATAAGAAGAATCTCAACTCCCCTCAAGAACTAGAAATACATTTTTCTGCTTTCAATGAGTTTAACGTGTGGGCAAAAAGGGCACAACTAGCTTCAATTATGTATAACTACTCACAAATACATAATTCTATGGGAAATATACTGCCACAAATACTGGACCTGATCAAGATTGGTGCACCCAAACCCAATTCAAGCAATTTTCAAGACAAAGGAGTACAAGTTGACATTCTACCACGTCAAGGAAAAGAGAATACGACAGATAGCCAGGCTATGACGCATCTGAAGCATTCTGCAGCCAAGAAATATGTCCCTGATGAAAATGGGTGGCAAAAACCCTTAAATAGGAAAAGGAATCAAATAGTTTTTACAAAACATCATGACATTGAACTAAAAAACTGATATGAATGCCTAAACACTGACATGTTAATTGGTAACAGGGCTGAAATGCCTGGAGAGTTTGGTGACACTAACTCTTTTGAAGGTCAAAATGTTTATGAAACCAGAAATAAAGCTTACAAACTAAAGCGATCTAAACAACTCAGAAACAAAAATGAAAAGGAGTTCTTGAAGACCAATGTTACTGTTTGCTCTGACAGCCAAGGAAAAAATCTTGCTCTGAAAATAGCAGAACTTAGTGAAGGAAGGGTAAATGCATTTGGTTACGTGAGACAAAACACAACCCTTACGCAAGTAACTGATTCAGCCAAAATTGATACAGAAAATAGCCCCCTGCTTATTCTTGGAGGGACAAATGACAGTCTGGATGGAAGTTTTAAAAACATGTATAGAAATCTAGATAGTGAACTGAAACTACTATCCCAAACCAGACCCGTTTTTTGGTGTACTATACCTGTCAGATATGACAAGCCTCAAGATAGTGAAGAAAATAATCAAATACGTATAGCAAATAATTACATAAAGGAAGTAACAGCAAGGTTAGACAGAGTCATTCTTATTAATCTAAATCACTTGAAGAGGCAACATTATATTATTGAGGTGTACAAGGTTTACACCTCAATATCAAAGGTACAACAAAACTGGCTCGCATATTTATTAAAGCCCTCAATTGGTGGAAGTCACAAGAAATCCATTACTGTTACCAAAAAGATCAGCCTCCAGTATGCATAATAGAGACAAACATGGAAGGGAAAATTATGGAATACAAACTAAACCCAAAAACTGCTTTTGCACACTGCATTTCGGGCGATTTTGGCGCAGATAGACAGATAGATGACTGCTGGGGTGGCAGTAGTTTTTAAAAAATTGATTGGGAAACCTCAGGCATCCGACTGCTTAACCAATCATCTCGCTTACCAACAAACCCCTGATGGAGCTGGATTTTACGCATTAGTCACAAAAGACAATTATAACGATAAGCCAACAATGACTGATTATGACACAGCCTTCGAAGATTTTATAAAAGATTTTAAAAAGAGGGGTTTCACTAAGCTGATTTGTTCGGCTATGGGGTGTGTCCGTGATGAAGTTCCCACTGAACACTTTGCAAACAACATTCTAAAATTTCATCATCTCACTGGAGCCCCTGTTGAGGTCATATCCTATAACCAATGTTGGTCCTCTAGAGTGTTATGGAACGGTCTCACTTACAAAGAGTTTAACACCAGTTTAAAATATCACATTTTGTCAAAATACCTGCAAACCGAGCCATTACTTAGTGAATCTCACACTAAGCAACATGGTACATGCTCACCTTTAAAGACACTTTCAAAACCTGCAGATAAGGAGATAGAATACGTTTCAACCCCTGAAGGAAAGGGGGTAGCAAAAGAAAATGCAGATAAAGCCACAACACATGGAGCCAATGAGGTAGCTAAGCAACACCTGAAAGAAGTGTCCAGTGAGAGTGAAAAAAAGTCATGGCCAATATAGTGATAGTGATCTGTGCTCTTCATCTCTAGGTTTAAACTGAGTTCTTTCGACAAGGAAAACTGTTCTGCATGTATATGTAACTATGTAAATATCACTTACGACCAACATAATATTAACTCATTGTGTCTGAAAACCATTAATCATTTTAATAAATCAAATCAGCCAAATTTGCATAATCTTAAAAACAATAAGGATAATTTAAATTTTAATAAAAAGAGCATAATTTTGACTCCATTCAAATTCCATCACTTAAAATACTTCATCAAAATGTTCAACACTTATCCTCCCGGCTTAATATCTTAAAAATTAATCTACATGAAATACAACCTGACATATTTGCTATATCTGAGCATAAATTGAATGAAGCGGAAGTTATGTTACTCAAGGTTGGAAATTATAAAGTATGTTCCTTTTTTGCGAGGCATTGTTCATTAGGAGGTGGAACTTTAATATTAGTCAAAAGCAACATTAAAAGCAAAAAAATATTATTTCCTGCAGTTCAAGATCTTTTGATAGAAAACGAATTTGAATGTTGTATTTCAGAAATTGTTATTGATAATTTTTCATTTGTCTTAGTATGTGTTTATAGATCTCCTATACAGAGCTTAACAGAATCCTTTTTAGATTGACTTGACTGTCTCTGTAATATAATAAGTGATAGATTTAAGAATATTGTAATTGCTGGAGATTTTAATATAAATGTGTTAAAAAAAGATAAAACCCATAGAGATTTTGTTAATATCTTGAATTCATATAATTTGGAATATAAAGTAAATTTTCCTACCAGAGTCACTATGGAAACAGAAACTGCCATTGATAATTTTATAACTAATATAAAATGTAAAACAATTAAGATCTCAGGAATAATCACATGTATATCAGATCATGACGGGCAGCTATTTGAAATTATTGGCGTTAAGAGTAAAAATAGTATTTTAAGATGTGCGAATAAAAGGTATTGTAGAACATTTTCAAAATCCAACATGGATTTATTTTTGAAACTCTTAGCATGCGAAAATTGGCTAGAAGTTTACCAAGCCACAGTAGAAACTAAATACGATGTATTTTACTCAATATTTATGTATGCCTTTGAAATTAGTTTTCCCAAATTATTGACCATTGAAAAAACACTAAGAAATGATCAGTGGATTTCAGAAGTTGTAAAAAATAAAAAAAAACTAATAGAGCAATTGGAAAGGCAGTGCAGATATTTAAAAACTGACTATTTAAAGCAAAAAATAAATCAATTAAAGAGTGAGATCAAAATTCAAATAAATAATGAGAAAAAACTATTTTTTGATAATAAAATTATGAAATCTACAAATAAATCAAAATCAACATGGAACATTATCAAATCCGAAGTGAACAATGGAAAAAAAAAACAATCAATAATATAAACATCGTTCATGATGGCAAATTAATTACAGAACCAATTCTGGTTGGTAATATTTTTAATAACTGTTTTACCAATGAAGTTGATGATGTGGTACCTCTTAATTTGCAATCAAATACTGTAGGAAAAACAAACTTCTCAGAATTGCCTCAAGTTTCAAGTAGTTTCAAATTCAAAGAAGTCAATGAACTGATTATAGAAAAAATAGTAATGGCTTTTGAGAACAAGTTCTCTACAGGAATCGATGACATTCCTGTTACTTTGGTTAAACAGTGCTTTCCACTTATCTCAAAACCATTGACCCATATAATTAATTCATCATTAATATCAGGGTTTTTCCCATGCAAATTAAAAATTGCCAAAATAATACCTATCCACAAAAAAGGGGACATCAATGACCCCACAAACTACAGACCAATATCCTTGCTACCTATTTTTTCAAAAATTTTTGAGAAAGTTGTTTATCATCAACTATTGGATTATCTAGAGGGGAATCAATTATTAGATGATGAGCAACATGGTTTCCGTCCAGGAAAATCTACAATAACTGCGGGTATTAATTTCATTGAATCAATAATTGACTCCATCAACAAAAATGAAAAAATAATCGGTATTTTCCTTAACTTCTCCAAAGCTTTTGACAGTGTGTCACATGAGAAATTGCTTAATGTTCTCAATGGTTTGAATATTACAAATAAAGAATACAAATGGTTCAAGTCATATCTAAAAAAACAGACAACAATGTGTACAAATTCAACATAAACTTAGTTATCCCAACAATAAATATGAGTATATTCAAAATTTTTACTCAAATCTGCAAATAGTTAAACGAGGTGTCCCCCAGGGATCTATACTGGGTCCCTTACTTTTTCTTTGTTACCTGAGGGGGTTCCCTGGTGTGGTACAAGCAGGAGGCTCAGTGTGTCTCTACGCCGACGATGCTAATATTACTATTTCAGGCAAAAATCAAGACGATATTGAATTTAAAGCTTTTCTGAGTCTTTTGAGTGTTAAAAAGTTTTCAGATAGCAAAAATCTTTCATTAAATTTTAATAAATCAAATTTTATATCATTTTGTAGTAAACAAACAAGATCTAAATTAGAACCAGATGTCTATTTAGACAATTCAAAATTGAATGAAGTTGAAAACACAAAATTCCTTGGACTTGTACTAGACCAACATTTATGTTGGGATAAACATGTAGATCATGTGGTTAAAAAAATGTCATCAGGTTTATATGCTTTAAAAAATTGAGGGTGAGTTAAAAAATTCAGGGTGAAAATTGCAAAAAACTGATTTTTGGAAAATTTAAAACCCCCATAAACCCCCCTTCCCATGGACCGATTTTTCTGGTTTTCGAACTTAAAGTCATGAATGTCATTTTACATATTGGAGCCAAATTTCATCGAAATCGGACGTTTTTTACTCAACTTATCGCATTCACGGACACATATATAGATATATATATATATATATTGATATATATATATATATATACATATATATAAATTTGAACGAATAGTGTTTTAGTCATCTGGGGACCTCAAAACAAAAAATTATCATGGTCTCGGGCTTAACTCTTACCATGAGACCTACGGTAATAGCTTCTTCCCTATAGGGGAAATTCGCTAAAATGTATCCATACTAAAAACAACGTGGTATGGTCCAGGAGCAGATTTGAGGGGCCGTTTTTGAGCCTTTTAGATATCGTATGTTATCTATAAGTATAACATTGCCATTTTTGAAGCCATAGTGGAATGGAGCCCTGAGAGGGGGAAACGTACTCTAAATACTGTATTGTTGGTCCCCTACAACTTAGTATAGTGTATAGATGAGTAGTTTTGGGGAGCCTTTTTTAAATGAACTGGAGAACTACTATTGTATAGTATACTCCTTTTCTTCATAAGAATAACATGGCAACGTTTTCTTCGTTTTCAACGTAGTGGGACGGAGACCTAAGTTCGGTGTTATAAAAAAAGGCAACCAAACGTTATATAGATTGCAATAACAACTGGCAGAAATCGGAAACAAATTTGAAAAAAAATATAATAACATCAGGACACTTTGCCAGGGGCGGAACCTTAAGGTTGCTGGGCGGGACGTAATCCACATTTTGGAGTTTCATTCAAGAGATGCGGTTAAAAAAATCCAAAAACCACATCTGTCACATGTCAAAATCGGATGAGGTTGGGAAGTGATAGGAGAAGCCCGGGTGGAGCCCTGAGGTAGGGGGAAAAATTATTCTAAGTTTTTTGTCGTCCTAACAACCTGGTATGGTCCGGGAACAGATTTAAGGAGTCTTTTTCGCAATCACCAGAAATACTCCAGAATTACTCTGTTCTCCATAGAAATAATATTGCAAGGTTAACCTATTAAGCAAGGTTATTAATATAGTCTATGATACGGAGCCCTAAGGTTGGGGTTATAAAAAATGTATCCAAATGTTATGGATGGATCACAATTTGCTAAAATTACACATACAATCGGAAAGAATAACTTAGCAGTTTTGCCAAAGGGCAATGGTGAGGAGGAGGACGTCCAATGTTGGGGCATCATTCAAATCATGAATATTTGTAAAAAAAAACAAAGAACTAACGCACATCAAAATTGGATGTTTGGAAGTGATAGAAGAAGCCAGTGGGGCCGAGCCCTGGGGTTGGGAAAAGATAATCCGAAGTCTTATAGTCTCCCAACAAGCTGGTATGGTTCGAGAGCAGATTTAAGGATTCTTTTCGCAAAAACCTGGAGTACTCATTTTTCCATAGCAATAACCATGGAGACGGGAGTATTTATTTATTAATTTGAGCTATATATTTCAGTTAATATATTTTGAGTACGAATATAATCGTAATTAAGGCCACTCTAGAAACTAATTGTCCACCAAATGTGATTGCATTTTTATGTCATAGTTAATATTCTAAAATATGAATGATAACATATACTAAAGGTTACATTATCTTTCCTACAAATGATTTTTTAAGATCTAAAATATTGCCTGCATATCTCCCTGGTGTGGTAGAGTTGCGGCTCATCCGCTGTCTGAAGAAGGCGGCAAGTTTTTAATTAGCAGTGGCTACGTACACGTCCGACGTGAGCCGCTACTGTTCACGTCCGTTCCAAATTATGCACCGCACGTTACTTTTCCTGTGATTTTTAAAACAAATTGAGAGCCAGAAAACCTCCTAACGTAACCTAACCTATCCTAACATAACGTAACGAAACCTAACCCAACCTAACCTAAGCGGTAGCGAAGTGAATTTGCCCTTACATATTGGACGTGTACGCAGTCACTTCGTTTTTAATTTCTTTTTCTTTTTTTATTGGAAGGTGGGAATGGTTTCGCACACCCCCGCTCCCACAGGAGTAGTGTGGGACTGAAGTCCTCGAGGGTTGGAAATGTAGGAAAGTCCAGTCGAGTTGCTGATGGTATAATTCCGGATGAACCAGGGGGTGAGGTTAGTTAACCTCAATCTCTTTGAACAGATTGAGTTCAATGAACCTCAATCTCGTGAATTCAGTCAAAATGGGTGAAAGTGAATTTTAATATGTTTGTGGTATTAAAAAATCACATTTGTAGGAAAAATTGTAGATGCAATTCGATTATAAAGTATCCTTCTCACTTTCGGAAAATTACTGCAGTGATACGAAGCGCGGTAACAGTCTTCTTAAAGTGAGAAAGATCTATTTTCTCTAAATACATAAATAAAATTACTGTGAATTTCTAATAATTATTTAAGAATAATTTCTAAATCTAGGGAATTATTTCGTTGATTATAGTGAAATCTGGATGGCCTTTGTTGGATACACTGTACTCTGTTAAAGTCAAAGGCAGTGTTGCTACTTTAAGGGTAATTAATTACCCTTTTTAGGGTAATTCTACTGGTCTTAGGGTAATTTTAGTGTAATGGAGTTTTTAGGGTAATTTTAGGGTAAAATCTAGAGCCCCTTTATAATTTAAATTTATATGTTTTGGCATCGTAAAATGGTTTTCCAGGAATTACAACTTTTACATTAAGTGCTGCCTAAATTAAAAGTATTATAAAGAGATATAACTAGCATATGTATATCCTATAACCTATTCAGTATTAGACTAATGATGCACAAAGAACACAAAGTTTAATTTTAATCAGGTAAAATTGAGGCACATTATGCTATGTATCCAAAACGGGCACCATATATTAATATAGAAAACCCTAAATAGTAAAAATATATCAGGTTAATTTTGTTGAATATCGGTTGTTAGATTTTACAGCGCTGTAGTAGAAAACATGTTTATTGAAGATTGCCTATATTTTGACACATATTTGTATGAAGGACTAAATTGTATTTTATGCCTGTAAAATACCCATTGGTGAGTCAGGTGAGTGCACATAAAAACATCACAACAAGGTAAAACATGTGTAAATTTGTGTGATGTGGTGTATTGCAATGAAACCTATATTGATGTTATCAAATAGTAATAAGATGACCTCTGGGTATTATTATTTAGAAAAAATAACATTAACACATTTAGACTACTGAAATATAATAATAAGGTTTTAAAACCAATCTCGAATGTATTTTAAGCTTTAGGGAAGAAAATCAACTCTTAGGGTAATTTTAGGGTAATTTACGAAATGTTTAGGGTAATTTAGGGTAATTTTATCACACGTTTAGGGTAAAATTTCATATACCTGGTGGCAACACTGGTCAAACGTCAAATTATGGTAGAATGGAAGGTAGTCTTGCTTGACTGCTTTGTTTGCAGAAACGGCAACTCTGCATTCTGCACTACTACTACTACTGTTGCCCTAATTTACATTTTGTAATGATAGTGATAGTGTTCTACTATGGCAACTTCTTCGTTCAGGTGAAGACATAATTCAATTTAGGTTTCATATGACAAGGAGTTTCTATTTTTTAATATTTTACGATTTGCATTAACCTGAAATCCAGTTGTTATTTAATTTATGGTAATCACTTAATTGAGGTTATGTTTACAATTTTTAAAATCAAATCCTTTGAAATAGGCCTTTATTTTATTCTTCTAGCTTAAGCCAATATGAAATTGCATAGTGTTAGGGAAAAAATACCCCTAACTTTATTTACAGTTTATATACCAGAGGCTTTTGATAAAATTTTGGGGTGTTCACTCCAAATTTGGAGTGTTCACAATATGACTAAAATTGTGTTTAGCTTACTATTGGACTATAAGTCTGCAGTATGATCACAAATAGCTAGGCTCCAGAAATAAATCAATATTTTAACTTTGGGGTAGACTTTCATAAGCAAAACGATATAGGCTAAATAACCGAATGAAAACTTTTGATATATCAATTTATTCGATTGTTTTATTGATTATAAAATATTTTATCGTATGAATAAAATGACGTAGTTATATAAACAAATGATTTATTTAGGCTACAGACAAAACTAAAAACCAAAACAAATTAATATGGATAAACTTTCCTGATTGCACGCAAAAAGATCTCAAACGGATCTTGTCCAGACAGTTTCATTTCTTTTCGTAACAGATACTCACAGAGGTGGTCAGCGATATACTCGGAACGAATTCCAGATCTTAGGCTCTTTTTTGACTGACCGCCAGGAACTTTCTATAGTTTGTGTGTTTACACATGTCAAAGGATCTATGAAATACTTACCATGGTTTACCACCTGTCAATGGATCTGTAAAATACCCCCGTCGCAGCAAACCTGCATACTCAGCGAATTTCTAATCTATATATAACATATCACATTAAGCCACTAAACAGGATTCATAAGAAATATATTCATAAACAAACGATATTTAAAATATTAATTATTCTCTATAAGAATAATATTGGGGATGAGTACGCAGGTTTGCTGCAACAAGGAACACAAAATAATGGGTGTTTATGCAAATATCAATAGAACTCATCTTAGTGAAGTCATATACCAAGTTTCATCCATATACATTCATAAATGAGTGATATATATCATTTGAACTATTTTCCATAAGAATAACATGGAGACAAAGTACCTGGGTTTTCTGCTAGGGGAACCATAGGCGAAAAATTGTTTTTTTTTGTGCAAACAACAATAAACCACAACCAGATGAAGCCATATACCAAATTTTGTCAGTTTATGTTCATAAATAAGCGAGATTTACAATTTTTCTTTTTCTCCATAAGAATAACATTAGACAACGTACTGTGTTTAGCACTTCCAATATCTCAGTAACCAATTGACGTAGAGCAATGATAAAAATACCAAATTGTTTGTTTTTTTATGTTGAATTAAATGATAAAAAATAAAATTGGATTTAAATAAAAAATACCTGTGGAAACCCCAAAAAAACCATTTGGGACCTTACAATAAGCCCGAGAATATAGGTGCCGTTTACCAACCTACCCCTGTTATATTTCCTCTTGCCGATCTTGGATTTGTCTAGTTCTTCGACTACACCTAGACCACCAAATCTAAGTGATTAATGATACTTACCCTCTTCTTCAAATTTCTCATCGATGTAACATAGGCATATTTCCCTACAGTAACTAAGCCAGTCGGCAATTGTTTGACTTGATGTTGTGCTCTCTTCCGTGTAACACTCACTTGCTAAATTCATAATTTGTATTATTTCTAGAAAAAATATAACACTGTCATAATGTTTCTGATCTACCAAATTTGGATTGTTCAAAGACGGTATTAGCGAGTGCATTAATATGCTTAGTATGCATATTTTCTCCAGTTTTAACTCATTTGAACACAATTTGATTTGGCCTTTAATAATTACACACATACAGTAATACTATTACATAGGCTTCGTCACAGATCGGTGTTTGTGGGATGAGTCCTTTTTGTTTAGAAATTTAAAATAAGTTAACCCTTTCAGTGCTATGGACCGATATATCACCTTTTGAATCTGTTATCAATAAACACTGTTACTGCTTCATAAGCGATTGTACCGTTAGGCGCTCAGTGTGCAGTCTGAGTCTGACATGTGGTGAAACCTGGTAGACACAAACTGAACTACCTCGCCCAGCGCCTAGGCTCTAATACCACCTGGTCCGCTACAGCTGCTAGTCTGATCAGTGGCTGTGCGGTCTAAGGCGTTACCTTCCCGGCTGGGGGTAACACCTTACGATCGAGGGTTCGAATCCCGTCACAGTCGGTGGTTTTTATGTGAAACTCATGGAGAGTTCACCTGTCTGTGGCAGTGTTGAAAGGGAGGGTGGACCTTAAGCAAACGGTGGACGGCTTGGGTCCAAGCTGACGGGATGGGTGGATTCTTTGTAAGTTGCACATCTGATCAGGTGTTTTGCTACTTTTTACGTATCCTTTACTGTGTATGTGTCTAGTGGAAGCACGTTTTTATTAATTTGAACTGTTCAGGTGTCAAGACATTACAAAAATCAACAAACCATCACAGATTAATTTACTTCTTTCAGACGCTTAGCACTCAAAAGGGTTGAATCGTCTTTTAAACAAATATTACTTAACTTCCTAAAATTAAACTCAATTTTGGACTAATATAGGAACAAAGAAACACAGTTGTTTTTAAATTATTTATTTATTTGGTATGTATGATACAATATTAAAAACCGAACATATGGAATACTCGATAAAACAATCTAATAAATTGATAGGGCCTACATCAAAATGACTAAACAATCCAATAAATCGATATATCGAAAGTTGTCATTTGGTTGTTTATATCGTTATAACAAATTATCCAGGCCTATACCATTTAAAACTATATATAAAATATATATATATAACAAAATTATTTATTACATTTCCCTATAGAATTTATAAATATTGTTAAATTTATCAAATTAATTTGTATGCTTATAGGAATTTTGTTATTTGATTTATAATTTGTTCAGTAACTAATTTATACGTAAATTTAAATCAATGCACAAAGCATTCCACAGAGATAACCCTTTTTATCTAGTCAGTTTCGTGTTATAAACAATTTTGATTCTCAACATGGGTTGTCCCGATGAGCTAGCCGACACAGGCCCCTAGTTACTTAAGAGGACATTGTTCAAGTTCAAAATAACTTTATTCTATTAATTTGTAAAATCATGTGTTACACAATTACACAAACATGAATGGCATCAGTGATAATTCTAAAGTCATATCACAATTCTTACAGAGGTTGGTACATTATTATATCAACAGTACAGTTCATCATTGTTTGTAAATTTCCTCAAAATCCTCAAATGAGTACAACATTTTTCCTAATAAAAATGTTTTAAAATGTCTCTTAAAAATAACATTGTTTTTAATTGTTAAAATTTCTCTTGGGATTTGCCTTAAAAATCTGATACCATCTGTACTTGTTTTTTTACTATAAAATTGTAATGCATGCCTTTGAATTGCCAATTGGTTTTTATTGCGCGTATTATAATTGTGTCTTGCTCCTAAAGTTGGTAACCTGTCACCATTAGACTTAACCCACATAATAGTTTTCAATATTATGCAATCCATATATTGTTAAGCAAACAGATTTCTTCTGGTTTGTTTGTCCTTAAAACTATGGCACGATATTGCTCAATTGCAACATTAAAAACTGTATATTTTGCGCACATACACTCACACATTTCCTTTGGCATTGCATTGTATGGAGCAACAAGTAATCTCAATATGTCTATTGTCTAACATCCTTAGATTAAAAAAAGAGACAGTAAGGTTAATAATGAACCTGAATAACCGTCAATCAGCAAAGGAATATTTTTCCAAATTAGGCATCTTAATTGAAGAATATGAGTGAAACCAAGTTAGGTTTCCATCTACTATCAATCTCAAAAATTTAGTTTCTGTTAGTTGAGCAATTGTAAAACTGCAAACCTATTTCTGGACTGAGATTATTTTTACTTCATTTTGCCCGAAATGATATTACATTTTTTTTAAGGTTTACTAATACATTTTTATTAGTAAACATTTTTATGTCGGTGTTTACTGACATAAGGTAATTTTTAGCTGTTAATTCTACATTATCTGCTTGTTACCAGTTACAAGTAAACTGGAATCATCTGCAATCTGCATAGAGGCATAATTTACTCTGGTGACTTGTTAACCCTTTCAGTGATATGGCCCGATATATCGTCTTTTGAATCTGTTATCAATAAACACTGTTACTGCTTCATAAGCGGTTATACCGTTAGGCGCTCAGTCTGCAGTCTGAGTCTGACATGTGGTGAAACCTGGTAGACACGAATTGAACTACCTCGTCCAGCGCCTAGTCTCTATAATACCAACTGCAGCTGCTAGCCTGACCAGTGGCTGTGCGGTCTAAGGCGTTACCTTCCCGGCCGGGGGTAACACTTGGATCGAGGGTTCGAATCCCGTCACAGTCGGTGGTTTTTATGTGCAACTTATGGAGAGTTCACCTGTCTGTGGCAGAGTTGAAGGGGAGGGCGGACCTTAAGCAAACGGTGGACGGCTCGGGTCCAAGCTGACGGGATGGGTGGATTCTTTGTGAGTTACATATCTGATCAGGTGTTTTGCTACTTTTTACCTATCCTTTACTGTGTGTGTCCAGCGGAATTACGTTTTTATTAATTTTAACTGTTCAGGCGTTCAATATATTAAAAAAATCAACAAAACATCACGGATTCAACTACTCCTTTCAGAAGCTTAGCACTCAAAGGGTTAACATAGATGGCAGACCTCTTATGTGACACAGGAAGAGAACTGGTCCCAAGATTGAGCCCTGTGGAACACCGTGCTTGATTGTTTCTAAAGATGATTTAGCATGAGAAATTTGATTTTGTTAAGTCAACATATTGTTGCTTATTAGATACTAGCTGTTACCCGCAGGCTTCGTCCCACGAATTATTTATAAAAACTATGATAGTTTTGTGTGCTGCATTCTGTGGAACTACTAAGAATCAAGAACAGCTGTTTGTATTTTCATCAGCTCAGACAAAAATGAATGTCCATAAGGAATACATGGGAACTTTGAACCCCCGCGGGGCATAGCCCTATAGGATTTTCACAACTTTAATATGCCTATATGTTACTCAGGACTATCAAGTTCCTCTCTGTAAAATTTCAGCTCAATTGGTCCAGTAGTTTTCACGTGATGGAACTTCAGAGTTACGCACAAACATCCATACTTTCGCATTTATAATATTAGTATGATGTATGAAGAAAACAACCTTTTTATTAGCATATTACGTGTTGTTATTACTTACGGGATGTAATAAAAGACGTCTTACAACACTTAAGATATATTTACACTTATACTGATTCACATACAGACGGTAAACATATATAAAAGATGGTACTAGGCTATCGATTTCGACCAGTCACACCAGTCATCATCAGGCCAATGAGAGAACTGACAGAATCAAAATGGCGTCCTTGCTTATATCCTATTGGCTACCGGAAGTTCCATGTACAGGTTCCTAAATGTGCCACCAGAGTCGAAGTTAACTTGTTCGTTAATCAATTTATCTCTATTTTTACATTTTTCTTTAAATATAAACAATTCTTCCCATGCATTCATTTCATTTCCTTTTTTACAATTTTTGAGGATGCTGAGGTTTTCTTCTATTTTCCCTATGGTGTAGCCATTTTCTAAAAGATGTTTTGCTACATTTGATCTTTCGGGTTTCCTGTTCTTCCAAGCTGATACATGGTTCTTAAATCTTTTAATAAAATTAACAGTTTGACCAATATAAAAGTGATCACAATTGTTACAATTAATTTTGTAAATGCCGGGCATGTCGAATTTGTTACAATCTTCTATCTTGGGATTTAGAATTTTGTTCATGGTGTTTTGCGTTCTGTAGGCTATATTAACTCCATATTTCTTGAATCGATTTGCGACCTTTTGTATCTTAGTTCCTGTGAAGCTGAATGTTGCAAAATTACTTGATATTTCTTTTCTTCCGTCTAACGTTGTTATTCTACGCAATTTTTCTTGGTTCTTTATTTTCTTATGTATTTTCGCTCCAAGTTCGTCTATTATTGTCGGGTTGAATCCGTTGGCTCGAGCAATCGCCTTTATAGTTGTTATTTCTCTTCTTCTGTTATCTTCATTTAGAGGAATCTTGAAGGCTCTATATAACATCGATCTAAATGCAGCGGTCTTATGGCTGGTGGGATGAAGAGACTTGTTGTTGATTGTAGTATCCGTCTGCGTAGGCTTTCTGTATATATCAAACTCTAGCTCATCATTTCTTCTTGATATCGTGAGATCTAGGAAATTTATCTTGCCGTTCTCTTCATACTACCTAGTAAAGTTTAAGTTTTTGTGATGATTGTTAAATAATCTCATCATTTGTTCCGCTTCCTTTTCTTCGGTTTCCTTGAAAATAACGAGTATATCGTCCACATATCTGACATACATTATGATTTCATGTTCTTTCTTCAACTTTTCCAAAATGATCTCCTCATTATGTTGCAAAAATACTTCTAAGATACAAAAGGTCGCAAATCGATTCAAGAAATATGGAGTTAATATAGCCTACAGAACGCAAAACACCATGAACAAAATTCTAAATCCCAAGATAGAAGATTGTAACAAATTCGACATGCCCGGCATTTACAAAATTAATTGTAACAATTGTGATCACTTTTATATTGGTCAAACTGTTAATTTTATTAAAAGATTTAAGAACCATGTATCAGCTTGGAAGAACAGGAAACCCGAAAGATCAAATGTAGCAAAACATCTTTTAGAAAATGGCCACACCATAGGGAAAATAGAAGAAAACCTCAGCATCCTCAAAAATTGTAAAAAAGGAAATGAAATGAATGCATGGGAAGAATTGTTTATATTTAAAGAAAAATGTAAAAATAGAGATAAATTGATTAACGAACAAGTTAACTTCGACTCTGGTGGCACATTTAGGAACCTGTATACGGAACTTCCGGTAGCCAATAGGATATAAGCAAGGACGCCATTTTGATTCTGTCAGTTCTCTCATTGGCCTGATGATGACTGGTGTGACTGGTCGAAATCGATAGCCTAGTACCATCTTTTATATATGTTTACCGTCTGTATGTGAATCAGTATAAGTGTAAATATATCTTAAGTGTTGTAAGACGTCTTTTATTACATCCCGTATGAAGAAAACTAAAGTATTTTGTGTGATTCCTAAATTTGTTAATTTTCCAATAATTTGCAATGTGAAACGCTATCAAATGCTTTAATGAGGTCCATAAAAATGCCCACTCATGTTCCCCCTTATCATCAGCTTCCACTATAGTTTCCACAAAGTCAGCTATACCTGTTATAACCGATTTACAACATATATTCTGAATACTTTTATTAGGCTATTAAAACTAGCTGTTTCCCTACAGCTGTGCCCAGTCAAATGGTATTAGTTTAAAATTAAAATAGGTATAGGCCTTAGATTGAGTACGGTAGCTGATCAAACTATCGTAGTTCCAATGTATACTGAACCCTAGAAGTAAGATACCCCATGTTAATTTTTTACACACACACAGATAGACATTATGCATAAACCATTTTTTTTATTCAGGAACCACCAAAACAAATATTTCCACTAACAACTCTCAAATTTGAAAATTTTGACGAAAACAATACTTTCTCCATATACTATGTAACTTGTTGGGGGAGAAAGTAAAAGAAACAAATTGAAATAGATTTTCTCACCAAGAATTATCAACATTATGTGTTGATGGGTGTGAGACTGAACTTACTTCTTGGTAAGGTAATATTAAACATAATATAACTTGGAAGGTTTATGTTGTTAATCTTAAATAACTTTAATTATATGTAACAAAATCACATGTAACATTTTTCTTTTTCAGTAAAGTTGATGAGTATGGTTTCTCACGGTCTGATGACTTTGACTATGATGTTTATGAAGATTTTATGTCCAAATATTTGAAAGTTTTAGCAACAAGATCCAAAAAATGGTCCAATTTATTAAGAAATGGTAAATCACTTCCACGTGGTCAGACTTTGAAGCGGTACATTAGAAAAGGTATTCCAAATGAACATCGAAGTGAGGTTAGTTGGATATGCAATACTAGCTGTTATAAAAGTGTTAAACTTCATTAGAGTTTCAGGGATATCGTTGATTTACTATTTATTATATTACCGTATAATCCATTTAATAAGATATATCACTATTTAAGATGATGATACAGACACACACTAGTGCATATTTGATACGTAGTGACTTTATAATCTGAACTTCGGCAGACTGATCTTGAGCAATATATGGAAGTGTGGTGAAGATTTGAAACTGGATCCAGCCACCACAGGCGTAATTCGGGGGTGGCATGGGGGGGGCAGGTGCCCCCCCCCAATAATTTGGAGAACAGGTTATTGTAATATGTTATAAAGTCACAATAATCACAATCACGACAATGTTTGCCCCTCCAATCAAAATACTGAAATTACGCTTATGCCAGCCACCATTGATTACTGGGCTTTTTGTTTTATATTTATTAGGTATTAAGAAAATACTTAATATTAGAAACTCATTTTTTAATTACTTGGCATATTAACATGAATAACAACTGCTGGAAAGTAAACATTGGGATTGGCAATAAACATTCAATAAAAACACCTGTTTCAAATATAACATGTGTAAGGGCATAGACAACAGAAGAATAGTTATCTTAAATACAACATGATCCTTTTTTCAAAGTTCATTTATAAAATAATCTTTCAGATGTCCAGGAGGTTTCTTTGTACGGAAAGACCATGGTGATTTAGGAACATCATTTATTGTTTCATAGGTTGTGGTGCATGACTGGGAAGACATCCTTATCATGGTCAGTTTGACAGGCTTCATTATTTCCGTTTTGGAAAGCTTCTTTTACATGTACTCTGTCCCTTCTATATGGTGTTCTATTTACCTCTACCAGATAGATACGATCTGTTGTTATGTTGATGTTGAACTACTCCTGTACTCCAGGGACTGTGAACTGTCACATTGGAGAATAATTGGCTTTGTGTTATCGAAGTATTGAAGAATTGGAGCTTGGGATACTATAGTTTTTTGAGTTGTTCAAATGATTTTCTTTCTTTCTGTCCCCATTTGAAATGAGCATCAGTTTTTGATAGAGATCGAAGAGGTTAAGCTATTGTGGATATTGATGGTTAAGAACTTAGATAGGTAATTAATCATTCCTAAAAATGTATGGACTTCCTTGGTGGTTCAGGCATGCTTACTATAGCTTCGACCTTTGTAGGATCTGGTTTGATTCCCTCGTTTGTTAAGTAGTGACCAAACAACTAAACACTCTTCTTGCAAAGAGACATTTTCTCTTTGTTAAGCTTAAGATTCTTTTCTTGCAGTTATAAAAAAAGCTTTTCCAGTTTCTCATCATGGTCCTTAATAGCCTCCTCTTCCGTTTTCTAAATAAAGAGTCAGGTGGTCTTTGTAAGTAAAGGCTGCACAAGGTATCTCACCCATCCTACACTCATAATTTATTCATATATAATTGTCATGGAAAAAAAAATAATATTCACCTAAATAAATATTATTATAAAATTTAAAAAATGAATATAAATATTATTATATTCACCTTAAAATATAGGGTGCGGCAAAAGTCAGACTTGGTGAGCGACTTTGTTTATCTCTTGCTTATCTTATGTGGTATTGCACATAACATTAACCTATTTTTGAGTTGGCGAGTATTGTGTGTATTGTGTGGCCTGCTGGGTCATTAACAGATTAAAAGATAATGAGGGTATCTGAGAAACCTCGTAGTTTGGATCTTTGAGAGAGATAATAGCGGATGAGTTCAACCCTTTATGTACACCAAAGTAGTATAACGAAACGTGAAAACCGTTGATAAAAATGCACGATAAGAATATACAATTGTATGAAAACGAAGGTGGCAACTTAGATCAGTTTCTGTAACAGGTAAATTACAATTATACTGTTATAATTTAGGAAAATGCATGTTACATCTAAAGAGCATTTTTGGTTAACTGACTTTTGCCGCACCCTTTATGTGTCGACATCTTATACAATGATTAAGCGAACATAAATTAATTTATGTGTGCAGGGTAAGCAAGATTGCCTATAGTCAGCATCCCATCATTGCAAGCTTTGATGCCAAGTACCTTTCCATTCTCCTCTACCCCCTTGCTTTGTGATTTTGCCATTTGGTGCATCCTTGCTCACCGTATTAAAATATATGTTTACGGGATTTACTTATCAAACGTAAGTAAACAAATTGGCAACATAGGCGGAAAACCATTTAAAGCTTGCAATGATAAGACGCTGACTATAGTAATGTCTATCCTTGTTACTTGTTTCTAAGACCGAATCATTCTTGAGCCATATCAACAAGTATTCAGCATTCAGTGTTCAGTCTTCTAAATCTGGAATAATATTAGTTGTGCAATGTGTTATTGTGTGTATCTTACACCTAAAAATTACCGTAGGTTAAAATAATGTACTGCATGTTACGTACTTTGCTCCTTTATGAGATTTGTTGGAGGATCCCCAATGACAGTACCTCCCTGAATGGCGTGATTCGTGGACGACTCCAAAAGAGTGTTTATTATTTGTATTTAAGATGGTTCAAAAGGTTCACCAAATCAAGCAATTCAACTGTTGTAATCAGTAGGGTGAAGACAAGTAATGCGGCTAGTATTTAAATAATTATAATTTGTTTGAGATTCAATTTCAAGATGTCTTACTATTTTGATGATTGTTGTACAGATTTGGCAGCTGGTCGGTGGAGTAGAGGCCTTGAAGAAGGAACATGGAAGGGACTTGTATAAAAAGATATTGGATGGTCCGAGAGAGCAAGAGATTGTGGACACTATACTCACAGATCTGCCTCGTACTTTCCCCGACAATATATTCTTTGTGGATATGCGTGAGGAGCGGCCCTCTCAATTGTATAGAATCTTAGTTGCTTATTCTCATCATAACAAAATTGTTGGATATTGTCAGGTACAGTAAGACAATTACAACAGCTTAAACCAATTAGTTAGATAACAATTGGAGCAACCTTTTACTTTTTTGTATTTTGAAAAAATTTTTTCATATCACAGTACTTTACCTTGGTACAGTATATAATTTATAACAAGCCTATTAGTGAACACAAATATAAAAGGAAATTTTCTTTGGTGGGTGGTTAAATTAGGGGTTTTGTGACATGTTACGCCTGTTGCATTTTTAAACGTTTTGAAAGAACCAGTCCAAACTCTGGAATTGTTGCTGTTCTTAGAAACTAGGGGTGTGCGAGTCCTCGAAACTTCGAGTTTTCGGCCGAGTATTTTAATACTTGAACTCGATTCAAAGATTTGAAAAATACTCAAAAGTTTGAGCGAGTATTTCCAGCCGATTTCCGTTTGATCGCTAACAATTGCGACCGGCCAAAACGCGTAGTAACGGCCGCAAAAAGCGATCTCATCATGTGAAATCGACCGAAAATGACGATTGCGACCGGCCAAAATGCGTAGTAACGGCCGTAAAAGGCGATCGCATCACGTAAAATCGGCCGAAAATGACGATCGCTAACGAATGTGACCGGCCAAAACGCGTAGCAACAGCCGCAAAAGGCGATCACATCACGTAAAATCGGCCCAAAATGATGATCGGACCACGTAATTTCGACCGTAAATGACGACGGAAAAAATAATATCGGCAAAAGTGGCGACCGGGCCACTTAATATCGGCCGTAACTAACGATTTCACCATCTAATATTGATGATAGGAGATGTATGGGCCGTGTTTTATCGGCCGTAAATGAATGTTAAACCGCGTTTTGCTTGTCAATATGTAATCCATTTTGATTGTACTGGCTAAAACTTTGTATTGCTAGTCATGTATTAGTTAGAAACTATGTTTAGATTTTCAAATCTAGGGTGGTATTCGAATCCCATTACTCTATTTTAAACTACCAACTGATGGCAAATACTCGCTCGAAAATACTCAAAACTCGAAAATAATTGGCACTACTCGTCTCGACTCGATAAAAAAAAATCACTACTCGCACACCCCTATTAGAAACCATCATTAATTAATAGCCCAATGACAAATAGAAACCTGGGTCCAGTATCGAACCTTCACAAACATTGAAAATTTAATTAAGGCTTCGCCTCATTGCCTTAATTAAAATTTTCAATGTTTGTCTGCTGTAGAAGATTATTCGATTTAGTACAATATTAATTAAGTTAAGTAGCCGTAAAAGTATATTTACTATAGGATGAGATGTATGTATGGATTAATACTAGACCAAAATTTGTGTTGGGATGAGCACGTTAATTATGTAGTTAAAAAATGTCTTCTGGATTATATGCTTTACGTCAAATGTCTAAAATTTGTAATATTAATGCATTAAAAACTATTTATTACTCTTTAATAAATTCACACATGTCTTATGGCATAGCTATTTATGGAGCTACTACAAAGAAAAACTTGGACAGAATTCTTCTACAGCAAAAAAGAGCGTTGAGAATAA
Organism: Allygus modestus; assembly: GCA_963675035.1. Lineage (NCBI taxonomy): Eukaryota > Metazoa > Arthropoda > Insecta > Hemiptera > Cicadellidae > Allygus > Allygus modestus. Next base: position 81,897,791 of record OY776116.1, read on the forward strand.
TTTTTAATATTAAAAAGAATCAATCCGCTAAACCTCTTTTTTCTCAACTAGGAATTTTGACAGTATATGACCTATATATTTACGAAACAGTATTATATGTTAAAAAAATGAATATTTCAACCAAAAATCCCAATAATCATAATTACAATACTAGAAATAATAGATATGTTGAAAATCACAAACTAAAATTTTTTGAAAAGAAGACTTGTTTCATGGGCAAAAAATTTTTATTTCATTTACAAAAAAATATTTTTGAGGAACAAAATTTAGAAAAATTTAAAAGACTTTAAAAAAATTACCTACTAACTTTAAACTTATACTCTTTTGAAGATTTTTGTTGTTGTTGAATAATCATCACTAATTTTTCTTGTACTCTAGATTTTAATTGTTTTGCTAGTATTAATTGTTTTTGTTCTTTTTTTATCATTAATTATATAAACAATTATTAGAGCAGGCCTCGTGAAGAGATTCTTTTGTATTTCTTTAGAATTATAATTTGTGCCATGAAGTATATTGTGACGCTATTCAATGTACAATATGTATATTGGTGAATAAAGATATATTTGAATTTGAATGTAAAAATACAATTACAGTCGACTCCCTCTAATCCGGACACCCCGGGACCGGACACCTGTCCGGATTTAAAAAATTCCGGACCATCCGGCGGTTTTTTACTTACATAAATTACAACCTGTAATAGGGAATCTATAATCATAAATCACATTTTAAGACAATTATAAGTGTACGGTACTTACCGAAACATTACGGGGCATTGCTACTAACTCGTATCCTCATTTTTTGTGACATCGATAAAAAGAAACTTGACACCAGACAATAGGAAAGAACACGAATGAAACGCAATCGTAAGCCGAACTGAGGATATTTGTTTCCATGTAGGCCGGAAATAAACAGACATGCTCAATCCTGTCGTTTTCGGCCGTGGGAAATCCGGCGCGCGCTCATGACTCATTTCCAAGAACTAGTCCGGACCATCCGGCGTCCGAACCATCAGAGTCCGAACGAGAGGGAGTCGACTGTACTAACTTTAATTGGGTTTCTCTCGGTGTAAGTTAACTGGGATAATGGCAGGAATCAGAATCTTATTGTCTTTAGGCTTACATACACAAGCAATCAATATTGTCAGTCTTACTTATTTATTAGACTTAACAAAATTATAATCGTTCAAGATACAATAATTGATTTGCTATCTGAAATTTGATTTGCAATTTTCATTAATTTATTTTTATTCACACAATTTTACAAACATTTCTTTGACAGGGGCTGAACTACATAGCTGGGTTGCTTCTGCTAGTTACTAAGAACGAGGAAGCCGTTTTTTGGTTGCTGATGGTTCTTGTGGAACACAAACTTCCAGATTATTACAGTCGAACAATGAGTGGAGTTATAACGGATATTGATGTCTTGTCCGAACTTGTAAGGTAATGTTATTTTAAAGATTAATATCATAACCTAGCAGTCAGTAGCTGGTGAGAAATGGGTGATGGCTGAGATAAATATTACGAGATATTCTACAGAATCAATAAATGGCAAATTAGGTGTTGTGTAATAACATGAGTTTAAATCAAAGTTTTTTCCCCAAAAGACTACAGTAAAGTGTGTTTACTATTTTAGTATAAGTCATATAAATTGAGCCTGATTATAAATACATAATGAGTTTCAAGTTTGAGTCCATAATGACTGTAATCAAGTTTAAACTTTTAGGAACAGGTCGTTAAACAAAGGTCTTGCAAATCTATTTTTTTCTTTTTTTGAAATTCATTGACATGGTGATGGTGGTTTATGTTATGTAAGGAATTATTAGGGACATTTTCCATCACTTATTAGTAAAAACAAATTTTCACGACTTTTCGGAATCTGGAATCTGATTCCGTCTTCAGGGGAAAGAATACCTAGAACATAGCAAAATTAGCGGCAAAAACCAGGGAAGATGGAAAACAAGACTGAAAAGCTAAAACAGAGGCCTGTAAAAGCAGCAAAAAACAAAATAAAACTATAATAAACACACAAACAACTAAATACATAAACAAGACAACACTAGTACACGAGTGTATATGGTGGATGATCAGGTGAGACTGAGGACTGACGCGGCGGTGGGGGGTCCAGGTCATGTGACCGGCGGGACACTAAGGCTGAGCAGCACAGCGGTGGCAACCTGGAGCAGAGAAAGCACGCACAATGGAAAAACACCTGGCACGTGTTTGTACGTCTGTTTGTGACTTAAATTTGTTTATCTAATGCCTCAGCCTTACTAAGGGTTAACATAATATGTTAATTTTGAGGAGGATTAAATGTTTCCTGATTTTCCAGGGTTTATGTTCCTTATGTTTCAATTCTGTGTTTAGTATAGGTAGCCATGGAGGCCTTATTTCAACTAAGGATTAAATTAATTCCAACGTCATGAAACTTTGTTTTTACTTTAAGTGGTGAAATAATTCCGCAAAAATTCCTTAAATAACAATCTATTTTTGTTTCAACAAAAAGCAATGGAAAACGGTGCAATTCAACCTCTAGTTATAAGAGCAACACAATGGTTTATCGTTTATTACAAATATTTATTCTGCAGTAGATCAAGGTCATCCAGTATTATGAGATTTAATGAACTATAAATTGGAAACAGTTTAAATAGGATTTTATAGCATATTTACCACTTTAATTTTTTCTAGATGGAGAAAGACTCGAATGTGGAGTAAAAATCATTTAGGCTCTGAACAGTTCAGTTTTTTTTAAATCAAGCAGTAAATCTTGGCTAACACTCTTTTTGGCTAATTTTATTTTGTAATTTCTTATTATTTACTTATCTGAAATATCCTATTTAATTTATTTGCATTTGTTTGCAAGAGCGAGATCTAAAGAACTACTGATCCGATTTTCATGCTTATGTTATTTAGAGGTTGGGGTTTAAACTATGCAAAATTCCTTATAATACGTTTGTATTAAGGCCTCCGTCCCACAGGTCTTTGAAGCTTCAGTATAAATCTTTTGGAAGAATAGAAATCAGTTTAATTATATAGGCTATTAAACAGCTGATCTTACAGCAAAAACAGAAGGTACATACATTATGAGAACAATACATTATGAGAAGTGTAGTAAATTAGAAGTTAAAGAAGTGTGAGGATAAGAAAAGCTTGGTGTCGATCAGCAGATCCTGCTAGTGGTTATATATAGAATAAACATGTATTTATATTTTACTTTCCATATGTAAAAATGTTTAATATCTTAAGTTCAGTTCAATCGTCCTGTGGAATTTAAAATCAGTCAATTTACTCTCTGTTAAGGCATTGACTATAGATACTGTATAGGTTAAGGCAAATTAAAGGAGTTCCTGGGTTGGTGAGAGATTTGGAGCCCTAGGGATTAAAAAAGTTTAAAACTAAGATCTTTAATTTTATAATTATTTAAGGAAGAGTGCAATTTTGGATTTAAGAGATGGATTTTGTGAATGCATTTCTATGAAACTCGGTTAGTGGCTTTACGTGGTAATGAGGCACATGTATATGCGTTGGAAATTCGCTGAGTACGCAGGTTTGCTGCGACAGGGGTGTTTTTAACTTATTGTTATTATGTTTGGTATTCTGGATAGCATTAGATAAAATCAAACAACATAATTTAATAAACCACAAGAGTTATTAAACAAATGTCATATGAGGTTATGTTTTTTGAGGTCCAGACCCAGATTGTGAATATACTAAGTCATTATGTTTGCAGATTAAAACTACCGGATCTCTACACACACATAACAAAACAAGGACTGCCATGGGCCCTGTTTGCCACCAAGTGGTTTGTGTGTCTTTACGTTGACGTATTACCTGTAGAGGTGAGTTTGAACCATTTATTGAATATCATGTCTCTTCTAAGCTTTATGTCCCCTCCAGAGGCGGAATTCTGCCAGTGCGTAGAACGGCCGGTCTTGAAGCCATGTTTTAAGTCGTTGATCGGACAGTTGTTTGTCAGTACTTTTACTTTCAAAATTAATATTTCCAAATCTTTAACTTGATCATGATAACAAAACCAAAACTAATCCTTTCAAAATATTGATATGATTTTATATCTGTTTTGTAGTCCATATTTAGTTTTGATATTTGTTATTTTGTGTTTACATTTTACATAAATATTAATTTAGACTTTGCTGATAACCATTACTTTAATTCTGTATTCTTGTCAACAGTGATGAGATTCTACAAATTTAACAGCCTTCGGTTCGTAATTGTCTTGTTTCAAAAATGTTTTAAAACAGTTTTCTCAGTTCATTTGTACAAAATAAAGTACAGTGAGCAACACGAGTGTTGGTAAAACAGTATGTCTAAACTTGTAAGTTATTAAAGAATTCGAGAATTGGTTTGAGTCAATATATCTGACAGTTGGTTGATGAGTTTTGTGTGAGCTTTTGATTAAGAGTGTTTGAGTAACAGTAAGAAATTTCAGACCGTGCTGAGGATATGGGACTGTTTGTTTTACGAGGGGTCCAAGATCTTGTTTCGAGTCGCATACACGCTGATTGCGAGGCACAAAGACGCACTCCTCGGCTGCGATGACTTTGGTTCTCTTGCCGAATGTTTCAAAGGCATAACAAGGGACTCGCTCACACTTCACTGCCATGACTTCATGAAGGTATTTAAATATATTTACAGCCTACCTCTTTAGCTTTTAATGAGCGTGGAAAGGACCATTTACCTTAGTTTCCTTAACTGACATAACTGGGAGATCATAGGCGTTGTGTTGGGGCTGCATGTGTCCCCCCCTCCCCAAACTTTCAAGAAGTTTTGCCATTGGGCTGAAATCTCGTGGTAAATTTGTCAATTACAACCGATATTACGTGGCTAAAGCTATTATCATGCCGTTTGATTACTATTTGCAGATATCCTTATAACAGCTGTTTATTTAATTAAGAAAAAACACATGTGATATAAACCAAATAAAACTCTCCTCCATATGAATAACATGGGAACTTGGAAGTCCCGTGGGGCAGAGCCCTGGAGCCTAAATCGAAATTCTGGCTTGACAGCGACGTAGAACTTTAAATTATCTTTTAAATAAAAAAAGAATCATCAAAATCGATTAAGTATTAACTTTAGAAAGTGAGTGAACAAAAAGCAGGAATTTTTTTAAATATGTAGATTCCCCCCCCAAACCTGTAACAACTATTGTAAATCCCTTTCCTATCTTTTTCCAGTCTGAAATGTCATATCTAGCTATAGTATATTTCGTCACAAGTCCGGAAAGTGACCGTTACCGGTGCACGATCGAGTTTCATTCACTTGAATTCGATCAAGCACCGGTATAGCACTTTCGGACGCGTTATGAACAGTACTTTTCATCATACCACCTTTTATTTTCAATATTGATTCAGGAATATTAATATTTGAATCAGCCATTATTGGGTACGTTTGCACTTTTACAACTAACAACATCAGAGGTTTGTTATTGTTTCATTTGTTTATATTGCTAGAAACAGTCAGCTGTTTAAAAATCATATAATGGAATACTGTAAGTAGAATAGCAGCGTGCCTGAGAAATTTTGGAACCTTCTTTCCCGGCCTAGGCCTTTTTGCAGTTTTACCCGGACTGTTTACCCGGCTTATCGGGAATCGATTTGTTTCAATCACACCTGATAGTACTGAAAACAATAGTTTATTGCAAGGGTATGATGAAATACCCCCGTGGCAGCAAACCTGCGTACTCAGAGAATTTCCAATGCAAATATATGGGTATCACTACTACCTAGAGCCACTTACCAAGTTTCACAAAAATACATTCATTAATAAGTTATATATAGCATTTTATTTATTCTCTATAACAATAACATTATAAATGAGTACGCAGGTTTGCTGCAACAAGGAAGATAAGTTAGGGTTTTTTTTTGCAATTATCAATATAACTTAACCAGGTGAAGCTACATACCAAGTTTTATTAATTTAGGTTCATAACTAAGGGAGATATAAAACTTTACTTATTCTCCATATGAATAACATGGGGGCCGAGTACGCAGGTTTGCTGCTACCGGGAAAAATCAACAAAGAACTTTTTTTGTACTATTATCAATATACCACAACTAGTTGAAGCCACATACCAAGTTTCATCAATATACATACATGAATAATCGAAATATAACATTTTATTTATTCTCTATAAGGATAACATTGGACAACGTACTGTGTTTAGCACTTTGAATATCACTGCAATGGTTGGACGTAAAACAACAATTAAAACACCAAAATGATTGTTTTGTAGAGCTAAACTGATTGGTAGAAAGAAATGTGGAGTTTTTAGTAAAATTATCTGAGGAAAATCTAAATACCCCCGTAGCAGCAAACCTGCGTACTCAGCGAATTTCCAATGCATATATATTTATCTTAATACCACATAAAGCTACATACCAAGTTTCATCAATATACATTCATAAATAAACGATTTATGACATTTTAAATATTCTCCATAAGAATAACATGGCGGCTGAGTATACAGGTTTGCTGAAGTAAGGAACACAAAAAATGGGGTTTTATGCTAATATCAATATAACTCAACTAGGTGAAGTCACATACCAAATTTCATTAATTTATTTTCATAATTAAGGGAGATAACACGTTACTTATTCTCCATAAGAATAACATGGGGCTGAGTACGCAGGTTTGCTGCTACGGGAGCCTTTGGCAAAAAATTGTTTTTTTGAGCAAATATCAATGGTCCACAACCAGATGAAGCCATATACCAAGTTTCGTCAGTATATGTTCATAAATAAGCAGGATATAAAATTTTTATTTTCCTCCATAAGAATAACATTAGACAACGTACTGTGTTTAGCACTTTCAATATCTCGGTAACCAATTGGCGTAGAGAAATGATCAAAATACCAAATTGTGTGTTTTTTTAAGCTGAATCCAATGGAAAAAACTAAAATTTGACTATTTCCAAAATTATGTGTAAAAAGTTCAAAAAACCCATTTTTGGGGTACAAAACCCCCCCAAAATACCCCTTCGGATAAAGCGATCTGGCTGGTTTTCGAACTTAAAGTCATAAATGTTGCTTTACACGTTTATCCCAAATTTCAACAAAATCGGATAATTTTTACGAGAGTTATCGTGCTCACGGACACATATATATATATATATATATATATATAGATATATATATATACAGTTTCGAACGAATGGTGTTTTTGGGGTCTGGGGACCTCAAAACGAAAAGTTATCATGGTCCCGGGCCTAGGTCTTACCATGCCGACTACGGTAATAGCTTCTTCCCTATAGGGGAAATTCGCTAAAACCGTATTTCCATAAGATTAACATGGGAAATTTTATGGACACAATTTTGACTTTTCTCCACAACCACTAAACCTAGCTTAATGATTCAAAATACCAAATTGTTTGTTTTTTAAGCTCTACCAAATGGCTATAACCAAAATCTAGTGTTTTCAAAATTTTAGGGTAAAAAGTAAAAAAAAAAACTGATTTTTGGAAAAATTTAAACCCCCATAAAACCCCCTTCCCATAGACCGATCGATCTGGTTATCGAACTTAAAGTCATAAATTTTACTCTCCACATTTGTGCCAAATTTTATAAAAATCGGGCGCTTCTTTCAAAAGTTATCGCGGTAACGGACACACACACACACACACACACATATATATATATATATATATATATATATATATATATATATATATATATATATATATATATTATGTTGATATTTAACTTCAGTTCACGAATAGGGCTAGTATTAATGTTATTAGATTGAAAACAAAATTTCCAGAGTACCCTTTTTTAAACATTTTCATTACACAACGCGTTTCGGCTATAATGCCATTTTCAAAGTGTATAAAAAGTATAACCTTAAAATAAAATAGTAAAATTTAAAATGAATAAACATATGTTAAAATATAGATAAAGTAAAAAATAAATAACAAATATATTGACAAATAGGGTTATTAAGGTAGATAGCGTTCACCCCAAGCTCATATAGCGTTCATCAAGCTATTATTTGTTTCTTAATTCTTCAATTTTTCAAATATTGGATTTTGGATTTCATTCTTTATCACATTTAGAATATTATTAGGGTCATTTTTTTTGTTCTTATAGATTTGGTATTCTTCTAATATGTTCATCTTTTCACCTTTTTGTGCAATATTTAGAATTTCCATATTTTCTCAGATATTTTTGTAACTATGCTGAGTTTCAAGAATATGTTCAGCAAATGCAGATTTCTGTGTTGTTTGACTTTACAGATTATACAATATGTTCACGAAATCTGCATTTAAAGTTTCTTCCTGTCTGCCCTATATAAAATTTGGGGCATTCGCTGCACTGGATTTTGTAAATGCCACTTTTGTCGTATACGTCAAAGTTTTGCTGATTCTTTATACTACTTATCTTTTGTATCAGTTTGAATGAGTTGTTTTTTGTTCTATAGCTTATTTTAATTTGATCCGTCAAATGTTTTTCTTATAGCTTTATTCAAAACTTTATTATTTGGTAGACATATATACTCTTCTTTTATTTTATTTTTGGGACTAAGATTAGTTTTATTCTTCATGTTGTTTATCATCGTGTCGATCATTTTTGATTTATAACCATTTCTTACAGCTAAAGTTTTGATAAGTTTTTTCTCTTCGTTGTAATGCTCTTTCTCCATTGGTATGTTTAAAAGTCTATAAATCATTGATCTAAAACTTGCTGTTTTATGTCGCCAAGGGTGGTTTGATGTAGCAGTTATTATTAGGTCTGTTTGGGTTTCTTTCCGATAAATTTTAAACAAGTGTTTTTCAAGTTGTCTATATATAGTTAAGTCTATTGTTTAAAATTTATCGGAAAGAAACCCAAACAGACCTAATAATACCTGCTACATCAAACCACCCTTGGCAACATAAAACAGCAAGTTTTGTTTTGAGGCCCCTAGATGCCAAAAACACCATTCGTCAAATTCTTATATATGTATATATATATATATATTTATAAATGGTCCGATCTTGATGAAATTTGGTATTAACGTGTAAGGCAGCATCTGTTTTCATGAGTTCGCGAACCAGACAGGTCGCTCTACTCTAAGGGGGGTTTTGGGGGGATTTTGTACCCCAAAAATGGGTTTTTTGAAATTTTTACATATAATTCTTTTTAAACCCAAATTTTGGTTTATATCATTAAATTCAGCATAAAAAAACAAACAATTCGGTATTTTGATCATCGCTCGACGTCAATTGGTTACCGAGATATTGAGAGTGCTAAACACAGTACGTTGTCCAATGTTAATCTTATGGAGAATAAGTAAAATTGTATATATCGCTTATTAATGAAACTTGGTATTGTAAATAGTCAAACAAATAATAGGAAGTATTTTTTAAGAAAAAGAAACACTAAAAAAAAGATAGTATAATTGCTAACTCTGTAAACTGTAAAGGTAGTAATTTATCCATTTTCCATCAGAATATTCAATGTTTAAGTAGTAGGATTGATTCCTTAGTAATTACTGTGGAGGAGCTGAAACCAGATATTATTATTTTGTCCGAAAATAAGTTAACATTAGCAGAAATTAACAATTTTGAATTAAATGGTTATAAAGTTGTTGATTATTATGTTAGGAGTGAGATGGGGGGTGGGGGTGTTTTAATTATGGCAGCTAATGGTATTCAATGTAAACAGATTACAAATAACTTGTTGGTTAACTTAAATGTTGAAAAAATGTTTGAAACTTGTGCAGTTGAAATTAAATTAAATGGTATTAAGATTATTGTTGCTGGGGTTTACAGGACACCGTCAAAAAATGCAGATGGTTTTTTAGATAATTTAGATAAATTAATAAGTTTTTTAACAGGTATGACTAGTAATGTATGTATTGGAGGTGATTTTAATATTGATGTTTTGGCTGAAGATAAAAAGAAAAAAGATTTTGTTAATTTGCTAGGGATACATAATATGTATTACACTGTGGACATACCTACCCGAGTTACTGACATAAGTGAACAGCAATAGATAATTTTATAACGAATATTGATAAGAAATATGTAACAGCTCTTGGTAACAGCTCTTTCCGATCATGATGGGCAACTTTTTGAAGTAGTGGATTTTGTCAAAAGTCAAAAAAGTAATAATAAAAAAAAGATTGTGGCAGTCAAAAAGAATTTTCAAAAAAACTCAAATAACTAAGTTTATAAATGATTTGGAGAATGAAAACTGGGCTGAACTGTATCAAACACCAATTGAAAATAAGTTTTCATATTTACGATGTAATTAAGTTTTATTTTGATGAAAATTTCCCTGCAGTATATATTCGCTCTAAACCCAATAGTAGGAATTGGATTGATTCAGAGGTAAAAAATGAGAATTAAACTAATAGATGATTATAAATATAAAAGGAATACCCCCGTCGCAGCAAACCTGCATACTCAGCGAATTTCCAATGAATTATAACACATAACACATAACACATAACACATTAAGCCACTTAACAGGGATTCATAAGAAATATATTCACAAACAAGCGATATTTAAAATATTAATTATTCTCCATAAGAATAACATTGGGGATGAGTACGCAAGTTTGCTGCAACAAGGAACACAAAATAATGGGGTTTTATGCAAATATCAATAGAACTCAGCTAAGTGAAGTCACATACCAAGTTTCATCCATATACATTCATAAATAAGCGATATATAACATTTTAATTATTTTCCATAAGAATAACATGGGGATCGAGTACCTAGGTTTGCTGCTACGGGACCCATTGGCGAAAAATTGTTTTTTTGTGCAAACAACAATAAACCACAACCAGATGAAGCTATATACCAAATTTCGTCAGTTTATGTTCATAAATAAGCGAGATATACAATTTTTCTTTTCCTCCATAAGAATAACATTAGACAACGTACTGTGTTTAGCACTTTCAATATCTCAGTAACCAATTGACGTAGAGCAATGATCAAGATACCAAATTGTTTGTTTTTTTATGCTGAATTCAATGGTGAAAATTAAAATTTGATTTAAAAAAAAAATTACATGTGGAAACCCCAAAAAACCCATTTTTGGGGTACAAAACCCCCCCAAAACCCCCCTTCGGATGGTGCGATTTGTCTGGTTTTCGAACTCGTTCAAATAAATGGTACTTTACACGTTTGTACCAAATTTCATTAAGATCGGACCTATTTTACGAGAGTTATCGTGCTTACGGACACATATATATATATATATATATATATATATATATATATATATATATATATATAAATTTGAACGAATGTTGTTTTTGGCATCTGGGGACCTCAAAATGAAAAGTTATCATGGTCTCGGGCTTAAGTCTTACCATGAGACCTACGGTAATAGCTTCTTCCCTATAGGGGAAATTCGCTAATACCCCCCGTCGCAGCAAACCTGCGTACTCAGCGAATTTCCAATGCATTGATATGTTTCTCACTAGTACATAAAGCCACTCACCAAGTTTGACAAAAATACATTCATAAATAAGTGATTTATTACATTTTTTTTATTCCCCATAAGAATAACATTAGGACTGAGTACGCAGGTTTGCTGCAACGAGGAAGATAAGAAATGAGTTTTTATGCAATTATCAATATAACTGAACCAGGTGAAGCTACTTACCATGTTTTATTAATTTATGTTCATAATTAAGGGAGATATAAAACTTTACTTATTCTCCATAAGAATAACATTAGGGCTGAGTATGCAGGTTAGCTGCTACGGGGACAATCAACAAAACATTTATTTTTTGTGCAATTATCAATATACCAGTACAACATGAAGCCACATACCAAATTTCATCAATATACATTCATAAATAATCAAGATATCAAATTTTATTTATTCTCCATAAGGATAACATTGGACAACGTACTGTGTTTAGCACTTTGAATATCTCTGCAACGGTTTGACGTAGAATCACAATTTAAACACCAAAATGATTGTTTTGTGGAGCTGAAGTGATTGGTAAAAGAAAATGTGAAGTTTAAATTAAAATTAACTGAGGAAAAGCCAAAAACCTTTTTCCCATAAGATTAACATAGGAGATTTTATGAGCATGTTTTTTGGACTTTTTCCGCAACCACTTAACCTAGGTTAATAATTCAAAATACCATATTATTTGTTTTTTTAAGCTCTATAACATGGTCTAAACCTAAATTAAGTGTTTTAAAAATTTTAGGGTAAAAAAAGCAAAAAACTGATTTTTGGAAAATTTAAAACCCCCATAAACCCCCCTTCCCATAGTCCGATTTTTCTGGTTTTCGAACTTAAAGTCATACATGTCAGTTTACACATTTGAGCCAAATTTCATCGAAATCGGACGTTTTTTACTCAAGTTATCGCATTCACGGACACACATATATATATATATATATATATATATATATATATATATATATATATATACATATATATAAATTTGAACGAATAGTGTTTTGGACATCTGAGGACCTCAAAACAAAAAGTTATCATGGTCTCGGGCTTAAGTCTTACCATGAGACCTACGGTAATAGCTTCTTCCCTATAGGGGAAATTCGCTAAAAGTAGTAACCGTTTGGTAAAAATTAACTTAAAGCAGCAAAAAAGAAAATATAAAAGCCTTATTGTTCAAAAGAAAGAGAAAGAAATATTTTAATATGAAAATAAGCAAATCCGATAATGTTCCAAAAACTGCATGGCAATTGGTTAGGACTCAACTTGGTAAGAAGAATAATGAACACTTGAATGCTCCAATTGATTTGAACCACAGTGGGAAGTGTGTCTTTAATTCATATAAAGTTGTTGACATTTTAAATAATTTTTATGCGGACACAGTTGAAAACCTAGTCATTCCAAAAATAAATCATAGCAAAAGTATTACACCACAATTACCTGACAAAAATAAACAAACACAAAAGTTTAGATTCAATACTATTTCTGAAAAGCAACTGATAAAAATAATAAATACAATACAAAGTAAATGGTCCTCAGGATTTGATGAAATTCCAACTAAAATAATTAAAGATGCTAAATGGGCAATACTTAAACCTCTAAATCATGTTATAAATTCTTGTTTTATTTCTGGTGTTTTTCCTTCACAGTTAAAAGTATCAAAAATTATTCAACTTTATAAAAAAGGAACAAATAAAGATCCAGTAAATTATAGGCCTGTTTCAATTCTACCTTCGTTTTCTAATTTTTTTGAGAAATGTATGTTAGTTCAGTTGGCTGATTACTTTGAAAATAATAATTTACTAGATAGGGAACAACATGGTTTTAGAAAGAATAGATCCACCATAACTGCCATAGTATCTTTTGTTGAAAACATCATAAATAAATTAGATAGAGGTGACCACACTGTAACACTGACCAAGGCATTTGAAAGTGTTTCACATCCTATTTTATCACAAAAACTATCTAGTTTTGGAATAACTGGCAAAGACCTGGCCTTGATACAATCATACTTAACTGACCGACAACAATATGTTGAAATTTCTCATATTGATGAGAACAAAATTCTAAAAATTAGGTCCAAAACTCGAATGGTAAAATATTCAGTCCCATAAGGGTCTGTGCTTGGCCCATTTCTGTTTCTTTGTTATTTAGGTAAACTACCAAATTTTCTTTCTAAATTAACATTAAATAGTAAATTTTGTATATTTGCAGACGATATTAATTTAACAATTTCAAACAGCAATGATAATGCAATTTTTACTAATGCTGATATTGCAATTAAAACAGTCAATGGTCAACTTAATAGCCTAAATCTGTTACTTAATGATAATAAAACAACCCTTATGAAATTTTCTTGTAGAAATAAAAAATCTTATAATAAATTGAACAATCAGCAACTTTCTCTTAGTCTTAATGAAAGTACAACTTTTCTTGGATTAGTTTTGGATAATAATCTTAGTTGGATTGGCCATATCGATCAAATTTGTGCTAAAATTAGTTCTAATATTTTTGCTTTAAAAAGATTACTTTATGTGATAAACATACAATAAAAACAACTTATTTTGCATTAATTCATTCTCATATTTCTTATGGGATTGAAGTATATGGGTCTGCATCAATTTGTAACTTAAATAGAATTTTACACCTTCAAAAAAAATCTATTAGAATCATGTTAAATCTTAGGCATGATGGACATTGTAGGAATCATTTCTCTGAATTAGGAATTATGACAGTGTATAGCCTCTATATTTATAAAACAGTACTACATATAAATAATATATCAAGTACATTGCCTAAGAATGTTAGCAATCATAATTACAAAACAAGAAACAGACATGATTTTCAAGTTGAGAGACATTTTAAAGAAATATTCCGAAAAAACCAACTTATATAGGTATACAATTTTTTAATCAGCTGCCAATGACAATAAAGAAACAAATAAATACTACGACATTTAAGAAGAGTCTAAAGTTGTTTCTAATTGGGGGAGCTCTTTACAGTTTTAGTGGGTTTTGGAAAAATGAATTTAAATCAACAGAAGTAAAATGACAAGTTTTGTATCAATCTGTAATTAGTTTTAGATTGTTGTAAATGTTGACGCCATTTATATATACATTGTATATAAATGAATAAAGGATATTTTGAATTTGAATTTGAATATGTGGCTGTATGTGGTTGGGTTTTAATGCTATTTGCATACAAAACTCATTTGTTGTGGTCCCCATGGCAGCAAACCTGCGTACTCAGCAGCTATAATGTTATTCTTATGGAGAATAATAAACATGTGATATCTTGCTTGTTTATGAACATAAATTGATAAAACTTGGTATGTTTCTTCATCTGGAGGTGATCCATTGGTATTTGCATAAAAACCAGATTTTGTGGTCCTTTATGCAGCAAACCTGCATACTCAGTCCCAATGTTTTTCTTATGGGGAATAAATAAAATGTCATATCTCGCTTATTTATTAATATGCTTGAATTAAAGTTGGTAAGTGGCTTCATGACTTAGTGAAGTACCATTTGAAATTAGCTGAGTATGCAGGTTTGCTGCAACGGGGATATTATTATTTCAGCATAAGTAGCCATTATTCATAATTTTAAGCACTGATGCAAAAAGTAAACTGAGTCAGATGACAGCTGTTAGATTTGCCAGGTAATGAGGACTAGAACAAAGTAAAATATAATTAATAAGGAAATCTGTTAGAGACAGGAGCTAAATAAATAATTATATATCTATTCATTTATTCCCAGTGTTAAATTAACCTACATAATAGGCGAGTGAGCATAGCAAACGAGCTCATCCTGGAGGCAAGAAAGCGTAGTGAACGAGCTTATCTTAAAAATGAACGATCACTTATGGCATAAAACAAATTCAATGACATTAGGACAGGACAACGTCTTTCGGGCCAGCTACTTCTTTACATTTCAATTCCCCAATATTATTAATTTCTTCCATTTATATTTATTATAACTAATTTTTTTAATTATAAATTTTAAATACATTTTCTTTTTTTCTTAATAATCTTTTTACTATAATTTGTATAAAAAATAAATTTATTTTAAAATTCGTCACAAAAATATAATGCTATTTCATATATAATAAGTCTTTGTACAATGAAAAATAATGATACAACTTTAAGCACAGAACTCAACTATTCAAATCATAATGGTCTGCAATCGGTGAATCATCTTCATAAAGTGAGGATGACGTCACATCCTAATGATTCACAAAACACTGAACAGCAGAATTAATTGTGCATTGAGTCCACATACATCAGCTGTTATCACGTATGTTCAGTAACGATTCATGGTTACCAACACTGAACAATCTAAATTCTCCGCTTGAATACAATTAACATTAAGTCATGGTAAAATTATGATATTATTGTATAAACAATTTTAGAAATTTCTAATGAATATATTTTTTAACCGATTTCAAGCTAATTTGATCGGATGATAATACATTAAAGTATCTTTTGACTTGTGTTAAGCGTGGTTTCATCCCGTATTTTATTACAAACATTTTTTAAAAAATTATCATAAACTTCCGAGACTTTAGAATAATACATAATTATGATTAAATGCAGTGTTTTTGACATTTTTTTAATTTAAGGGTAGTTACCCTAAAACTTCAAAACTTAATAACTTTGTTATTTTTCAAGATATTTTCACGAAATTTGGTATTTTAAATCTATGAGGTAAGTAAATAATTTTAAAATATTTAAAAGTAGTGTATAAATGTCCATTCTACAGCAATTTTATTCAATTTCTACAATATCATTTGTAATCACCTTATACTGTAACACTTTTTCAGGAATAACAACTTCATAACAGTTTGTTTCACTTTCAGCTTTTATATCATAATCAAAATCCATATTTATAATAATATAATTTTTTGATCCAGAAATATTTACAGAATATTTTGCTGTACAAAATCAATCACATATTGTGGTCAATTATCCATAAATTATTTTGGGTTCTAGTAAATTTCATTAATTTTATCCAAATTCATTAACTCATCAGGATAATAGTACCCATTTAATTTTTCTCTTATATTTTTTGCAAACATGCTATCAATTTTTGTAGAATCTTATTCTTGATGGTTTAAATCTTCCTTTTTGAAAACCAGTAATTATAAATTTTGGATTGTAAATGTTTATAAATATTTATTATATGGGGACTATACCTATGTTTTTCCAGTAATAGTTTGTTGTTCAATACATTGCCAATGATTAAAATGAAATATTTTTTTCAGATTTAGTTATACCATTAATTTAATTTTGCCAGTAGTTTATACTCAATAATTGGTACTCTAATAAAAAATTGTTCAAATGTAATTTTTTCAGCATCAGGTTATGTAGCATTATCGAATGTACCATCAGCTTTTTTAGTTGTCCATCTAAAAATTTCATCGTTATCTTCAGATCGAACAAAACTCAAATAAAAACGACCTTTACATATTGGAATATTTACATTTTCAAAAATTCCTAACCCAAAATGTGATAAATCACCATCTGCTTCAAATTTATTTTTAAATCAGATTCAAAACTATTACTTATTTGAGGTACAACTTCACCTTTAGAATATGTTATTGTAGCTTACTTAAAATTTGGTTGGGACATTGTTTTCTATAATCAGATGGACAAGTTCGTTGCGCAAACAATTGGAAAATTTATTGTTTATTATTATTGTTACATTGTTGTATTATTTATTGGGATTTTAATTTTTCAAATTTTGAGTTTTTGGGCCCAAAAAGGGTAAAAACCCCTAGATGTAAATTAATGCTGTAAAAACAGATGGAGATTATTGAGGCAAAAGTTTTAAGCTCTCTCTCACCATTCTAGCACAAATATTTACCGAGTTATTAAAGACAGTGTATAAAATACGGGATGTAAAAATGTATGTTGTAAACACAGTACTTTGCCTTATGGGGATTTTACATCAGAAAAGGCTGTTTCCTAATATAATGTGCAACATTGTTATCCCAGCATTGCAGGTAAATAGAACCAGAAGCATCAAAACAGCCAACAAATTAAATGTTCTCAGATTTTCATACAAATTTGAATAAGTCTTTATTTTAACACCTTTGTCTTTGTCTTTGTTTTTTTACTGCTGATTTGCGGAGTTTTGTTGCTTTTCTGTATTGAGAAAATAAATATTAAGCCGGTCCAGGACTTAATTTACATTCTGTATATAATTCTGTAAGCAAAATCTTTAAGTAAAAATTGTGGGAGTTTAGCAAATCGCAGGATGATGGAAGGCGGTTCAGATTAAAGGTCCTGTTCCCAGGGACTCGGGAAAAACAACATTATTTCTACAAAGTTACCAGCAAACTAGAAATAACGTAAAACATCCCCCATAAAAAAAGTATGGGGTTTTAAAAACGTCTGCTTTGTTTAAAACATGTGATTAAGTGTCTACTTTGTTTATGAACTGACATGTGTTCCAACTTCGACAAAGGTTAGTGGCTATCGCCCCTTCAAGCCACTTGTAAAGTAATATTCCTCTTTGATGTTTTACAGAGTATTTTCAAAGTTCCTGGGTCCTTCAAGATATCCACTATTGAACGTCTGAGGGAAGAGGAGTTACAGAAAAGAGTAGATAAGGAAAAACTACGGCAGCGACCAACCCGATAACACACAAGAAATCTGTGCCATCTGATCTAGTCCTTCTGCCATCCAGCAACCAGTGTGCTATTACCACGATTCTACTTATATAACCTCTACTTAGGTATTGTAGAAGTAATTTAAAATATTTGAAGCCAAAGAGAAACTTATCTTTTGACAAGAGCAGAGATGACAGTATAATTTAGTATTTATGCTACAAGCAGATACTTAAAATGGTTTGAGTTTCCCATGGAGGGTATAGGCTAAATAAATTATGGATTAAGGCAGCCTCAAGATGTGCACATAGAGGATTTTAGGTGATAAGATTTTTTGTAATAATTAGTTTGATTTATAATTTATTAATGCAAAGGCAACTGCAATTATTTGGTTCTTGAAATACTTATCTTTTCAGGAAATATTATTATAGTGGAAGCTCTTTGAACCGACCTCGGATCAACCGCCCGTCGGATTAATCGACCGTCTTCCAAGAACAGACAAACTTCTGCCGCGTCAGCCGAAGTTGCGATATTGTTCCGCAAATATCTTTCAGGTTACTACAACAGGTCGATTACATTTTTCCGTAGAAAGTCAAATTCAGTCAGTTGCTCTCAATATGTTTACTATACTTCACAAGTTGCATTGTTTTTAATACTTATTTGACTGTTTCCGGTATTATTCGGTTTAACCAACCTTTTTCGTTATTCGACCATGGCCCGGTCCCATAGGGGTCGGTCAAGAGAGCTTCTACTGTACATAGAAAATATACAGTAACAGTTTTGTAAAATTGGCAGTATGAACCTAAAATTCATTGAAACAGGAACATCTGGAGCAGTTCAGTTGAATTTATTGTACAAACCCTCAACTTACTCTTACATACAAATATTTATATAAAATCCTAATCCTTACACTAGGTCCGTCTTACCGAGATCCTAAAGTTGTCAAACAAAAATATAAATTATTGTTCACTGTTAAACGTTACTTGGTAAAATATTTCAACTATAAACTTTTAATAATTTTGTCAAGCTATAAAATAGATTAGTTTTATTATTTTTTAATCAAATGGAATGTGGGATACTGGGATAATGTACAGTGGGTTGAAAGTTCTACTTTCACTATTTAACCTTTGTACCTTTTGAAATACCATTGGTAAGAATTCAAACTTTGGAAACCTCCCACGAATTCGGTTGGTTACCTTTTTAGTAAAATTTTTAGTCAGATTCTAGACACATTGCCGCAAAGCTGACCTCAAACACACCACTGAGACATAGTAAAAACGGAAGGTGTTCAAAGCTTTGTATTATAATGCTGTTAGCCAAAATTGGAATAGGTATAATTTACAACACAAGTGCCCTTTCAGAGTTGAGTTCGCGGCTATATGGTCATCTAACAGAGACTTTTAAAATAAACTATAATTTTACTATAATCAAGTTTATTTTTCTTTGACTTCCTATGTGGGATGCTGGCCAAAAATTATAAATAGGTAAAAACTTCAGTAAAAGGTAGTCCATTAAATTTGTTTAAGGTTTAAAAAATTGTGCAACCTTAGCCATGATATTTTTTAAATATAAAGCCACCGCTGGACTTTAAATCACACCATTATATTTTTCCTATAGAGATCCCAAATATGTCTGCCATTGTGTAGGAACTTTGGTATATGGGTGTTCCCAGTTTGTTCCTCTTTCGTATTATGTAATATTTTTCTATATCATAATTAGATATTTAAAAATATTTATAAATCACAATTCCATTAATACAAAAGTTT
The DNA here is from genome assembly GCA_963675035.1 of Allygus modestus. Lineage (NCBI taxonomy): Eukaryota > Metazoa > Arthropoda > Insecta > Hemiptera > Cicadellidae > Allygus > Allygus modestus. Next base: position 81,917,583 of record OY776116.1, read on the forward strand.
AAATTTGTATTTATTTAATTGAGATGTATAAAAATAACAGTTAATTAAAGTGTGATACTGGTCCATATTATAGTAACCATTAATACATAAAGACTTAACAAATCTAAAAGTTATCGAGTCATAATTGTGAATGTAAAAAAGTAATTAAATAGGATAAAATGTGTGAATCACTATATAAACATCAGAACAAGATCCTACATTGGATCTTGGATGATTCAGATCTCAAGTAACTGGTAAAAAAATGTGAATTATTCAAAAATTTGAATCACAGAAGTTGATTGAATAAGGCTTAAAACCTTCATAATTCCAATTCCCAGAAAAAATGTATGATTATAGAAATAGTTTGTTGAACAACTTGCACTTTTGGGCAGGTGGGAAAAGTCACACCTAAACAACAGGAAAGTGAGGTGAGGGGTGGGTATAATAACTTGAACATAACCTAGCAGGGTTTGAGATATGCCAATCAGTTACTTACGCAAAACAGCTGCAGATAGTTCCACAGAGCCCGTGGAACTGCTTCCAAAACCAGTTCCAGCTGCAGGTGTTTTTAGATCGAATCGTTGCAGCGCTAACAACAGCTCTATCTAGGTGAATTATTGTTCACTTGGAACGGTTACAACTGTTTTCAACTGTTTTCGGTTGGAGCATTGAAACTCTGCACCACACCTCTAAGCGGGGAAACATCCGAGACTTCGGCATCATGCCAACTTTGCAACAGCTGTGTTCTAGCATTCGTAGTTTTCATAACTGTGTTATGGCCGCTTTTTTATCCAGCCTAAATAAAAAAGTTTTAATTTACCAAAATAAAATTAAAATTGACCAAGTTTTTTTAACATTGTATATAATACTAGGGTCCAAGCAAAACCTTTTGATTTAAAGATTTCAAATTATAAGTTTGAATTATCCACATTCCACTGAATAGGTAAAGCATTTTACAAAATGGCAAAGCATTAATATAAACATATGCATCGTAACGTGTCGTATGTATTATTTATGTTCTCATAGTTTGTACGAGGGCCATCCAAAAAGTAAAGAACGTTTTCTTACTGCACCTAGCGCAGCTCTCCCATCACCACGATTGCGAGTGTGGCAGTCCACTCACCTCTCCACCAAAGTATGAGCCGAGTCTCGTTGCTGTGCGGTCACACGTTTTATTTCTACAGCGATTTAAATTAGCGGCGGTAAACGAAAATCCCGCCAAATATGACATACGCAGTGTTGTTTTGTTTCTGAGTTAAAAAATGCCCAGATCAACACATTTTTTGAAAACACCAAAGAAATTTTATGGTGAAAGAGCAAAAAAACAAGATCTTAAATTGGTGTAATGTGCTAAGATTTTAGCAGCTGTTTTCCTCAAATTTTCCTCAAGTCTTTCTTTCAAATCATCTTTAACGAGCAATGGCCTGCCACGCCGATCCTCGTCGTTCACGATGGATTTTCTTTCATTAAACTGGTTGCATCATTGTCATCCCCTGAATATTCGACTTGAAGACTTGTTTGCACTTTCACGATAAACTTTCTTTGGTGTTTTTCTAAAAAAATTATATATTCCCGAACATTTTTAAATTCAGAAACTGAATGATACTGCGTATTTCATATTTGGCGGGATTTTTGATTGCAGCCTCCATTTTGAATAGCTGTAGAAATAAGACAGGTGACTGCATAGCAACGAGACTCGGCTCATACTTTGGTGGGGAGGTGAGTGGACTGCCACACATGCAATGGCGGTGATGGGGGAGCTGCGCTAGGTGCAGTAAGCAAACGTTCTTTATTTTCTGGATGACCCTCGTATTTTAAAGGTTTTAGGCAAAACTAAGCACTTTTCTTTGAATACATGATTCACAGGGCTGCAAACAAATTTTTTTTAAGTTGTTTGAAATTTGATAACTGACCCTTATGTACTTTTCAGCGCTGATTTAAAAAATGCAATCCATTTTTTTCTATCACGTCAGGTTCTCTCACAAAAAAGGGAGTATTTTTGGGTATGATAACAAAATTTAAGCAATTTTTCACATTTTTCCAAAGTTATAAAATATTAGTTTATTTATAAATCATGTTCTAAACTACATTTCTAGTACACTTCCATTTCTCCTTAAGCTCATAAGTCCTTATAATAACGCTTTCGCTTTGTGTCGAAGCTTCTTTTATTGCTTTTCCGGCTGTGGACTCGTTGAGGATCATCTCTCTTTAGCATCCAGCAGTAGTCCGCTATCATGTTGACGTTCCATCTTCCTTGATATCTTCTTTCCATTTCTTTGATGTCTTGGTGGAATCTTTCGCCCTGCTCTTCACTTACATCGCCAAGATTTGCAGGGAAGTAGTCCAGATGTGAGTGGAGAAAATGAACTTTAATGCTCATGTTACAGCCCAGCTTCTTAAAGTTGTCGAGCATGTCTGCGACGATTGTCTTGTAGTTTGGATCTTTTTTGTTTCCTAGGAAACCGGTAACAACTAATTTAAAAGATGTCCATGCTGCCTTTTCATTTGTTTCCATTTTGTCCACAAAGTTGGAATCTCTCATTAGTTTTCTAATGTCTGGTCCTACAAATACTCCTTCCTTTAGCTTTGCCTCGGATAAACCAGGAAACTGTCCACAAAGATATCTGAAACACTCCCCTTCTTTTGGCAATGCCTTAACAAATTGTTTCATCAGCCCCAACTTAATGTGAAGTGGTGGAAGTAACACCTTTTTGGGATCCACAAGGCTTTTCCTCTCAACATTTTTAACCCCTACTTGTAAGGTTTTTCTTAAGGGCCAAGCTTTTTTTATGTAGTGTTGCTTTCTGTCTCTACTGTCCCATTCACAGAGAAAGCAAGGGAACTTTGTATAGCCACTTTGTTGACCAAGCAGCATTGAAATCACTTTTAAATCACCACAGAGTGTCCATTTGTAGTCTGAATAGCAGAGTTTGTTTAAAACCGGTTCAAGGTTTTCGTAACATTCTTTTAAGTGAACCGAGTGTCCAACTGGCATAGAAGCATACTTATTTCCATTGTGTAGAAGTACTGCTTTAAGGCTTCTTTTTGATGAATCAATAAAAAGTCTCCACTCATCAGGAGCATATTCTATTTTGAAACGTGCCTTTAGTCCAGGAACATCACTGCAAAACACCAGGTCACCTTCTTGAGAGAAGAAAGATACAAATTCCTTTTCCCTCGATTGATACCAAGAAAAGGATGTACCCGGAGCCAACATATGTTTATCTTTCAATCTAGATCCTAAAACCTCTGCCGAGTCTTTAGGAAGGCCTAGGTCTCTAACTAAATCGTTCAGTTCAGATTGTGAGAATGGAATGGGATCGGTTGTGCCAGGATCGTAGCAATCACTGTCTTCTTCACTATCACCTTGCTGAGCCAATGGCTCGTGATCATCTAAAATATCATCCAAAGAATCTGGAGGAGAGGGTATTGGTACTTCAGGTCCATGAGGAACAGGGCGAATGGGTGATTGAATGTTAGGGTAAGAAATATCCTTTTTGTTTTTCAAATTGAAACCTTGTACGTTGCAAGAACAAAAATAGCAGTCATCACTATGATTTTTGGGCTCCCTCCAAACCATTGGTATTCCAAAACATAAGGACTGCTTTTTACATTGAAACCATTGCCTCAGTTCTTCAACACACACTGAACAAACTTTGTGTGGGGCCCAAGGCTTATCTTGATCGCCTAACTTTATACCAAAATAGACTAAATATACCTTTTCAACAAAATCGGAAATGTTTCTTTGTTGCTTTTTAACGGTATAGTTACCACAAATGTAGCAGAAGCAATCTGGTGAGTTCATACATCCTCTGGTAGCCATTGTCCATAAAACAACTTCACAACACAAGAAAACAGTCACTACTTCAAAGCACTAGTAACAACAACACGTGAACAGCACAGAGTGAAGAGGTACTATGAACTGAAGGACAATAGCAGAAGCTCACTGCTTGTGATGGAGGGGGAAGGGGCAGCGCGACAGACAGGCACTGACATGAAAGATGCTCAGTGAGTCAGTAAGTGGACAAGCACTGACATGAAAATACTGCTGGTTTCTCCTAATTAATTACTCTTTATTTTACGTATAACTCATCTAGTATAAAAACGGCTATGTAACTGAAAATGCCTCATAGTTTTTTGTAATACTTTTTAAAAGTACTTTAGGTTAAATAACAGTTTATGGAGATCCTCAAAACCAAAATTCAAACTCACTAGAGTACTGAAATATGTATAAAAATATCAAAAAAAGCTAAAACTAGACAAGCAGTTTGTGAAATAACTGTACCTAATGGAATTTTTCCACTATTTTTCCCGAAATCAGCGTTGAAAACACTATAAAAATCACTTATTAAATAAGAAACAATTTTTATGTCGCAGACCTGTGAATTGATGACAGAACGAAGTGAAGGAATCTATGTATTAGCAGAGACAATGATTCGTTGTCCGTCAGTGTGTGGGTGTATATGTTCATAAGGCAATAACATGAAAACGGCTGCACGGATCGCTTTCAAATTTTATGCAACAATTTTCCAGTACACTTTATGCTTCCAGTTCAAAAATGGATCACATTCGTTCAACCGTTAGAAGAAACTACTAAAATATGACCCTGTTTATATATTTTATGATAAAATAAATTAAGCACGGTCTGTTTCACATGAGTTTATCAAAGGTTTTTGAAATTTTGTTATAAAAAACTAATAACAATTTTTATAAATAAAGATAATGTTCTCCAATAATGTGAACAATGTGAGTAAGTTAATAGTTTATCCACTAGATGTCAGCAGCCATTTATTTCATTTACTTCATTAACTTATTTCAAAATTACTTCTGACAGCTTTGTTCTTTTGTCAGTTTATGATATTTAAATACCCCCTCATAGCAAACCTGCGTACTCAGCTAATTTCCAATTTAAAAATAGAGGCACACCTCACTGCATAGGCATCTTACTGCATTATTTTTTGTTGAAGAATTTGCACCTCTAATATGATATAATTTAATATATTTAAGAACAATGTATTAACCAAGACATAAAATCAACCAAAATAAATGTAGATATTTTCCTACAGAGTTCCCAGGATCAAGACTATTTATTTAATATTTTGTGATGAAATTTCGGTTAGAACTTACTTTAACAGCAGTAAATTTCAGCTAGCATTTCTGAGTTCGGTCATCCCACTACGCGAATATTTGAGTGTACTCCTCGTATAAGGAGAGATGGGCACAACTAGTGTTGTGTTAGAGCATACGAATGGTGTGCGAAGGGGCCCGGGTCTACCCCGGCCAACCACCAGTTGCTGTAAGCTTCAGGATAATGCTGTGACCCACCTTATGCCGTAAGTCTACTATCTAGGAATTAACAAATGGATAGGTCTCCCTCCACCAAAGCCATGTAGAAATCTTCAGATGGAACCTTACTACAAAAATAATTTATATCAATGCTCCTAAACATTAGTAATTTTACTTGTGGTGATCATGCACAAATTTGTAAATTAGATTTAGGAATAAAATAACTAATTATGAAGACAAAATAATTTGTTAGTTGAAAGGTTTCCTTAAGGAGAAATATATTCCTATAAAAAAACTGAATTAGCCGTAGGGTACCGGTATATTACAAATGAAATATCAGGAATTTTTGGTTTTAAATAAATTGTATTGTCTATTGTATGACTTTTAGTTAAACATTTCTCTTAATTTGTAAATGTAGATTTCCCATGGAAGAAAACGTTCTTGATTGTAGAAAGGCCAAGAATTTCAACAAAAATGTCACCAAAATAGTTTAATATATCATAAAGCTTCTTAAGAAAAATCTGTAGGGCCTATTAGAAAATAGTGAAATCTGTAGTAAATCAATATTTAAAACGCTGACTTTGTAATGCATGTAACAAATGGGAAATCTGCTGTGCCAAAACCCTATCATAGTATATAGGCTATTGAAGTGTTTGTTTGGATTACTAAATTTTTCAAAATTCAGAAAATGTCCAAAATTCCCTCAGGGCTTTGCCTTATTAAACTTACAAGTTTCAATTTTTAACCATGGCAGACGATAAGTAATGTTTTTTGGTCAGGTGGTTGTATCAACATGTATATTAGTCGTCAAGATTCATCAGTTTCTCCTCAGAATGCAGTACAACCAAAATTTGTTTCATAATCCTCGAATCTTCCTGTTGGATCGTCAGGCCTAGTTTAAAAAAAATACAAATTGCCATCAAGGTATCAACATAACCATAAGAAAGCTTTGACAAATTTATAAATAGTGAGTACATAAGTCTATTTGGTTTTTAAAATAGTTAAAAAACCAAATAAACCAATATTTTCTCCGACAAAGAAACCATAAATAACCAGTTAAATAAAATATACATTATATTTCAAAAAATGTGTGAAATACTCTAAAATTTGTAGAAACAATGTATGAAATATATATTCACTGCATTGCCAAATAAGATGAAGTAGTCTTCATACAATAATAGGTAAGGTACACAGTTCGGTTCACAGTGCTTGGCACCTGGGAAAGGCGAGAAACTACTGAAATTTCTTGTAAATTAAAGACATTAACAAATACCCCCGTCGCAGCAAACCTGTGTACTCAGCGAATTTACATTGCATATATATGTCTTATACCGCATAAAGCCACTTTCCAAGTTCACAAATAAGCGATGTAAGATAACAATTTAACAATTTAATGATTCTCCATAAGAATAACATGGGAGCTGAGTACGCAGGTTCCTGCAACAAGGGACACAAAATATGGGTTTTTATGCAAATATGAATATAACACACCTAGGTGAAGCCGCATACCTAGTTTCATCAATATAGATTCATAAATAAGCGATATATGCCATTTGAATTATTCTCCATAAGAATAACATCGGAGCTGAGTACGTAGGTTTGCTGCAACAAGGACACAAAATATGACTTTTTTTGCAAATATGAGTAGAGGAGAAATACGGGTTTAACCCCAGAATCGGCGCTTTTTTCCCATGTTATTCTTATGGGGATCAGTTTTTGAGCCGACGCCCGATCCTACCCTACACAAATTTTCTTTTTGGCCCCTGCCTTATTTTCCCCCATTTAAAATTTGCATTAATTTTAATACATCCTTTGCAGAAATCCACGAGTTCAAAAATAACTCCACACTAAATAAACAACACATGTAAACAACTTAGAAGTTATTGTATAGTAGTAGCTAAAGGAGAAAGAGGCCCCACAATCGGCGCTTTTTCCCCATGTTATTCTTATGGGGAGCCGTTTTTGAGCCGACGCCAGCTCCCGCCTATAGAGCTCCCGCGCGTTGGCCAATACTAATGTCCAACCCTTGCCTATATTAAATATATTGTCCCCATCCCTCCTCTATATTTTTTAAAATTAATTTTCAAATTCTAAAAAACTATCTTTAATGTTTATAGTCCGATTTGTCTGCAATTTGGATATGTTATTGTCCTAGGCAAGTGTTTTAATAAATTTCACTTACATTTCCCAAATTCACCATTTCCAAATGTGTGTTAATACCTAAAATGTGTATGTAAAAAATAATATTGCACGACCAAATTGGAAATTTTTTTAATTTTTGCAGTAATTAAACTGCAAAAATGTCTTATTTTAGAGTTAAAAAATATGTTTTTATTATTTAAAAAAGATAAAATTTTAAAATTTTCAACCAAGGATATATATAGAAGCCCCAAAATCACCACCCTCATTCCAACAAAAAATGTTGACCTGTGCACAGTGCTCCACGTCTTACTCCAACAGAAGCAATTTATTACGCCATTATCGACTTGTTCACAAAGTTATTCCTAAAATTTGTAAAATATGTCATCAAATATTTGACAACAGCAATTTTAAAATGCATATGCTAGAGAACCACAATACTTGTAATGTGTGTAAGAGAGTCATCACCCGCGACAAGAAACGCCACCACCTACGATGTGACAAGCGACCCTATAATGTGTTTAAGTTTTACGGCGAGTCCGCGGATATATTAGACACTCTCCAATCTTGTCCTCTACCCATCAAATGGATTCTTATTAGGAGAGTAAAATTCATCAAACACTCAGTGGACAATAATGGTGATTTAATCATTGACAAAGAATGTATTGCTGATTTTCGAAGTTTAACTAATTTATCAATTGAGAAAGCACAGCTAAAGGCTCAAATTGAAAATTCACTTTTAAAAATCGATACCTCCATGCACAAGTATCAAGCTCAGGGCAGTGGATGGATATATGACCGCACCAAATACTGGCAGTTGCATGTTTACAAATATAAGCCCCTAACTCCCAAATCATACATTCCCACGCCAGAAAATATAAAATCAAAACATGCTGTTTTAAATATTAAAAACACCGATAATAAATGTTTCACCTGGAGTGTTTTAGCAAGCTTAAGACCAAGGAATAGTAAACATGCAAATCGAGTATTTTACTACGAACCCTATGAGGGCCAGTTAAATATGACAAATATAAAATATCCCGTAAAAATATCTGACATTGATAAATTTGAAAAACAAAATAACATAAGTGTTAACGTATATGGAATTGAAGGAAAAACAATATATCCACTGAGAATAACTAAACTAAACGGCAATACGCACGTCAATCTGCTGCTTCTAAAACATGGTCAGAAATCACATTACTGTTTAATTTGTGATTTTGACAAGTTAATGTTTAATTCTACAAAAGACAACAATAAGAAATATTTTTGCAAGTTCTGTTTGCAACATTTTGGCACCAAAGATAAATTGGAACGTCACATAACATATTGTAAACCCTTTGATGCCCAAAGAGTACAAATGTCTAAAAAAGATACACTACAATTTACGAATTACAAATATCAACTTAAAGCTCCCTTTGTGATTTATGCAGATTTCGAATGTTTTATAAACGGCGGCAAACACACGCCTTCTGGATTTGCTTATGTTGTGGTGAGAGACTCTAAAATTATTTACGAAGAGTTGTACAGCGGTGAAAATGTGATGGATGTATTTTTCGAAAAGTTATTTAAAACTTATGACTTTATTAAAAGTCAGATGGAAGTATATGTTCCCCTTGTAATGACTCCAGAGCAAGAGGCATCCTTCAAAAACTCTAAATACTGCCACATATGCCAACAGCTGTTACTGGGTGATAAAGTGCGCGACCATTGCCATCTAACAGGCAAATTCCGAGGACCCTCCCACAACGCTTGCAATTTAAACTATAAAGTAACCAAGAAAATTCCAATATTCTTCCACAACCTTAAAAACTATGATGGTCATTTAATAATGCAACACTTGGGAAAACTCAATCGCAAATTGAATTGCATAGCCAAGGACATGGAAAAATATATATCGTTCTCTGTTGATGATTTGGTATTTTTGGATTCCTACAACTTTCTGTCTCTTCCCTTAAGCAAATTAGCTTCCAATTTAAATACATTTAGATTTATAGACAATCCACTACTACAACGCAAGGGCGAATTTCCATACGAATACATGACAGGACCAGAAAAGTTTTTAGAGACCCTACCACCCATAGAGGCATTTTACAGCAGCCTAACTAAAGAATGTATATCTCCTGCGCAATATGAACATGCTAAAAACGTATGGAATCATTTTAATATAAAGAATTTAAAAGAATATCACGATTTATACCTTAAAACAGATGTGTTGTTATTGGCTGATGTGTTTGAGACATTTAGGGACTTGAGTTTAAAGGATTATAAACTCGACCCTGTCCACATGTACTCACTGCCTGGACTAACATGGGAGGCGTGTCTTAGAATGACCGGCATAAAATTACAGTTATTTAGTGACATTGACATGCATTTGTTTATAGAACATGCCATTAGAGGCGGTGTAAGCATGATTTCCACGCGCTACGCTAAAGCCAACAATAAGTACATGGGCGAACATTATGACCCAAATCAAGAAAGCACCTATCTTGTATACTTAGACTGCAACTCGCTATACTCTACAGCAATGTGCGAGTCGTTGCCCATTGATGGCTTTAGATGGACAAATGAGAAAGATTATAAATCCAATAAAAATGAAAACTTTGGAAGTTGATTTAAAATACGATAAAAGTTTACACGACTTGCATAATGACTACCCGCTCGCACCAGAAAAAATGAATGGAAAATTAATACCAAACTTAAATGACAAAACCAAATATATTCTACATTATAAGGCACTAAAAAAATACGAAGAACTGGGTTTGGTAGTTACAAAATACCACAGAATCTTAAAATTCAGACAATCAAATTGGCTTGCACCCTATATTAATTTTAATATTGAAAAGCGACAAAAAGCTGAACATGATTTTGAAAAAGACTTTTACAAACTGTTAAATAACAGTCTCTTTGGTCGAACAATTATGAACCAACGCAAGTTTCGTGATATACATCTTGTAGACGAGTCTAAGTTAACAAAGTATGTTACAAAGCCAAGATTTGACTGCAGCAAAAAGTTCGACAACAATTTGCACGCTGTGCATTTAAATAAATTAATTGTAAAGTTTGATAAACCAATATATTTAGGAATGACCATTTTGGATATCAGTAAAGTAATAATGTATGATTTCCACTATAATTATATGTCAAAATTTAAGAATAAAAAGTTCTTAATGACAGACACGGATTCTCTGATGTATTCTATAGTAACAGAGGACTTTTACAAGGAAATACAAAGCGACTTGGACCGTTTTGACACCTCTGCATACAGTAAAGACCATTTCTTATACTCTGATAAAAACAAAAAAGTTACGGGCAAGTTTAAAGATGAATTAAATGGTCAAATTATGTATGAATATTGTGGTTTAAGGCCAAAATTATACTCTTTCATTCCTCTACAGTGGTTATACGAAAAAGAAAAGCAAAATGAGCTAGAGGTTAAGAAGGCAAAAGGAGCTGACGGCGCTACAGTTAAACATCTCTTAAGACACCAACATTACTTACACTGTCTTGCAACCGGAGAAGATTACTACGAGAATGTTACAAGAATTAAATCCACAAACCACCATCTGCAAACATTAACGATGAACAAAAAGGTACTCTCTTTTGATGACGACAAGAGGTTTATTCTAGATGGCATCAACACCCTTGCCCTTGGTCACTATAAAATTGGTCAAACATAAATCTGTATTTACCATTATTCTTTGGCCTTTCCTTGTCTATTACAATAAAGCCATATTTAGACCTGTCCCAGCACTGATGGCAGAGATTTCTAAATTGGTTAAATGAAAAATCATTTCCCACATGATTGTTATACACATGTTTTAAATTTAAATCGTCTTGTTTAAATAATATTAGGAAATTAACATTGTCACGTAAATGTTTGTTTACTTTACTGTAAGATTGACACAAGTAAAAACTGTTAATATTTTTGTGTCTGCCCATTGAGAAAAATTGTGTGATATTTGGACTATTTATGTCGTCAAATACAACTATTGAGTGTGATTCTACATCATTTGGTGTGATTTCACAGTTTGAATATGTGTGTAATTTAACTTCATCACACAGACGGAATATTTCAATTATTTTTTTATATTTTTCTTGTTCTAAAGATTTGGATATTATATATAAATTTGTAAACTTTAATCCTTGTTTTTTTACAATTAAGTTATAAATTACAACAGTCTTCCCCGAACCACTGGGCCCTATTATAAGACAGCGAATATTATTAGGAAATAGGCCCAACTTCTTTGGTGTATTTTCTTTATGTGCAATTTTAAATTTGTTCTTTTGTTGAATAAATGACATTTTTTATATAATGGTGTATTTTCTTTATTGTGTTGATTCTTTGTTGAATAATTTTTTATATAATAAAAATGGCAAAGAGAAAGTGTAAGAAGGGTAAGGGATTATTCTTAAAGCCATATAGAGGCCGTGGCTTGTTAAATACCCTTATAAACAACCTTCCTTTCCCACTCCACATCCCGTCGTATTCATATTGTGGTCCAGGAACTAATATACGTGAAAATTTAGCCAGAAATGTACCTCCAAAAAATAAGCTAGACTCTTATTGTAAAGAGCACGACATATTCTACATGAATAATCCTGATACAGCCGCCCGGAACAAGGCAGATATGAGATTAGCGGACCAGGCTTGGACTAGGGTTTCGGCAAAGGACGCCAGTCTGGCTGAAAAAGCAGCAGCTTATGCAGTGACAAATTTGATGAAGGCTAAGGCAAAAATGGGAATGGGATTAAAATTTAATAAAAAAGATGGACAACTTTCAGCTGTTAGAGGCAGCAAGAGACGTGCCTCACTTTCGAGGAGTGTACCTAAAAAACGAGCTAAGAAAACAGACCCCAAAAGTAAGAGAATGTGGAATTATTAATTTAGACAGTGACAGGGGCACACATTGGACAGCATATCGTAAAAATAAAGATGTTGTAATATATTTTGACCCTTTCGGAATACAGCCTCCAAAAGAGGTAATTGAATATTTTGTACCATCTAAAATTTACTATACAACCGATCAAATACAAGATTTAAACAGTTCCATTTGTGGAATTTTATGTTTATCATTTCTGAAAAATTTTAGTTTATAAAAATGGATTCATTTACTATAACATTCACAGGCACAGAGCCAGAGTTGAAGTCGGTGTTCTTTCCTCCTATAGAATTAAATGGTGATTATGTAATTGGACTGGTAGATTTTCAAAGTTATAATTCTATATTTAATGTTAAAAAACCTCTAAATACTTTGACATATTACAAAATGCACAAAATTACAACTCCAAAAGGGGAGGTTACAATTGACGAATTAAACCGGGCATTAGATGGTAAAGTTGAAGTTATTATACAAAATAAAGTAGCATTAATTAATACAAAAGTCAAACTTATATTTTACAAAGGCCTAGTTCCAAAATTAAATAAACTTAAAGACACAAAATTAACTATAGACGAGGGTGAGGATGTGTATTATTATGATCACAAAGTTCCAAATGTAATTGAAATTGCTGAAGGTACATACGAAGTGTTTGAGCTTGCGAAGGAAATTCAAAAGCAACTCCCAGATTTTGTACTTATAGCCGATAATAAAACTATGAAAGCCACATTACATTCTGGCCATGTGTTTGATTTTACAAAACCGTGTTTAGGGTCTGAATTATTGGGATTTAAAGGATTTTCTACTCCAGATATTGCGTTTAAATCCGTAAATAAAATCAACATAAATAATGTAAATGTGATTAGAGTAAAATGTAATATTGCGAATGGGTCTTATTTAAATGGTGACAAATCACACACCATACACAGTTTTTACCCAGAAGCTCCTCCGGGCTACAAGATTATTGAGGTCCCCAGAAATATTATATACTTCCCTGTAAATAAGAGAAGTTTAGATGTTGTTAGCATTACATTTGCAGATCAACACGACAAGCCAATTGACTTTAATAAAGAAGAAACTACAATTACTTGTCATATAAAAAAGATATGAGAATTTACAAGAACGGGCTGAGTGTGCAAAATGCCAGGTTTCTGCGATCAATTGGGTTGAAGTTAAAATTTTCTATTAATAAAAATGGAAGATTTTCTAGACGTTGCAGGAAAATTCCAATACGATGATAGCCTGGTTAAAATTACAAATCACTCCTATGTTCCACACAACACTTTAGCAATAAATAATTCCGATGAAATTCGAATATGCATAAATAATCAAGATTTACTAACACTCCCATGTAGGAGTTATTTGTATATTAAAGGAGAAATAGAGAATCATGATAAAGGACATTTTATAAATAATGCATTTGCATTCTTATTTGACGAAATTAGATACGAAGTTGCTGGTAAAGAAATAGATATTGTAAGAAATCCGGGAATTTCCAGTCTTATGAAAATATTGTGCTCTTACAATAAAACAACTAAATTGTCAAATGCAGCATTTGATTCCGATGAAAATTTAAAAGAGTTCCATAAAAGCGGCAAGTTTAGTACTTGTGTCCCGTTAGAGCTGTTAATGGGTGTGTTTGAGGATTTTAATAAGGTTTTAGTAAATGTTAAACAAGAATTGGTGTTGAAAAGATCCAAAAACGACTTAAATTGTATATTAACAACATCTAATGCTCCAACTGGTGTCGATCCTATTCCTAAAATTACACTTAAATCGATTCAGTGGGTGATGCCGCACGTGGTACCATCTGATGGGGAGAAGCTTCAATTACAAAAGATGTTATTGCAAAATAAAAATTTGCAAATTGCATTTAGAAGTTTGGAGCTACACGAACTCCCATCATACCCCGAAACCAAGAGACATACATGGTCAGTTAAGACGTCATCGAGTTTGGAGAAGCCCAGGTATGTTATATTTGGTTTCCAAACAGGTAGGGACAACAGTGCACGAAAAAGAACTGATGAATTTGATCACTGTAAATTGAAAAATCTCAAAGTGTTTTTAAACTCTGAATATTATCCTTATAGCGATTTAAATCTCGACTTTGAAAATGGAGATGCCTCTAAAGCTTATGAGATGTTTGTGAGGTTTAGGGAGAGTTACTACAACACCGTCCCCGATCCTATGTTTAACAGAGCTGACTTTATAAAGAAATATCCTCTAATTGTAATAGATTGTTCTAGGCAGAATGAATCAATCAAAGAGGGGGTTGTAGATATTAAATTAGAAATTGAAACTGCAGAAAACGTCCCTTCAAACACATCTGCATATTGCCTAATAATACATGATAAGGTGTTTGAGTATAATCCTTTGTCAAATGAGATAAATAAAATGTAAATAAAATGAAAACAAATATTCAACAAGAATTGGTAGAGTCTGCAAAACAAATAAGAGAAAAATATAGGGCGTTAAAACGTGGTAAATTTCTAGAGGCTGAAGAGAGGTTCCAAACATTCCAACCTTTAATAGAGCCTTTGCAAGAATTAAAAAATTTAGCCACAAAAACAGAGAGGCCAGTTCTCCCAATGATTTTAGAAAAGACCCCGTCTAGAATACCAAGAATAACACAAATAACACCACACAAATTAGATTTTGGTCTTTTAGCATCAGACTATTTAGGAAATTACCTTAGTAGAAGTAGTATGACAGATACCACATATGGTATTAGGCGAGAAGGAAATAAATTTTTTATTGGGAATCAGGAAGTTCAAATTGCCAATGATGATGTTACGGTTGGAGAAAAAATTTATAAAGGGACAAAGGGATTGTGGGAATTGTTAACTTTAAAAGAACCCGTAAACTATAGTCAGGCTGATTTGCAAAATTATAAAGAGATTTTGGAAGCTACAAATGCACATTTAAAGGGTTATAAACCGGGTGCGGCGATGTCAAGTAATAAACACACTAAATATCTTAATATAATTAAACCCCTGTTTAAGACTGTTGGTGAAGGTTTAAGGCAGGTAACTGGTAATAAAATAGACTATGTTTATTGGGACGATCCTAATGAGCTTGTAGATAGGTTAAGACTGCTTTGGTTAAGCCGATTGGCGGGAAATTCTGGAGTGGATAATGAGATAGATTCTATCATAGAAGAATTGAGGGAAAGTGGAATTGTTTATTAAATAAAAATATGATAGATAAATTTTATCGCGTATATAACCCGTATAGTAAACCAGAAGCTAGAAGTTTTAAAGAAACTACTTTAAATCTAAAAGATGATTGTTGGAATGCTTTAAATTATAAAATTAGTAATGTTAAAGGTGGGGAGTTTACTGACGATGTATCGACTTTGGGGCAGACGTTAACCAGGAAAGGTGATGCTTTTGTACAAGGTAATACTAAATATAAGTTTTTAGAATCCAAGAATAATAATTGGAACGCTAATAAACGCAAAATTACTAATGTTAAACGAGGTGAAAGCTCAACCGATGTACCCACATTAGAGCAAACTTTAATAAGAAAAGATGGTGTCTTTGTACAAGACAATAATAATTATGAATTTTTGGAATCGGAGGGAAATGTTTGGAATGCCAAAAAGCGAAAGATTAGTAATTTGTTGGCTGGTAAAGAAAGCGATGATGTTGTAAACGTCTCTCAAGTACCAAAAATGGATCTAAACTTTTGGGATTTTAATAATAAAAGGCTAGTTCGTGTTAAACCCGCTGTTGATGAGAACGATTGTGTTACAAAACATCAGACTGTGACTTTAGACGGTCTTAAATTTGATGGTAAAAATAAGCAATTAACAAACATTTTACCTGGGATATTGCCAAATGATGTGGCTGTTGTTAAGCAAATATTAACAAAGGGTGAGAAAAGCATAATAAAACAGGGGGATAAATATTATAATGTATTAACATTAGATGGCGATGTGTGGGATGCAGAGGACAAATTAATAAAGAATATACCTGAAGGCAAAGATAGGAGTGATGTTTGTTTAATGTCGCAGGTTTTGAGGTATGACGATAATAATAAAACTTTTAGACAAGACAATATTAAATTTGATATTTGTTTAAAATCACACGCATTAAGGTTTAACAATAAAACTAATAAATTTATGCAAGACAATAATGAAATCGATTTGATGATGTACAATCCTAAATTGTTGGTTGCAGACCCTACATCTTTAAGCGGATTTAAGACTTTAGATGGAGGGGCATATTTGCCAAAAAACTATGTATATCAAAGAATGAGTGATGGTATGTTAGTTGGTAGCAATGGAGGTGTTTTTGAAACGACAGAGACTGGCAGATACGTTAACATTAAAAATAAAGAATAAAAAATGGAAAAAATTGCTTACGAATTGCATAAGCCCGCGAGAAAGAACTTTGTTAGAAGGTCTTTTAAGGTGTTGGGTATAAACGAAACTGTTCAAATCGATTTAATAGATATGCGGAATTATGCTAGAGAGAATTCTGGAAATAAATATATTTTAACTTTAATAGACACATTTTCTAAAAAAGCTTATGCTGCTCCACTAAAGAATAAAACTGGATTAGTAGTCACAGAAGCTATAAAAACTATTCTCCCAAAGGGAGTTAAAAATATTCAATCTGATAACGGAAAAGAATTTTTTAATGAACATTTTACCAAACTAATGAAAATTCTAAATATTAATCACTACCACACTTACTCTACAACTAAGGCAGCTATTGTGGAAAGGTTCCAGAGAACTTTAAAGAATTGGTTGTATAGAGAGTTTAGTGCACAAGGGAGTTACAAGTGGTTGGATTTACTTCCAAAGTTAATAAGGATATATAATAATAAAGTACATAGATCCATAGGCATGAAACCTAACCAAGTAAGTGCTAAGAACTCTAAAGACGTACATGAAAGGTTAGCATCTAAAGTACAAGTTAAAAAGCCAAAATATAAGGTGGGGGATAGTGTAAGGATATCTAAATATAAACATGTATTTAGTAAAGGATATACCCCTAACTGGACGGGAGAGCTTTTTACAATAGCAGAAGTTAAGAAAACAAAGCCTGTGACTTATATTTTGAAAGATGAGAATGGCAATATAATCAAAGGAGGATTTTATACAGAAGAATTGTTAAAGACTAAATATAAAGACATGTATTTGGTAGAGAAGGTAATTAGGAGGAAGGGTGATTTATTATATGTCAAATGGCTCGGGTTCCCAAGTAGCCAGAACTCGTGGATTTCTGCAAAGGATGTATTAAAATGAATTTTAGGGTCAAAATATGGCAAGAGTCAAAACAGAAATTAGGGTGCAAAGGTCAGTAAATAGTTGGCAATTCAACCGTAATAGTGAATTTGGGAAATGTAAGTGAAATTTATTAAAACACTTGCCTAGGACAATAACATATCCAAATTGCAGACAAATCGGACAGTAAACACCAAAGATAGTTTTTTAGAATTTGAAAATTAATTTTTAAAAATATAGAGGAGGGATGGGGATGGGGACAATATATTTAATATAGGCAAGGGTATATTTAATATAGGCCTGCGGGCGGGAGCTCTATAGGCGGGAGCTGGCGTCGGCTCAAAAACGGCTCCCCATAAGAATAACATGGGGAAAAGGCGCCGATTGTGGGGCCTCTTTCTCCTTTACCCACTACTATACAATAACTTCTAAGTTGTTTACATGTGTTGTTTATTTAGTGTGGAGTTATTTTTGAACTCGTGGATTTCTGCAAAGGATGTATTAAAATTAATGCAAATTTTAAATGGGGGAAAATAAGGCAGGGGCCAAAAAGAAAATTTGTGTAGGGTAGGATCGGGCGTCGGCTCAAAAACTGATCCCCATAAGAATAACATGGGAAAAAAGCGCCGATTCTGGGGTTAAACCCGTATTTCTCCTCTACTAATATGAATACAACTCAACTAGGTCAAGCCACATACCAAGTTTTATTAGTTTATGTTTGTAATTAAGGGATACATAATATTTCACTTATTCTCCATAAGAATAACATGAGCGCTGACTAGGCAGGTTAGCTGCTACAGGAACTATCTCTGTAAAAATGGTTTTCTGTGCAGATAACAATAAACCACAACCAGTATACGTTCATAAATAAGCAAGATATAGAATATTTCTTACTATCCATAAGGCTAAAGATTGGACAACGTACTGTGTTTAGCACTTTCAATACCTCTGGAACCAATTGACGTAGAACAATGATCAAAACACCAGATTGTGTGTTTTTTTTAAGCTGAATCCAAAGATAACAAAGATAAAAATGAAAATTTGATTAACTCAAACATTTTATGTAAAAAATTCAAAAAACCCATTTTTGGGGTTCAAAACCCCCCAACAATACCCCTTCGGACAGGTTGATCTGTCTGGTTTCCGAACTTAAAGTCATAAATGTTGCTTTATATGTTTGTACCAAATTTCATCAAAATTGGACCATTTTTACGAGAGTTAACGTGCTCACGGACACACATATATATATAGTTTTGAACTAATGGTGTTTTTGGCATCTGGGGACCTCAAAACGAAAAGTTATCATGGCCCGGGCCTGGGTCTACCATTCCGACTACGGTAATAGCTTCTTCTCTATAGGGGAAATTCGCTAAAACAACCAAAACAATTGTTTTTCAAATTAAAGTGATTTTTGTTTTCTGTTGACAAAAGTAGACTGTGACACTAATGGTACTAAGCCAAATAGAGGTGAAAAGTCATTCCGGAGCATACGCTAACCAGATGCCAAGCACTGTGATCCGAACTGTATAAACCAAATTAAAGTGTTTTTTAAGTAGTTATATATGTTTATATTGATTATATAAAAAACGAAAGCTCGTAACTGCACATTCTTTTAATATGTATATATTCCTTAACAAAATTAAACATTTATTAAAAATTCTGATCATGTCCTAAGAAGTCATTTATGTTTTATCTCACTGAAAAAGTTTTTTCTTCGGTTTTCTAGCTTAATTAGTTACAAGCGTAAATGTTGATACTTGGCATTCTCTTCTTTGGATTTAGATGCTGGATTCAACCCTATAGTTATTATATGTTGTTTAAGCATTGCATTTTCTTCACCAGTAGCCTGCAACCTGATCTGAAAAGGTGTAACCAGTGCAGGCAGGTTTGCCACCTCTCTCAACAGTTTCGCTATCCGCTTGTCTGTTGTCTCTCTTGCGTTATTGTGTTGAACATCTTGACTCAGACCCCTGCGACAAGGTGTACGCCCGACTTCCATCTGGTAAAGAAGTGACAAAATCAGGAACAGGGTTATTAACAGAATTTAAATATATACAAAAACTAATAGAACATCAGAAAGGGATTGTGGTGAAGATTTTATTCAAAATTGTATTTTGAGTTAAAGAAGTTTGTTATTCTTTGCACTCTCTTGTCACATAAAAACTTTAGTTCCAACAATTGATTCACATAAATGTAATTTCATAGATTGTAAACAAGTTTTAATCAGCAGCTAAAACGAGATTAATCCACCTGTTACAAAAGTTCTAGTTTAGTCTCTACTATGTCGCCTATGGATATGAACTAAATATACCAATAATTTGCTGAGAAAATAAAAGAACCAAATTGAGAATATATTTTAAAATTTGTCTTGATAACCGACAAGTAACATGACCTTTGCACGTGCAAGCCATTGATTACTTTCAAAACTAATAGGATTTTGTCTTAGAAATGTCTGAAGGTGTTAAACATGAAATAACGATCACAAATAACTTCACCTAAAATATTTTATATGTGCAATAAATTAATTGGGGAATTCAAACTGCTTTACTTCCACACGAACTTGGCCTTTGTTTTCTTTTTATACATTATCAAAGAATCATGTCCTGGGCTCCCAGCCTCTAGTAACAAATCTTAACCTTCAGCTTTAGTGATAGTTGATTTTGATTTTTAATTTTTCTTATTTTACATTGTGATTCTATATTTACCACAAGAAAGTAATGTTTTCTGCTATTACACTCTACTCCTTGACTGAAATCTAAACATTTTCACATCTTACGTTACTGGGTTTTATATTGGATATTCTATTGCTTCCTTACAAATTTGTTTTAGAACTCTGGGCCCAAAAGTATTTATAAAGCTAGTGGTGGTTAACTAATTTAAAAAGTTACTAGACGAAACATTTTTGCTTAGTTTTAGCAACACACTCCTTGACATTTTTAATTTGCAAGCAGAACTTTGTAATGCTGGACAGTGGCGTAGATAGGAGGGGGGGATAAGGGGGATATATCCCCCCTTGTATCTTGACAAAATTAAAATTTCTACCCTCCTGAAATCACGCTTACACCTTTTGATTAAAAATAAATGCTGTTACTGAAAACAAAAATCATGTGTGCAATATCTCTAAAATATCGTATTTACATTAAGCATGATGTTCTGCACCAAGTGTGATGCGAGACGTGAGAACAGTCTAACCCCACCCCCTAGCGGCCAGCTCATCAACTTGGGCACCTGACCTTGACCTTGACAGTTAGACTGTCTTATCCAGTACTGATTACAACTAACTGATACTTATTAGTACTAGTTCAAAATAATGATTACTTTGTAATCATGATTACTCTCTGTAAAGATGGTTCATGTCTCGGATATGCAGGCCTACCAATAATTATTACTATTAGGAATGATTTTGGTATTCCATCTAATGAGCCCGAGTTGCAAATGTTTTAGGTTAAAACAATTGTTCTCAATTAGGCAAACTAAACCATTTAAGTAAATTTAATTTGTTACTTATATTTATTTACTAACGTTATGTTATCATTTAAAGTTATGTGATTGAGTATAGCGCTCCTATTGGCCCAAAAGTATCTAGTTCCTGTTCAATGAGTCCCAGCTGCCGTTTCTGATTTCTTAGTAGTCAGTATTTGGTAGTACTCGGTGGGTTAGTCTGATATCAGATATAGTTCGTTGGATATCAGTTACTGGATGTACTCATGATTACTCTGTACTGATCCTTATAATTTTGATATCACATCAGATACTTTTGCTGGTGACTAAGTTACTTAGTGAACAAGATGTTGCTATAGATAGTGGCAGTACTTTAGTGAAGTGGATCAGTGACAATGATGTGTGTACTATAGTATGGCCACAGCCCCATCAACACCAACTACAGCACGTGAGTGTGGGAGTTTATCACCAACAGCAACCCTTGAATGTAAGGGGCACGTCAATAATGTCTCCAATTTTGTACACCGGTATTAGGAACATAGTTTTTTGTTTTGTATTCCCTAATGAGATATCCTCCCCCCCATGCCAGTGGTCTATCTAATCCACTGAGGCTGGAATTGAGGGAGCCACTGCAGAGACTTTTGAGTTTATTTTAATTATATAAGGGATCGTTGTTTGTTTAGTCAAAATTCTTAGTAATTTTCATCCCTCCTCAGGGCTCTATCGTACAGACCCTCAGAGTAATAAGATTGTAGAAGGATAGTAATCAATTGACTTAAAACAAATAAATAAGAACTATTTTATATACTAATATGAGTGAGGTTATTTCTTTGGTTGCAACTATGATCCCAAAAATGACTCCCAATGATTTCCTTCAAAATTAACTAATTAATGGGTTAACAATGTGTTCTAGATGAATCCCATCCCCAGAAAAAAATTAAATTTAGAAAAAAACAATTAAAAAAATAGCATTGGGCTTATGAAGTTTTAAATCAAAATAATAGAACCATAACAGCTATTGACGAATAATAAGTCAACTGTCAGAAGACTTTTGTCAATTAGTCAAAGAGTACACTAACAATAAGGTTAGTTATCGGCATGTGATTTACTGAGAAAGCAGTAATTCACAGGAATTCATTTTCATTGAATGAGGATTTCATATAGGCTAGACATATTACAAATTTATCAAATGTGTATATTACAACAATACTACCTGAATGTTCTGAGCTATAATAACTAGAGTGACCCCAACTTGCAGAAAAAAGACAAATGAGCGGAGCCATCTGCTTCTTGGTCAAAAATTATTCCAGGCTTATTAAACTGGCTGGTCTTCTCCGAGTAAAGCTCGGTCCCCCAGGTACTTAACATTTAAAGTATAATGTTTAAACAATTCTGGAATGGCATCAAATTATTAACAAGAGGTTATGCAAATTTCAAGTTAAAGAATTTTACATGCGCAAAGCCTAGTAATTTCATCTTACAAAATATTGTAACATGGAACAAAAATATTCCCATGACTTCCAAGTATAGGATCCAAGTTAGAAATAATCTGTATAAGTTTAATTGACTATTTTCCATTGGCTTACCTTGGTCCAGCGGATAACCAACTTGGAATAGTGCTAGTCTAAAACCAACAGCAATAAGTATCAAAAGGAGAGTAACCCCAAGCACATTGCCTGCCTGTACCTAACCTTTTGTACACGTTTTGGAATTTTCATTATTGATGATAGTGACAATAGTGGTGGGTGTTTTGATTGCTAGGTTTATCGCTATATTATGGAATTTATATCATCACGTGGTTGTTATTGGTTGTTATTTCCTTATGACCCAGCAATTTGTTTCTTATCTGTGTACAATTAAGTCAACAAATTAAACAATGGCTAATTTTGTTTAAGTACTTTTTTATGGTATGCTTATTTTTAAGTGGCTTTAACCCTCTCGATGTTTGTTGTTCGTTTTACACGCATTCAGTTTGTTGTTGTTCTGACGACATTGTAAAACTGATGCCTTTTGCAAGCATTTACGTAACATACTCCAGTTGGGTCGGTTCCCAATAGATTAAAGTGATTTTAAAGTCTTTGAAAAATATACACTCTGGCCTTTTTACTGGCTGCAGTCAGTGTTGTGATTTTGGACCGTCTCCTGCTAGCGCCATTGAAATGAGAAACAGCGGTATTAATTACATTCCGCCATTTAGTAATGACTCAAATTACTTCATATTGGTTTGAGATTATACTATATTATTTTGTTTATATTTAACCTCAATAATGTGTATATTTTCTTTAAATGCTTTAAATCTTGAGTAAAACGGCATCTTGGAATTTATTTTTACTACTTTGCATGACTTATGATAGTAAGAACTGGTAAGTTTATTTATATTTATTATAAATACTTATCTTTAAATTCTTCGATAATCTCTAGTAGTACAATAAGTTATGTTAGACATTCATGAAAATATTCGTTATAATCTTCGGAATCAAATTATAATAAAGGCATACATGTATTTAATGATAAATATTTGTTGGAAACTATTGTACTAAAAATTGCAAGATCATAAAAATGGCAGAACATTAAATCAATTTCTAAAGAATAGTGGGATGTTAGTGAGGAGTTTACAGATTTAACTTGTGGGTAGGATTTTTAGGTAGTTGATCTCAAATTAAGCTCAGGTGTTGTTCCAGTATACCTTTTCAGTGTACTAAAACAATAAAATACCCCCGTCGCAGAAAACCTGCATACTCAGCAAATATCCAATGAATATATAACATAATACATTAAAACACTTAACAGAATTCATAAGAAATATATTCACAAGCAAGCGATATTTAAAAAATATTAATTATTCTCTATAAGAATAACATTGGGGATGAGTAAGCAGGTTTGCTGCAACAAGGAACATAAAATAATGGGTTTTTATTCAAATATCAATAGAACTCATCTTAGTGAAGTCACATACCAAGTTTCATACATATAGATTCATAAATAAGCGATTTACGACATTTTAATTATTTTCCATAAGAATAACATGGGGACCAAGTACCTAGGTTTCCTGCTACGGGAACCATAGGTGAGAAGTTTTTTTGTGCAAACAACAATAAAACACAACCAGATGAAGCCATATACCAAATTTCATCAGTTTATGTTCATAAATAGGCGAGATATAGAATTTTTCTTTTTCTCCATAAGAATAACATTAGACAACGTACTGTGTTTAGTACTTTCAATGTCTCATTAACCAATTGACGTATAGCAATGATCAAAATACCAAATTATTTGTTTTTTTATGCTAAATTCAATGGAAAAAATTAAAATTTGATTAAATAAAAATTACATGTGGAAACCCCAAAACCCCCATTTTGGGGATACAAAACCCCCCCAAAAACCCCCCTTCCGATGGTGCGATTCGTCTGGTTTTCGAACTCGTTCAAATAAATGGTACTTTACACATTTGTACCAAGTTTCATTAAGATCGGACGTTTTTTACGAGAGTTATCGTGCTTATGGACCCATATATATAAAATTTGAACGAATGGTACTTTTGGCATCTAGGGACCTCGAAATGAAAAGTTGTGGTCTCGGGCTTAAGTCTTATCACGAGACCTCCGGTAATAGCTTCTTCCCTGTAGGGAAAATTTGTTAAAAAACGTTTTTATTACTGATTTCCACAGTAAGGGTATAAAATAATTATTCCATGTTTTGCAGTTTTAAAATAAAACGAGCTTTTCTATACAGAAAGGAGTTAGCTAACGTGAGGGAAGCAAATTTCTAAATTAAAAACTTTAAAAAATCAAACAAGTTTAAACAACATTGATGCCATTTTTTTTTTTAATGGGAAACAAATTTTGCAGGTGGGCACGTTAGGAACTTTTATTGTGGTTCCAGGTGTAAGTTTCACCAAGCGGATCGCACAGCGGGATATTCGCTAATAAACAATAGCTGGGCTCAGTTTGCCCCTTCTAAATTGAATATTGCTTCCTAAGGAACATTTGACTACTTAAAGGAATGATACCAGGTTTTAGAAGGTTTATCTGCAGTTTTAAATCTACAAAAATAAATAGTAAAATAGATGACTGCAAGTGAAGGTGTCGGGTAATTTTTATTTAGGCCCACAACAAAAATAGAGATTTTACCAAACTTATCATTGGTATTTTAGGATCTCGGAAGTTCTTAATGCATGGAGGAATGTGTATGCGTGGTCCTCCTCATCTTAAAATTGCAGATTAGATATTTTCAGACTGAGAAACTTAAGAAAGTATTTGTATACTTAATCTTAATGTTATATTGTATCTTTGTCAAATAAACTAATTTGTGTTACTATATACTATTTAACTATACAAATGTCTGTTGACTGGTTTTAGTATTTATTTCAAAACTGCAAAACTGTGTTTTGCACTGAGACCATAGCTTAATAACATAATTTTTTAATACATATTTATCCAAGGAAATTACAATGCTTGTAAATGTTTTTGTCAGATCTAAATATTATGTATTTTATTTGTAAAGTATTAGTACCAGTGCTGTTTACTTAGTGAACTAGAAATTGCTCAAATTGTATCTTAGAAAATCAATTATATAGCCATATTTTTTTACTAAGTACTATTTGTTATAAATAAATTGCTTTTAGTATTTATTTTAGTTTTATTTTCTATTTCCGTGATCCTTGAAGAAGCATCATGTGGTATGAAAGTGCAAAATTATTGAATACGATGTAATGTATGTAGTTGTGTGTGTGTGTGTGTGTGTGTGTGTGTGTGTGTGCGCGCGCGCGCGCGCGCGCGTGTCTGTGTCTTGCTAGCCTGACGGTTAGCGTTTTTGATATCAGTTCAAGGGGTCATGGACAGGGCCAGGGCCGGATTTAGGCATGTGCAATATGTGCAGCTGCACAGGGGGGCAGCAATTAAAAAAATATACTTAGTGATACAAACAGTGGTGATATTTTGATATTGCTAGGAATTAAAATAAATAGGTCTTTGTTCGGAAAGTGCAAAAAAGGCACAGTGTTTCTGTGCTAATCTCCACTGTCCGCTTATAACAGTGCAAACAAAGTAAATAGGGCTCTTGTCTCGTGTTAAAAAATTGAAGCCTCTCTGGAAGATATTTTTGTAAACAAATCATCTGGTCAAAGAGTAATAAAGACTAACATAAGTCATAATTCATCTTTGTTGTCACATAAAATTTTACAGTTTCTGGCTATGCCAGGCAAAACAGGTGACGTTGTCATGATACAACTTAAACTAAATTATAACAAAAGTACCCGTTGAGACGGTCTATCATTTAAAAACTCACCAATACTGTTATAGTTTTTACTCAACGAAAATTTAGTCACTTTGTCTTTGAAAAATTTTGATTCTATTTGTGATTTATAGTACATCGGCAAATTAATGAATAATCTTTTCCCCATATAAGAAGGTGTTTTTTCTGAGAGATTAATTCTTTGAATAGGATATTGAAAATCATTACAAAATCTAGAATTATACATGTAACGATTATGTTCTCTAAAAAGTTTCTGAAAATTGGATTTTACATATAACAAACATTTATTATACATAGATTAGGGACAGTTAATTTTTTTTAAACCAAACAACTTTTTGCAGGAATATCTTGAAGGTTTAGAAATCATAATTCTAAGGATCCTTTTTTGTAATTTAAAAAGTTTCTAAGCATCAGAAGTAACTCCCCCTACCTCAATTTCATATTGCAAAATAAAGGAAAATAAGGCATGGTAAACCATCAGTCTTGTATTTAAATCTCCTATATTCCTTAAAACAATCATTTGGAAACACACAGAATTTAATTTCTTACAAGTATTGTGAATATGGTTTTTCCAATTAAAAAAACTGTCCATGTCAATCAATACCAAGAAACTTTGCAGTATTACTTACAGTGATATTTTTATTATCATAACAAACAAAATCCTCAAAATGTTCTCTAGACTGCCCAATTTGAATTGTTACTAATTGAGTTTTGATTTGATTAATTTTCAAACCGTTAATTTTGAACCATTTTGAAAGATAATGAAGGGCGATATCTAAGGCTACTGTTATTTCCTGACTGTTTCTTGATTTAATAATAGCCGTATTATCATCGGCATTTAATAATAAACTAGGTGAAACCTTTTTGGATAAATCATTAATATAGATTAAAACAAGTAAGGGCCCCAATATGGAGCCTTGGGGCACTCCCATTATGATTTTTCCCCAATTCAGAAGTATATTTAATGTTGTCGTTTGTTATAACTGTTCTTTGATAGCAGTCACTTAGATAAGATTCTAGCCAATAGACAGCTGCCTCCGAAAAATTGTAAAAAGACAATTTACTTAAAAGAATTCTATGGTTTAGACAATGAAAGGCCTTGGACAAGTCACAGAACACCCCAAGGGTGCTCTGTGACCCATCCAAGTCCTGTGTTGTTGTATCTACAAATTGAGCCACAGCGGAAATGGTACTTCGTCCCTTTCTAAAACCAAACTGTTCATCCACCAATACCTTATTTAATTCAAGAAAATTAGATATCTGACTAAAAGCCGCTTTTTCAAAGATTTTGGAAAACGAAGGGAGAACCGAATAGGTTGATAGTTATCCGGATTTTGTTTTGCATCCTTTTTAAATAACGGCTTTACTTCAACAAACTTTAAGAATTTAGGAAATGTGCTACTTAAAAAAAGATTGATTTATAATTATAGACAATGTCTCGGCTACAAAGTCCGTCACTTCTTTTATGATACTAACAAATCCTGTCACAATCAGCAGTTTTCTTATTGCTCAATGACTTAATTATTCTAACAATTTGCTCGGGTGTAACAAAATTAAAGTTGAAATTTAGAAAATTACATTTGACTGATTTTTTACAAATTCTACCACCTTACAATGATCAAATTTAACCCCATAAATTTTCCCGCCTCAATAAACTTAGAATTAAAATGGTCAACAATACATCTACCGTCTGAAACCGAGTCACTGTTGATCACTACATCAGGGAAAGATTGGTTTGATTTTTTACAACCAAGCTCAGCTTTAACTACAGACCAAGCTGCTTTGTTCTTATTAGGAGCCTCTTCTATATAGTTACAGTTATAATTTGTTTAGCTTGATTGCATACGGATCGAAACAATTTGTTATACAATTTGACATAGTTAGTCAAATTAACATCGACAGAGTCCTTAGCTAGTCTACTTAAAATTCTTTTCCTACGACTAAATATTTGTATTCCTAACGTAACCCACTTCTTTTCCGCTATTTTCATTTTGGTCTTTACTGGTTTAAAAGGAAAACATTCCTCAAATATCCTTTGAAATAAGCCAAAGAAATTATCATAGTTATGCTTATAAGGTCATTATCTATATATTAATACGCTAGGGGTTTTTTCTTCACAGTCATAACTCGATAACGGCTGGACGGATTTTAACGTTTGATGTGTAAAATTAAAGGTATTTTTACATAGATCTGCCAATACGTCTCAAAATCTTAAGAAAGGGCATCATTCAAATACAGTAAAGGGCTGAATATTTGGAACAGTGGCGCTATCCGACGGCGGAAGTGTAAACTAAGTGTAGATTGAAAGTATTTTGTTTAGCATCTGTTTTAATATCAGATGTTTTGTTATGTTTGTTTACTGCTGAAGTAACCTTTCGTTGGGTACAAACTTGCTTGGATCCGAGCAACAGGACAACTAGTTGTAATTAATACTCCATTGTACTTCACTAATGGAACTGATAAAGTTATTTACAATTTTTTTAGAAAAATATCATATGTTTTAAACAAGTTTTAAAATGCTTTTTCTTATCATCTACGGTTTCACATAGTGAAATAAACACAGATCTGTGGTCAGATAAACCAGTTTCAATATTCATACATGTTCTCATACCTATGGATTTTACTTTAAGAGTGATTATATTGTCTATGCACGATTTCTTAGATGGCGTAATTCTTGTTGGTGATTCAATATTAATACAAAAGCCAAAAATCTCTAATGTATTCAAAAAATCAATTCTTAACTGTGGAAAGGTACATGTATCCAACATGTCGATGTTGAAGTCACCGACGATATAAATATTTCTTGAACTTATTTATTTCTAAAGTAAAATGAACAAATTTTCTAATTTGATATTGATATTGATACAGACCCCTGGGCGAACCCAGCTACTGTATCATGGGAAAGGGGTTGAAACCTAGAAGCTTCAAACACCTTGAGGATAGGAAGGGGGGGGGTTACACCTGAAATGTTTGAAAATTGTTACCATTCATTACCTAATTGCATTCCATTACCTGATGCTAGCTCCGCACCGTCCACACTCTCCTGGAATGGAGGAACTTTTGGCGTTCTCACCTGGGTTACAAGACTGATCCCTCCACCGTTTCCCTTTCTTAACCTAATTATACTTAGCATTGTGAGAAACCAGGGGGCCTCCAGATTTGTTTTTAACCAATGTTCCTTCCATTTGGCTCGTGGTCAGCACGGAACTCCATCATCGACGGAGGTGGTACATGAAACAGACAAAAAATCATTAGATGTTTTTATTTGACGCCGCATTGGCTAGAAACCTAGCGTGCTGCAATGGTGCCATCCCATCCCCGGGTGAGTGCGCCACTACTCGGACCCTGCGGAGTGGGGACCCATGAACAAATTTTCTAATTTATTAAAAAAAAGTTTATAATTTGGGGAACATGGTATTCTGTAAATGAAAATGATAACAGAATTTAAGCTAATAATTTCAACGCACGACATTTCAAACACTAATTCTTCATTAAATATACAAAGATTACTTTTCTTTCCATTAAATTTAAGTTATTTTTTGTAAGTAAACGTGAGCCTCCATGATTGCCATTTTCTCTACAGAAGTGGGCAGCAACAGTATAATTTTCAAAGCTATTTACAATGTTAATCTGATTTGTATTTAGCCAGTGTTCATTCAAGCTAGCTACAGATATATTAGAATTATGCAAAAGTAAAGCCAACTCATTATTTTTTTTTCAATTATGCCCCCTTGAATGTTTAAATGCATCAACCATGCATATTTAATTTATTATTTAGTCTAGCTTCATCACAAATTGGCCACATTCCTTTTTCCTTTTTATGCTTATTGTTACAGTTAATGGAATAATAATGATTAGACCTAAAAACTATACAGACATTTTCTATATCTAGGTTTCTGACAAATTCTTCTTCACTGGATAGTTTTTGATGGACGTCAGGTACATAAGTAATAAGGTTGACCTTATAAGGCCAGAGGTCTGGCCAGTCATCGCCAGGGGTTCCATGACTGCCAGACTGGAAACGGGGCTGCAGAGTAGATGATGCAGCAACAGCGACAACTGGTGAAGTCAACAGACTTGGGCAGAGGGCCACAGATGAGTGCACAGGTGTAGTAGGAGAATCCTAGGTCGACAATTGAAACTTAAGCTAAGCATAACTTCTGAAGAGAGGATTTGATTGGTTAAACTTATTGTTGCCATGGATACCGGAGGGTATAGGGAGTCAAATGGCGATCAGCATGTAGGCACAGTTTTTGACCCAAGACAAATCCTCTATAGATATATCCCTCGTTGACAATGCCTACTAGCTGTGGCTGTGAAAACATTGGGTTGCTCGCACATCTGTTTGTCGCTTGAAGTTTTTATTGACGACTAACGTTATTATTAACTACTGTGACTGCTAGTGTTTGTTTTAACATTATCTAGTATGAAACGTGAAACAAGTGACAAGTGTGTGGCGGGAGGGGGGGAGGCAGTGTTAATTCTGTACAGGGGCTGCAAAAATCTAAATCTGGCTCTGGTCATGGGTTTTAAATCCCGGGTATCCCCAAACGTTTTAGGGGTTTGGATAATTTTCCCTAAATATGTTTGTTTGTTCTCAAAATAAAAATGCCATTGACATTGAAATAAAAATAATAAAATAAAATTAATGCATTGGATGAAGTTAATTCATACAAATAAAAACTTATTAGGGATAATTGTTTAAAGTATACCGGCTTCTCTCAAGCAATCCTGTATGTTAGTTTGTTTACTACCAATGATTCTGAACTTCTGTTTGGTTCAATTCCAAGATGTTACAAATACAAATTTAGTTAAAGGTTTAAACCACTTTTGGTAGTGAACAAACAAACCTACAGGGTCAGTTGACATAAGCAGATTATTTCAAACCTTTTTACAATGGTTATTTAGAGGATACTCCATTGTGAAATAATCATTTTACATATTAAATTTGTGAAGTATCATTAATATACTATCTACAAATTTTGTTATGGAATTTGCTCATTTCATTTTGGTTTCAAGAGTTTTTAGACAAATTTAGAATTATAATTGTTATTGTTTGGCATACAAGGTTTTTGTGAAGAAAAATCAAGTTTGTGAAATTAAATGAAATGCTTTCTTGTCCGTAACAACAATACAAGCATAGACATTGTCAAAACTGTTGCAGCTTACATTCTAAAAACAATGTAAATCCACCTAGCTTAGGGATAGGCCTATACAGAAATACAAAATTGCATTTTTCTTAAGTAAAACTAAAACTAAAACCGGCCTTTGTAATTAGAGGTGTTATTTGATATCATTAAAAGAATATGGAACAATTTCTATAAGCCAATTCTTTAATCCATTTTTAAAACTATTTCCAGTTAATGTTCGGTGGTAGTAAATTTAAAAAAACTTAGTTCCTCATACACATAGACTATTTACAGTAAATTGTAATCGTCTTGAAAACATGTGGAAATCATTCTTATGCCTTGTGTTATAACTATGGAAATCAGAAATAAAGCAAGTAAACTTTGAATCATTTTAGCAAATTTCCCCTATAGGGAAGAAGCTATTACCGTAGGTCTTATGGTAAGACTTAAGCCCGAGACCATGATAACTTTTCATTTTGAGAACCCAGATGCCAAAAACACCATTCGTTCAAATTTTTATATGTGTCCGTAAGCATGATAACTCTCATAAAATAAACGGTATCAGGAAACTGACACATACTTTCTCCCTTTTAGCCAAACTTTAATGACAAAAATATTTGTTATTTACTAAATATAGAATATGAAGTATAGATAAATGTACAGAAAATTGTCTAAAATAGTTGTTTTCAGAAATATCCACCCAAATCCCTTTTTGGGAGGCACTATAGAGTCCGTTACTACACACAGTGGTTTTGAGAGGGGAAATGCCCCCTTGCCCCCCCCAGGTTAAATAGCAACACATTTCGAACATCCTCTGTTGGTCAATGCTAACTTGACCTGCATATCAAATTTTAATGAAACTGATCAGTAAATAAGAGAGAAATAGTTATTTTTGTATTCCCCATAAGAATAACATTGGACAACGTACTGCGTTTACCGCTAAATGAAAATTTCAATTTTCTCCGCAACTAGCAATCGTAGAATAGTAATTTAAAATACTAATTTATTTAGTTTTTTGAGCTCTTTTTAATGGCGAAAAGTAATTTTTTTAACATTTATGATTTTTTATGAAAAATCCAAAAAAACTGAATTTTGGATGTTTTAAGTCCTGTAATTTCTGAACACGAATTTTTCCAGAAATGCGGGTGGGGTCATTTTGTTGGAAACCTAAAGTTCTACAAACCACTAAAGTTTAATCAAAACCGTTAGAGCCGTTTTTGAGAAATTCGGATTTTTCATGTTTTTTTGGCGGTTTTTAGGGGATAATTACCCTTAAAAATCAAAAATTCAAAAAAATGAAAAAAACGCCTGGAGATATCGTGGATTAGTACCTACATACCAAATTTCATAAAAATCGGCCCATAGGTTAGGGCTCTAGCTCTGTACACATCCACACAGACACACACACGGACACACACACACACACACACACACACACACACAGACAGACATCACGTAAAAACCACTTTTTTGGGTTCAGGGAGCACCAAAACGAATATTTCCACTAACAACTCAAATTCGAAAATTTTTACGAAAACAATACTTTCTCCATATACTATGTATAGAGGGAGAAAGTAAAAGGTCCGATCTTAATGAAATTTGGTACAAATGTGTAAAGTACCATTTATTTGAACGAGTTCGAAAACCAAACAAATCGCACCATCCGAAGGGGGGTTTTTGGTTTTTTTTTGGGTTTCCACATGCAATTTTTATTTAAATCAAATTTTAATTTTTACCATTGAATTCAGCATAAAAAACAAACAATGTGGTATTTTGATCATTACTCTACGTCAATTGGTTACTGAGATATTGAAAGTGCTAAACACAGTACGTTGTCTAATGTTATTCTTATAGAGAAAAAGAAGGTCCCCATGTTATTCTTATGGAAAATAGTTCAAATGTTATATATCGCCTATTTTTGAATGTATATGGTTGAAACTTGGTATTTGACTTCACTAAGATGAATTCCATTGATATTTGCATAAACACCCATTATTTTGTGTTCCTTATTGCAGCAAACCTGCGTACTCATCCCCAATGTTATTCTTATGGAGAGTAATTAATATTTTAAATATCGTTTGTTTGTGAATATATTTCTTATGAATCCTGTTAAGTGTTTTAATGTGTTATGCTATATATTCATTGGAAGTTTGCTGAGTATGCAGATTTGCTGCGACGGGGGTATTTTACTATCATAATGTTTGGAATATGTACATCATATAAAAAGTTTATATTTAATATTTTTTAAACAAAGGTTTGCAGGAAGACCTGGGCGGTTCTTACGCTATTATTCTAAGGGATTTTTTTTGTAAAATGAAAACTCTTTTTAACAGTACATCGTATGTGGTTCCCTACAAGACAACACCGTATGACAAAATACCCCCGTCGCAGCAAACCTGCGTACTCAGCGAATTTCCAATGTATTTATATGTTTCTCACTCCTACATAAAGCCACTTACCAAGTTTCACAAAAATACATTGATAAATAAGTGATTTATAACATTTTATTTATTCCCCATAAGAATTACATTAGGACTGAGTACGCAGGTTTGCTGCAACGAGGAAGATAAGAAATTAGTTTTTATGCAATTATCAATACAACTGAACCAGGTGAAGCTACATACCAAGTTTTATTAATTTTTGTTCATAATTAAGGGAGATATAAAAACTTTACTTATTCTCCATAAGAATAACATTACGGCTGAGTATGCAAGTTTGCTGCTACGGGGATAATCAACAAAAAATAAATTTTTTGTGCAAATATCAATATAGCAATACTACGTGAAGCCGCATACCACGTTTCATCAATATACATTCATAAATAATCGAGATATCAAATTTTATTTATTCTCCATAAGGATAACATTGTACAACGTACTGTGTTTAGCACTTTGAATATCTCTGCAACGGTTGGACGTAGAATCACAATTTAACTCCAAAATGATTGTTTTGTGGAGCTGAAGTGATTGGTAAAAGCAAATGTGAAGATTAAAGTAAAATTAACTGAGGAAAAGCCAAAAACCTTTTTCCTATAAGATTAACATTGGAGATTTTATGAGTAGGTTTTTTGGATTTTTTCCGCAACAACTTAACCTAGGTTAATAATTAAAAATACTATATTATTTGTTTTTTTAAGCTCTATAACATGGTCAAAACCAAAATTAAGTGTTTTAAACATTGTAGGGTGGAGAATGCAAAAAACTGATTTTTGGAAAATTTAAAACCCTTCTTCCCATGGTCCAATTTTTCTGGTTTTGAACTAAAAGTCATAAATGTCATTTTACACATTTGAGCCAAATTTCATCGATATTGGACAATTTTTACTCAAGTTATCGTATTCACAGACACATATATAGATATATATATCCATATATAGCAGGATAAATAAAATACGTCTTACAACACATAAATATACTTTATGTGTTGTAAGACGTATTTTATTTATCCTGCTAGTTGTAACAACACGGATCATGCTAATAAAGAAACTAATTATATACATACATATAAATTTGAACGAATAGTGTTTTTGGCTTCTGGGGACCTCAAAACAAAAAGTTATCATGGTCTTGGGCTTAAGTCTTACCATGAGACCTATGGTAATAGCTTCTTCCCTATAGGGGAAATTCGCTAAAAGGGTAAATTAAGCCGTAGTATACTGTTATTAGAACATCTTCAATCATGGTGGAGGAAATTCTTTGAAGTAAAAATAAACTGGAGAATATTTTATTACAAACATGGTCAATGTGTTCCCAGGTTAAATTTGTATCCAAATATATCCCTAGAAACCGATTTACTGGATTTAATGTTCAAAATTCCATTGTCAATTTCCAATGCCTGAGCTTGCCTATTTGGACTGATAACCATTAATTCTGTTTTGCATATATTTACTTTAAAATTATCATTTTCAAACTGCAGTTTCGCTTCATCAAGAAAAAATTGTATACTTTCAATAAGACCTGGAATATTTGCATCCCAACAGAGCCTTGAAGTATCATCTGCATACATAGTTATATGAAATTTATCTGGAAAACCATAGCCAAACTCATTTACATAAATAGTGAAAAGAAAAGCCCCAAAATGGACCCCTGGGGAACACCAAAGTTGGTGTTTCTGAACTGAGACCGCTTTTTCATCAAAGAAACCCCATTATCATGGACGATTTTGTTCATCTTCTTGACAGTAAATATCATCAACTCCACCACTCTTGTGATGAGCTTTACAAAAAAAGTTTGATAGACAATCCAGACAATTGATAAAGTTGAATATTGTCTTTACATTTTCTGATGCTCTGTGACTACAAGTACATGAGGCGTTTTTTCTAGAACGAAAAGTTCAATACTATCAAATTTATTTCCCAAACCTTCAACATTGTAATGGATAATACTGAAATGATTCTTAACCATATTTCTACCTAAACGTAGAGCACTCAGTTAAACTTTTGGTCCAGTAATAGGTCTAGGCCTATTTAATACAGTATCACTACAATCAACATTAGTAGCAAAAGTACATTCCTTGTCAGCTAGGTCGAGTTTAAAACTAAATAGTGATCTGGAGTGGACGCAATTAGAGAAGATTGCATTTTAGACAGAGTTGCTCCCACTGCTAAGCCTATTTCATTACCAATAAACAAATCGGCAACCTTTTTGGAATCAACAATTGATTGGTCACTAAAACCGGTAAAATTAGAATAAGAAGACTCAGATCTAAGGAACTAGATATTCTCAGACTAGGCAAAACTGCTAAATTTAAAATTAGGACTGCACACTTTCTTAAGCTTATCTCTAGAACCAATTACAATTCCATCACAGTCAGAGTCACGTAAGTTCAATGCTGAACAATCGAACACCCTCTCTTCCTCTGCTGCCAACTCGCCACCTGGATGTTCCTTGTTAGGCGCCATTACTCCGAGGTCAGTGATTACCTTGGTGAGCTGCTTGCCAGAGTCTGTTCCAATGGAGTCAAAATTGTTTTTTTTTAATGTGTATGCAGTTGACATAACAGTATATTACGAAACTAACTAGGCCTATTCCAAGTTAATGTCGTAAAACAATTTCTTTAGTAGCATGATACGTGTTGTTACAATGAAACACGATAAATACGAGGGTAGTTTTTTTTATCTATCTCTGATAGGCCATAAATAAAAGACAAGTGTATATAAATAAATGAGTCTATTGCCAAAAGATAGATACACTTATGCTTACTTTTTTAAATAGTCACTGAAACGATTGAAGCATTTGTCGTACCTGTGCACCAGCTTTCCAATACCCTCTTCAAAGAATATCGCTGTCAATGAATTGAAGTGTGTCATGACGTATGTATGATCGCACATTGTGAGCGCTGGACAAGCAGAAGGCGGGTAATGTTTACATGATGGAACAGCACATCTGCCCCACCAAACGCTCTGTCACTTCCAGGCTCACATCTGATATGGATTTTAATATGGCCATACTGATG
This sequence comes from Allygus modestus, assembly GCA_963675035.1. Lineage (NCBI taxonomy): Eukaryota > Metazoa > Arthropoda > Insecta > Hemiptera > Cicadellidae > Allygus > Allygus modestus. The sequence goes on from OY776116.1 coordinate 81,954,377, forward strand.
TGCATATGAAGGGGGTCAAGGATGCAAATCTGTCACTAAAGAAAATTTTTCACGAGTTGATGAAGTGGTTAGAGAAAACGGTAAGTTCACCATAAGAGGTTTATCCATGCAATTTGGTGAAACTTCAAGGTATCGTCCTGAACTTTTAGGCTATAAAAAATTGTCTGCTCAGAAGGCCACAAATCTCGCCGAATGGACGTTGCTTTGACGTTCTTTTACCTCTTTCGTCACGCACATCAGTACATCCAACTTTAAATTTTCTACACCATTCAACACAACACCATCACTCAAAGTTTTCTCCATAAACTAGGCCCATTTAGCGATGATCTACTCCACTATTCCCTTCTGCTTGCAGAAAACAACGCTTCACAATTCACACTTGGTGGGAGAATCGATTGAGGTGGCCATGTTTTTGCGTCCGAAGCTCAACTCAAGAGTGATGATCTGAACCGGAAAGTCACAGATTGTTTGGTGAGGAAAATGTGCTGTTCCTTCATAAAAGAATTGTAGTGTCCTCTATTCCATATTTGTAAGAAAGGAAACGTAATGAATGCATGGGAAGAGTTGTTCATTTTCATGGAAAAATGTAAGGATGGAGATAAATTGATTAATGAACAGTCAAATTTGACTCTGGTGGTACTTATCGCGACTTGTTTCCAGAACTTCCGGTAGCCAATAGTATAGTAGCTTCCGGTAGCTGTTCGCCATATTGTTATTGTCATTCTCTGTTTGGGCCTGATGACCGGTGTAATTAGTTAAAACCGATCGCCTTGTACCATCTTTTGTGCAGGGTATTTACTACCGTCTTGTACGTAAATACAGTATATAGTATACAGTCCCTCTCTTAACCGACCCCGGATCAACCGCCGCTCGGATTAACCGCCTCTGCCCAGGCACAAAATAGAGATCTGTTTATCCGCCTTGAGTTTTAAAAATAGTCGGTTTAACTGACCTTTTCTAGGAATCAAGAAACTTCGTTGCCATCCTTATCGCTTTACCAAAACAGAAACTTATCTGTTCGGGTCAAGTTTTGTTATGAATCACATGGGAAACTCACAATATTGTGGAACGTCACTCAACGTCAGTTTCTCGCTACTCTGAGTCGAGTACAATATAGAGCTTTTTCGCTTGTGCGTTGTGCGTGTGGAGAGCCTACCGGATCACAGTACAGTACTGTACTGTTTACTGTACCGTGTGATAACAGTATAGTGGTGTTTTATAATCAACAGCGTGTTATTATTATAATATTTTTGTCATTGTTACTTGAGTATATTTCATAGGAAATTGAAAAAGTAAGCTTTAATATATGCAGCTGCGTTTTTTATTCATATAATATCAATAATGCATTTATTTCTACGGTATTTTACATGTTTACATAATTGCCCGTTTTAACCGACCTTTTAGGTTATCCGACTTAGGCCCGGTTCTGTGGGGCTCGGTTCCGAGAGGATCTACTGTAAGTGAAAAGATAAATACGCTGGGCAATGAAACATGTTTTCATAATTAGAGTCACCATCTTTTATTATTCTTAATTGTATTTCCTCGATATAATTAAACAATAATGTAAAAACGTAAAAAACAACAAATTAAATGTATAAATAACAAAATAAATAAGACTTGCACATTTGAGACAAATACAGTTAAAATCTTAATCTAAGCTTAGCTAGGACACAGAGTATGAGAGGATTGCTTTAAATAATTATTTCTTCTTAAAGAATGAAGAAATGTTTTTTGAACCGGCGGCAGATTTTGCTCTAGCTTTGTCTTTCGCTGTTATTGATGTTTTTGGAACCTGAAACAAAGAAAAAGGTTTTCCTTTGAATTAAACAACATATGTATAAACTATGTGCTACCACACTTATTACAGCAGATAAATACAGAACAATATTTTGACTCTCTCCCCTTATACACAGTATATGGAGAAAGTATTGTTTTCGTCAAAATTTTTGAATTTGAGTTGTTAGTGGAAATATTTGTTTTGGTGCTCCCTGAACCCAACAAAAATTTTACGTGATGTCTGTGTGTCTGTCTGTATGAATCTGTACAGAGCTAGAGCCCTAACCAATGGTCCGATTTTTATGAAATTTGATATGTAGGTAGGTACTAATCCAAGATATCTCCAGATGTTTTTTTCATTTTTTTTAAATTGTTGATTTTTAAGGGTAATTATCCCCCAAAAAAGATGAAAAATCAAGATTTCTCTAAAACGGCTTTAACGATTTTGATTAAACTTTAGCCGTTTGTAGAACTTTAGTTTTCCAACAAAATGACATCACTCGCGTTTCTGTAAAAATTCGGGTTCAAAAATTACAAGACTTAAAACATCAAAAATTCAGTTTTTGGGATTTTTCATGAAAAAAAAAACATAAACATAAAAAATATTACTATTCACCATTAAAAAGAGCTCAAAAAACTAAATAATTTAGTATTTTGAATTACTATTCTACGATTACTGGTTGCGGATAAAATTTAAATTTTCATTTTGCGGTAAACGCAGTACGTTGTCCAATGTTATTCTTATGGGGAATACAAAAATTACTATTTCTCTCTTATTTATTGATAAATTAGTTCAAACTTGATATGCTTGTTAAGTTAGCATTGACCATCAGAGGAAATTCGAAATATGTTGCCCCTAATAACCCTGAGGGGGGGAATAGGGGGCATTTCCCCTCTTAAAGCCACATGTATAGCGATGGATTCTGTAGTGCCTCTTAAAAAGGGATTTGGGTGGATATTTTTGAAAACAACTTGTTTACAAGATTTTCTGAATATTCGACCGTGCTTTGTATTCTATATTTAGTAAATCAAAATTTATTCATTAAAGTTGGGCTAAAAGGGAGAAAGTATGTGTCAGTTTCCTGATACCGTTTATTAACTGAATATTTAGTCACTGTACAACTCCTCCTTCCATAACAAGATTTTATGCTGGGCTTTTCATAAACATATTGGCACACCTAGGCCTCATGCCAAACTGGATTAAAAAATCCTTAACTTAAAGCAACTTAATATTTCTACTTTACCAAGGGTGTGTGCTACACAGTTTTGTAATATTTTCAAAGTTGTTTAAAACACAATCGTTTAAGTAGTTCATCAGCAAATTTAAGTTAAAACTAGTACTTTAATAGAAGTTAAAAAAACAATCAAACTTTTTTAAGTAAAACATTTTATAGTCATTTGATAGAATTTTATTTCTTTGAATTGTTACCAGCAAATTTAATATGCCAAATTTTTCTTCTAAATCCTTCTGATGTTGTTGAAGATGGTGACTGTATTCTTGGTTGACTATTAGGCATTCTCATCTTCTATAAAACTATATTAAGTAAAACAAATTTTAAATTTTTAAAATTTGTTTTAAACCAAGAATAATATGCCTAATGTTTAGTAAATAAAGTACACTTGTAAACAAATGTTAATTCACAGTTCATAATAAAATATTTAAAGTCTTTTGAAGCGGCTTAAAATTTTCTGACTTTTCCAAGTACTCCATATGAAACTCACTGACAAGTGTTCCAGGACTGGTAGAAAACCTAAACGAAGTATATGTTAGGAATATCACACATAAAAAACATAAATTTCTTAGTACCTTCTCGGGCTTGGAGAGGTCGAGGGCTCCGTTCTTCACGGGCTCCTGCGCCTCCGTCTTTGGTCGCTTACTGCTGCTGTTGTCTGCGGTGGCGTTGGTGTTTGCGCTGGCCAGCTGTTTGCGCTTGTTCGCCCCGACCTCAGGCTCCGGCAGCCCCAGATGCTTCGACAGCTTGGCACTCAGATCGTCCTCCAAGTACTCCGACACCACGCCGTGCGCGTATCTCAGGTAGCTCTCTGCGACAAACATTGCTGCAAGTTAGACAAGCGGCCCACAGGGATTGATTTTTTGTGATGAATTAATGGAAATAGATTTAAATTTAATCATACATAACTATTATTTTAAAGTAGTGATGTTATTTATTATTATAGTTGTATCATAGGTTATAATACAACCTTGGCTTGTAGATTGAAAGTTATAATATGTAATCTTATTTTTATAATATTTTTGTAACTCAACCATTTAGTAGCCATTTATATTACTATATTTAGATGTCTTGTGATGGAAGTCTCATTACTGGCTCTGCCTAGGAGGCTCCTAATTTATTTGTTGCAAACTAAATGTTTAATTGCATTTTGAAAGTGTTGGAATAAGGCATTTGCAAGGTTAATGTCAAAATATCTGTAAATGTATGTACACTAGTTAGGTGTACTTGCTTGCTATTTTTTGTATGTATGTCTGTCATATGAAGTTTGAAAACTGAAAGTTTGTGACGAATAAAGAATTATTTTCATTCAAGAGAGAAAAACAAAAGATGTCTACTTACCATCCATATATGGCTTGCCGAAATAGACAAAGTGTGCTATATATACTTGTGAAATTATGTTTAAATTTGTATTTGTTAATTTATATATGCTTGATAAGTATATTTCTTTCATAATTTATTCAGACATTTTTAAATTTAATTTTGACTATACAAATGATTTCTTAAAATTATGACTGAATTTTAAAGAATACTTGTAACTGTAATTTGATCAACTTCTTTCGCAATTTTTAATGTTCTTCTGAATTTTAAATAACTACTATTTAGAGTCACCCTGGATCCAAAAAGAAGTTCGGTGACTGTAACATCTTTGATTTGAAATCTTTCTTGAAAATATTTAACAGTTGGTATATAAATAGATTGTTTTTCTTGGTTGACTTCATCTGGTTGTGCAATTTTTGTTTCAAATCGAATTGTGGGGTCTATTATATAGCCTTTGTCTTTCTTCCTGTCTATTGCAATTATGTCAATTCTTCTTATACTTCCACTTCCAGAAACACAATTTACTTCTTCATATACTTCCCAATTTCCTTTCCTTAGTTCATTCATTCATTGGCTATGATAGTTCAAACTTCATTATGCCTCTTGTTGATCAGAAGAGGCATATCACTATGCCTGCAGGATCCTAACACATGAGCAAGTGTTTCAAACTCGCTGCAGTCTCTGCAGCGGCTTGTGTTAGAGCCTCTGCCAGGCACATTTCTTACTGCCAAAACGTTGCAGGTCATTTTAGCGAATTTCCCCTATAGGGAAGAAGCTATTACCGTAGGTCTCATGGTAAGACTTAAGCCCGAGACCATGATAACTTTTTGTTTTGAGGTCCCCAGATGCCAAAAACACTATTCGTTCAAATTTATATATATGTATATATATATATCTATATATGTGTCCGTTAACACGATAACTTGAGTAAAATACCCCCGTAGCAGCAAACCTGCGTACTCAGCGAATTTCCAATGCATATATATGTATCTTAATACCACATAAATCCACAAACCAAGTTTCATCAATATACATTCATAAATAAACGATTTATGACATTTTTATTATTCTCCATAAGAATAACATGGCGGCTGAGTATGCAGGCTTGCTGAAGCAAGGAACACAAAAAATGAGGTTTTATACAAACATCAATATAACTCAAGTAGGTAAAGCTACATACCAAGTTTTATTAATTTATGTTCATAATTAAGGGAGATAATAGGTTACTTATTCTCCATAAGAATAACATGGGGCTGAGTACGCAGGTTTGCTGCTACGGGAACTATCGGTCAAAAAATGTTTTTTAGTGCAAATATTAATAGACCACAACGATATGAAGCAATATACCAAGTTTCATCAGGAAAAGTTGATAAATAAGTGAGATATACAATTTTTCTTATTCTCCATAAGAATAACATTGGACAACGTACTGTGTTTAGCACTTTCAATATCTCTGTAACCATTTGACGTAGAGAAATGATCAAAATACCAAATTGTGTGTTTTTTAAGCTGAATCCAATGGTAAAAACAAATATTTGACTTTTTCAAAAATTATATGTAAAAAATTCAAAAAACCCATTTTTGGGGTACAAAACCCCCCCAAAATACCCCTTCGCATGGAGCGATATGGCTGGTTTTCGAACTTAAAGTCATAAATGCTGCTGTACACATTTATACCAAATTTAATCAAAATCGGATCATTTTTACGAGAGTTATCGTGCTCACGGACACATATATATATATATATATATATATATATATATATATACAGTTTCAAACGAATGGTGTTTTTGGGGTCTGGGGACCTCAAAACGAAAAGTTATCATGGTCCCGGGCCTCGGTCTTACCATGCCGACTACGGTAATAGCTTCTTCCCTATAGGGGAAATTCGCTAAAACGTTTAACTAGAACAACAATTAAAATACCAAAATGTTTGTTTTGTTGAGCTAAACGTCTTAATAATACCCCCGTAGCAGCAAACCTGCGTACTCAGCGAATTTCCAATGCATATATATGTATCTTAATACCACATAAAGCCACATACCAAGTTTCATCAATATACATTCATAAATAAACGATTTATGACATTTTAATTATTCTCCATAAGAATAACATGGCGGCTGAGTATGCAGGTTTGCTGAAGGAAGGAAAACAAAAAATGGGGTTTTATACAAATATCAATATAACTCATTTAGGTAAAGCCACATACCAAATTTCGTTAATTTAATTTCATAATTAAGGGAGATAACACGTTACTTATTCTCCATAAGAATAACATGGGGCTGAGTACGCAGGTTTGCTGCTACGGGAGCCTTTGGCAAAAAATTGTTTTTTTGAGCAAATATCAATGGTCCACAACCAGATGAAGCCGTATACCAAGTTTCGTCAGTATACGTTCATAAATAAGCGAGATAACAAATTTTTCTTTTCCTCCATAAGAATAACATTAGACAACGTACTGTGTTTAGCACTTTCAATATCTCGGTAACCAATTGACGTAGAGAAATGATCAAAATACCAAATTGTGTGTTTTTTTAAGCTGAATACAATGGTAAAAACTAAAATTTAACAATTTCAAAAATTATATGTAAAAAATTCAAAAAACCCATTTTTGGGGTACAAAACCCCCCCAAAATACCCCTTCGGATAAAGCGATCTGGATGGTTTTCGAACTTAAAGTCATAAATGTTGCTTTACACGTTTATACTAAATTTCATCAAAATCGGATAATTTTATCGTGTTATCGTGCTCACGGACACACATATATATATATATATATATAGATATATATATATATATATAAAGTTTCGAACGAATGGTGTTTTTGGGGTCTGGGGACCTCAAAACGAAAAGTTAGCATGGTCCCGGGCCTAGGTCTTACCATGCCGACTACGGTAATAGCTTCTTCCCTATAGGGGAAATTCGCTAAAAAGAAATGTGAAGTTTTTAGTAAAATTGTAAAAACCTTTTTCCTATAAGATTAACATGGGAGAGGTTTTAGCGAATTTCCCCTATAGGGAAGAAGCTATTACCGTAGTCGGCATGGTAAGACCTAGGCCCGGGACCATGATAACTTTTCGTTTTGAGGTCCCCAGACCCCAAAAACACCATTCGTTCGAAACTGTATATATATATATATATCTATATATATATATATATATATATATGTGTCCGTGAGCACGATAACTCTCGTAAAAATGATCCGATTTTGATGAAACTTGGTATAAACGTGTAAAACAACATTTATGACTTTAAGTTCGAAAACCAGCCAGATCGCTCTATCCGAAGGGGTATTTTGGGGGGGTTTTGTACCCCAAAAATGGGTTTTTTGGATTTTTTACATATAATTTTTGAAAAAGTCAAATTTTATTTTTCACCATTGGATTCAGGTTAAAAAAACACACAATTTGGTATTTTGATCATCCCTCTACGTTAATTGGTTACCGAGATATTGAAAGTGCTAAACACAGTACGTTGTCTAATGTTATTCTTATGGAGGAAAAGAAAAATTTTGATATCTCACTTATTTATAAACGTATAGTGACGAAACTTGGTATACAGCTTCATCTCGTTGTAGTCTATTGATATTTGCTCAAAAAAATAATTTTTGCTTAAGCCTCCCGTAGCAGCAAACCTGCGTTCTCAGCCCCCATGTTATTCTTATGGAGAATAATTAAATGCTCTCTCTCCCTTAATTATGAATATAAATGAATAAAAACTGGTATACGACTTCACCTAGTTGAGTTATATTAATATTAGCATAAAAACCCATTTTTTGTGTTCCTTGTTGCAGCAAACCTGCATACTCAGCCTCAATGTTATTCTTATGGAGAATAATTAAAATTGTATATATCGCTTATTTGTGAATATATTTTCATGAAACTTGGTAAGTGGCTTTATGTAGTATTAAGACATTTATATCTTCATTGGAAATTCGCTGAGTATGCAGGTTTGCTGCGACGGGGGTATTTTGGATTTTCTCTGCAACCACTTAACCTAGGTTAATGATTTAAAATACTAAATTATTTGTTTTTTTTAAGCTCTATAAAATGGCTAACCTATAACCAAAATTGAGTGTTTTAGCGAATTTCCCCTATAGGGAAGAAGCTATTACCGTAGGTCTCATGGTAAGACTTAAGCCCGAGACCATGATAATTTTTTGTTTTGAGGTCCCCAAATGACAAAAACACTATTCGTTCAAATTTATATATATGTATATATATGTGTGTGTGTGTGTGTCCATGGTGTCCATGAATGCGATAACTTGAGTAAAAAACATCCGATTTTGATGAAATTTGGCTCAAATGTGTAAAATGACATTCATGACTTTAAGTTCGAAAACCATAAAAATCGGACCATGGGAAGGGGGGTTTATGGGGGTTTTAAATTTTCCAAAAATCAGTTTTTTGCATTTTTCACCCTAAAATTTTTAAAAACTTAATTTTGGTTTTGACCATGTTATAGAGCTTAAAAAAACAAATAATTTAGTATTTTGAATTATTAACTTAGGTTAAGTGGTTGTGGAGAAAATCCAAAAAAACCTGCTCATAAAATCTCCCATGTTAATCTTATGGGAAAAAGGTTTTTGGCTTTTCCTCAGTTTATTTTAATGTAAACTTCACATTTGCTTTTACCAATCTGTTCAGTTCCACAAAACAATCATTTTGGTATTTAAACTGTGATTTTACGCCCAACCGTTGCAGAGATATTCGAAGGGCTAAACACAGTACGTTGTCCAATGTTATCCTTATGGAGAATAAATCAAATTTGATATCTCGATTATTTATTAATGTATGTTGATGAAACTTGGTATGTGGCTTCAAGTAGTACTGGTATATTGATATTTGCACAAAAAATTGATATTTTGTTGATTATTCCCGTAGCAGCAAACCTGCGTACTCAGCCCCCATGTTATTCTTATGGAGAATAAGTAAAATGTACTGACTCCCTTTATGAACATAAATTAATAATACCCCCGTCGCAGCAAACCTGCATAATCAGCGAATTTCCAATGGAGATATAAATGTCTTAATACTACATAAAGCCACTTACCAAGTTTCATAAAAATATATTCACAAATAAGCGATATATACAATTTTAATTATTCTCCATAAGAATAACATTGGGGCTGAGTACGCAGGTTTGCTGCAACAAGGAACACAAAAAATTGGTTTTTATGCTATTGTCAATATAACTCAACTAGGTGAAGTCGTATACCAGTTTTTATTCATTTATGTTCATAATTAAGAGAGACAGAGCATTTAATTATTCTCCATAAGAATAACATGGGGGCTGAGAACGCAGGTTTGCTGCTACGGGAGGCTTAAGCAAAAATTATTTTTTTGAGCAAATATCAATAGACTACAACGAGATGAAGCTTTATACCAAGTTTCGTCAGTATACGTTCATAAATAAGCGAGATAAAAAAATTTTCTTTTCCTCCATAAGAATAACATTAGACAACGTACTGTGTTTAGCACTTTCAATATCTCGGTAACCAATTGGCGTAGAGGAATGATCGAAATACCAAATTGTGTGTTTTTTTAAGCTGAATCGAATGGTCAAAACTAAAATTTGACTTTTTCCAAAATTATATGTAACAAATTCAAAAAACCTATTTTTGGGGTACAAAACCCCCCCAAAATACCCCTTCGGATAGGTCGATCTGTCTGGTTTTCGAACTTAAAGTCATAAACGCTGCTTTACATATTTATACCAAATTTCGTCAAAATCGGATCATTTTTACGAGAGTTATCGTGCTCACGGACACATATATATATATATATATATATATATATATATATATACATACAGTATCGAACGAATGGTGTTTTTGGGGTCTGGGGACCTCAAAACGAAAAGTTATCATGGTCCCGGGCCTAGGTTACCATGCCGACTACGGTAATAGCTTCTTCCCTATAGGGGAAATTCGCTAAAACTTGGTATGAAGCTTCATTTGGTTGAGTTATATTGATAATTATATAAATAATACCCCCGTAGCAGCAAACCTGCGTACTCAGCGAATTTCCAATGCATATATATGTATCTTAATACCACATAAATCCACAAACCAAGTTTCATCAATATACATTCATAAATAAACGATTTATGACATTTTTATTATTCTCCATAAGAATAACATGGCGGCTGAGTATGCAGGCTTGCTGAAGCAAGGAACACAAAAAATGAGGTTTTATACAAACATCAATATAACTCAAGTAGGTAAAGCTACATACCAAGTTTTATTAATTTATGTTCATAATTAACCCTTTCAGTGCTATGAGCCGATATATCGTCTTTTGAATCTGTTATCAATAAACACTGTTACTGCTTCATAAGCGATTGTACCGTTAGGCGCTCAGTCTGCAGTCTGAGTCTGACATGTGGTGAAACCTGGTAGACACGAATTGAACTACCTCGTCCAGCGCCTAGTCTCTATAATACCAACTTATCCACTGCAGCTGCTAGCCTGACCAGTGGCTGTGCGGTCTAAGGCGTTACCTTCCCGGCCGGGGGTAACACTTGGATCGAGGGTTCGAATCCCGTCACAGTCGGTGGTTTTTATGTGCAACTCATGGAGAGTTCACCTGTCTGTGGCAGAGTTGAAGGGGAGGGCGGACCTTAAGCAAACGGTGGACGGCTCGGGTCCAAGCTGACGGGATGGGTGGATTCTTTGTGAGTTGCACATCTGATCAGGTGTTTTGCTACTTTTTACCTATCCTTTACTGTGTGTGTCCAGCGGAAGCACGTTTTTATTAATTTTAACTGTTCAGGCGTTCAATATATTAAAAAAATCAACAAAACATCACAGATTCAACTACTCCTTTCAGAAGCTTAGCACTCAAAGGGTTAAGGGAGATAATAGGTTACTTATTCTCCATAAGAATAACATGGGGCTGAGTACGCAGGTTTGCTGCTACGGGAACTATCGGTCAAAAAATGTTTTTTAGTGCAAATATTAAGAGACCACAACGATATGAAGCAATATACCAAGTTTCATCAGGAAAAGTTGATAAATAAGTGAGATATACAATTTTTCTTATTCTCCATAAGAATAACATTGGACAACGTACTGTGTTTAGCACTTTCAATATCTCTGTAACCATTTGACGTAGAGAAATGATCAAAATACCAAATTGTGTGTTTTTTTAAGCTGAATCCAATGGTAAAAACAAATATTTGACTTTTTCAAAAATTATATGTAAAAAATTCAAAAAACCCATTTTTGGGGTACAAAACCCCCCCAAAATACCCCTTCGCATGGAGCGATATGGCTGGTTTTCGAACTTAAAGTCATAAATGCTGCTGTACACATTTATACCAAATTTCATCAAAATCGGATCATTTTTACGAGAGTTATCGTGCTCACGGACACATATATATATATATATATATATATATAGATATATATATATACAGTTTCAAACGAATGGTGTTTTTGGGGTCTGGGGACCTCAAAACGAAAAGTTATCATGGTCCCGGGCCTCGGTCTTACCATGCCGACTACGGTAATAGCTTCTTCCCTATAGGGGAAATTCGCTAAAACCCATTTTTCTGTTCCTTGTTGCAGCAAACCTGCTTTATCAGCCCTCATGTTATTCTTATGGAGAATAACTAGAATGTCATATATCGCTTATTTATGATTGAATATCGAAGAAACTTAGTATGTGGCTTCGCCTAGGTAAATTCTATTTATATTTGCATAAAAACCAATTGTTTCTGTTCCTTGTTTCAGCAAACCTACATACTCATTACCAATGTTATTCTTATGGAGAATAATTAAAATCGCTTATATGTGAATATATTTTTATGAAACTTGGTTTGCGGCTTTATGTGGAATTCAGACAAATATTATGCATTGGAAATTCGCTGAGTCCGCAGGTTTGCTGTGACGGGGGTATTAAGGAATCCCGCCATTCTGATGAGGACAGGCCATTTTTCCTGTACACCCAAGAGTTTGCACTCGGAACTTCTTTGTACAGTATGACTCCTTTCCCCTTTTACGAATGGCTGGTTCACAACTTAAATTCTTTTTCCTTCAAAACTTTTTTAATGTGTTGTCCTTTAATTTTGTTTTTGTCAATATCTCCGAATTTTGAGTAGTCGATATTCACTAATTTCATAATCAAGTATTTTCTTTGATATAAGATTTTGGAATTAAATTAACATTTGACTTTTCAAGAAGAGTTAGTGTTTTAAATTGCTGAATATATGCCTCCCATTCAAGCCTCATTATCCCTAACCCTATCCAAGTACAAAAAACTGTTTGGAGCATCACCTGGTAACTGTAATATTTCTTTTATACAACTTCTAATCAGTTTGTCTCTGTCCTCAAGGAATTTCTTTGGAATACATTTTAATTTTGCAGTTTGTAACTGATATATCATTGTTGGTGAAATGTATTGGTTTATAATATTAAGCTTTTGATCTCCACTTAGTACGATACTTTTACTTAACTGATTCAATTTCTTTAGTAATTTTATTAAAGTTTCACAGAAATTGAATATTAAACTACCACAAACATATATACCATGATACTTTAAGCTTTCTTCTGAACCAATCGATTTTATCTCATCATTTCCAGCTTTCAGTGTTAATTTCTGAATTTGTCAATTTTTTATTGAAATAGCGTATAACTTTTTCAGATTAATTTGTAATCCAATTTCATTAAATCTGCTTATTGCCATATTTGTTAAAATTTCAGCTGATGTATTGCTATTGGCTATTACCACTGTATCGTCAGCAAATCCAAGCACAAGATACACTGTTTTGATTGTCAACAAGTCTGAAACCATACTCGTTGGCAATGTCATGTTCCGATTGTTCTTGTAATATGAAATCAGTGCATATATTGTATAACATTGGGGATAATGGCGATCCCTGAAAAACTCTTTTTTCAATAGTTTTGGTCTTATTTAAACCAACATGGACTTGGGTTTTATTATTCGATGATAGATTGGCTGTGAGTCTTTGTAGTATAGTTGGCAAAGGTGAATTTTTAATAACTCTCTCTAAATGAAGATGGCCTACACTATCAAATGCTTTTTTGAACATCAAGGAACACTAACGTGGCATCTTCTATTTCCTTTTAGCGAATTTCCCCTATAGGGAAGAAGCTATTACCGTAGGTCTCATGGTACGACTTAAGCCCGAGACCATGATAACTTTTCATTTTGAGGTCCCCAGATGCCAAAAACACCATTCGTTCAAATTTATATATATATATATATATATATGTGTGTCTGTAATCACGATAACTCTCGTAAAAAAGGTCCGATCTTAATGAAATTTGGTACAAACGTGTAACGTACCATTTATTTGAACGAGTTCGAAAACCAGACGAATCGCACCATCCAAAGGGGGGTTTTGGGGGGGGTTTTGTACCCCAAAAATGGGGTTTTTGGGGTTTCCACACGTAATTTTTATTTAAATCAAATTTTAATTTTGACCATTGAATTCAGCATAAAAAACAAACAATTTGGTATCTTGATCATTGCTCTACGTCAATTGGTTACTGAGATATTGAAAGTGCTAAACACAGTACGTTGTCTAATGTTATTCTTATGGAGAAAAAGAAAAAATGTATATCTCGCTTATTTATGAAAATAAACTGACAAAATTTGGTATATGGCTTCATCTGGTTGTGGTTTATTGTTGTTTGCACAAAAAACAATTTTTCGCCTAAAGTTCCCGTAGCAGCAAACCTAGGTACTCGGTCCCCATGTTATTGTTATGGAAAATAATTCAAATGTTATATATCGCTTATTTATGAATGTATATGGCTGAAGCTTGGTATGTGACTTCACTTAGCTGAGTTCTATTGATATTTGCATAAAAACCCATTATTTTGTGTTCCTTGTTGCAGCAAACCTACTTACTCATCCCCAATGTTATTCTTATGGAGAATAATTCATATTTTAAATATCGCTTGTTTGTGAATATATTTCTTATGAATCTTGTTAAGTGGCTTAATGTGTTATGTTATAATTCATTGGAAATTCGCTGAGTATGCAGGTTTGCTGCGACGGGTGTATTTTACTTTTCCAAGTTTTCTGCATATAATTTTTATATTTATTTGACAGCCAGGCGAGTTGGAAAAGCGTCTTTGATTTTCATTTAAAACTATGAATTGTCTTATCTCTTTTTCAAAGACTCTCTCAATTGTTCGACGAATAACTGAGGTAACTGAAATTGGTCTCCAGTTACCTAAGTCATATGGGTTCCCTTTTTTATGAATCAAAACAGTTCTTGCTTTTCTTAAAGATCTGTTGGAAATCATTGCACGTATCTTTGCCACTTTTCATATTTTATTGTTCTCATCAAAACCCTGTCAGGACCAGGTGCTGCATTCATAACCTCCTCATCTGTTAGTACTTTTTTATAATGATGATCAATTTCGAACCGTTATTCTGGCAATAACTCAATTTCATTCTCACCCCTAGTACTGCTGTTCTTATAACTTAGTTTGTTGGAAAAATATTCATAAATGTTTTTAATATCAGTTCTGCATTGCATTTGCTTTCCTTCGTTTAATACTTTTCCTCTGGTTGTAGTAAAGGAATTGTGTAAGCTGGTATTCATATTTGGCTTTTCGCTTCTCTCTTTCACGTTTTGATTTCCTCTCTGGATTTGTAGATTCTTTATACTTCCGATTTCCTAATTTTAAAAGTCCTTTTTTTCTTGCTTCATTCAAAAAACAAAACCAAGCAAACACTTGAAACACATGCTGCAATGTAAACAAAGCACACGTTTGAAATTTGACTTTCTTTATGGAATACATTTTCTCTAGTCATGTTTCTAAATACTAGAAATTACCCGAAGAGTTACTTTAGAGCTTTTTCCTCCTCGAGTTTCCTCAAGTTGACTTGGCTACGTCGGGATTGACCTGCCTTCAATTTCTTTTTCACATTTTTTGTGTGAAGTGGGAGCTGCGCTGATATGAAAACATACCCTGCGCGAGCTCTGACTTTCATAACAATATAATGTTGGCGTTTGCGTATTTTGTATTTTATACAATTAATTGAGAGAGGTGTTATATTGTCTATAACTGTTTATTTTGTGTGCAGGTACTATCCAGAATATATTCATTGTGATACTATAATTTGTATTTATTTAAAAAAAACTGGTCTGAAGCATTTGTCTAATATTGAAAAACAAATAGATTGGTTTTGTAAAAGAATAGAAAATAATGGAAATGATGTTGACATTTTATGGAGTGGTGAACAGAAGGATGAAGCTTATAATAGTGGCCATGGTTCAGAAATTATTATCATAGGAGAAAAGGTTCCTGCACATGTGATAAAAATTACAATATGAAAAAAAATATATTTCTGATTAAATTTTTCTACAGAGCTGTTTTGGTAAATAAACATTTTGACTGAAATTACTTATCATATTTTAATCCAATAGTTTTGTTTATATAAAAAAAAAAAAGAACTAGGGTAAAAGTGAACTACGTGCAAGCACTTTAATTACAACAGTTAGTGAACACTGCCAATTCTATAGTAAAAGTCAAGTACTTTCAGGTATTTTAAGTTTTTTACTATATTTTTGTATAATTTTCACACTTTAGAGTTAAGTGGACTACGAAAAAAAAATATGTTTGCTGTCTTGTTGACGTGTTTTATCATGCAAGCTTTTTATATAGGAGAATTTGAGGGGAGGGAGTATTTGGAAACTCACTCCAAAATAAAGATAATAATTTTCAAAAATCAAAACACATTTTCTACAAGTAATATAGCCTAGTTAAAAAGTGTGGCCCCTGAAGCCAAATTATTTAATTTCTGGTTTTTCCGGGCTCAACAAAAATAAAATCTCTGTCTGCTATTTAAACAAATGGCCGATAATCACAGAGGACTAAAATAGGTACATACCTTGTACAACAATTAATTGTAATCACTCGGGCGTGGAATGAATAACGACAGAGATAATAATTTAAGTGTGCTATATCAAGTATTTTTTATTAAGAGTAACTCAATATGTGTGGTAAATACATTAACACGTTCAATGCTGACAAACATGTTTAGGCATACAAATCAAATATATTTCAAAAATGTTAATTAGAATACGTTAATTAATGTACTCCGCACCCAATGTGTTAAAACAAAACATGTTGAAAATAAATAATTTCTGGTATTTAAACAAACTTCATATTTTTACTATGAAAGAGTAAAATAACCGGCTTCATCGGAGAACCTCCGTTGTATCATCTTCAACAACATATCAGGAAACAATAAGTTACCATGTATTATCAATATGATAAACGTGTTTTATCCAATTATCAATATAACTTAACCAGGTAAAGCTACCAAGTTTTATTAATTTATGTTTATAATCAAGGGAGACATAACATGTTACTTATTCTCCATAAGAATAACATGGGGGCTGAGTACGCAGGTTTGCTGCTATGAAGACTGTCGGCCAGTTTTTTTTTTTTTGGTTGTAAATATCAATTGACCACGTCCAGATGACGCCGTGTACCAGTTTTGTCAGTATTTCACAATATTAATAAACAACAAATACAATCTGAATTTTCTAGCTAAGACGCACGGACCTCCATTTTACTGTCAATAAACTCCATTTCTATCCGTAATAATTCTAAGGACTTTTGGCTTTTAATAATTTGCTATACAAAATGTATTCTCGTGGGTGTGTAAGCTATTGAGAAATGTGTAAACAGGTGGTAATTCTATTATTTATTCAACACAAAGCTCCATCAAAACCCACTAACCAGCTGAGTCCTGGTTGGATTTGACGAAGGTGGCCGACACAGCGTTATTGCTCGAGACGTGAATGCCCTTCTGCTTGAGCACTTCGCAGACTCGCTCCGTCTTCCTGGCCAACCAGGCCAGCGTTTTCTCTTCGCTGTACTTGTAAGCATTCAGATCATCGTCACCTGAAAATGGAAACCACACAATAAAATACAAGGTGCAAAAATATGTTCGGTCACATCCTTTCAGCAACATGTATGCTGATTATTCCTGCAATGCTACTCAAGAGTAATAATTAGAGTTATGAGTAAGATGTTCGGTCACACCCTTTCAGCAACATGTATGCTGATTATTCCTGTAATGATACTCAAGAGTAATAATTAGAGTTATTGACTAAGATGTTCGGTCACATCCTTTCAGCAACATGTATGCTGATTATTCCTGCAATGCTACTCAAGAGTAATAGTTAGAGTTATTGACTAAGATGTTCGGTCATATCCTTTCAGCAACATGTATGCTGATTATTCCTGTAATGCTACTCAAGAGTAATAATTAGAGTTATTGACTAAGATGTTCGGTCACATCCTTTCAGCAACATGTATGCTGATTATTCCTGCAATGCTACTCAAGAGTAATAGTTAGAGTTATTGACTAAGATGTTCGGTCATATCCTTTCAGCAACATGTATGCTACTGAAATGCTACTCAAGAGTAATAATTAGTGTTATTGAGTAATACTACATTATAAATCAATTAACAATAATGTGTTAGATGATCAAGCAATTGGATAAACGGTTCACAATTTTTGTTAAACTACCACAGTAGACTAGTTGTCAATTTTTGAAGACTCTGTGTCCATTGAACACCTACAGTAGAAAGATCCAACCAAGGGACATTCATCCTCCTTAAAATATACACTAGTCAGTTTTGTTTGCCTACTAGGCAATTAAAATAAAATATAAAATTAATTTTTCTAGGCTACATTATTATTACTAAATGAATAGTCACAAACACTCATATTCATACCACAGCTGTACAACAAAGCAACGGGTGCACTGGGAGAGACAGTATCATATGCAAACTAAGAAATAAAAAAAACAACTTTTTAAAACACATCTGTAAGTAATCAGCTCATCATTAAAATAATTCCCAGTTTGGTCTAACACTAGTACATGTAAGTAATGTTTTGCTAATACAAAAATATTACCTTTTTTGTCAGCTACTTGTGACAAATGTTTTAGTCCGGCGCAAGACAGAAGTCTTTCTGTTTCTGGAAAATCGTCATCTTTCAACATCTGGTCCAAGGGACATGCATGTTGTGACTGAAAAAATAAACAAATATATGTATAGAAAAGTAAGTGATTCAACTCACTGGCTTAGAATGATGTGCTGGTTCCATTCCTAACTTTTCATTTTTGAAACCTGTGAATTGGAATGGACAAAATTGTGTTTTTAAATGGATTATAGCTGGTTACAGCTGAGCTGGCACTTGGCGCTCTTCTTACTTTTAAGCCAAGAACCAAAATACAAAATTTAGATGAACACATTTTCTTAAACTTTACACTGACAAACAAATGCCTAAACAAATAATATAAATTTTTCTTAGTAATTGATTTTCCAATGTAAAATTTGTCATAACCTAAATCGTGCTTTAAGTGCCAGCTCATATGTAACCAGATATAATGGTGAATTTTAATTAAAATATTGTTTTATTTCAGTTTAAAGAGGCACATTTGCACACACACACACACACACACACACACACACACACACACACACACACATACACACACACACACACACACACACACACACACACACACACACACACACACACACACAGTAAACATAAGTAAAAAGTATCAAAATCAGTGTTGACCATTTGCAACTCACAAAGAATTAACCGATTCCATCAACTTCCAAGCAAGCCTACCACCGTTTATTTTACTTGGGCCATCCCACCAACATTGCCACAGACCGGTTAACTCATTGAGAGTTGTACGACTGGTCAATTTTGGTCGTGTGCTGGAATCAAACCCACGAACATCGTATCAACCCCTGGCCAAGATGTTTCCACGACTTAGCCAACTCAGCTAACACGACCAAAGACCTAGCGGCGTTATTTAGGTTTATCAGTCAATCTGTGCCCCTAGTGGAGAGAACCGTAGTAGCCCAGTCATTAGTTACATATTTTGCTACTAGAGTGCAGCACCAATCACGTTAAAGGCTACTGCAAATAGAATAAAATTACTACCTTAATGGGTTATTAATTCAAGAGGGTATGAACAAGAATTTACTTAGTAAAGTGATCTAGCAAAAAAGATTATTAGCAAAATATAAATAAAAAAAAAAAATGGTGAGCCGTGATAAAATGTTAACAAAATATTTTATACTCTTTAATATGATAATACTCTTCCACAAACACACATTACAATAAGGAATTAAGCAATATAAAGTCAAATCAAAATCATCTTTATTCAAAACTCATGTTAATTAATCTAAGTAAATACAATTTTCATTACATGTCATAAAGTTAAAGACTAAATCCTGGTATAGCCTACTCATTACATTTCAGTGATTTTCTGGATTTACTTGTTTTTTCCATGAAATCTTCAATGGAATAGAATGCCGAAATCAGACAGATAGGTTTTTGTTAATGTCAAGAATTCTGTTTTTTTCCGATTTAATATGACCAGGCAAACAGTCAAAATATTTTCTTCCCATCTATTCGGTGCACTTTTCAAACAAAGCTAACCGGTGTCTCTCAACATACCAATTATTTCTTGGTTATATTGGTGTCTTTTATTTTCCAAAGTTGGATTACTATTGGTAAATACAAACTTTATTGTTTCAAATTTATACAGACTGTATATGTTTAAAATACAAAATTTTGGAAAAATATGTTTGACTCAGTCAGAATGTTTTAGGATCAGTATAATTCTAAGAGCCTTTTTTTGTTGCACTAAAATTCTATCCATATTATTTCTTTTTTGTAGCACCATAAATACTTATACCATAAGCAATATAAGAATGCATTAACGCATAGTATATTACTTTCAAGCTTTCAAAGTCACATTATTTTGCCATACGCCTTAAAGCATAGAGACCACTAGAAGTTTTGCTTATAATTATATTTACATGATCGCCCCAAAACAAATTTTCATCAATAATCAAGCCCACGTATTTTATATCTTGTACTTAGTCTATAATTTTATCATTATCAATAACAATATTAGGAAATAATTTAATTCTTGCCTGTTCTGTGAAAAAAGATAGAAAAATTGGGATTTTTTGGAGTTCAATAATAAATTATTGTTATTTACAAATTCTTTGATCATTGACAGCCGAATGTGAGATGCAACTTCAATACTATTTTGTGTTTGACCAGAAATAATAATACTTGTGTCATCTGCATAGAGACACAAAGATTGGTTGTTCCCCCATACTACTCCAGGTAACCCTTTTAAATAACACAAAAACAACAATGGGCCCAAAATGGACCCCTGGGGAACCCGTGGCACGCTGTCAATAGTTGAGACCTACATTTTTCCTTGTATGTTACTTTTGAGTTTGCACTTTCCATACATAAATCTACTTCTACAAATTGTTTTCTTCCTTCCAGGTATGACTTGAACCATGCAAGTTACACACCTTTTACTCCCAGAGAGTAAAGTATATCAGCTAGTTTGTTATGAGCTACATTATCAAATGCTCAAGACAAGTCTAAAAAGATTCCAACTACCTGATCTCCTTTTTCTATGGACTCTAATACAGATTTAATGAATTCTACACCAGCAGTAATTGTAGATCTTTTTGACCTAAAACCATGCTGTTGAAGATCAAATAATTGCTTGGTTTCAAGATAAGAAAATATGTTTCATAAACTACTTTTTCAAATATTTTTGAGACCACAGGTAGAAGAGAGACAGGCCTGTAGCAAGTCACGTCTTTGTTTCCTTTTTTAAATATTGGAATTACCTTTGCAATTTTCATTTTCTCTGGAAACTCACCACTAATCAAAGAGGCATTTATTAAATGTGTCAAAGGTTTGACCATATAAGGCAGTGCCTCTTTAATAATTGTAATTGTGATATCATTATAATTTCTTTATTAGCATGATACATGTTGTTACAACTATAAAGGATAAATAAAATACGTCTTACAACACTATAAAGTATATTTACACTTATACTGTACTTACATACAAGACGGTAAAATATACACAAAAGATGGTACAAGGCAATCGATTTCAATCATGATGACCAGTGTAACTGGTTGAAATCGATCGCCTTGTACCATCTTTTGTGTATATTTTACCGTCTTGTATGTAAGTACAGTATGAGTGTAAATATACTTTATAGTGTTGTAAGATGTATTTTATGTATCCTGATTTCATTATATCCAGAAGAATATTTATTACTAAATGATTTTATTAATTTTTCTATTTATTTTTCAGTTACTGAAGCAGATTGAATTTTGAAGTAACTGGAGTAGACACTGTAAAGGAATCGTTTTCAACTGATTTTGGACTTAAATTTGGAATTAATAAATCATCAACTGCATTTACAAAAAAACTTATTAAAAACCTCAGCTACTTCTGCAGGGTTAGTTATGCAGCACCCATCTTGAAGCAATTAAATATTAACATTTATACCTGACTGATTACAGAATTAATTATTTTCCATATCGCTTTGATTTAGTTCTCTGAGTTTTGAATTTTGTCACTAACAAATTTCCTCTTACTGTCCTTAATACTTTGCTTAAACTCATTTTTCTTGTCTTTGAATAGTTGTTTTAATAATCTGTCCTTTGAATGCCTGAATTCAAAATTCTATGTTAATGATTTGTCATCTTTTAAATCACTGCCAATCCACTTATTTTCTTTAAATGATTTTTCTGTTACATAAGTTTTTGGAAAATTGACATCAAAGTAATGAATAAAATTGGTATGAAAAGTGTCAAATTTTCAGTAAGTTGCTGCTTGGGAAATCCCCAACCAGGGTTCTAAAGCCAAATACCTAAAAAAGGTTTTCAAGTTACTTTCATTGAATCTTCTTAGCTGCTTTCTAATACGGGATCTTCTATTAAAATCAGTATTTAATATTTCCGTGATCTAGGCATCATGATCAGAAATATGAGTAATGATACCTGTTACTGTAATTTTTTTCAATTCTTTGTTAACTAGAAAGTTATCAATTGCAGACTCTGTGCTTTCAGTAACTCTGGTTGGGAAGTCCACCAAGTATTTCATATTAAATATAGTTAAAATATTAATAAATCTGTCATAAACATTGCCCCTTTTCAAAACATTGATGCTAAAATCGCCTGTGATAATTATGTGCTTGTATTTTTTACAAACTATTTCCAATAGTACTTCTAAATTTTTCAAAAACTGTGTCAGGTTTGAGTGCGTGGGGGATCGATAAACACATATCACAACAAATGAAAAATACTGACTAATACAAGTTTCACATAAACAGCACTCAAACTCCTTTTCTGTTAAGAGTGACTGGATTGCAGACATTTCTATGGCTTTACCTTTAATATAATTTTTTACTAAGATTATTAACACGCCTCCACCGCCACTTATACTTCATGCATAGAGAGATACAATCTTATAATTAGGCAAATTTAACCGACACAATACTTCATTTGACATTTTATGTTCACTAAGTGCTATTATTTCTGGCTGCACATCATCAAGTAAAATAATTAGCACATCAATGCATGATGGAAGGTGCTGAACATTTTGATGTAAAATAGATATTTTTTATTCTGATTTATTACTTTGACTATAAGTAGTCAACTTATTTTTTTGGTTGACTGAGGGTTTGGGATTTAAGGTAGGCTGAGGATGAAGATTTAAAATCACCGGGGTGGTAGTAGTTGAAGGGGATTGGAGTATTAAGTAGACTGTTGAGTAGAGTGAATACATTTCTTATAGGCCTATTTAAGTGCCAGATTTTATTTAAAGAGGATAGCATCCTCTTTTACCTTACTTTGCCCTTTCACATAATACAATAGATCGGTGCATGAAATGTATACAGCAAAGCAAGGGGTGAGCCGTTACAGTACGAGCTGTGCAGTACCGTTACTGATAAAATTTATAGGCCAAGACTGGGATTCAAACCTACAACAAGACCACTGCCATGGTTCCGGAGTCTGTTGCCTTGATTGCTATGCCAATGACTCACTAGCAGGGGCGGCCCATCAGATTTTCAGTGCCCGTGCAAGGATCAAACTTGCCGCCCCCCTCCCCATCAACCAAAACCTCCCCCCCATAGCTATGAGATAAGACTGACGTGCGCGTGCGCGCCTCGCTCCCTCGTTTGTTGTTGCGTTTGCGTTGTGTCCATAGAACTGTATTAATACACCATACACCATAGTTGTATTAATAGAGTTCTATGGTTGTGTCTGGTTCCGAGCGACACTGCTCACCTGAAATGACAAGCTATGGAACACATTCAGTTCAGAGACTTTATTAACTTAAAATCATAAATTCATATATTATCGCCATGGAAGTGCTGAGTTTCGATTACTTTGAAATTATACAACAGTCATATCTGTATTGCTGTTCTGAAAAACCTAAAATTAAAAAAGGGAAACAAGAACTAAGCAAATTTAACTAATTTCAGTAAATTTTAATTTAATTTAGTAAGGCCGAGTCTACACTCTACTCTATGTGTGACTTGTCGTGCATTTATTTACGTGTTGCTACGACTAGTATACCTTGCCCAGGATGATCTCAAGGAGCGGTGCACGGCACGGTGCGCGGCGGTAGGCTACGATCGCAAGGCTCCCTTACACTAGGGTGACCAAATCAAAAACTTGAAAAACTGGGATACACCCAAAGAGGGGGTTGGGGGCGATCCGAACTAGGGGTGTTCGAGGGGCCTAATCATTGAAACATGCTTTTTTAGCTATTTTGAGACATATAAATCTTTTTCAATTTACCTTTGCTTTTGTATTTTAATTTTAATTCTGAGGCATATAATAAATTAAAACAATAATTTTTCAGTGGATACTTATTTATTAATACAATACATACTTTAAAAAAAATATTAAACAACATAACTGAAATCGTTAGTCAAGCTTATATTGAAAATCTTTTGGATTTAATTTGGGGATATTTTGCTTTCGTTCCAGCCATTTTTTAAATCAAATTCTGTTTATATCCAATATAAAGTTGTAAAAATTAGAACAGTTCATTTTGAAGTTTTAGTACTTGAGGATTGCAAAAAAAAGGGTCTACACTCCCATCTTGTTTCTTTCGTCTGTCCATAGAATGTCCATAAGCGAAAAGATTCTTTCTGTACTGCCATTATGGGCAGGGACCGCAAACACATACTGGAGTATCTTCAAAAATTTAGAGAGTGTTCTGGCCTGGTATGAGTTTTTAAAAACAAACCCATTTTTCGTGACACTGAGGTGTTTGTTATCTTCATTAGTCCACTCTTTAATATTTTCACTTTAAAATCCGCTAACGACGCCAGTTGATCAAATAGCAAAGAATCATTTGTGTCAATACTGTTTTCGTTGACGTAACAAATAGTTACTTCAACTGGAACAAACTGGGAAGTTTTAAATCAGGAAGTTTTTGGTGATTTGAAATGTGTTTATTAGTACCCAATTAAAATTCGGGACATTTAGGCGTCCCGAGAGACTTTTTTGAAACTCCGGGTACGATGGTGAAAAAACTGGATAATCCCGTTTTTACGGGACGTTTGGTCACCCTGTGACGGCCCAAAATCCCTAGACTGTTAAAAGCCATTAATACGACACTGTAATTAAATAATTAAAGTTTACCGTTCCTAATAATTAAATTTCTACCGTCACTAAAATCTATAATTAGAAAGAGGAACGGTGCTCTTAACATTATTTCAATTATTTCATTCATTATTTCATTTTAAAGAGTTGGCTGGTATGAAATATAAAATAAACCAACAGATGCTAGGATGTTTGCTCCAAGCTAATCTCAACTTAGACGCTCCCACGGGCCGGCCGGGCGTTGATATCAGCAGGAATGTGCATGGCGTCAGCATTTCATCTTTCAGTGCACGATTCCCGTGCCTCTTAGTTTGAGTAACGGCGTGAGTGATCGTTTGGCTGCAGCACTTGTCAATGAAGTGTTCCCGTGACGTCACGTGCGAAACTGTTTCTGATTGGCTGGCTTAGTTCAGCATCGGCGAAGGGGACAAGAGCCGCGCCCCAGTCCCTAAGATGTGACGATGTAATTAACACGCGTCGCGTCGCCTCTCCCTGCTAAATTATTAATTGGTGTTTTCTTTCTAAATTCAATGTAACCTTAATTATTGTATTTTTAACCGCGGATTTACCTATTGTTAAAGAAGTTTAATTGGTTAGATCAGTTGTTGTAAAGTTTAATAAATAGTAATTTTGTTTCCCAACCGGCATTATTATATTATTTCAACTCCCGAAAAATCGGCCCGTGTTACAATTGGTGTCAGTGTGTGGTAGTGTTGCAATAAAACACCACTTGAAGAATCCCACGGACGGAGGATGGATTTTGGTAAGTAATAAATTTATTTTAATTAATTGGTGCAATCTTGTTAATTTTATAGGTATCGTTTTAACAGTAGGTAACCGCTTAATCTTGTAAAGCAATAAATTAAACTCATTTTAGCGCAACTCCCGTAAAGAAATATGCATTTTTCGAATTATTAGAGAATTTCAAAGTAATTAGATTAATTTGAATAAATCCTCAAGTCGCCATCAGCCTCTTTGCGAGAGAAATAGTTAGCGTCGGTTCCCCCTCTATCGTCACTTTGCATTCATTGTGTGTGACGCGTGATGAGAATGTCTGAGAATGTCATTGTTTGAGAAGACATATTAAATCGAAATTATTGGGCTATCAGAGTTGTTGTTGAGCCTAGTGATAATAGATATTGATAAATAATAAAGGTAGAGTCGATTTTAAGTATTACCTGTGACTAAAGAGGTTTATTTTAAAAAGTAAAGTGACTTGGAATATTAATTGTGGAAGGAAGCTTGGAGCCGCCATTTGCAATCAAGGCGTCTCTGTGTCTCTGTTGCGTTCGGATTAATCCGCCATATTTGATTTGCCGATTTGCCACTTCAGTTTGATTGAGGTGCAAATAAGCGAGTTTTGTTGCAACTTATCGTGGAAAAGGGAGAGGACGACATTAAAATGAAATTATAACTTATTTGGAAATTAAATTGAAGAAATATTATATTGTAATTAATCCGAATTGTCCGAAGCGAGAATTGGGCGACAATTATTATCGTAACAAGGCTGTGGCGTATAGAGTAGTGACGCCGTAATTAATTGAGAAGGCATAAATGGTTGCCTGTGTTTGTAAACAGATGTCTGAATATATTAATCCAAACGAGTCCCACACTTGTTGCAGTTAGTAGATGTAATAATAATTCCTGAAGTGTTATATTTTTATTTAGTTGATTTAACATTGTTTTGTCCAAGGACGAGAGTTTGTAGGATTTATTTATTATATTAACCTTAGAATAAATGCTTTCTAAATTAACCTAAGTTTATTTGCATGTGTGATTAACTCTGGGTTATATATTTAAGTGGTAAATCTATAAATGCATTGGAAAAAAAATCTGGGCGTCATTGGAAATAGGCCAATAATTTAAAATCAAGTAATTGAAAAATTTTATTGTTACAAATTAATAAAAATTAATGATCTGACACTTATAAACTGTGTCAATTTTCTGGCCTATCTTCATTGTCAGAACAAAGGATACCACTGCATTTTATTTACCAAAGAAATTAAGTAAATCAGAACTTTGAAAATTTTCGACGAAACAAAGCGTTAGTAGTGGGGAAATAGGAGTTCTGTGACATTTCATTGAAATAAATCGGGACTTAGAAATAATCGACGTGGACCACCATAGTAGTGGGGAAATGGGCGTTTGACAATAATTTTCGAAATTTATTGTGTATTTTGAGCTAAGGACTTAGCCGGATTTTTCAAAATTTCACTGAATACTACAAACGACTTGTGATCTTTTGGAAATTAAATTGGTGATTTTAATTGAGTAATTCACCGTGTTGGGACTTAGAGTAATCGCGTTCTGGGGTTTTAGTGTACTTTATTGAACTTTAAGTTGGGACTTTGAATTTTTATAAAAAATTTCTTAGAAACAAAACAACGTGTGGACTTAGGCGTGTGAGCCTCTGATGACTGCTTCAGTAAAGTATTGGAAATTATAAATGGGACTGGGCGAATTTTAATTATTTCAGAAGCTCTCATCAGTAGGGGGTTATTGAGGGTTCTACACCAGTGAATCCAGTAATTTGAGTGTTGAGAGAATTAATGGGCAGTAACCTTCGGTAACGGTTGTGAAGGGGTAATAAATAAATTATTTAACCTTTTGTTTGCAGTTTTGAAAAAAAAGGCTGTTTTGCTCTCCCTCAAAATTATGTGAGACAAAATAGCATAGAGGAGAAAATCAAATCGCAGTTTGGTTGCTGTATTGGTTTTTTGGAACTGAGCTATACTGTGCTCATTGTTTGGTTCTGGTTCCTAGTTTTGGGCCAACTGAACATGACAGTCAGTAGAGCAGTGGTACTGTTTGTTTGTGGTACCGGACTTTGTATTTTTTTATGTAAGATAATCAGCAACGTGAAGATATTTAGTTCATCTCTTTGTGTGTGATTGAATTTAGTTAACATCCATTAAAGGAGTAGGTTTAAAAAAATTATTAATTCAAATTGGAACTAATAAAGCTTTGAGTTGAAGCCAGTAAATTGTGATGCGTATTTGTGTTCTGTTTTAGGATCTGCAGATAGCTTTAAATACTGTTGCAGATCGGTGCTTTGTAAACAATGATCACATTCCTTTTTACAGTTTGAAATTGTGAGCGTCAAATTGCCTAGTTTGATAGTTTGAGCAATTTAATTTTGTTTTTTTTTTCATGCAGTCTGTCCCTTAAATGGTATGGCTGCATCTGTTTTATTATCAGTACTCCGAACATGGACAGAAATTATTTGCCGATGTAATATTTAAAGTGTCTAATACTTTACCCCCTCATCTGGGACTGAGCATTGTGAAGCCAGAGCTCCCATTTGCGGTGTGATGAATTAGATAATGAACCAGAGATTAGGATTAAATACGTTGATTTATGATTTAGTCCATTTACACTTAATTCAAAATTTACAAAAGGAGTCCAGTTAGCTTCCCTTATATTTAAAATATAAGGCTGGTGAAGTTAGTGATAAGTGATTCTTCGTAGGAAGTTTGTTGTTTTTAATGGTTTGTGCTCTAAATTGTGATAACACGTGTTCACTGGATAACCTGTTTTGTTTGTTGTACAGGAAAGTTATAATTCTAGGCCATTCTTGTGCTGTCCCTGTGGATTGGGACACCGGAGGGTCTTCCTCGCTGTGGAGTTGCCGAGGGAGTGCATTCGTAACCATTACTGAATGGATTATGCTGATGTGGACAAGTGTTATCACCTAAGTATACTGATGTACTAGTGTTTAGGAATCACATTATGGTTATTTGATTTTTTAAATAGAATTTTAAAATTTGTGCTCTGCCCCAGGAATATGCTTGCTAACTCATGCTATTCTTGGCCAGACCGTGAAGAGAATGAAAAATTAATCAAAGCAAACGGGAATGGGGGAGTAAATAATGTTTGCTTGTGCTATGGCAAGCTGTTCTGTAGAAAGCCCAGCCTGTGCAGCGCAATTCGCCTGTACAGCCGGCAAAGCGGAGGTTGATGGTTGCGTGTTTACTAAGGGGTGGTACGAGTAAACCAGCCGATGGTCTTCTGGGCCTGTTGTTTTAGTCTATTTGAGTTTTTTTGGGGGGGAAATGCCCCATTGAAATTATGACGTCGAATGGGCCTCCCTCAAGGAAAAAAAAATAGATGTGTGTGTCATAGCAAGTGATGAGTTCAATATTGCCTGCCCGTGCAAATGGCAGCAGTATACTCATGTAGGACCGGAATGTGAAGTTGTGATTTCTGACTTTTCTAAGTCAAATGCTCTCTGTTGAAGAGACTGAAGTGATCGGTGTGATTCGATCACTGGCGGATCGGGTGCCTGCCCGACTTATCGGCAGCTCCTTGTATTCCAGCGTTTGTGGAAAAATGTTTTTTTTTCCGAGGTTGATGGGTGCATAGTGTTTCAGAGCCCTGTAAGGTAACTCTGAACTGTTATGAGAATGGCGAAAAGATCAACCTGACCACCATGAAGTTGAGTGGAGTTGGAGTGATCTCCGAGGTGTAATAACATGCGAAGTTATTAGTGATTAGTTTAAGGTGCCTGCCCGTATACACGGCAGCAACACTCATGTCGGTCAGATGAGTAAAGTTTTGTTCTTGATTTGAGGTCGATGCTCTCTGACGAAGGGACCAAGTTGATGAATATTGATGTGAGTGCCACCTTGAAGGTCCTGCAGGGACTAGGTGATCAGCTTGGCACCTAAGCGTAAAGGGGTATTCTTTGGAGAGTACTTTCCAGCACCTTAGAGTCCATTATGCTGGCGCCCGCATGGGGCGGCCGTTCGGTTATTGTGATAATCACAGTTGTCTTTGTAGGTTTGAGATGGAGAGTTCGAGTTGCCGACCTGCTCTGTGTCACCCTGAGAGGCCGTGTACAGCGCCCGCAGGCTGCGCAGACAGAGTCGCCACTTCAGAACCGTGGAGAGATGGTACCCTCCTGTCGAATTGGTAGCAGATTGTGCACCGGAAGCAGAGCACGACAGTTCCACGAGCGCAGCTAACGTTAGGCTGACCTTGCGGTAAAATGTGACGAGGAGTGACTTACCGACCGGGTCACCTTCAGTAAGTGAAAAGTATTTAATAAACATAGACTTTCGAACACGATCAAGAAGTTGCGTACTACGCTGCGAGGAAGCGAGTACCTCTGGACTTGTCTCCGCGAGAACGAGATGGAGAAAGGACTGGGGATCCCCCTCCGATTATTGTGTTATTGATTTTTTTTTCTGTGATGTCGATATGTGTTGTAGTGTAATTCCTTTTTTTGGTAATTGTGTATTGGATGTAGGCTGGTAATGACAATTTTTTTGAATTATTATTCTTTGGTACAATTCAACTAACGCCAATAGCATATCCCAAGAAGGCTAAAGAATTCACCGGCCAACCTGGTGTCCACAGGAAGGTAATGCGCGCACTCCCCACTCCTAATACCCCCTTCCCTTCAACTCCCTGACTGGACTGTAGACACCTGGGAGCCAACCTGAATGAGTTTTCAAAATTTAAGAGGAACAATTTACAAATAGTTAGTGTATAGTCAGTCAAGAGTACTACAGAAAATGCCTTGCTGAGGGATTTTCCGGACCCTGTCATCAAGACAGTGTTGTGTCGCTACCAGGCCTACTGAACGTGAGTTTGTATTAAAGATTAATTAATAATTCCTTGTACTGTATTGATTATTCGATTGTCTATGTGATTTATTATTGGTAATTTTCAAGTTGTTTTGAGGCTTCGGCCGATAGTGGGCGAAGTTTCACCGGAATCTATGGATAATCACTGTATTGGCGAAAAGTGTTTTTTGTTGATTCTCGGTGTCAATATGTTAATTTGCTATTTTGACGAGTTAATTAGAGTAGGCACAGTAGCTTGGGAAAGGGTGTGTTAGGATAATGTTAAATTTTCTTTTGATAATATTTGACCTTACGTCGGAAGATCCGTTACTACTGAAGGGGTGACAGAGTGTAAGACCGGCCCCAAGTGAAAACCCATGTGGCTTCACCATAGCGGGCAAGTAGCGTTCTAAAATTGCCATAAAAGTGCTGAACTCAATTACCCTCTCGCGAATTTTTAAAATATAATAATTCATACCCAGTTCAGATACTAAGAAAAATTAACCAATTGGTTTTAAATACACATAATTAAACTCAGTGACGTATCTTCTAGCGATGGCATGGTAGATTTTTGTTTTTGGAAACGACTGTAATACTCTTGTCATAGAGAGAGGGTCGGTTAATGCCCTCTAGTAAATATTTTCACTTCACCTTTAGCTGTGTGAAGCTATGGATAAATTCATGAGCAATGTATTCTGTAATGTTGTAATGGTCTGTTTGGATGGGAATGTGTGTTGTTTTTTTGTGTGTTTAAGTTTAGGTAACTTTTGTTCTTGCGAAATGAGATATTTTAGTTTTTTGTGTTGTTTCGTTTGTTTAACTTTGACTTTTGAGATGTTTTGATTGTGATATTTTTGAGATATATTTTGTAAAGGGAGAGGCTAATGCGGACCGGCGACAATTCAAGTTTTTTTTTTTGTAAAAAAAAAATAAAGTTGAAGTTAAATATTTTTTTTATTTGCGGAGAGAGTTGAGGTTAGCTGTCCAGAGTTAGAATTTTCCTGATCACCGACCAACCAACGGAAGACGGAGTGTACTCTCCAAACATTGAGAGAAGTTGGACTTGGCAATCTGCTGTTACCTCATGCTGGGGACAGCATGGTCTAAGGGTGAGGGGGGTGTGACGGCCCAAAATCCCTAGACTGTTAAAAGCCATTAATACGACACTGTAATTAAATAATTAAAGTTTACCGTTCCTAATAATTAAATTTCTACCGTCACTAAAATCTATAATTAGAAAGAGGAACGGTGCTCTTAACATTATTTCAATTATTTCATTCATTATTTCATTTTAAAGAGTTGGCTGGTATGAAATATAAAATAAACCAACAGACGCTAGGATGTTTGCTCCAAGCTAATCTCAACTTAGACGCTCCCACGGGTCGGCCGGGCGTTGATATCAGCAGGAATGTGCATGGTGTCAGCATTTCATCTCTCAGTGCACGATTCCCGTGCCTCTTAGTTTGAGTAACGGCGTGAGTGATCGTTTGGCTGCAGCACTTGTCAATGAAGTGTTCCCGTGACGTCACGTGCGAAACTGTTTCTGATTGGCTGGCTTGGTTCAGCATCGGCGAAGGGGACAAGAGCCGCGGCCCAGTCCCTAGGTAGTCACGATGTAATTAACATGCGTCGCGTCGCCTCTCCCTGCTAAATTATTAATTGGCATTGTTTTTCTAAATTTAATGTAACCTTAATTATTGTATTTTAACCACGGATATACCTATTGTTAACGTCGTTTAAGTTGGTTTTTAAATCAGTTGTTGTAAAGTTGTAAATTTTAATAAATAGTAATTTTGTTTCCCAACCGGCATTATTATTATTTCAACTCCCGAAATCGGCTCGTTTTACAACCCTACCTCACACTTACCCACTGACCCAGGGGATTACACTGCATATCAACAAACAATTATGTCTTTGTTTAAGAAAAATAATAATGAAAACGAACCTCACAACTGACAGTTCCGGGAGTTTATTAGGCTGAAGTTTGCAATGAAAACAGCAAAGTTTGCTACTCATGTTTTTTTACAAAAATAATGTTTTTTTTAATCATTCCTGTTAATTGCTTCTAATGTTTAACACGTTTTTCAGTTATGCAGATTCTATCGTCGAGGATTTAGTATTTAAGATTATGTATAGCTATAAAGCTTAGTTTTATTTTTTGTGATATATTGAATCTTAACTTCTAAGTGTTTGGATCACTTAAGTTTAATACCAGTTACTCTAAAAACTCAAGTTGGCTGTAAACATGTTTTTTTCGTTAATACAATCAAAACTCATTTAAGGTACTGCCAATTTGGAAGAAATACAGATGATTAATCGATTGACTACGACGAAAGCGCAAATAATCTGTAATGACGAGAAGTATTTTTAATTCTAAACATTTCCCACTCCTTCTCCAATGCCCCGAAATGACTCAGTTAACAAATAAGAACTTGATTGAAATTATACTAAACAAACGGAGGTACTTATGCACTATACCGACCTTTTAGGATATTGTTCTAGTGGGACAAACCAAACAAACTACATGGACAAAAGATAGAGACGTTTTATTATTTAGCCTACAACTTACAAGCACTCAAAATTACTCGTAACATGTTTGAGAATCACACAACAACAACAATATTGGCGTTATGTAATCTCATTCCCTTAACACAGCGCGCTGCGGCGCGGCGGTTAGGTTTATCATGCATTGTGTGGTTAGTACCTTACCCTTAACCTTAACATAACATAAACTAACCACCTCAGCACTTTGTATAAGTAGATTCTCTACATAACAAAATATTTCTTGAAAAAAAAAAACATATATGTGGCTATAGACCAAGGTAGGGAGGAAAGAAGAGGTTTTGCTGCACGACATTTGATAAATTCTGTTGAAAAAAGAGTACTCTACACAATTACAGTAACCTAACCTATCATAAAAGCCACAGCGCGCCATTACAGATGGTGGTTAATATGATGCATAAGTACCCAAACGGAACTATTACCTATATTTTTCAAAGTAAGCTAAAGGAGTGGACCTTACAAGTACCGATCGAAGGGGCACCAAAATCTGAGGGGGGCGCATCATATTTCCCCCCTTATTACAAATAATAGCAACTAATATTGATTGAATCATTTAAACTTCAAGTAAAGATGAAATCCCGATTCAATACTCTCCAATCCCCAAACCATATATTTTCTCATCTAGGAAGTAGTTTAAAATAATCGAAGATGGCGGATTAAAATAATTAGCTGCATCGTGTAGTTTGATATTTTAACATTGCAATTAATTTGCTTGCATCGTATAGCGAGTTTTATTCACACTCTCAATACCAAACAGAATTCCCTGAAGTTTTCACAAAACGATAGAGATCAAAACAACTTTTCGATTCGGAATAGAGGGGAGCAGAGGTTGTGTTATCTGATTTGTGAATTTAATGTTTTAAGTTTAATGAAGGTGCAACATGGTGAATACACAACATTCTTCCCAATAATGCCTTTATAAATTTATACTGTAATACTAATATACAACAAATTTACAAAATTAGTCGGGTTATATATATTTACAAATACTTTATTTTAACGCTACGGACTACGTCCCCAACCCCGCACCCCGCGGCCCGTCATGAGCGCCGAGTGCCGCCCCCCAAAAGCGCCGCGCCCCTCGCGCCCCGTGCTGGAGCACAGCTCGCACTGCCCTAGAGCCGGTACTGCTCACTAGGATGAATAGGATGTCCCAAAAGTGCTAGATATTTTTAGTGAATATCCTTTGGAAAGTGAACTATTAGCATGACCCGCACGGTGAAACTTAAGCCCGGGACCACGATAGAAGTTCCTAACGTGACCCCATGAACACGTTTTGGGGGGTCGTTCAAAATTGTATAATATATATATATATATATATATATATATATATATAGTAATTGTGTCTGTCAGGCACGGGCAAATACCATATCATTTGACATATGGTATTCGTTTATGGGGAAATTCAGCATCAGCAAGAAAAGCATTTACATGGCAGAAAAAAGCATTAAGAATAATAGCAGGTATTGCATCAACTGAATCTTGTAGATTAGTTTTTCCAGAATTTAAGATTATGACATTGGCATGTAGTTTTATTCTCTCAAATCTCATTTATGTTAGAAATAATATTGATGACTTTTATGAACAATCCTCAATACATGGTTACAACACAAGAGACAAAGGAAATTTAACTAAACCGAATATAAGATTAAATAAGTATTATCAAATTTACAAGTATCAACAAATTTTGATTTTTAAAGGCTTCCCACTACAGTTAGGTCCCTCCCGCCAAGGAAATTTTCAACAATGGTAAGCAATTGGCTTAATAAACAAGGATTTTATACCCTTGAAGAGTATTTAAAATTTAATATGAATGACTTTAACTAGAGTAAGGAATGCTTGTAATATCTGTTTTTTTATTGTATTATATAAGTTTGTTTATGCTCTTTTGCTATTGTTAGGTTTATTGATTTTAAATGTACTCTGACGATGCCTATTGTAAAGATGTTTTATTTAATGGCAAATAAAATTCTTGATTCTTGAAACAAAGAATCAATAACAATCAATAGCTTGTCACTGTCAATCTGAGACAAGCTCGGGATCCCCACGGGGACAGTAGTCGAAAGATATAGCAGACTTCTATAAACGGGCGGTTGTTCTGAGGAGTTATTTTTTATATCTTTATTACATTATCATCAAGATAAGTACAGTGTCACAAAATACAACTAAATTAAAACTACAATTATTAAGTCCCGTCAAAAAATTCAAGTTGGGATGTACAAGTTGGGTACTGTAAGGATCTTTATTTACTTTAATTAAATTAAAGTCAGTAAATGAAAATTAACAACATTTAATGACCTAAGAAACATGCTTATTAATACACCCTTGGGCAGTATAAATCAGAGTACCTATACAGATATTCAGTGTTACTTACTTTTCTCAAATATGGGAGAACCAAAAATATTGGATCCACAGGGGTTGACAGATGCATTTTTCCATCGGACTTGACAGAGTCCTCAATGAACCAAGATCTGAAAAAACAAAAATTTATGAGAAAATTTGAGTAAGCAGAATATTAATCTTATAATACAACTCCAACTTTTTCTAAACCTTAGGTTAGACGAAACATCACTATTCTATCAGTGAAAAACCAAATTTTGTAAACTGATGAAAAACTCAATGTTTAATAATTAACTCTTGTTACAAATCACAAATAACCTTGGTTTTATTCAGTGAGTATTAATGACATCTAGATGGAAAAGTTATCAAAGTTACAGTACTGAGCAAAATGAGTTCTCTTTATCTCAGGGATTACAGTTCGTAGGTTCATAAGCATCTGGCTCGATCGATAATAATCAATTTTCTTCTATTAATACTTTAAAAATTACCAGATAATTAAATAGAGCATGAAATTTGAAAGAAAGTTCAAAATCTTCAAAAAAAACATAAATAAAACATTATCAATCTTCTTCAATTAATTTTAAAATCTCTTACTCTTGTGGTTAATTCAGAATATTATTGATATTAAACGTCCCTGAATATCAATATAATATCAGAGTCTTCAATATATAAATGCTGAAATGGGTTAGCGTGAAAAAAGGATGGGTCTCGCCAGGTAGTCCTCAAAAATGCCTAAATACGGTGAAAAAATGTAATCTGCTGGGCTTTAGAGCTGGGGGAATTGATAAAAATACTTATTGAACGCGCACAATAGTAAAAATCTTGATGTTTCTTAATTATTCCCTCTTGGAAATGAGCAACGTGGACCTTGCTCGACTGTCCTCTCCCGGTCCACCGAGACAAACAGAGCGTCACCTCGTTCAAGATTTGGAGAAGAAACACCTTTCACCAATGGGAGTCATTTCCAACAATATTTAGCCACTGTAATTTTTTGATTGGCTGTCGGCGGTAATAGTTGTTATTGATCATCACATAACTGAATTTAAAATAATTTTTCTCTATTTAATTTAATTTGGAAAAGGTAAATTTTTTTCAAAAACACAATAAAATAATAGTTCCAATCGTTAAAGTTAATAAAATAAGTCAAATTTTGTTTAAATCACACATAATTGCATCGTAATCTAACATCCTATAAACAGCTGATTTAGGTAAAAAACAAATAATATCTGTATTAAATCACGTATTACTTAAATTACACCAAATATTCCTATTATTTACACACCTCTAAAAGTTTAAGATTATTTTGTAAGAATTTATAATTTATCATTAGCCTTTACTCAAAACATTACACTTAATTGAAAAAAGTAAAATCAAATATCTGGATTTGAAAACTGAGAATGCATTAAATTCCTACCGTAGTTCCATCGTTCGCCGCTAGAGTTCAGTACAGGACGGCAATGTCTGTAGCGCTATTACATTTGTTTCAAATGGCCTGTAGGCAAAACTCTGGAGGAGTCAAAACGAACTACAATTAAGATGGTGGTCCATGTTTGGGGAAGTCTTAGGTGAATTTTTATAGTGTTCACATTAGTGTATAGAGTTTCACATTAAAATTAATAAGTTTACAAACGATATATAAAGTATGGGTGATTAATAAAGAGCTTATATACAAAATTATTATTGTTCTGACGCGCAAATATATCTGTCGGGGGCAATTCGATGAAATCTATCACTTTTGTACAAACTTGCCTTTGGTGGGGGTAGGTCGATTCTGTCAGACTTGGGTTATTATTTCACAGTGAGTACCATAGGTTAAATGTTTTTACAATACTTAAATCACAGGGATAAAACTTATCTAAATCTAATTATACCTAAAATATGTGTCTAATATGTACAAATCCTTTTTTATAACATGCTATCAGGGTTCTTGAGAGGGCTAAAGTTTGTTAGTTCATAGACTGTTCCTTTTTACTTTGGGCTTAAATTATTTATATTGAATGGTATTAATGCCGTTGTTTACTAATAACACATATAAAATACAGCTATACAATTTATTTCTTGAATAAATTACCGAGACCCTCGACCGGATGCCGAACAATGCCGGGCAATGCATATACAACTGTGTAACTTCTTAAACGAAAATAATTTATTAGATAAACAACAATTTGGTTTTAGAGCGGGTAAATCTGTAACGGATGCAGGGGTGGATTTCTGTGAGTCTGTCATTAGATCAATCGATGCAAAATAAAAAGTAGTTGGAATTTTCCTAGATTTAACTAAAGCGTTTGATAGTGTCTCTTATGATTTAGTGCTTAAAAAACTACATTGTATTGGTGTCCAAGGGAGAGCTTGGGGCTGGTTTGAATCATACCTTGTTGGAAGACAGCAGTATGTTGCAATTGAGCACATAAATAGTTTTAACCAAGTGATTACCTTTAATTCTTCAACGAATATTATAAATTACGGTGTCCCTCAAGCATCTATATTGGGAACTCTATTGTTTTTAATATATTTGAAGGGTTTCCCATCAATAGTAGAACAGCCTAACAGTGTTTGTCTCTTTGCTGATGATATAAACATAAAAATATCTGGTAAATCAAATGCTGATATGGAAATTTTATCTTTTGTTCATCTTTCTGGTGTCATTCAACATTTACATAATATGAATTTGTTACCAAATCCGGAAAAAACAAAAATTATTGATTTCTCATTTTCAAGGCAAAGCTCAGCTAACACAAATATTTTCATGAATGAAATTTTATTAAGTGAAGTTAAAACAGTAAAGTTTCTTGGACTGAATATTGATGATAGATTTAATTGGGATTGCCATGTTAGTTCTGTTTGTAAAAAGGTATCTTCAGGCCTGTATGCGTTGAGGCAAATGTATAAATTTAGCAATTTCAAAACTTTAAAAGTAATTTACCATGCACTGATTGAATCGCATATTTCTTTTGGGTTATGCCTATATGGGAGTGCATCAGTTAATAATTTGAATAGTATATTGATATTGCAGAAAAAAGCACTTCGTATCATGTTAAAATTAAAACCAAAACAATCTGTAAAAGAACACTTTAAGGAAACAGGAATTATGACTGTGCACAGTTGATATATTTTTCAATTAATTCTTCACGTTAAATCAAAATTAGGAACAATGCCAACATTGAATTCTTTTCATAACTATTCAACCAGGAAAGGTAATCAGCTGGCTTACAATAGGCATAATTTGTCAATGTACAAGAAAATACCCTCTTATAATGGAGTTCAATTTTTAACAAATTACCCTCAGGTATTAAAAATATTGCTGGCTTTAATTTATTTAAAAAACATCTGAAAACATTTCTTATCAATAGACCATTGTATAAGACAGAAGAATTTTTTACTTATCTTTAAAACACTGATCAAATGGAATGAGTTTGTAAGTTAGTTTTGAGGTAAAAATTATGTTTTGGTTAGTTGGGTAGTTGTTGTACTTTTGATTGTGTCGTGCATGAGATTCTGCTCGGAAAGCTTCAAGCCTATAACTTGTCCTTCACTGCTCTGTTATGGGTATCCTCATATTTAAAGAATCGTAAACAAAGAGTAATTGTTACAAAGGACTCTATAAAATTTAAATCTGAGTGGCAGGACATATCAGCTGGTGTTCCTCAAGGATCAATTCTAGGCCCTGTTTTGTTTTTGATTTACATTAATGACCTTGATAAGAATATAGGTGCTGATCTAATTTTATATGCTGATGACACTACAGCAGTTTTAAAAGCTACTAGCATGAAGGAACTTGAAAGTTTAACAATACAAACCATAAAAAATTTGGAAAATTGGTTTCAGGTTAACGGGTTGAATCTAAATTATAGTAAAACTAATTTGCTTAAATTTCAAACCAGTAGAAGTACTGACCCAAAAGAATTTGACATTTCTATAGATAATCACAGGGTTGTTTCGAGCTTCTCAACAAAATTCTTAGGTGTTGAATTGGACCTAAATTTGAATTGGAAAACTTATCTGCATGTAGTTGGAAAGAGGCTTAGCTCAGCTTGCTTTCAGATGTTAATATTAAGGGGTACCACCGATTTGGAAACTAGGCTAATGGTTTATTACGCATATTTTTATTCTATTATGCAGTATGGGATAGAATTGTGGGGATCATCAGCTGACGCATTAAATATTTTCAGAACTCAAAAGAAGATTATAAGAATTCTTACTTTTTCAGGTTATCGAGTTTCATGTAGACCCCTCTTTCGGAAACTTAATCTAATGACACTGCCATCCCTTTACATCTATAAATGTTTACTCTTGCTGGAAAACAATTTTGAAAAAATAAGCCAGGAGCAGCATGATCATGATTATGATACGAGGCATAGGAGGGACTTGCAATTTAAGATACATCGTTTGTGCCTGTATGAAAGATCTCCTTCCTATGCTGGGATGAAATTTTTCAACAGCCTTCCTCCTGGTTTGAAATCTAAAATTGGTTCAAACAGTTTTAAACCTTCCCTTAAAGAGCATTTGCTTACCAGTAGCTATTATAGTATAAATGAGTTTGTTTTGTAAAATTGATATATTTTTATAAGAAACGTAGGTATTTCTCGCCTTTAATCTGAAATTTGTTTTGTTTTGCTCACTTGTATTGGTTTGATTTTGTACGGTACTTGCTTGTCTTGGTTTTTGAATATTGTACTTTAGTTAAGTTTTAGTTGTAGTACCATTTGACCATGTCACCAGTTTGTATAGCATTGCTATGTAAAAAATGTAAAATGTGACAATAAATATAATTTGAAATTTGAATTTGTATTACTGTATATTGTTGACGCCATTCTGTACTATTATGTGCATTTTTGGAATAAAGTTATTTTGATTGATTGATTGAACAATAGACCAGCCATTATGAATGGAACAAAAAATAAAGGATCGCTAGGCAACAGACTCGGCCACCGTTTCCTAACTTGTTTTCCTCATTCAAGTACAGCCATAAAAAGAACTCCTGTCAATTCTCCTTTCGTGTTAGTTGAGAGCAGTTTTGAAACTGAAAAGGAAGTTATTAGTTATCGGGAGGAGTCTTATTTCAAACATTTAATTTGTTGAACGTGTTTAGTTTATCTCTGTTTTTTCCATGCTAAGTTAATATTTTGGTACGACAGCCTGGAATCGATAGAATCAAAATCGATTTTGGGCCATCGATTTTCGATTCTGATTCTAAGCCTGAGAATCGGTGGAATCGAGAATCGACAACCAACTCATCCACCAACTCATCCCTACTTTAAACCATCAAAATCTTGTTCGCAGAAAAATACTGTACAGAATTATTTCAAATAGGTAACTTATAACCTCTTTGTCGATGAATCGATGAATATCAAATGTTATAAACATTAGACTAAGTCGGGCAAACATTTTCTTTCTAAAAAATTTAACAGTTGTTATTCCTGCAACTGA
Source organism: Allygus modestus (assembly GCA_963675035.1). Lineage (NCBI taxonomy): Eukaryota > Metazoa > Arthropoda > Insecta > Hemiptera > Cicadellidae > Allygus > Allygus modestus. The sequence goes on from OY776116.1 coordinate 81,995,077, forward strand.
TGACAGAAAAAATGCATCATCGCCTCTAATACTTATTAGCTACAGCTGTTTAGCTTGTCTTTCGAAGTGTCTTTCGACACAATTATCATTGGGATGTCGTGTCAGTTTGTGTTTATGATTTTAAAAATACCCTCGTAGCAGCAAACCTGCATACTCAGCGAATTTCCAATGCATGTATATGTTTCTCACTACCACATAAAGCCACTCACAAAGTTTCATAAAAATACACAAATAAATAAGTGATATATAGCATTTTATTTATTCTCCATAAGAATAACATTCAAAGCTGAGTACGCAGGTTTGCTGCAACAATGAACACAAAATATGTGTTTTCATGCAATTATCAATATAACTTAACCAGTCAAAGCTGCATAAGTTACCAAGTTGTATTAATTTACGTTCATAATTAAGGGAGACATTACATTTTACTTTTTCTCCATAAGAATAATATGGGGGCTGAATATGCAGGTTTGCTGGGACTGCGAGGAAAATCGGCAACAAATTATTGTTTTGTGCAAATATCAATACTAGTACTAGGTGAAGCCACATGCCAAGTTTCATCAACATTCACTCATAAATAATCGAGATATCAAATTTTAATTATTCTCTATAAGGTTAAGATTGGACAACATACTGTGTTTAGCACTTTAAATATCTCTGCAACGGTTGGACGTAGAATCACAATTTAAACACCAAAATGATTGTTTTGTAGAGCTGAACTAATTGGTAAAATCAAATGTGAGGTTTACATTAAAATGAACTGAGGCAAAGCTAAAAACGTTTTTCCCATAAGATTAACATGGGAAATTTTATGAGCACGTTTTTTAGATTTTCTCCATAACCACTTAACCTAGGTTAATGATTCAAAATACCATATTATTTTTTTAAGCTCTATTAAATAGTCAAAACCAAAATTAAATATTTTAAAAATGTTATGGTGAAAAATGCAAAAACTAATTTTTGGAAAATTGTAAATCCCATAAAACCCCCTTCCCATGGTCCGATTTTTCTGGTTTTTGAACTTAAAAGTCATGAATGTCACTTTACACATTTGAGCCAAATTTCATCAAAATCAGACTTTTTTACTCAATTTATCGTGTTAACAGACACACACACATATATATATAGTTAGTTATATATATATATATATATATATATATATATATATATATATATATACGTATATATAAATTTGAACGAATAGTGTTTGTGGCATCCGGGGACCTCAAAACAAAAATTTGTCACGGTCTCGGGCTTAGCTCTTACCATGCCACCTACGGTAATAGCTTCTTCCCTAAAGGGGAAATTCGCTAATAGTCTGTACGCCGTCCAGGTCAAAACCGTTTTAGGGTACAGCTGTTTCACTTGTGTCTCCCACGGTAAAACTATAGTATAAGGTTCTCACATTCAATCTTTTTACTATTTTAATATGATGTTCCTAAGACTTAACTAGTTCTAAAAACAGCAAAATCTACTGTCGGAAAACGATATAAATACGCTAAAATTAAAAATAAAATACTTACGTTCATTCGGTGGTTTCCAATCCAGTCTATTTACAGGATATTTACAAGACAATCGGCCAGTTTATTTACATAATATTTACAGGACAGGTGGGATTTCTGGTTTATTGGAAGGAGAAATCTGGAGACAAAGGTGAAAAGATTAATACAAATTGATAACAAAACTTTAATGTGATAATTAATTGAAATGTGTACTGTTAAATGCTAAAGACTGGAAAATGACGAATACAGTGTTTCACCTTACCCAAAATACATATGATAACTGCAACCTTTCAAAGTAGAAGTGTTGCCAACCACAAAATAATTTGTTTTATGAGAGGTTACATTAGTGCACACCCCCGCTCCTGCAGGGGTAATGGGATGTTCAAGTGTAGACTCCCTAGTGCGTCAACATGTGGTGTTAACCTTTCTACGGCACAAGACCGATACAATATTAAAATAAACAAAGTGTAATAAAGTGTAGGCCCCTAATGCTAGAATTATTCTCCGTATTTTTTATTTAGAATTTAAATAAAATAACTCCTATAAAATAATCTAGGAAAATGTCACATACAGCGCTCTGCGGAGTTAGGTTAGGATGTATATTTATCATAACCTAACCTAACCTAACTCCGCAGAGCGCTGTATGGGACATTTTCCCTTTTTCGCGAAAGTTTCCCTTTTAGGGAAATTTCCCATACAGCGCTCTGCGGAGTTAGGTTAGGTTATGATAAATATACAACCTAACCTAACTCCGCAGAGCGCTGTATGGGGAATTTTTCCTTTTTCGGGAATTTTTCCCCTTTTTACCCGATATGTTAGGTTAGGTTGCCTTACCTTAGTCTTCTGACTCAGTCTCCTCACTGGATGACTGGTCTTCTGTCTGTTCATTCAAATTGTCATGATTGTACAACTGAGCAATAAGACACCACAGGTGATGGAGACGGGTTTTGTAGTCGGAAAATTTCCTCTTAAACAGGAATTTGGCGATATGGCCATGAAAATGATGTTTTGTGTTACCATATCTAGGAAATTTTGACCGCACATCCCTCCACATCCGCTCGATATTTTGGGTGTGGGCACCAGTCTCAGGGTCAATAAAATTATAACTATGGTTTACTGTGAGGTGTTGAAAACCTTCGGTTTGCAGACAGTTGTACGTGCGCCAACAGTCGCTGATTACGGTAGTTCCTGGTAATATATATTTTTTAATAATCGGAAGAAGGGAAATCGGAAGCAGGTTGCATGGCCTCTAGTTGCTACCCGTACTATAACAATTTTTTTGGTTTCCCTTTCAATCCCGCCAAAAATCTAATTTCCATCAATTCTCCTACCCCTATTGTATTTTCTCTTTCCTATTTTGGCTTCGTCAATCTCTACCGTTTTTCCAGGTCCCCCAATTGCTTGATTGTTTTTACAGAAAAAATGAAAACAGACTTCCCTTAAATAGTTTGACCAATCCACGATTGTATTTGCCGAAACTTCAAGTTCATTTTCCAGGACAGTTTGACGTGGGGGAGGTAAAAAGCACCAATAAGCGGTTAGCAAAAAGATTTTTTCAATACTTAGTTTTGATTTGGAAAACCACGTTCCTTGAAACTGTGAAATCTTTTTTTTACATTGAACAGATATTTTTTTCTGTGTACATTAACAATTGTTTTCCTCTTATGGCAGTTGAATTGATTGGTTTCCTCATTCAACACCAAATCATTTCCACATTCTGGACACACTTTCCTTTTTGGAATCACATCGTGGTCGTAAAGAAATTTTAAGATATTACCTCTTTGAGTAGATTGGATGATCGTACTTTGTAACGTATTCTCACAATTTTCACAAATTCGCCAAGGATTCGCACCTTCACACTCAGCCATTTTTTAATCACTAATAGCAGTTAATTATTAACAATGAAAAGTATGTTTCTGGTTACTATTTAATAGCCAATTAATTGAGCAATTTTGTGTTTTTATTACTTCAACTATGTAAAAGAGATAATATACGGGAATATACTTCATTGATGTAATCTATTATTAGTGAATTTCCTTTGGAAAGTGAACTATTAGCATGACCCGCACGGTGAAACTTAAGCCCGGGACCACCATAGAAGTTCCTAACGTGACCCCCTGAACACGTTTTGGGGGGTCGTTCGAAATTTTATATATATATGTATATATATATATATATATATATATATATATATATATATATATATGTGTATGCACTCTAGCGGTCACATTTTTTGTCCGATTTACTTCAAATTTGGTAGGGACGTTCCTTTTTATAATCTGTTGGACAAGTTCGTTGGGCAAAACAATCGGAAAACTCTAAACCCATTTTTTGGGGATTAATCTTTCAAATTTCGAGTTTTTGGGCCCAAAAAGGGTCAGAAAAGCCCCAGATGTAAAATTAATGCATTTAAAAAGATGGGAATTAGAGAGGCGAAAGTTTTAAGCCCTCTCTCGTCATTCTAGCATAAATATTTACCGAGTTATTAAAGAAAATGTGTATCGGCTAAACACAGTACGTTGTCTTATGGGGGTTTTACACTAGAAAAGCCTGTTATTCCTTTGTTAAAGTACTTTTATTATCCCCAGCAACCTCACGCCTACTTTCAAGCCTGTCTGGACCTTCTCCTAACCTTATAATGCGCAAAATTGTATTCCCAGCTTTGCAAGTAAATGAAACCAGGAGTATCAGAACAGCCAAAAAATCAATGTTTTCAGATTTCAATAAAAATTGGACAAATGTATGTTTTTACACTGATTTAGAGTTTTAAAAGTTGTTATGTGGAAATTCACTTCCCTCACGTCAGCGTGCTGCGTGCGAACTCGTTATAATTTACTTATGAACATGGGATTTACAATAATTATAACATTCCTGTTTATTTATATTTGTTATCGATTATTTGCATATCAGTTTTTACTTTCCTCATGTTGGTACAACTGATTCTAGTCATTTCGTTTTCATGTTGTCTGCCATAGTCCATTTCGTCATCGTTGTTTAAACATGTTTTGCTTAAAAATTCAACTAAAAATGTGTCGTTAATTTTGTCTTAATAATATTTAGAAAAGGTTTAGTTTGATAGTATTTACAAGTACAATTGGCGAGTAAGTTCCTTTCTGTAAATAGTTCTTTATTCAAATTAGTTGGTTTGAATTTACATTAAGTTCACAGGGTTCCCACACCGGTTCCACAGTTGGACTGTGCTATTTTATTTTTAATTTTAGCGTATTTATATCGTTTTCCGACAGTTGATTTTGCTGTTTTTAGAACTAGTTAAGTCTTGGGAACATCAAATTAAAATAGTAAAAAGATTGAAAGTGAGAACCTTATACTATAGTTTTACCGTCTCCCACTAACAGGTAAAGTACATACAATTGGGGGAGTTAAACTAAAATCAAATACTTGTAGTAGTTACAGAATAGCTGTTATAAAATTTCTTAAGCATTGGATAATCACCTTTTATTTTCTGAAAATGTCAAAACTTCCTGAATTAGGTTGTCTCCTGGGCTGAACAGGAACATAGCAGGAGCGCCAGTCTGTGGGTGTCTGAGCTGAACCACATCAGGTGTCCCGCTGCCTTGGTATCCTTCGGGAACTTCAAAGGCCTCTCCTATAAGTTAACATAAAAACTGTTTTGTAACACATCTTAATATTCTCTCTGATAACGTTATTGCAATTGCATAGGCTAGTTTCACCTAGTGCTACTGTGTAGCCTTCCCTACAATAAATTTAATCCATGAAGTTGGGATAAAATAACAGTATTGTACAGATTAAATTGATGGTATACATAGGTTAGTAAAATAAAAATTACCTAACAGCAATACAACAGCAGACATATTTCCAAAAGGACTAAGAAAACAAGTATTTCTCTTATAGCATACCATTTAGCTTCAGGTTTTTATATAGTAGTTTTCTTAAATAACAGTAGTAATTTATAACTACAGTAATAGTGTGAAGAAATAATACATTTTTAACAACTAATTCAAAATTTAAAATCGGAAAATATTACTCTGATCACAAAATATGTAGACAAAATTTACTAGACCTAACACTTGATTCTCATTAAGTATACATTTTTCACTAGGCCTACCTTTAAGTAAAAACACCCAGTTGTTTGAAGATTGAGGATTAGTGGGTTTCACGCATTTCTTCGGGGATGCTTTGACTCTAGGCATTGTAAATAGTATAACTATTAAATATCTACTTTAATCCATTAACTTGTTTTGACATTAATCGAACCAAACAGCAAATTGCGGAAGAAGCAAACAACATCGACACACAACAAACAGGCTGTCAACAGCAGAACGCAATACGGCGGCAGGGCAATAAACAGGTTTGCCAACAATTTTACATGTAGAATAGAGGTTTGATCTTTTATAATTATGTTAAGATTTACCTTTCAGTTTGTATACAAAACCAAATTTCCCGACGGTATATAGTTAAATAAATACTGATATACTGATTAATACAATTCCCTTGTTAAATTAGGGGTTTTGCGGTTACTCCCTCCATACGTACTGGTAATAAAATTCAATAAATAAGGCAAAGAAAAATATGTTTCACTGCTATGATAGATTGAAAATCACATTTTCTCCTGCAGACTCCAGAAGCAGTCTCTGTACTATTCTCAATATTTTTCCAAAATCGCTTAAAATATTAAAACCGCCCATCTTAAACAGAAAAATTCACTAAATAGCCTCCTCCAGCGATACCTGTTACCTGTTACCTCCGAAGTCCGTCCCGAGAACCACAGTGGAATGGAACCCGTCAAACAGTAAAAAAAAAACTTCAGCGGCCGTAAACCTTAGCCAATCAGGTTGGGGTAGTGTCAGGAATGGGAAAAGAGAGATCCAGGATGGGACAGAGAAGCAATCTGGAAAAATGTGCAACTGAGGTCAGAAATCTGGCAAACTGTAGAAGCAATATTCTAGAAATGAAGTTTCAGTTCTTTCTTGAATTTTTTAATGTCCATAATTTTTGAATGCGTGAAGGAAGCTGTGAAAAATATTTAATGCCTGCGTAGCTCGGTTTTGTTTCAAACAACTTTAATTTATGTTGAACAGATGGATTTACTCTATGATTTCTGGTGAAATAATTATGTTGGTGGGGCTGTATCAGATTATTCGATTTAAAATACATAATAATTTAAAAACTAAAAGAGAAGGTACGATTACAATTATTTGCACTTCAATGAATTTTTCTTTACACGAGTCTCTGGGCTTAAGCCTAGACATAAATCTTATTGCTTTTTTTGTAAAAAAAATGCGATTCAAGTTTAATTTACTAGACAGGCCCCAAAGCAATATAGAATACCTAAGATGGCTTTCAATTAAACTAAAATCAACTAATTTATATACTGATAAATTATTACAAACAGCCAGATTTCTTAACACAAAGATATTAGAAGCTAAGATCGAAGCTAATTTGTCCACGTGGTCAGACCACGTAAGACTATCGTCCAACCTCACTCCCAAGTAATCAACAAAGGAAGATTGTTCCAGGACCTCATAATCCAAGATCTCTGAAGGTGAAGCTATGCATGCATTCCCCCCATGCATTTTCTACACTAGGAGAGTAGAACTGTTTTTTTTTCACCAGTCTCAAAAGTGAAATTAACTGCTGCTTGCTGTGTCCTATTACTGAGATAAATTGCACTTTCAAATTATGCTCTGTTAAAACCAATGATAACACACATCAGAACACATCCTTAGAAAAGCAATGTAATGAAAGTGCGTTATCCAAAAAGTGGTTGAAACAAATAATACAACACTCTGTCAACATACGTGCCTCGTATAAGTCAGTGACTTATTTATTCATCAGCCATGCCCAGACCATACCTTAAAATATACAACATTATTATATTTTCCCCCGTTCCAAGTTTGCAGTTTACGAACAGTGTAGTACATTTAATGATATTTTGATCTACAAATTCCTTGGTTCGCATTGATTGCAGTTGCTAAATTCACAGTGTTTATTGGTGTAAATAGTAGCATGTATATTGATCACTGTATAAGACGCTGACGCAACTAGGGCGTATTTAAAGGCGGATATGAATGAATGATGAGTTTAGAATGGGCTTATTTAGAATGGTTTAACCGTGGAATTAATCGTATGTGCTATGGGACCTCAACGAAAGTAAAAGAATTGATTAATCATAATCACTTCCATTATATGTATATGTATGTAGGGAAATCACACACGATTGGTTGGTATTGACCTGCCAGGCCAAATTAAATTAATTATTCCCTCTTCCCTCCCCTCTCTCTTTAGCCTTTTAGCTTCAGCTATCCGGCTGATTTTTTGTTTTGTAAACGTCATAGACATAGTTTCACGGTTATCAAAAACTATGAAAATCTATTATTAAAAGTATTTATTTATTTTTGTATCACTAAATATATATATTTATGAGTTTACCAAAGTTGAATTAATTAAGCTTAATAACTCTTATGATTTTTTATTTTTCTTAGGTGTAGAAAATATAAAAATTATAATGTTTTGTTTATTGTTCTAAGGTTGATAGCCTATGATAAACAACCTTCTATTATTTTGAAGTAAGTCATCCACAATGATGGGGTTTTCGTATGAAAAACGCTATTTAAAACGTCCAAGATTGGGACCACCAGATGTTTACCCTCAAGAACCAAGACAGAAAGAGGTAAATATGGTTATTATTATGTTCCATCTTGGTCATAATTCAATTTGTGCCAATGAAACTTTGTGGCCTAGGCTTGGTTTTCAATGTAGGTCATCTTTTTTTATGCTTAGTATATGGCCTAAGCTATATTGTTTTCACCAGTCTAGAAGGAGCTCGTAATCTATGATAATCAAGTTACAACCTAATTCATCCTAGGTACCTAAGTTATGGACCATAATCTTAACATTAAATTACTTAACTAGGACTGTGCTATTTATAATCTCTATATACGATCTTGAGCTGCCTGGTATGGTGCTGAGATTTGCTGAAGATACCACCATCTGTTCCTATGGCCTAAACCCTGCATTGGCGCTTGAGGAGGCTGACGTGTTATTTAGAGCTGCTAAGTCATGTTTTATGGCCAATAAATTTCAACTTAATGAAGAGAAGACCCAGAGGCTGATGTGTACTCTCAGCCCTTCGTATGAGCAGGATGTCATAAGCGTCACCCTTCTTGGCTTTACTATCGATCCAAAATTAATCTGGGCTAACCATATTGAAGGAGTCTGTAAATGTCTAGGTAGAGCTGTCTACCTTCTGAGGAAACTAACTCGCTTGGTCAGTAAGCCTTATTTATACTGATGGTGTATCATGCACTCTTTCATAGTATTTTAAGTTACGGTTTACTGCTCTGGGGGCATCCATCAACTTGTAAAGAGGTCCTTAAGCTGCAGAAGAAGGCAGTTAGAACCATAACATTCAGCAAATGTTCAGACCACTGTAAGCCACTTTTTGTCAATACAGGAGTTTTAACCTTCTATAGCCACTTCGTCTATCCTAGTTTAGTCCATGTCAGTACCAACCTGCGCAGAATTTCTCTACTCGTAGCACGTGTCATAGCCATAGGACCAGGCACCGACTGGACATTGATATCCCATACTGTAGGCTGTTGGAAGACCAGAGACTGGTCCTCGACACTTGCCTTAAAGACCTTCAGTCGATTGCCAGATACATTGAAGAGTTTTAGTATTAACAAGTTTAAAGTCACCTTGAAAAGAAGAATTGGCTCAAGACGAAGCCCTTTTACAACTTTCAGGAATTTTTGAAGACAACTTGTTAGGTATGGTCTAACTCATCCACTACCATAAGTTAGTTGAACCTTTTTCCATCCACAGAAGTTTTGTATAGGCAATAGTATATTTAGTATTTATTGATTTGACACAACCAATCCGGCTCTGCTGGTTTCCCGTGAAGAGGAAGGTAATTTCAGACCTATGTCCTACCTGGTCTTTGTGACGGTTTAAGTCGTAGTCCTTAGTCTATGTTGGCTCTTGGCTCAGGTACAGTATGATACCGGTAGGTGTTCACAAAAAATATAAAATATCAGATTATATCCTGATTGATACACCGATAACCATATTCCCATATGGGCCTAGTTTAAATTAACATAAAATTTGATTAAATAACCTAAACTAACTCTGCAGAGCACTGTTTTTGTCATGGTTTAGTTGCTTTCATTTTGTTTTAGCGAATTTTCCCTACAGGGAAGAAGCTATTACTGTAGGTGGCATGGTAAGATTTAAGCCCGAGACCATGATAACTTTTCGTTTTGAGGTCCCCAGATGCCAAAAACACTATTCGTTCAAATTTATATATACGTATATTTATAACACCCCCGTCGCAGCAAACCTGCATACTAAGCAAATTTCCAATACATGTAAATGTTTCTTACTACCACATAAAGCCATTTACCAAGTTTCATCAAAATACATTTATAAATTTAAGCGATACATAGCAATTTATTTATTCTCCATAAGAATAATATTAGGGCTGAGTATGCAGGTTTGCTGCAACAAGAAATATAATAAATGTGTTTTTATGCATTCATCAATATAGATCAACCAGGTGAAGCTATGAACTAAGTTTTAATCATTTATGTTCATAATCAAGAGAGATATAAAACTTTACTTATTTTCTATAACAATAACATTAGGGCTGAGTATGCCGGTTTGCTGCTATGGGGACAATCAACGAAAAATAATGTTTTGTGCGAATATCAATATACACCAGTACTAGTTGAAGCCACATACCAAGTTTCATCAATACACATTCATAAATAATTGAGATATAAAATTTTAATTAACTTATTCTCTATAAGGATAACATTGGACAACGTACTGTGTTTAGCACTTTGAATATCTCTGCAACAGTTGGACGTACAACAACAATTAAAACACCAACATGATTGTTTTGTAGAGCTGAACTGAGGTAAAATAAAATGTGAAGTTTTTAGTAAAATTATCTGAAAAAAATCCAAAAACCTTTTTCCCACGAGATTAACATAAAATTTTATGGACGCGTTTTTTTACTTTTCTCTACAACCACATAAGAACCTAAGTTAATGCTACAAAATACCACATTATTTGTTTTTTAACCCTTTGAGTGTTAAGCTTCTGATAGGAGTAGTTGAATCCGTGATGTTTTGTTGATTTTTTTAATATATTGAACGCCTGAACAGTTAAAATTAATAAAAACGTGCTTCCGCTGGACACACACAGTAAAGGATAGGTAAAAAGTAGCAAAACACCTGATCAGATGTGCAACTCACAAACAATCCAGCCATCCCGTCAGCTTGGACCCGAGCCGTCCACCGTTTGCTTAAGGTCCGCCCTCCCCTTCAACTCTGCCACAGACAGGTGAACTCTCCATGAGTTGCACATAAAAACCACCGACTGTGACGGGATTCGAACCCTCGATCCAAGTGTTACCCCCGGCCGGGAAGGTAACGCCTTAGACCGCACAGCCACTGGTCAGGCTAGCAGCTGCAGTGGATCAGTTGGTATTATAGAGACTAGGCGCTGGACGAGGTAGTTCAATTCGTATCTACCAGGTTTCACCACATGTCAGACTCAGACTGCAGACTGAGCGCCTAACGGTACAATCGCTTATGAAGCAGTAACAGTGTTTATTGATAACAGATTCAAAAGACGATATATCGGGCCATAGCACTGAAAGGGTTAAGCTCTATAAGATGGCTATAACCAAAATTAAGTGTTTTTAAAATTTTAGGGGGAAAAATTCAAAAAACTGATTTTTGGAAAATTTAAAACCCCCTTCCCATAGTCTGATCGATCTGGTTTTCGAACATCAAGTCATAAATGTTTCTCTACACATTTGTGCCAAATTTCATCAAAATCGGACGTTTCTTTCAAAATTTATCGCGGTAACGGACACACACACACACACACACACACACACACACACACACACACACACACACACACACACACACACACACACACACACACACACACACACACGCACGTACTCACGCACGCACGCACACACACACACACACACACACACACACACACACACACACACACACACACACACACATACACAAATATATAAATTTTAACAAATAGTGTTTCTGGCATCTGGGGACCTCAAAACAAAAAGTTATCATGGTCTTGGGCTTAAGTCTTACCATGCCACCTACGGTAATAGCTTCTTCCCTATAGGGGAAATTCGCTAAAATGGCCTAAGCGTACGAAACATATCAGTCTAAAATAAATACCCCCGTAGCAGCAAACCTGCGTACTCAGCGAATTTCCAATGCATATATATGTTTCTTAATACCACATAAAGCCAAATACCAAGTTTCATTAATATACATTAATAAATAAATGATTTATGACATTTTAATTATTCTCCATAAGAATAACATGGCGGCTGAGTATACAGGTTTGCTGAAGCAAGGAACACAAAAAATGGGGTTTTATAGAAATATCAATATAACTCATTTAGGTAAAGCCACAAAACAAATTTCATTAATTTATTTTCATAATTAAGGGAGATAACATGTTACTTATTCTCCATAAGAATAACATGGGGCTGAGTACACAGTTTTGCCACTACGGGAGCCCTTGGCAAAAAATTTTTTGAGCAAATATCAATGGTCCATAACCAGATGAAGCCGTAAATCAAGTTTCGTCGGTATACCTTCATAAATAAGCGAGATATACAATTTTTCTTTTCCTCCATAAGAATAACATTGTACAACGTACTGTGTTTAGCACTTTCAATATCTCGGTAACCAATTGACGTAGAGAAATGATCAAAATACCAAATTGTGTGTTTTTTTAAGCTGAATCCAATGGAAAAACTAAAATTTGACTATTTCCAACATTATATATAAAAAATTCGAAAAACCCATTTTTGGGGTACAAAACCCCCCCAAAATACCCCTTCGATAGAGCGATCTGGCTGGTTTTCGAACTTAAAGTCATAAATGTTGCTTTACACGTTTATACCAAATTTCATCGAAATCGGATAATTTTTACGAGAGTTATCGTGCTCACGGACACACACACACATATATATATATATATATATATATATACAGTTTCGAACGAATGGTGTTTTTGGGGTCTGGGAACCTCAAAACGAAAAGTCATCATGGTCCCGGGCCTAGGTCTTGCCATGCTGACTACGGTAATAGCTTCTTCCCTATAGGGGAAATTCGCTAAAACATTTTTAAACAAAAAGGGTTCTTTGTTAAATTACGAAAATACATCTAATAATATTAGTAGCCCTAATCAACCAATATAACATAATATAAATTTATATATATAAATGTATGTTTTTGTGTCCGTTACCTCGATAACCTTTGAAAGAAACACCCGATTTTGATGAAATTTGGCACACATGTGTAGAGTAGCAGTTATGACTTTAAGTTCGATAACCAGATCGGTCGGACTATAGGAGGGGGGTTTACAATTTTCCTAAAATCAGTTTTTTGCAATGTTTACCCCCCAATGTTAAATACCCCTGTCGCAGCAAACCTGCGTACTCAGCGAATTTCCAATGCATAATATGTCTTAGGTAAAGCCACAAAACAAATTTCATAAAGCCGTAAACCAAGTTTTATAAAAATATATTCACATATAAGCGATATATATACAGTTTCAATTATTCTCTATAAGAACAACATTGGTGATGAGTATGTAGGTTTGCTGAAACAAGGTACACAAACAATTGGTTTTTATGCACATATAAATAGAATTTAACTAGGCGAAGCCACATACCAAGTTTCATCAATATTTAATCATGAATAAGCGCTGTATAACATTTTAATTATTCTCCATAAGAATAACATGGGGCTGAGTTAGCAGGTTTGCTGAAACAAGGAAAAACAGGTTTTTATGCAAATATCAATTTAACTCAACAAGGTGAAGCCACACACCAAGTTTTATTAATTTATGTTCATAATTAAGGGATTCATTACATTTTACTTATTCTCTATAAGAATAACATGGGGGCTGAGTTACGGGGATAATGAACATGTGGGGTTTGCTGCTACGGGGATAATCAACAAATACCACCGTAGCAGCAAACCTGCATACTCAGCGAATTTCCAATGAATATATAACATAACACATTAACACTTAACAGGATTCATAAGAAATATATTCACAAACAAGCGATTGTATTTTTGAAACTCATAATAGCGATGGATTAGAATTTATTTTTTGATTTATTTGGACTTTAACTATCGCTTCTAGTGTTTAAAAACTACACTACGTTTCGGGAGGTAAGGAAACTCCTCCCGTTATCAAGTGAACCCTACTTACATCTAAATATCAAATCCTTATACCTAACTACCTAAATTTTTTTGGATTTTTTAATTATTTTTCTTCTACATTTTAAAATGTAGTTAGGTGTAAGGATTTGATATTTAGATGTAAGTAGGGTTCATTTGGTAACGGGAGGAGTTTCCTTACCTCCCGAAACGTAGTGTAGTTTTTAAACACTAGAAGCGATAGGTAAAGTCCAAATAAATCAAAAAATAAACAAGCGATATTAAAAATATTAATTATTCTCCATAATAATAACATTGGGGATGAGTACGCAGGTTTGCTGCAACAAGGAACACAAAATAATGGGTTTTTATACAAATATCATTAGAACTCATCTAAGTAAAGTCACATACCAAGTTTCATTCATATACATTTATAAGTAAACGATATATAACAGTTTAATTATTCTCCATAAGAATAACCTGGGGACCGATTACCTAGGTTTGCTGCTACGGGAACAATACGGAAAAATTTTGTATTTTGTACAACCAACGATAAACCCCAACCAGATGAAGCCATATACCAAATTTCGTCAGTTTATGTTCATAAATAAGCGAGATATACAATTTTTCTTTTTCTTCATAAGAATAACATTGGACAACGTACTGTGTTTAGCACTTTCAATATCTCAGGAACCAATTGACGTAGAGCAATGATAAAAATACCAAATTGTTTTTTTTTTATGCTGAATTAAATGGTAAAAATTAAAATTTGATTTAAATAAAAATAACATGTGGAAACCCCCAAAAAAAACATTTTTGGGGTACAAAACCCTCCTTTGGATGGTGCATTGCGATTCGTCTGGTTTTCGAACTCGTTCAAATAAATGGTGCTTTACACATTTGTACCAAATTTCATTAAGATCGGACCTTTTTACGAGAGTTATCGTGCTTACGGGGACATATATATATAAAAATTTGAACGAATGGTGTTTTTGGCATCTGGGGACCTCAAAATGAAAAGTTATCATGGCCTCGGGCTTAAGACTTACTATGAGACCTACGGTAATAGCTTCTTCCCTATAGGGGAAATTCGCTAAAAAAAACACATTACTTATCTTCTTTGTTGCAGCAAACCTGCGTCCTCAATCCTAATGTTATTATTATGGAGAATAAATAAAATGTTATATATCACTTGTTTATGAATGTATTTTTATGAAACTTGGTAATTGGCTTTATGTAGTAGTGAGACATATATATATATGTGCATTGGAAATTTGCTGAGTATGCAGGTTTGCTGCGACGGGGGTATTTGATATTCTCACCTATAATATCAGTGGATCGTAATGGTCGATATTTTATGTTCGATTGTTTTGGTGGACGCTTATCGTACTGCACCCTTTGGCTCTTGATTGGTTTACAAATAATGGTTTATTTTTAAATATAACAACTGGAACAGGACTGAAAATGTACTTAACCTTAATTTTGTTTCTAACATCCAATCTTGGATGAAATATACTAAGTTAATTTGATAGCCCACTTAAAGTAGACAAATCTGCTGGTTCCCAAGACTGTTGGTTGGTAAAGAGGCCCAGTCCAGCTTTAGGAGGTTATGCTGGGAGGTAGGGTGGGGAAACCAAATTCATAAACTGGAGGGGTAACTTGCTCTAGGGCAGGGCTCTGCATCCTGTGTAGGATAAGAAACCTATGGTTGGGCAGTCTTCCCTAATAAAATGGTTTATTTTGGCGCTTTTAAACAACAAATTTCATATTCAGTAGGCCTACTTAATTCTATGGGGGTCGTAAAGGGGAACTTTGATATTCTAAAACCAGAAAAGAGCTGTTAGGACAATCTTAAAACACTACCTGGTCAACTTGTTTCTCTAATGAGGAGGGGGGATCTTTCAAGGCAGGGGGAAAATTACACTGTTTGACCAATCCACAAATTGTAGTAGGCCCTCTATTTTTTTTATCAAATGATAACTTATTTTAGACGATTCTATCGCTTCTTAATTATAGCTTAAAATTTAAAATAGATGGACCTTTAATAAAATTGGTGCTAGCAGTTATTGTTGTTGCATTTGTTGTGTAGCACAGTAAAGGTACGTGTGTAAATGCATTCCCCTACATAAAAAAAATCTGTATTTGCTAGGGTCCTGGGAAGCAGAGCTAGGGTAGAATCCGGGGTAGTACTTGGGATGGTGGCTTGGATCCTAGATCTGAGCTTAGATTTGATGATAGCTCTGATACTAGATCCATGCCGGTATACTAGTGGGGATGGCAGCCAAGATACTCGCCTTTTATTATTTTAATCAGGTGGTTGGAAAAATGTTTATTAGCCTAGCCTAAATCAAATAATGATAAAAACTTCTGAATGTTTAATTTTTGTAAATTGCAAGTTTTAACATAATATACTATTAAGTTAGTTTCCATTTTTCTATTTTTAATTTAGGTATTTTGTTTAAATTTTATAATTTTATACAGTAGACTCTCGGAAATATGGGCTATTGTGGCGGACAGCCAGTCCGAATTTGGAAAAATCTGGATTTCCCGAAAGAGGGCATGTATCATCAGTTCTGCCTTTATAGTGAACAATTATGATAATATGCGTTTAAGTTTATGTGCTAATATAACAGTGAGCTTCAAGAAGAAATGTATAAACACTCCATAATACAGTAGAACCTCATTAATCTGTCACCTACGTGATGCTACTAAAGAGAGCATGGTCAGAACACAAAAAAGGTCGTATTATCAGAGGAACACATTTAGTGCATGAAAATATTATATAAAACTGTAGTTTAAACAGAAAATATTGAAATTAATCATTTGTAAAGATTAAGTATAACACGTAAACTATAAATAAAGTACTGTATATAGGCCACTGGTATTAAAAAGTTTCACCGGTCCACTTGTTTTTTGTTTGTTTTTCTTTTAGGTTGTAATTTAGGTATTGTTTGCTAGTTATTGTTACGTTTTATTAGATTAAGTAAAAATAAGAATATAGGCTACACTTTACATTGTAGATCACAATATAACGTATATTATACTGTGAAATAACCAGTTTTTGATTTGACATTGTCAGTGATAAGTCATCGACAGGAGAGTACCTGAACGGAGCAGCGCTCTGAATATGTAAACAATAACAAACACCGATAATGGCACGGTTGGCTAAGTGAGGTCGGGTTAGTGCGTCTGACGATGCAAACTAGGGCCTACATGACATTTGTGTAATGCAGGAGAATTGCGTGAAAACTGAAGGCACTAAACTGTAAAGTTCCGTTTTAATTGCAACAACAAATTTAAAAAAAATTCAAGATCATTGGTCCGGATAAGTGCGACCCGGATTTCTGAGAGTCTACTGTTAAATGTCTGGATCTACTGATGAAAATTAACCGTTTGCACTCAAAAGTTTTTAAAAACTGATTAAAATTATTTTCTGAAATAGCCTAATTTACTTTAAAAGTAAATAATTATGGTGTTCTGGTAAGATAGCCTAGATATAACGTTGGTCTGCTCTTACCCTATTCTTTTTTTTATTACCGTGCCCACCATAAAATAAATATATAGGCCCTAACATAACATTATGCAGCATTAAAGTCAATTGTAAAACATAATCCTAAGCTATATAATTTGTTGCAGGTAAGTTAGATATATTTTCCAAACAAAGCACAATATTTAGGTAAATTTGTCTTTACAAAATTGAATATAACCTGTAAGTATTATTTTCAAAAACCATCCAATGATTTAATTTATATTAATACTAGCTGCCATCGTACCCGGTTTCACCCGGGAATGAAACCTATGGTGTGTTCTCTACATTCTGTGGTTAACCCGTGGAACTGCTAAGAAACACGGTCACTTGTTTGCATTCTCATCAGCATAAAACAGAAGTAAATGTCCATAATAACAACACAGGATTGGAAATTTGATTCCCCGTGGGGCGGAGCCCTATGGGAATTTCTTAAAATCCTTTCTTAGTGGTTACCTACTTTATGGAAAGAGTACATGTGCCAAATGTCGTAGTTGTAGGGGTAGAGATTTGGACTGGGGGATGATCAGTTTTTCGTATTTATAAATTGTCAATAAGAATAACACAGGATTGAAACTTTGACTCCTTGTGGGGAGGAGTCTTATGTAAATTTCTTAAAACCCTTTCTTAGTGGTTACCTACGTCATGGAAAGAGTACACTTGCCAAATTTTGTGATTGTATGGGTAGAAGTTTGGCCTGGGGAATGATCGGTTTGAGAGCCATGTATTGCTCCAAAAATTCATATTTCCGATTAGCATTACTCTGAAAATATTTTCGGAACAGTGCATTTAAGTGCATTTCGGACAAATGGCCGGTTTTCGGAGTACATAAAGAGCCAATTTATTGTAAATCCTGAAAAAGTAAGTTATGCTTAAATGCAGATGTTTAAAATTTGAAAATATCCGGTAAAACATCAGATGAATTGGAAATATCAGCATTCATGGAATTAGAAAACATAAAACAATTCCTACAAACAAATCGTCTTTGTCTAAATATTTCAAAAACAAATTTTATGTCATTCTCAGCTGAATGCAATAAAAATAAACCTCAACCAAATTTAACAATTGATTCAACATCAATATAACAAATTTCCCAGACGAAGTTTTTGCGTCTGCACGTAGATGAGCATTTAAATTGGAATTTCCACATAGAAAAATTGTTAAAACTACTCAATTCAGG
The DNA here is from genome assembly GCA_963675035.1 of Allygus modestus. Taxonomy (NCBI): domain Eukaryota; kingdom Metazoa; phylum Arthropoda; class Insecta; order Hemiptera; family Cicadellidae; genus Allygus; species Allygus modestus. The sequence goes on from OY776116.1 coordinate 82,013,500, forward strand.
ACCGTATGCATTGAAAAGGATGTCTTACTTATGTAATTTAGATGTTCTTAAAAAATATATTTTTCCCATATTCATTCCCACATATGGTATTGCACTATATGGTGCTACTTCTAAGCATAATTTAAATAAAATATTAATAGGACAAAAAAGAGCTATAAGAAGTATGTCGCATAAAAAATTTGATGAATCAGCGAAATTACATTTTAGAGATCTTAATATTCTAACAGTTTATGAAGCATTCATTTTTGAAACAATATGTATTGCGAGAGAACAAAAGATAATAACCGAAGAGTCTTTTGACATGCATTGTTACAATACTAGGTACAAAAGAGATATTGTAACCTCACGCCATAAAAACAAACTAGAATTCTGTAAGAAAAAACAACTTATACAGGATTGTTGGTTTTTAGAAAATTGCCAAACAGCATAAAGGATCTATCAGACACTAAATTATTTAAAGTGCAATTAAAATAATTCCTAATAGATAAGCCTCTTTATACTAGAGAAGTAGTTTACCTGATAATTTGTAACCTTTAGGTAGGGCCTTGACTAATTGAAATTATGTCATTAGAATTTTGTTTTAATATATCAAATGTTAAGTAGTTTTTAATATTTATTTTGTTCCATTATTAATTTAGCCTAAGTTTTGACACTATTTTTTGTACTGTTAAGCATATATTGATGAAATAAAGATTATTTGAATGATTGATTGATGACGTCTAGTCAAAACCACCTCCTTTATTTACATCCAGTAACAATCACATACAGTAACCTTAAAAAGATAACACTTAAAATTATGTGCTTTTTGCAGGATGAATTGACTACTGTAAACGTGAAGCATGGGTTTACAATTGTTCCTCAGTTACCAGATGAATTCGGCACTGCTCGGAATTGCAATATAACTGCACAAAAGGTAATAAAGTATCTTTTGAATGATTGGTAAGATTAAAAAATCAGAAGGCCCAACACACTTGGCTTAGTAGATTATTTAAACTTGACTTAATTCCTTACTAAGGGGATTCCTCTCTGATATTTTTGCACTAAGCCAAGTATATAAGAAACGATCAAGATCTTCAAGGTAAGGTTTTCCAATAGGTGTTTAGACCACGTAACATTCTACAGCTTGACAGCTATCTTATAAGTTGTTTGCTTTGATAAATTTAAAACTACAAAAAAAACAAATAAAGAAAACAACTTGTAAGATAGCTGTAGAATGTTACGTAGTCAATATACTATCAATAGACTAACATATCTATATCAATATCAAGTACCTGGGGGGCCGAACTTTGCTCGGGAAGGCCAGTCAGTTTGTTTAGATGGCTGGATTTCACCACTTCCTCCAGCTGATTATGCATTTTTAAGGTCACTCCAGTTGTTATTTATAGCTAAATGTCCCTTTGAACTATTTCGGATATGACCACTCCCCATATATACAATCTTCACTCAACAGTTTTAATCACTTCTCTCAGGAAACCACATGTTAGCAATTTATAAACAACACGAGTATTACTTTGACCAGCTGGTTCTCTGGTTGATTATAAACAGCTATTACAATTCTTTTGATTTTAAACTCCATAAGCCCGGTGATAATTTTTTAAACTTTTCATTTTTGTTTTTTACATTATTTCTTTGATTTTTCCTGGGGTTCAGACCTATCTAGAACTTATTTTTATCCCAGAAATTAGTTATTTCAAACATTTGAAGGAAATCGTTTGTGCCATTTTTGAGATAGAGTTGGAAGAAAGCAAGCAAGCACTGACGCACGCAAACCTTACTCATATTAGAGTATAGGATATATATTTATTCAATTTCTGTTTAACTCCTTCTATCTCAGGATTTTGCTGGCTTGAGAGAACCTTGTTTTTGCTTATCAAATCCTAAGACATAGGATAACTTAGACTTTTACTGATTTTCCAATTTTATTTTTTCTCTGGACGGACTTTAACATCTTACTGTGCTAAATCAGTATTTAGTTGATCAACAATTTACATTAGTATAACAATATATATTTAACTACCTGGCATGGATAAGTTATGAATATTTGCCTAATCCAACATAATGAACATAAAATTAACTGTTTCCAAATTGTTCTTGGATGTAGGTTGGACAATACTTCAATGCAATCTTAGGAAAGAAAGAAGAGTTGAATACCTTGCCTGATCCTGGCAGGAAAAGGCAGCAGATCAATCCTAAAGACAACTTTTGGCCAGCTACTAACAGATCAAAAGCGGCAATCGAAGCATGGTTCAAAGACTTGGCCGGAAGCAAGCCCTTATTGAGCTTGTCTAAAAAGGTATGTAGATTATAAACTGTGAATATAAAAGGCCTGTCAGGCACTTTATTTCTTTATTTTATGTTACAGTTTTTGGAATACATAATTTACTAAAGTATTTTCTTTGTGTAACAGTATTATTATTGAGTTATTATGCTTTAAATAGGACTATTTATACAAAAATAAAGTCTAATATATAACAATTCATCTTAGCCTCTGGATTGTGTAAATGTATACACATATTGCTGTCTTACCTTAGCAATCCTAGTTTTCTATTTTGATTCTAAAATCGATTTCGGATCCGAAGATCCAACAGTTGGAATCCAGGAAGGACGAAGTTTATTTGAAGTATTCATTCAGGGGATTTTGTTGATGGTGTATTTATATAAAATTGATGTACGCGACACTTAAAACACCTAACACAAACTTAAAACATACATTTACAACACAAACCATGTTTAAACATTGGGCCTTCGTGGGTTAACATCACTTTCACTGGAACACGTTATCAACCAGTTGTCGATAACGTGCTACCGTGAAAGTGAGTTCAATCGCAGCCATAATCCCAATACTGTACTGTAAAAAAAGTTCAAGTCGATCATACGTTTCCATAGTTAGCAAGTGTTGGATCTTGGGACCTATTTTTGGTAGACTTTTTTAAACTGTCGTTTGAGTTTTATAATTTTTAGTGTTTAATAAGACAATATCAGGTGTAACCGCCCTTTTAGCTATCCGACCCAGGGCTCGGTCCATGGAGGGCGGTTAAGCCTACTGGTCTACTGTATTCATATTCTCAAGAATACACTCTTCACCTCTAGTGGAATTAGCCATTCAAGGAGTCAAAAGAAAACCTCTTTAGAGAAAATAAACATAATAGAGATTGATTTAACAGTCATGTGAGGGTACTAATAAGTAGGACACATGGCCGCAAACTCCACTTTAAACGAACAGTTAATTTGGAAATGACAGCCAGTTTGAGTTTGCATTAGAATATAATAATTGCCAATACTTTGAAATGCTATAATTTCTGACTCATATCTCCTTTCAGAATCATGTTTGCCACAATGTACAACACTAGTTAATGCAATTTACACACTTCCCGAATGTAAATCTGGAATGCGGCTCAAATTCATATTTAACAGTTGAATTAAAACATTTTTCTTTGCAGGCCCCCAATTTCAACAAGAAGGAAGAGATATTCCCACTGCTATGTGAGTATCAAGTGCCTATGATGCGGGCTGCGTGGTTTATCAAGCTGAGTTCCGCATACACTGTGGCGATATCCGAAGCGAAGATAAAGAAACGTCAGATGCCCGATCCTACGCAAGGTTGGTTGTATTTTTAAAAAATGTGGCATTGAGTACATTCATTATCAATATTTTCTTACTGTCTTGAATCTAACCTAATAATGTAAAGGTAATAAACTTTATATTTTCCACAGAGTGTTGCTGGCGGAAAAGTTTAAGTGCCTCAAAGAACACTCCTCCCACCACCCCTCCTACCCCTCCTCTCCACTCCAACCAGAACCTCCCTCCTTCCAGTTCTTCGTCTCCTTCTGTAAACTCTTACAAAAATGGTAATATTTTGGAATTTCAAGTTTAATTTTGACATTGCCTGGTTTTGAAATACATTATAAAGTTTAGAGTTTTAGTTTTTAATAATTATTAGCTAGTTATAAACAAAAGAATGTACATAACAAAAATTACCCTTTTCAGTACTTTTGAAGATTGAGATAACATTTAGAAAAGAGTTAATTTTGGTTCGATTTAAACATTTTGCATTGAAAATTGACAGTAATTTATTCCATAAATCGTTAACTTTTGTGTTAAAATTAGTGGTCAAATTACAGATCGTAATGGGGTTTTACCATTGGCATAATCTGATCATTGTCTTAAAAGTCAGTCACTTCTTATGATAACTGACGGGTCACATGACTAACTAATCTAATGTACATGATGTGTATTGTGTAAATCAAAACATTTTGATGTGATATGATGTTTATTTGGAATAGAAATGGGTAAAACAGAAACTAAAATATTTTGCAAAAATTTACAGCTGGATTAAAAGTTTAAAATGCCAAAATTTATCTGTGAGTTTGGAACAAATATTTCTGCTATAGACAGGTAATTGTAACATCTCCAATTACATATTCAAATTAAGTTATTTTTGCCAAAAGAGGTGGCATAATTTCACAAATATTTAATAAAATAGTTATATCTGTGATAATTTTTCAACTGGGTTATATAATTATAATGGTTGTATAAATCCGATGTGTATTTTTAAGAATTTAGTACCTACATAAAACAATAGTCTTAAAGTAAAATTTATACTAACAAATGTGGTTGGGAAATTCACATCAAAAATTTGGTAGACCCGCTGAGTAGCCTCAAAATTCATATTACCTCCTTATCATCTGAGGTGTTTGGGACTTCGATAATCTAAGTCCCAAGGACCTTGTTTAGTCAAGCACATACTTTAGAACATTTTAAGTTAGATTATATTCTAAACAATAAAAGTAACCATAAAACTGTTGAAGTAAATAACTCTAATTTCTTATGTTGGATTTTACAATTGCAGAGTGGACTGGAACCCTGTTGAAGTTTATGAAGGATCAGCTATGTAAGCCTTTGACCGATTACTACACTACCACCACAACCACCACAATGAATGATGAGCAGAAGTTGTCTCTGAGACAGTGGCAGTACTGCGCCAACCTGGTCAAACATATGTATCAAGTATGTAAATTCACGCAGTATTACTCATTTTACAGTCATTAATTCTCAAAACTGTCTACATTGTCTTTATTAAGGCAAGTTTATGTGTTGAATTTTAAATGTGTTATAACTTTGGGTTCTACCTTTTTACTGACACAGGAGAAAAGATTGGACTTTAGATCTTCTCTTAACATTAACTAAATGTAGAAAATTCAATGTAAATTCATTTGTAGAGGATATTTATTGCATTTTTTATCATGAGTAGATAAAGAAATGTTTCAAATAAATAATGGTGTAAGTCACTTCAGCAGGAATCATTGGATTTTTCAGGACATACGATTTGTTTTTCATACAGTTTCTTTGCTAAATCCATCATGCTCCTATAAGAATATTTTGCTGTGCAAATGCTGGAACTGAATAATTATGAGGTATAAATCAATAGCTGTGGCCTAACCTAACCTAGCTAATTGACACATTCCACTGTTATTTTATATATCTTGAGCAAACCTCTTTTGTCATTTTCTAATACTTGAATGTTTAGCGACTGAAAAAAAATTCAAATGTCAGGACATAACAAATTTTTCCGAAAATTGAAAAACAAGTTTTCAAATTTGTGAAACAGATTTTTATTGATGAATAATGAAAGATAACAAAGGACTGTTTATTGATTCCGGATCTAAAATTGCTCATTGAAATCATTTTATTAGGCAATTTAAAAATTTGGCTTTTATTGTTTTAAAAGTAACATAAAAATGCTTGTTTTAAGTCTTTTTTTTAATGCCTGAAAGTTGTAGTAAAAACAGCTTGCAAATCTGAAAAAAGTCAGGGAATTTTACAATGAGTATTTAATTGGTCCCTGTATACAAATATGATAAGTTGATATAAATGTTTACTCAACTTTCTCTTCTGATAATGCCTATACAACTAATACCCCTCCCACTCTCCCTGTTCACCAGGAAGGTCTGCTGGAACGCCAGGAGACGCTGCAGTGGATCCTCGAGTTGCTCGAACGTCCGCTGAGGTCCACGTCGTCGTCCGAGGACGGACTGTTCCGCCTGTTCCTGCCACTGGCTCTACAGTACATGGAGGAGTTTGTACAGTCCGAGCTGCTTTCCCGCAAACTGTCGTACCTGTGCGCACGCAAGGTAGGTACAACTCTGTTATGAAAGAGAAATCTGTGTGTTAAATCAAAGCTATTACTTAGGTTGAATACCTAGTGTGTTATTCTTAAGAATACATCAAAGGTAATTCAGTAATAATGAAAAGACCTGTGGGATGGTATTTAGTGTTTTTCATAGACAGAGATTGTCACCTCAGATACAAATTTTGTCAAATCAGTGAACATTAAGTTAGCACAAAGCCTCCTCTAGAAATTGTATGAAAGTATCTATGTGGCTCTCATTGGTTCCTGCACTTCAGAAAGGTCACTTGTTAAAAGAAAAACATTGGGCTCCCAATAAATTGATATAGTTATTAAAACACTGACCATGACTGTAATCAGTAAGGATTTGTAAGGGGTGTTTTAAACTATTGGCTTTCCAACTTTCTGTTGTCGCTGACCTCCAGGAGTTTCTATTATTTTGGTGTAATTAATTATGTTGAGGATTCTTCATTGATATGAAACTGTTCAAGTGTCACCTGACCTACTTTTTTGTTTAAAACTAATTTCTCCAGTACAAAATATACAATAAAACAAGTGATTTTACACTATTACACCTATTAAATGTACAAGCGAGACATTTACACCAAATGCAATAATACTCAAAATAACAACAATACTGGTTTATTTATATTTCCAATATCGCAAATCAAGTTAAGTAAGTCAACCTAAAACGCGAAACTGTTGTAAAGATAACAAAAATTGTCAGAGAGACAAATATTATCTTAAAAGTTAAAAATTTTTCTAATCTATTGGAAAAACACAAAACTACAAGTATTGACACATTACAGAGTATTAATGCCCAGGAATGATCTCGAAGCTTAACAAAAATATTTTGTCAAAGTAGGCCATTAGGTCAGTCGTCAATATCCACTGCTTTCTTACATTATATCTTTATTCCAAAGGTATCTCAGCTGTGCAGCGGGGAACCTCAGAGCGGTGGTGGGGTCTCCCCTAACTCCCCCGCCATCCACAACACCCCCACCAGCGGGGGCAACAACCAAGGCTCGTCCGGCCAGCAGCAGGTGAATAACAGGTGAGCAATTGTGAGAGGATCGCATGACTGTGGGGAATAATACTTTCTTATTTTGTAAAGTCACATATATTTGGCTTGATAGTATTATCGCTTTCATCGGTTTTGTTAGGCTGATCTATTGGCCTTCTATAAATTATGTAACACTCTAATGAGAATTGGAGGAGTTCAGTTGTTGTGATATATATTGTTGAAACTAGAGAGGCTGAGTCTTGGCTTAAATTACGTATCACAAAACAACATTAGTTTTTTAAATTTTGGTAAATAGTTGAATTCAAAAGCTTAATTAGAACCACTCCTTGACCACATATTATTTGGTAACAATTTTGAGAGGCGAGGGTGGGAAAGCAGAGTTAGTGTTAAACAAATTGCATGGTCAGACCATACCAAGTGGTCCTTGGTTGCTTGGCCATCTTTGAAAGAAACAAATATTTTTACAGTGTTTGGGGTGTAAATTAGAAAGTTGAGAAGTGGACGAAGGACAGCATTTTATTTAGGAATCTGACAAAAAACCGTTGAGGAATTAAAAGTCTAAATATTGTGGATCTATAACTTAAGAACAATACAAATAAAGAATAAACAAGAGTCACTAAGTGTTCTTTCAATTATAGTTCAAGGAAATATTCAGATCACCAACCTTCTTACATCTTCGTGCTTGGCTGGAAATAGGGTGAACTCATAGTTTTTTCATTACTTCATTTTTGATTGGGTATCCATGGTTGATTTTCATGTTGACTATTATGTTCCGTAGTCTTCTTGTCTTCGTGATTACATTTTTAAAGGTTTGCGAATCCACATTATAATGAATTTTGAAAAAGTACAAAACTATTACTTAGTTGTATATTTTAATTAATTGAGAGTGAATGAAGGATAAAAATAAAAACAGATGGTAGATTAATTAAATATTTTTACAACATGTGGTATTAGAAAATTCGTAAGTAAAGTCAGTTGAATAATTGAGGTAGGAAACATTAATGTATATAAGGCAAAAATGGAGTATGGAAAAGAAAACATAGATAAAAGATATAAGTGGAATAAACTGGGAAATGAAAAGGGGACTAGTGTTGTGCCCAGTCTAGTCACTGTTAATACCTTGAACTAAACTAAACAGTGTGAGAAGTACAAAACTAATCTTATTTTATTTTCAAACCTAACTGTTTGCAGATAGCGGCCAACATTGTTAGTTGGTGCACGATAATTGCGGCTTTTGTAGACACTTGCAGAAAACGTTTTATTCTCTGGATTGGTTAACCATTTCCAGACGGTTAGGTTAAAAAAATTAGTTTTGTACCTCTCACACTTAGCGGAAAGAATATAAACATATTATTTTCTTAACAAAATGTCAAGCAACCAAATAATTCTTTTCTGGACTGTTTAAAATGGATTGACCCTGGTAATATTTTTATGAATTTTTAGGGCTGGGATCTAAAACCCCCTGACCTTTTGCGTTTTAAGGTAATTCCTTTACTCTTAAAATTCATTGTGATAAAGCTTAAAAAATGTAATTTATAAAAGTATAAAAATAATTCATAGTTAAAATAAATTATTTATATAATCTAGTTTTTAACAGTTTAAATTTCGTTTTTTGTTTGTTGGCCAGCCTGGTGGCGGTACAGGGTGGAGTCAGTGCTGCCAACACGCTCACAGTGATGTTCAACGAGTACCTGAGCTGTCCCCACCATCGAGACTTGATACTCGGACTGAGTGCTATCATTCAGGTTTGTTATGATGTGTTTTCTCTGAGCATATTTAATCAAATGTGGTTGAGTCAGATCTTTGAGTCTGACGTTCAACAGTTACAGAGCCACTGATAGAAAAAACTGCGGATCTTTGTTCCCAGGGCATTGATTAAAATGTAAGTTTCTGTGGATGCAATACATCGTCTGCAATCTTTCACAGTGTTTGTTACATTAAACTTTAAACAAAAACACTAAGAAGAGTAATTTTTTCAGAACAGTTCAATTGCCTGGGTGCTGTGTTACTCCACAGTTGGCAACTATTCTCAGTAGTATAAAACGAATGTCTTTAAACAAATATTAAACTCCCATATCTTATCAAGAAGGATCCTGGTGGCTACAGCCATTTGGACAGGAAGTGAGAGAGTCTAGTTCTGTCTGCCCGTGACAGGTTGTCACCCTGGAGTGCCCCACTGCCCTGGTGTGGAACTGTATCGGGGAAGGCAAATCCACGTCAGTGTTGAACGGCTCGGCGCTGGACCACCTCCCGTGCTCCCCGGCCGCTCTGCCCATGCCCCAGCGGACTACCAACCCTCACGTCAGGTGGGTTCCGGCACCAGTCGGTCTTTTACAGTGGTTTACGTATTTTTTTAAAATTTTTGTTAATAAATAGGTTGGCGACTTATTTGACGTTACTTCGCCTCTCCACTGGCCTCTTTGTGTGACATGTAACTTATCTGACAATCAAAGGGTGAGCTGTTACAGTACTGCTCAATACTGCTCAAACCCCAAACAAATTTGAATACAAAACTTGTCTAAACAAATATTAGAACCTTCATAATCCACATTTTACATATCTTAAATCAAACAAAGAGCTGAACTGCCTACTGAAGACATTTAGCTTGTAGAAATAATTCAATGGGTAAGGAAGTGCTTCAAAGAGACAAATCACTTGCGTGTCATTTTAAGGGATGTAGTTATTCAGTATCCTTAAGTCCTCTGACATTTTTGAAGGATCTTACCGACCATGATTCTAAGATGCTGCTTGATTTTGACTTTTCAAACATGACGTCATTATATGTCTTTTTTCCTGCATTACAATTTTGATTCTGATTGCAGATGTGAAGAGACCATTAATTATATTAAATAACTGATTTTGCTTACACCTGGTCAGTGTAATATTTTATTAGCTCTAGAGAAAAGATTGATCAATTGGTTTTATCATAGAAATTACATATTGACAGTATCAAGCTAATCGGAACTATATTTCTAAATAGCTTAGCCAATATTTGTATTTTGCCATGCTGCTTGCCGTGGCCTTACCCGCATAGACTTAAACAAAGGATTTGTAACACACAATGTTTACCCTATATCCTTAACCCATTGAGGTAGTAATTTTATTCTATTTGTAGTAGCCTATAACGGGAATTGATTGGTGCTGCACTCTAGTAGCAAAATATGTAACTAATGACCGCGGGCGTCTACGGTTCTATCCGCTAGGGGCGCGGACTGACTGAAAACACTTAATATCGCCGCCAGGCCTTTGGTCGTGTTAGCTGAGTTGGCTACGTCGTGGAAACACCTTGGCCAGGTGGCGATACGATGTTCGTGGGTTCGATTCCCGCACACGACCAAAACTGACCAGTTGTGCAACTCTCAATGAGTTAACCAGTCTGTGGCAACGTTGGTAGGAGGGCCCAAGTAAAATAAACGGTGGCAGGCTTGCTTGGAAGTTGACGGGATCGGTTAATTCTTTGAGACTTGCACATGGTCAACACTGATTTTGCTAATTTTTACTTATGTCTACTGTGTGTGTGCCAATGCGACTCTCTAAACTGAAAGAAAACAATATTTTAATTAAAATATGCCATTAATCCATTTAAAAACACCAATTTTATACTCCAATTCACACGTTAATAAAATTGCAAGTAAGGAACGAGACCTGCTCGTATGTCTACGCCAATGGGTTAAGTTTACACACCATCCTTCATCATCATATGATTTTAAAGTTTAAAAACAAACTTAAAATACTTGCAGTGGCTGCTAATCTTTTTGAAAATTAAATTAAAATTTGAACAAAATTTACACCCTAAATTGAAATTCCGTGCTACTAAGGTACTTAAAATGACCTTTATTTCAAAAAAGGAATCATTAAAATCTATCGTGTTGTTGTCTCGGAACCTTTCTTTCTGTAAAAAAATCCCAAGTTTCTTTTAATATGTTAAAATCTAATATAGGCCTACCTAACATTGTTTTGAAAGCTTTCATTAAAAACTGAATTGTCAACAATGTCATGAAAAATAAATGGATCCATGATTATAAATTTATCCTAGCAAATTAGGCAACCGTTGTTCAGAAACCATATGTTTAACTGGCTTGTAGTCTTATGACATCCTTTGTTGTAGGAACCAGTTGAAGGTTGGGGAGGAGTTGATAAAACAACGCAGTCAAGCCGCGGAAGGGCGCTGGTCATGTGACAAGTGGCAACAGTCGTCTGCTGGTATGTTAGTTGAGGTTTGGTGACGATTTTAATTAAGGCGATAACAAACAAATCAGGATCCAAGCATTAGGATTACACGGTTTCACTTCTTACTAATGTTTACATAAGATGGAGCAAGTATATACAATTTTCGTCAAAGTCAACAAATTTTTGTCTGCGCTTTTTCAGTCTCAAATCAATATTTGATAAGAAAAATAAATAAAAAGAGTCAAATAGGTTACGTTAAATTAAAGTGGAGAACTCGCTGTGGACACATAAGTTACAACATAGGTTCAGTTTTTTAATGTTTCAACACTAAGCTTATGTCTTGATCACATTTAGAAAGGAAGGCAGAGTGTTTCTTTAAGCTTTGTGAAGAACACCCCCTTTTTATCCGTGACCAAAATATAGTGTAAATTTATAAAAAAAAATTCCTGAATTGTGATTTTTGTGTGTTCTTAGCTGGTTTATACTGTAAATTCTCCTTGTAATTTCTTCCCAATCATTTAATCATTATTTTTAATTACTATAACCATTTTTATCAATTATACACTCAACAGTCTATCAAGTGTTGTTTGTGTGTGTGATAATAATTTAATAACTTAAATTACTATTTCTTTTTATTTAGTTAAAAATTCCTATCCAAATTATTTTGCAGGGCTTTTAATGACAACTGAAAAGCTTAGAGTTATTCATTCAGTTTGTGTTGAACCCATAAATATAGGTAGGTTTCAAACTAGGATTTGTGTTTTAATAAAGATGCCATCCTCTCGTACAATTGTCATTATTAAACAAGAACTTATCCATCCTTCTTCGTCTGATGTTGTAATCTTTTACTTGTGTCTTTGTTACTCAACAGCACATCTTCCTGAGATTAAACATATTTAATAAACATTGCACATGTGTTGTAGGGGTGACTACAGTAAAGGTGTTGAACGCATTGGACGCGCTAGACCGTCACAGCTTCGAGAGAGTGGACGCAAGCAACTCCCTCGACACACTCTACGCCAAGATATTCCCAGCCGCCAACAGCTCCAAGGACAAGGATAACAACCAGGAAGAGACGAGGGTGCAATATGTACGTGTTCCTTGGCACTTTACTATATGGTTAAAAATTCTTTGTTTACAACAACAGGTAGTTCCAGCACACCATGCTACAGTAAGACCTTTAAATTGTAATTTATTGTACAGAAAGTGATTGTACAGTTAAGAATTGTTTGTTTACAACAATCGATAGTTTCAGTAATATAAAACATAATTCTAAAAGCTGAAGCAGACTATGATGTATATGTTGGTAATCTAAATAACAACAAATTTATTTCCTCAGAAGTTCCTTAAATAAAGTTAGTTTTTTATCTTTGAAATTTCAGCCATATTAACAAGTTAATTTCAGTTTTGATTGAATTAAAAGAGACTGGTGACATCTAGTACTGTTTATATATAAAACCTAGTGGATATTTAGTATGAATTTTGATCTGTTTCAAAATAAGTAAAATAAATACTAATCAATTATTTTGCGCATGTTACAGTCAGTATCCCAGGACAAGGCAGTTGTAGACATTTTGTGTCAGTGGGCAGTCAGCGGGATGAGGTAAATAACAAATACATTCAGAGATGTCTTTGTAAGCCCTCTCAAGCTTACCATATAGTGGTGAACTTGATGTGAACAGACAAAGTCACATCACAAGAAAAGTTTTGATATTTCACATCTCTATCTTGGTCACATGATAGTCACTTCTTTTTTCTCTCTGTGATGTGATCAATACATAAGAGTCGAAATATTAAAACTTTGCCTGTGTTGTGACTTGTGTGTGTCCAAAGTAAGGAATTTAAATTTGATTAGGTTGAATAGTTGTTTTTACCAAATCACCAAACAGCATTAATTGACAAAACTTTATTTTGTAGTGGTATCAGACTGTATAATCAGACTGTATAATTAGACCAACCTCACCACTTTAAAATCATTCACCAAATAGATACCGGTAACTGTAAACATATTCTTTACTTAAATACTTTTTTAAGTGAATGCGGTATAACTAAATGTGCTATTGCTCCTAATATTTATTTGTTTGCATCTGCAATTTAAATTGTAACATTATTTTGACAATTTACCTGTCTAAGGGGAATTCCCTGTCATGATGTAATGTGATGTACTTAATAAATAATAAATTGCCCAGCTCTAGCGGAAAGGAGGTTGAAGAACCTCGAAAAGGTCCTTTTGAGGCTGGGGAAAGTTGGAGAGATGGATATCCATAAGCTGATAGGTCTCTGTAGAAGCCTTAAGTCCTTAAGAAAGTTGAAACGGTGTTAGAAAAGACCTTTTAAGTCAAATTGGCTCTGGATAGCTATACTAACCCTGAAAGGGAAAAAACAAATTTGAAGAAACTGTCTTCACTAAGTATCATACGAATTGTATTCCCGCAGGTACGGAGAGCACAGAGCCATGGCCGTCGCCAAGCTACTGGAGAAGCGCCAGGCGGAGGTGACGAGTGGGGCGAGCAATGGGGAGTCGGACACGGGGGACGACAAAGACTCGACGGCCTCGGTGCCCTCGGGACTGCCAGTGTTCCAGACGCTGCTGATGCGGTTCCTGGATCATGATGCCCCTGTGCTGGGTACGTGCGTGCGTTGAGTGGTTGGTGTTTCCTCGAAAATGTAGTATTAACAAACCTGTACCCGTTAGCGAGAAACGAGGGGGTTTTTAAATGCCCCACGAATTTGTTCTGACTACATCCTACATTATTTTATTATATGTTGAAAACTTGTATAAAAACATGGTTCACATTTTCCGTAAAGTCAGGGAGTTTGAAAAAGGTCAGGGAAAAAATGGAAAACTTCAATAGTCCGGGAAAATGTTTAGGCCTAATATTTTATACAAGTCGGGGAAAAGTTTAGATTTAATCGTAAACGCAAAGCACTAATGTGTAACAATAAAAACTTATTAGATTTTTGTTAAATCAGTTTTTATGGTTCAAAGGAAGGTGAACCATAAAACTGGTAAAACCATAGAACTAGTAATCCAACAAATGTATTGGGAACAACAAACTGTAAACATTAAAATTAACAAGAGAGCGCAGACAGATATAGGGAAGATGGAGGCCTATACAAAATATTTTTTTAAATAATTACTTATTATGAAAAAGTGTGCATTCTAATCGTGAAACAGGGATAATTAACTTTTTTGTTAGATAAAGTTAGGGAAAATTACATTTTTTGGAGAGGGAAAGTCATGGAAATCATTAACTAAATATAAGTGCGAACCATGAAAAAACAAACACTACTGCCTTAAGATAAATTAATCAATTTGGACTAACGTTTTCCCTTTCTAACACCCAGATGAGAACCCCAGCCAAGCCAACCGCACCATGTTCACCAACCTGGTCCACCTGTTCGCCGAGCTGATACGCCACGACGTGTTCTCCCACGACGCGTACATGTGCACGCTCATATCACGGGGCGACCTCAACGTGGCCAACCCTCCGGGTAAATATGGTTGATAATGTATCGTAGTTTATCTTCTGAAAAACAGTATTACTTGTAATCAATTGAAGATGGATTTGCTTGTATTGTAATGACACCGGATTAATCACTAGTTTAACTAGCTAACTTTTTATTCTAGGTATATCCTCCATTATCATAACTATAACTTGTAGATTAAGCATTACAACTTTCTTCTATGAACATTAAGAACTATGTTATAGTGTTTGTGGAGTTAAAGAAGCCCGGCTTTTTGTTCATATGATTTTTTTCAACATGAGAAACCATACTTGTAATGTAGTTTTAATTATTAACCCTTGCAAGAGGTTTTTATTTCACCATAATTATATTTTCATTCAAAAACATGTTTTCATTTTATTTATAAAAATCTCCAAAAGTTTTATTTTATCATAGTTGTCTAGACTGTTGTGTACTCAGCGGTTTGTTATCATTCTTTTTTATAAGAAATGTTTTTCACCAAGTCTGTTGTTCTTTCATGAAAATTAAAAATATTATTTAAGCACCCTTAAAAATATATTATTATATTATTTACTCAAGCATATTTTTCTTTTTCTCTGTAACTGTAAAAGCACCGGTGTAGCTTATGCATTATGTCTATTAGGAAATTTTTCAAACAAAAATTAATGTGATGCCACACTCATTCTGGAAAAGTTAATGAAGGCCATGAGTTTTGAACTTAGGGCACCTTGTTTCATGAACTACGCTGTAGTAAAACAAGTTAGGTTAGTCTAGTATACAAGAAAATATTCTTTACATAACCTATCTTTACGCTGTCATCTCGATCAACGCATTCTATTCCAGCCGGGGGCACGACACCGCACCCGGCCAGCAACAAGCCAGCCACGACTCCGATGGATGACGACTCCGGGCTGTTTGACATCAAGCCCAAGATGGAGCCTCCGAGCCGGGCGATGGACTACGACGACAGCAAGATAGACGACGACTTGGACAAGCTGCTGCAGCACATCAAGGAGGAGCAGCAGAACTCTATGGTGAGTGCGGCCGGGACGGCCTGGTATGTAACTGTCAAAAGGAGACATTTGCTAATAAGGGGCCAAGTGCTACTCAATACAAACAAGTTTTGTACATTTCTAGTAGGTATGTAAGTGTTTAAAAAGAACCTTTCGTAAGGTTTTTACAGAAGTATCCAAAAGTGCTGCGTCATCTATGACCACATACTGTGTGTGTATATAATTACATTCACACTGGGGTTCTTGCAGAAGACAGAAGTATTATATAGCTCAATTCCGCTCGTACTGAGGCGCGCCCATACAGAAATGTTAAGATGCTCATTGGGCTTTTGGAATGGACGCTCAACATTTTCATTTGATTCCAACTTCTGGACTTTTGAAAAAGATAAAGAACGTTGGGTGATCCATTCCTCCATGATGGCATAGTTTGTGCACCTCCACATTTGAATCAATATTTCTGATTTACTCAAATGCCGTTCCAGCTACCCGTGATAACAAATGCGTGCGGGATGAAAACAGCAAAATGAGGCTCTTGAGTCATGAACATACCAGACAGAAAGAAGAAAACTTGTTTTTACCTTAAGTCTTTTTTGGTGAAATCTAAAACTCTTAAAGGCATTATGCATTTTGTAATGTTACAGGATGCTCCTGACTCTCCCAAAGACGACCCAGGCAGTCTTGTCCCCGGGAGCATCAACAATGTCAACGCCCTGGAGACTGAAGCTGGCGCCTCTACTGATGTCAAAGGAAGGCCCTCCCGGCACCTGTTGTACACCACACACTTCCCTCTGCCTCAGGTTTGTGAGGGTTTATATACAGTTCGGGTCACAGTGCTTGGCATCTGGTTAGCGTATGCTCTGGAATGACTTTTCACCTCTATTTGGCTTTGTACCGTTAGTGTAGGGGCCATACACGTATTACGTAACACATTTTTTTGTCATTTCAGACCCCTCCCCTCTCCCCTGTAACACACTATAACCCTTGACCATACTCCCCCACACCCCACCCCAAATGTGTTACATAACTCAATTGTAGTAAGTAGGCTTTAAAACAGCTTAAACCTTTTAAACATCGTTTTATTAGCAATTTAGAACATGGATTTCAATGAATCGTTCATTTTTAAATGACTTTCTTTTAACCACTTTTTTTAATAACTTATTTCGAAGCAAAATAAATACAAACAATGACTGTTTTTTCAGCTACGTCACAAATTCAATTTATTACTAATACAAATACAAAACAACTAAAAAACATAAAGATGTGGGTGTAATTACATAATACTGTGTCAAGTCATGATTTTACACTCTAAAACAACTCAAAACATAGATGAAAAGCAATACAGAACTTACTCAAAACACGTTATGTATTTATTTTTACTTTAACTGTTCTTAAGTAGTATGACGGAACTAACTGTAACCTTGATTTAGATATCAATTAGATTATTTTTTAAATTTTTAAATATTTTACAGTACAGTATTAATAGATATAGGAGTGCGCCAGCTCTCAGGGTTAGTATCTGTGAGTTACGTAACGTTGATCCAAACTCCCCTCTCCCCCACATAACGCTACGCCATACCCCCTTCCCTCCTTAAGTGCGTTACGTAATATGTGAATGACCCCTTACAGTCTACTTTTGTCAACAGAAAGCATATATCACTTATATAATTTTAAAACATTTGTTTTGGTTGTTTTGTTAATGTCTACTTTTATTTACGATAAATTTTAGTAGATTCTCACCTTTCCCAGGTGCCAAAAACCGTGAACCGAGCTGTATGACTAATTTCCTTATTTGAGTCTGGAGACTGGGTTTGTTCAGGAATTTTTAAGAGAAAGATTAATTCAACTAATTCAAAATGAGCTAGGGCTTCCATCCAATTATTTGAGATTTTCTTGTACATTTGAGTCTTATCAAATTACACATTTTGATAGAAATGCAGAAAAGGTTAAAATTTCCAGGATCATTTAAAATTGCTATAGTCAAGTCCTAATTTGTGCAGTACTATATCCTGTGCTGCAGAAGTGTCACAGATCTAGCCAGACCCCCCCCTCTATCTTTGGGCTTTCATTAACGTGTGATGCCCTGGTCATATTATTTGTCACAGTACCACAGTACCACTGACCATTGTGTTTGAATTAAAGGTTTTCAAATACTTTAAAAATCAAGTTTTTGATAGAAATTGTTCAGTGCCAGTTTGATAAATACTGGCCATACATTTTAGTCTGCTGCTCATAGTATTGGTTAGAAACCACGATTAGGCAATGATATTCTATGTGGGGGGGTTGCCAAACCCTGTTAAACTATTTGAAACCATCTTCATGCTGGCAAATGCTCTCTTTGAAACTGCTTAAAACTTGAATAAATGGCAAAAGTGAGCTTAACTCAATAAATCACTACTCACACTCCTAATTTTTTTATAAACTTACATACAACTCAAAACAACAAAAAGAAAGAAGTGCTAATTAGCAGTAGTTAGTTGTGTGCACACACTCCCGTTAATTACAACTGCCATTAGCATCAGAGACTTAATTCAGCGTTGTGTTGATGGACAAAATTGAAAATATTAAGATTTTCCATAGATACTTACTAGATGAAAGCATCCGATAGCATGCAGCATGTCGTTTCTCACTACTGTGCCTCACATTAGGGGTGTGCGAGTACTCAAAACTTTGAGTTTTTGGCCGAGTATTTTAATTTTTTTTTTGTATGTATTGTGTCGAACTCGGCTCGAAGTTTTGAAAAATACTCGAAAGTTCGAGCGAGTACGCCGATTTCCAGACCATCGCTAAAGATTGTGACTGGCCAAAACGCGTCGTAACGGCCGCAAAAGACAATCTCATCACGTAAAATCGGCCGAAAATGTTGATTGCATCACGTAAAATTGGCCGAAAATGACGATTGTTAACGATTGCGTCTGGCCAAAACGCGTAGTAACGGCCGCAAAAGGCGATCGCATCACTTAAAATCGGCCGAAAATGAAGATCGCATCACCTAAAAAGCGGCCTAAAATAACGACCGGACCATTTAATTTCGGCCGTAAATCACGACAGTATACATAATATCGGCAAAAGTGGCGACTGATGCACTTAATATCGGCCGTAACTAACGATTCAGTCATCTAATATTGATTTATAAGCAATGTCTGGACCTAGTGATACTAAATAAATGATACTAAACCGGACCGTGTTTTATCAGCCAGAAACGAATGTCAAACCGAATTTTGTTTGTCAATACATAGTCCAGTTTGATTGTACTGGCCAAAACTTTGTATTGCTACTCATGTATTAGTTAGAAACCAAGTTTAGATTATCAAATCTAGGGTTGTCTTCAAATTCCATTACACTATTTGAAACTACCAACTGATGGCAAATACTCGCTCGAAAATACTCGAAACTCGAAATAATTGTCATTACTCGACTCGACTCAAAAAATCACTACTCGCACACCCTTACTACACATGAGGCCAATAAACTCTTTTGTGTCTTAACAGCTACTTACTAAGGTCATAATCAAGATTTATATTCAATGTTTGCATTGCAATGTCATGCTCAGGATGAAAGCAGCAGTCACGACTGTAACCAGCGGCACGTTCTGTTGTACGGCGTCAACAAGTTGCGAGACGAGGCGCGACACACGGTCAAGCGGATCAGCAAAGACATCTGCAAGCTGTTCAGCAAGAAGTTCAGCATAGATGTCGCTGAAGGTAAGGTTTAAAACTTTCACATATAGTCATTTGAATTTTAAAAAACAGTATCATGGCAATATTATTTTGAAAAGTTTGCATGCTATGTAGGTATTTTTGTCTTACAAATTTTTGTTTTTAAAATTTATGTTCTTCAAAAATTTGTTTTTAAATTTGATTATATCAAATTGTAATTGTCCATATTATGCAAAAAAATGTTTGCACATTAAAAAAAGTGTTGTGGTACAGAGATAAATAAAATATTTTCCTTATATTATGTAAAATATTTTCTTTTATATAGGTTTACCGTCTGATATGTGTATTACTGTGTCTTTTAATACATCCTGTAACATATATTTGTTATAACTTGATGTAGCTTTTCCCCTAAGTTATTGTTTATCAGAAAAAATATCATAAACTTGCCTAATTTTGAATCCTCCTATTTTTTCATGCCTGTGTAATTTTGTTAGAAACACATAAGCACATTAGCACATTTTCACTTTTAAAGGAAAACTGGTCAAACCCCTCAATTTGGTGTTGACATCTCAGGAATCAAATCCGTGACCCCTTGAATCAAAGTCCAAGGCGCTAATGGTTAGGCTAGCAGAAAGTCTAGAATAAAAAATATGTTGGTAAACATATTTAAAAAATATAAATGTGGTTGATGCTGAATATATCATTCCCTTAGTATATAGTCACATTTCAAAGTTGAGCTAACGTTTTTGATTGAGTATTATGTTTGTTTTTATTTTGTGTTTTCAGGTGGCAAAGTAAAGAAACATTCCCGAAATGAGTTTAACTTTGAAGCAACGACCACTCGGGTCCAAGCCCTCTCCTATTTTGACCAACATGTCGTCACTTGGCAATGCAGCGTCACTGTTTTAGAAATGATCAACACGTTCGCTTCTGGTGAGTCACTATTTGAAATTTATCTATATAAAAACTTCTCAAATTGTAAAGTCAGAGTGAAATTTAACTTGGAGAGATTATTCGTCTAAATATATTACGAAATAAGCAAGATACTCCACAAAAATTTAAGTTAAACTTTTCATTTAAATATACAAGGTGTCTCTGAACTCTCTACCAACCTTTTCAGGTATTATTCCTGGACCATAGACAAGCCAAAATATCATATTCAAAATTTTGAAAACTCAAAAGTTACTCGTATAGCCGCCATTTTGTTCTTTTCACATAGGAAATTTTAATTTGAGAACGGCTAGTTATAATTAAATGAAATTTGGCATTTAGCTTTATTCCCTAAAGACCTAATTACAGAAAAAAAATTATTTTTTTACAATAATTAATTTCAAAATGGCGGCTGCCTAAAAATTTCAAATGTAAATATCTTAAAAACCGCTCATAGTAAAAAAATTACATTAATTACGTTTTATTTAGAGAATTTAATTGCAAATCTAATGACACCATATTTACAGAAATCGGTTCATAACGGAGAAAATCCATTTTTAAGATATTGCATTCTTGTCAATACCAACTGTTATCATGTTATTATGACATCGCTGCTAGTGAGCCACGTCCATCAGCTGTTTCAAGTATAATTCCACTAAACAGCTGATTGATCAATGTATTGTTAAAATTATTACAGTTTCCTGTTACAATGCGTCTTTTTCCTGTATGTTGCTTATTGTTAATCAGTGTGCTGCTTTTTAATAGTAATCTGTGTTAACGTATTCAGTATTCATATTTATTGATAAATGGCTAATTATAGTGTTGCAGAGTATTGCGATATGCATTTTTATTATGGAGCTGCATTTGGAAATGCAAATGAAGCGAGAAGGTTGTATAGCGACTATTTCCCCAATAGACAATGTCCTGCTGCCAAAACGTTCACTGCTGTCCACAATTGTCTCCACACAACTGGTACGTTTCATGTGAGTATGGCAGATACTGGTGCTGCGAAGTCGGTGCGTACAGTTGAATTTGAGGAGGAAGTCCTTCGTAAATTTGAAGAAAACCCTCAAACAAGTACTCGAGCTGTGGGTAATGAGATGGGGGCAGGCAAAGACACCGTGTGGAGGGTACTCAATGGAGAGAATTTGTACCCATATCATCTCCAAAAGGTTCATGCCCTTGAACCTCAAGACTATCCAGGTCGGGTAGATTGTTCCAGGTGGTTCCTGCACAAACTGGCGGACGATCTAGATTTCTTGAAATCCGTTCTTTTTACAGACGAATCCAGTTTTAACCAGGATGGTATTTTCAATACCAGGAACAGCCATGTTTGGGCTCCTGAAAATCCCCACGAAACTGTTATTTCCAGCAAGTAACACCGTTTCTCAGTTAATGTTTGGGCTGGAGTTTTTGGTGATAATTTAATTGGCCCCTACATTCTCCCAAATAGGTTGAATTCCCCCACCTATCTTGTGTTCCTGAGGGAGATACTCCGAGAACTTCTGGAGAATGTCCCCTTGGCAGACTTACAGAACATGTGGCTGCAACATGATGGTGCTCCTGCACACTTTGGGCAAATTGTAAGAGATTTCCTCAACCAAAATTACAATCAGCAGTGGATTGGTCGCGGGGGACCGGTGTCGTGGCCTCCGCGATCACCTGATCTTACTCCCCTAGATTTCTACGTTTTGGGGAGAATGAAGGAACTTGTTTATTCAACACCTGTGGTAAATGAAGTGGACCTGATCGGTAGAATTGTAGAGGCAGCTGCGGTCATCCAAGAGAAAAATGAATTTGAAGCTGTCCGGCAATCCATGACATCTAGGTTCACGATGTGCAATCGACTTGGCGGTGGGCATATTGAACATCGTTTGTAAATACTGTAGAATTGTAGTCATATCTCATGTAAATAAATCCATTTGTTTTTAGCGAATTTCCCCTATAGGGAAGTTAGCGAATTTCCCCTATAGGGAAGAAGCTATTACCGTAGTCGGCATGGTAAGACCTAGGCCCGGGACCATGATAACTTTTCGTTTTGAGGTCCCCAGACCCCAAAAACACCATTCGTTCGAAACTGTATATATATATATATATATATATATATATATGTGTCCGTGAGCACGATAACTCTCGTAAAAATAATCCGATTTTGATGAAATTTGGTATAAACGTGTAAAGTAACATTTATGACTTTAAGTTCGAAAACCAGCCAGATCGCTTTATCCGAAGGGGTATTTTGGGGGGGTTTTGTACCCCAAAAATGGGTTTTTTGAATTTTTTACATATAATTTTGGAAAAAGTCAAATTTTAGTTTTTACCATTGGATTCAGCTTAAAAAAACACACAATTTGGTATTTTGATCATTTCTCTACGTCAATTGGTTACCGAGATATTGAAAGTGCTAAACACAGTACGTTGTCTAATGTTATTCTTATGGAGGAAAAGAAAAATTTTATATCTCGCTTATTTATGAACGTATACTGACAAAACTAGGTATACGGCTTCATCTGGTTGTGGACCATTGATATTTGCTCAAAAAAACAATTTTTTGCCAAAGGCTCCCGTAGCAGCAAACCTCCATACTCAGCCCCATGTTATTCTTATGGAGAATAAGTAACGTGTTATCTCCCTTAATTATGAAAATAAATTAATGAAATTTGGTACGTGGCTTTACCTAAATGAGTTATATTGATATCTGTATAAAACCCCATTTTTTGTTTTCCTTCCTTCAGCAAACCTGCATACTCAGCCGCCATGTTATTCTTATGGAGAATAATTAAAATGTCATAAATCGTTTATTTTTGAATGTATATTGATGAAACTTGGTATGTGGCTTTATGTGGTATTAAGATACATATATATGCATTGGAAATTCGCTGAGTATGCAGGTTTGCTGCTACGGGGGTATTTGTAATTTTAACGCATTTTTGATATTTTATGTTTTATTTGAAGCATTAGTGAACCCTGGGAATCGTAAGGGTATCAATCAGGTGATTGGTGCAAATGAACTTAATAACAGCTGGTTAATGTTTTAATCAGCTGTTTGGTGGAATTATACTTGTAACAGCTGATCGATGTGGCTCACTAGCAGCGATGTCACATGATAACAGTGTATATTGACAAGAATGCAATATCTTAAAAATGGATTTTCAAGATATTGACAAGAATGCAATATCTTAAAAATTGATTTTCAAGATATTGACAAGAATGCAATATCTTAAAAATGGATTTTCAAAGTACTAAACACAGTACGTTGTCCAATGTTGTCCTTATGGAGAATTAATAATATTTGATATCTCGATTATTTATGGATGTATGTTGATGAAACTTGGTATGTGGCTTCATGTAGTATTGGTATATTGATATTTGCATAAAAAATTGATTTTTTGTTGATTATTTCCGTAGCAGCAAACCTGCGTACTCAGCCCCCATGTTATTCTTATGGAGAATAACTAGAATGTTATATAGCGCTTATTTATGATTGAATATTGATGAAACTTGGTATGTGGCTTCGCCTGGTTAAATTCTATTTATATTTGCATACAAAACAATTGTTTGTGTTCCTTGTTTCAGCAAACCTACGTACTCATTACCAATGTTATTCTAATGGAGAATAATTAAAATCGCTTATATGTGAATATATTTTTATGAAACTTGGTATGCGGCTTTATGTGGTATTAAGACATATATTATGCATTGGAAATTCGCTGAGTACGCAGGTTTGCTGCGACGGGGGTATTTTTACTATGAGCGGTTTTTAAGATATTTATGTTTGAAATTTTTAGGCAGCCGCCATTTTGAAAATAATTATTGTAAAAAAATAATTTTTTTTCTGTAATTAGGTCTTTAGAGAATAAAGCTAAATACCAAATTTAATTTAATTATTACTAGCCGTTCTCGAATTAAAATTTCCTATGTGAAAAAAACAAAATGGCGGCTGTACAAGTAACTTGAGTTTTCGAGATTTTGAATATGATATTTTGGCTTGTCTGTGGTCCAGGAATAATACTTGAAAAGGTTGATAGAGAGTTCAGAGACACCCTGTATATTATTATTTAATTTTTCAGCTTCTGTTTGGTTTGTGTATCTAGTTTATTATTAGTCTTTTTATTTAAAACTTTATTAAACTTATTGTTATTCTTGATCTGTTATCAGGTAATTCCAACTACTTGCCGGTCCAAGAGCATGTGGCGTTTTTGTTTGATTTGATGGAGCTGGCTCTCAATATTGATGGTCTCATAGATGTTTGTATACAGGTAAATTATCTTAAGTAGAAATTTATACAAGTTTACACTTAAAAAGAAAATATATTACTGTTATGATGTCATTTGTGTGATAGGCCGGTCAGTTTGTCATGTTAAGATACATGAATATGGGCTTACAATGGATTTGAATTGCAAGCATTTTCGAGTTATTTAAGCCTTTTATTAAGGGATATGGGATATCATAGACCAGGCAAATTAGCTTGAGCAATGGAAACAATTCCAAATAGGCTGATTTTTGGTGTACACGTTATTATGACCCTTGTAAACAAAACTACAAAGGTCCCAAAAAGTCCAGGCCTGGCAACGGCCGCCATCTTGAAACTATCATTTCCGGGTCCACGTTTTTCTTCACATTTACTTAATTTACGGCAAAATCATGCAAGTTACGAAAAAGGTGCACAGGACCTTTTTTTTGTAGAGGATAAAATTTCAAATAAAATCAGTATACATACAATAACAGTATAATGGAACCAACCAGCGGTATTTAGTTTTCCCGAATTTCTACTTTTTGCAGCTTTGTTGATTTTGCCGTGTTATCTATGGTTTTGCTAAGCCCTTAATCTAATTTCTGTGATATCAAGAGCTATTTTGATTAATATAATAATTTACTATTCGTAGTGCAAGTTTAGATATACTTTTAGGTTTTAAAATAAGAGTTCTAGACTTGTAAAAGACAATCTCTGTAGAATGGGAAATCATTGGCTTTTAGCCTCGCCCAAACAAGTCAAGCCTGCACGTTGCATTGCGCAAGCCTTTATCTAGGCAGGAACAGCTCTTCCTAATGATGCTTTGGCGTTTTTAGTTGTAATGTGAACTATATAGTTATTTAAAGAATACAAATTATGTACATAGTCAGTCAGATCAAACATCGAGCAAGTATAACAGGAGAACGGTTTAGTCTAAAATCACCCGGTAAAAGTCCTTTTCCCAAAATTGCACATTGGAAATAAATTAAAAATATTCTTATCATAATCTATGTTCAGGCTGTTCTAAAACTAAAGGTCATGGGGTCAAATTTCAAAATTTTCTTATTTGTATCCATTAGGGGTGTGCGAGTAGTGATTTTTTAAATCGAGTCGAGTAGTGTCAATTATTTTCGAGTTTCGAGTATTTTCGAGCGAGTAGTTGCCATCAGTTGGTAGTTTAAAATAGTGTGATGGGATTTGGATACCATCCTAGATTTGATCATCTAAAACATGGTTTCTAACTAATATATGAGTAGCAATACAAAGTTTTGGCCAGTACAATCAAACTGACAAACGTATTGACAAACAAAACACGGTGTGACATTCATCTCCAGCCGATGAAACAGGGCCCGGTTGTCATTTGGCCAATTTCACCTGGTCCAGACATCGCTTACAATCAATATTAAATAACGAAATCGTTAGTTACGGCCGAAATGACGCGCTCCGATCGTCATTTTCGGCCGATTTTACGCGATGCGATCGCCTTTTGCGGCCGTTACTACGCGTTTTGGCCGGTCACAATCGTTCGCAGTCGTCATTTTCGGCCGATTTTTCGTGATGCGATCGTCTTTTGCTGCCGTTACTGAGCGTTTTGGCCGGTCGCGATCTTTAGCGATCGTCCGAAAATCGGCGGGAAATACTCGCCCGAACTTTCGAGTAGTTTTCAAAGTTTCGAGTCGAGTTTGAGTATTAAAATACTCGGCCGAAAACTCGAAGTTTCGAGTACTCGCACACCCCTAGTATCCATGGAAAAATCATATGTAATTTTAAAGTCCTCGTCAAGAAAAATAAATATGTTGTTGATTTGTATCATCTTATCAGTTTAAAAATAATGGCATGTTTTGCTGACACTATTTACATTTGCGGAATACCTTTTATTTTCTGAATCACTAAACGTATACAGTAAAACCTCGATAACTCGAACCTCAGGGGGAACGGGAAAAATTCGAGTTATCGAATATTTCGAAATATCGAGGTTCGACTTATCAAGGTGTTTTTCCACATACGTCGACTTATTGAGGGTCACGATAACGCAATAATAGAAGGGTCATGGAAGGGTAGAATCCTTACATCATTTTGTGCTTTGTATCATAAATAACTATACCGTATAATAATTATTACTAAAATTAAGAAGGATTTTTGAACAATTTTGAATGTCTAAAATAAGCCCGGAAATATTTTGTAAAGCTTCTTTGGTTAACGTAGTAATGATATACTTCCTTCAGTGAAAATATTTTACAGTAGGAAAGTAGACAAATAATGACTCACAGTTTGGTATTTTGGTGTTGTTTTCTCCGTTCGACCACTTCCTGTCTATTTTCTAGACTTTTTTTGCTCACTTCTTATCACATGCCCTAAACAAATCCCTCCCCCTTATGGAAGTCAGTTCAGACCAACTGTGCATCAATTTAAATTTAGCTGAACATCAAATGTTCTGTAGGCTATTAAAATAATTTGCAAAACTAAAAGGGAACAAAACATGATAACAATTAAAATTGCAGAGCATTGTTGGAATTGGAATTAGGGCGAAGCAGTACGCCACTTATTTTTGTTTTAAAATTGTCGACAGTGTCTACTGGTGTTTCTAAACTTCCCGAAGTCACTTTTTTATTTTTCGTGTCAACAGCCTCAAATAATCTTCAACTTTTCCTCATAGAGTAGAGTTTTGCCAACACGTTTTGCCAAACTGAAAATACTTAGTAAAAACCAAACCCAAAAACTATCCAGAACCTCTAAACTCGCACTAACTGACACCGGACACAAATCTAATCAAATCAAAACCATCTTATTTAAGAAAAAGACATAATTTGCAACAACATGAGATTGTTCCTTTTTTATGAAATGGAAATGTTTTGTCTATGATGAAATCCTCACATATGTGAAACCCGTGAGTGAGGATGAGTGTGTTTGATATGTGTGTTGCTCATCAATATAAATTTGTCAGTTGTTTTACCGATACCAGGAGCACCCAGAAAGAGATGTAGAGGGGATGTAGGGTTGGAATTTCCGGCTGAAAATAAGTCACTAGAGGTTTGGTGAATGAACAGCTTCGACTTATAAAGGTTCTCTAGTCAATACTTCGACTTGTAGAGGTACGGAGATTGTAATTATTCGAGTTATAGAGGTTCTACAGCTAAAACTTGGACTTATAGAGGTGCGGCGACAGGCTAAGAATACTGCACAAATTCGAGTTATCAAGGTGTTTCCTACTAACCCTTCGACTTATAGAGGTAAAATAACATAGCATTAGGTAGGAACGTTCAGGGGGAATGATACAAATTTGAGGTATCAAGGAATTCGACTTATAGAGGTTCGAGTTATCGAGGTTCCACTGTATTTGCTCCTATTTTATTTTCTTACTGGGACACCTCATACCTCATGGTTTTAACTTTTAATATGTCCGATTTCGATTATTATAACAATAAAAGGAATTTACTGATCAACTGGGCTCAAGACGTATACAATTTATCATGTGAAGGTACATAAAGATGTTCTTAATTATTTTGTTTCAAGTTAGGAATTAGGGGTGTGCGAGTACTCGAAACTTCGGTGAGTATTCTGCGAGTTTTCGGCTGAGTATTTTAATACTCGAACTTGACTCGAAGTTTTGAAAACTACTCGAAAGTTCGAGCAAGTATTTCCCGCCGACTTCCGGATGATCGCCAACGATTGTGACCGGCCAAAACGCGTATTAACGGCCGCAAAAGGTGATCGCATCACGTAAAATCGGCCGAAAATGACGACCGCGAACAATTGCCACCGGCCAAAATGTGGAGTAACGGCCGTAAAAGGCGATCGCATCACTCAAAGTGGGCCGCAAATGACGACCACGAACGATTGCAACCGGCCAAAACGTGCAGTAACGGCTGCAAAAGGCGATCGCATCATGTAAAATCGGCCGAAAATGACGATCGGACCGCGTAATTTCGGCCGTAACTAACGATTTCGGCATTCAATATTGATTATAAGCGATGTCTAGACCAGGTGAAATTGGCCAAATGAAAACCGGACCCTGTTTCATCGGTCGGAAACGAATGACAAACCATGGTTTGTTTGTCAATACGTAATCCAGTTTGATCGTACTGGCCAAAACTTTATATTTCTACTCATGTATTAGTTAGAAACCATGTTTAGATTATCAGATCTAGGGTTGTATCCAAATCCCATTAGACTATTTTAAACTACTAACTTATGGCAAATACACACTCGGAAATACTCGAAAATCAAAAATAATTGGCACTACTCGAGTCGACTCGACTCGATTATAAAAATCACTACTCGCACACCCCTATTTAATAGCTATGGTTTAATTCCGGCTTGATTAATCCAACTATATCAAAAATGTAACCAAAAAACAGTTTTTTGAACAACGATCTATAAGGTTTTTAAGGATATGTTCCTAAAGGGGGATATGATATGACGACCGTAATCGTTAGATAAAACATTCTTATACTTAACCATTGCAAAAGAATCAATGTAATGTGATTAATTACAATTAAAATAACAGGCTACTCATAGCTAATATTCTAATAATGATAAGAACAACAGCAACAACATAGTGGTGATAATAACCTCAATATATAAAAATGAATCTCTATTTCCCTTAGTCACGCCAAAACTTTAGAATGAGTGCATCAAATTGAATAATTATTTTTTTGTTATGTTCGTTAATGTTAGGACAAGGTGTTTATAAAAGCAAATTTTTAATCCAACCTAAGGGCTCTGTCCCACTGGCCTTCAAAGTTCCCATTGATTTGATCTAAATTCAGTTAGTTACAGCTGTTAACATGGATTGTACCTAAACATATTTAAAAGGCATACACATATGTTCATTACGGAAACAACAAATTTACTTGAATGGCAACTCAGACTCTTTTTTCGATGCTGAAGTTAGCACTATATAGAAATAGGCGAGTGAGCGTAGCGAACAAGCTCTTCTGGGAGGCGAGTGAGCGGAGCGAATGAGGTCATCTTGAAAATGAACGAGTATTTGACATAAAACATATTCAATGACATTAGTTCAGGACTAGGTCTGTCGGGCCAGCTAGTCATTTATAATAATAGAAATAATAATACTACTAATTATAATGTAATAATACAAATAATAATATTATTGATGATGATAACAATAATGATAATAAAGTCAATATACAGCTCAATGTTATTTAATTTTCAAAAGACTAAATTTCAGAAAACTCAAAGAGCAGTAGTATATGTCAAAAAGCATAACACCGGAAAGGTCTTGTAAATCCTAGAAACGTCTTTATCTACACCAACTAAGTATCTTTCTTCGTTGTTTGCAGTGAGCAAAAAACCTAATTTTCCCAAATAAAGTGCATGACATTGAGGTCAAATAATACAAGGAGGATTTATGCACAAGTAGCATGCATTTCATATGGAAAAGTGACAGTTTTACTCATAGGAAAAAAACAAAAATTATAAGAGATACAGTACAAGGTTGGTGTAAATAAGAAAGTTCGTAGGATTTACACGACCTTTACAATCAACAAATTGAGTACATCTCGAGCTCTCGTCTAAGGCAAAAAGTGAAGCCTCCACTGGATGATATTTTTTTAAATAAATCACAGAGAACAATGATTCCAGCAATCATATAATCACACTTATGTTTGACATAGAAGTTGTAATTAGAAAAAAATACATATTTTTCTTTGTATTATATATTCACCACGGATTAAAATTAAAAAATATATGGCGTTCAGGAAACTTGTATTGTTTTCTGTATGGAAAACATTTGGATTGATTATTTCATTTTATAGCTCATGGTTAGTTGTGATGCCATGAGAACGGTGAAGGAGAGGGGAAAATGGCGACACCATGTCGGCTTCCCTTTTTCTTGCAGATAACATACATATGTGGCCTAAGCAAGTAGTTTACAATGGTATGTTTCAATACTACAATTTTACTTTTTAAAATTTAAAGCATATAAGAGTTTTTAAAAATCCTTTTATCGTAATAAAACCTGTCAAGTATATTAAAGCTGAATTCATTAGCAGTAAGAAATTTTAATCTGAGAAGATATACAACTATCGGTTTAGAAAATATAGGGTATTCCGTAAATGTAAATATTTTTAACATAAACGGCCATTACTTTTAAACGGATTAAACTAAAGTATCGGGAGACTGAGCCTTGTTTATTGATATTTGATTAGTTTCGTGGGTGAACATATATCTATATGAGATCTTTATTCAAGGGTTCTAGTTACTGTTTTCAAGAAATCATGTGTTGATACTTTACCATAAGTAAGTGCTACTTTGACAGTTTACTGGTTAATGTATTCACATCTGTTATGATTCTTTTGTTTTGATTTGAAACTCCATGAACCCAAAGTTAAAATTTCCAATTTTCAAATAAGATTTTAAACAAAATATGAATTTTTCTGGGGTTAAGGATTTTACCAATCGTA
The DNA here is from genome assembly GCA_963675035.1 of Allygus modestus. Lineage (NCBI taxonomy): Eukaryota > Metazoa > Arthropoda > Insecta > Hemiptera > Cicadellidae > Allygus > Allygus modestus. The sequence goes on from OY776116.1 coordinate 82,044,547, forward strand.
TTTTTGGTCCCAAAGCACCTAATTGCAAAGTTTTAACCAAATCGTTCAGCTGGATTCAGAGATAAATTTTGCAGGCAGACAATGCTCGTATTAGAATATAGGATTCTGATTTTGACAAAATGTTTTGTTTTACGAGGACTTTAAAATTATATATGATTTATCCTTGGGTTCAAATAAGAAAATTTGAAAATTTAACCCCATGACCTTTAGTTTTATATTAGCCTGAACATAGATTATGATAAGAATATTTTTAATTTATCTTTAATGTGCCATTTTGGGGAAAGGAATTTTACCGAATGATTTTAGACTAAACCGTTCTCCTGTTAGACAATAGACAATAGACAATATTTATTAGTCATTCAGTAATTATACGTGCTCGATGTTTGATCTGACAGATATGTATATAATTTTTATTCTTTACATAATTATATAGTTCACATTGCAACTAAATACGCCAAAGCATCATTAAGAAGAGCTGTTCCTGCCGCCTAAATGAAGGCTTGCGCAAAGCAACGTTTAGGCTTACTTAGGTTGACTTGTTTGGGCGAGGCTAAAGCCAATGATTTCCCATAGACGTAGACAAAGACAGAGACATACTTTATTTGCACATAACATTCTTTACATGTGAAAACATACAGAACAGGTGCATCGTCAGAATATAGTAAGAACTAAAAAACTAAATTGTTATGAAATTTTAAATCTTATCTCATACAAAATAAAAATAAAAACAAAATTAAATCAGGGAATGTTTATAAAACCACCCCATTCCATTCTTCAGAGACTGTCTTTTACAAGTCTAGAACTCTTATTTTAAAACCTAAAAGTAACTAAACTTGCACTACGAATAGTAAATTATTACATTAATCAAAATAGCTCTTGAGATCGCAGAAATTAGAGTAGGAGACTAGGCAAAACCAAAGATAACATTGCAAAATTAACAAAACTGCAAAAAGTAGAAATTCGGGAAAACTAAATAACACTGGTTGGTTCTATTATACTGTTATTGTATTTATACTTATTTTATTTGGAATTTTATCCTCTACAAAAAAGGTCTTGTGCATCTTTTTTGTGTCCTGTGCACCTTTTTTGTATCTTGCATGGTTTTGCCGTAAATTAAATAAATGTGAAGAAAAACATGGACCGGAAATGCTATTTTCAAGATGGCGGCCGTTTCCAAGCCTGGTCTTTTTGGGACTTTTGCAGTTCTGTTTACAAGGGTCATAGTAACGTGTATACCAACAATCAGCTTGTTCGGAATTTTTTCCATTGCTCACCCTATATTCTTACTCTAATTTTCCTGGTCTGATCAGGTTATAAGCTATGTCAACATTCGTATACAGTTTGATGTCTTGTACCCTAAGCGACTGAAACATATTGAGTTAGATAAGTTAACGAGTTATTTTAGGCCTTTTTTAAAGTGATGTCAGGTTCAATGATTATAGTCTCCATTGAGAAAAAGAGTAATAAAGGTATATAAGTCAAGTTAGACTGTAAATAGAATATAAAATTCACTGCTATAAGGCTAACAATAAGTGTAGGTTTGAAAAAGAAAAATTATGTTCCAGTTTTCAGCAATTTTTTCCATTACACCAACAATTAGATGCTTTACCAAAAATTCAATTGTCTAACCACCATGAAGTACTGACAAATGTACACTACTAATTTTGCCTGCAAATATCTAGTTGTTATGGTTTGGTTGCAGATACTGAAAGAGGTGCCAGAGGTGGAGGCCCAGTTGACGGCCAAAGGCTCGAACCTGGTGCGCATCTACACTCCGTCCCTCGTGTTGTATGTGGTGGGGGTGCTGCGGCGATACCACTGCTGTCTGCTGTGTGAGTGAGACATATTGTTTGCAGAGTGGCCACTCAACTGGGTACCGGGAATAAGCCGTTTTGGAAGAACCAGGGATACACCGTGAATGAGCCGGGAATTACGTTGTGGAACGGGAATTTTTATGTATGCATTTAGCAAAATTGTGGCATTGCAGTACATATTTTAGTGTTCAATATACAAACAACAAAACAAAAAAACATGGTTCACACTTTCTGGAAAGTCAGGGAATTTGAAAAAGGTCAGGGAAATTCAGGGAAAATGCTTATTATGTTATACAAGTCAGAGACACATTTTGATTTTAATCGTAAACGCAAAGCACTACTGTGCGAAAATCAAAACTTAATAGAAAAAAAGGTGCACATTTCGAGTCGAAAGTCAGGGAAAATTAACTTTTTTGGTTAGATAAAGTCAGGAAAAATAAACTTTTTTGGTCAGGGAAAGTCAGGGAAATCATTAACCCAATTAAAAGTGAGAACCATGCAAAAGCAAGCTGAGCGGCAGAGACCAAGTAAGACTAATATTTCAATGTCAGAATAAACAAACGTATATGGTGCTCTGATGACGATATAGAAGGAATGGAAAGATGATTGCGTAGTACATGCACCGTTGTAATGTGTGGTTTGTATTGTATCGTATTGAAGATCGCGATAAAGTAGTCCAATATACAATATACCTAATACGTTAATGTAAATTTTTCAGTTTGTATCGGCACATTGAAACGATGTTTTTGGCGGGAATTCTACAATTGTTTATATAGCAGGAAATCTTTTCTAAATTAACTTGTTACTGCTAGTTTCATACCAAATTATTAGAATTACGTACCAATATTTCTTCACTTATACATCCCATTCCCATTCGGTAAGATTATACATTAATATTTCAATGATATGATATGTCAAATACAATATATGAAATATGCATATCACAACACACAAATCTAGTACAATACGATGATACAATATTTGATGTCGATATTTATCAGATTTTTTCAGGTTTAAGGCCGGAAAAACTGGGATTATTTTATTTTGTATTTTATTATTCTTGTACTTTTTTAACAAACTCAAACTGTCTTTTAGCTTGTTTTTTTTGTCAACATTTCTAATACCCTTTGAACCTGAAGGCAGGTGCTCACCAAAGGCGAGACCAGATTACCGATCCTGAAACGTTAAATTTATCGTCTATTTGTCTGTACCAACCTTTTTGATCTTTGATTACGTTTCCCAACTAGTGTCAACGGAGCAGACGGTGGCGGTGTTCGAGGCGTTGTGTCGCGTTGTCAAGCATGTCTCCAACCCGGGTGACTGTTCGAGTGTCGAGCGCTGTGTGTTGTCGCACCTGTATGACCTCTACTCGACCTGCTCGCTGCTCAAGTCGCGTCCTCACGGTGGTGAGCCGTTCAGCAATGCTTACCCCAAGATACGTGCAGCCCTGTACACCTCGCTGCAACCCACACCGTCTAACCACGCTTGTACGGGGTTTATGACCGATGTGATCATGAATATACGTCGACCTGGTGAGTGGTAGTAGTATAGTGTTTCAATACCAAATTTAAAATTTGTTTATAAATCCACACTTTTCAGGTTGTCTGCCTTTCCTCCAAGTCCATCCAAGACAAAATATTTTACTCAAAATCCTTGTTTTTTTAAGTTTGATTAAGGTTAAAAAGTATAGCCGAAATATTACCTTTTATTCAGAGTACCATATGTGTTCTTTCACTTATCAGTTCCTCTATAAGGTGAGTAAGCTGTATCATATTTTCCCCTCTACTGAAATGTTCAATCCTTGTGCTTTTTCCTAAAAACCTACATCTAATTTTGGGTTTGGAGGTTTGCCAGTTTGATTTTCTTTCACGATACCATCCATTGCTCCAATTATTGTGCGTGATAAGAAGTTTAATTGTTTTGAGTGAGGAGCTTTATAAATAATTGGTATAAATGATTTTTTAGAACAGGTTGAGAGGATGAATCTTCACAAATATAATTTAGGTACATGAGACTAGAGATTTATAATACAACTGTGTTATATTGAGATAACAGGTGCCATTCACTCTCAGGATTTTGACAGTAATTATGTAAACTTGCCTTAGATCAAACTAGTCCCTAATAACCAACATCTCAGGATCATGGCCAGCTAGTTCTATAGTACAGGTAGCTAGTTTTTAAATAAGCGAGAACTGTATGTAAGACCTGTTTCCAAGGAAAATTAGATACATTTATATTACTATTTTTATTATTTGAGCGAGTTCTTCTATACAAATTATATCACTTTTTAACACTTTCACTGTTTGATGTGATTTAATTTTAATGCCAGTAGTGTTATTAATTACGATTAGCTGCAGTATCTTTATTCAAATAATACTCAAGTTGTGTGTGATACAACCTTTGAGCTATTTTGAATAATAAACATCTGATCAACTAAATAATCTGGTAAATGTTCATAAGGACATTAATATTTGAACTTATAAGGGAACTATAATTAGTGGTTTTAAATAAAGATTAGGATTAAAAATACATGAGAAATCAGAAACTTTTTATTACTACTACTTAGAGAAATGTACAGTCAATTTACAATAACATTGAGATAAAACATATTCTTTTGGTCCCAATGTATATAGCCTTCTAGTGTGTTGAAGGATCTTGTTGTCAGCGAAACATTCAGTGCGATGACTTGCGTTGCTTTCCAGAGAGAATCTTCATTTGTGCGGGCAGTAGGTTGAACAGCTTCTTGTCTGTGTATGACTTTTTTTCCACAAACAATGTGAGATAGTGTGCTGGTAATGAGTAGTCTGAAGCATGCCGGGAGTAGTTGTGATAGTCAGCAATTCGTGGTAAGTTGTTACTGTCAATAAGTAAACAGACTGACACCCTCTCCTTGTAAAATAATATGGATTATGTGGTTGATAAATATTCTGTCCTTGTCCCAGGACAATCTTAAACCAGTTTCGAAGCTGACATTGGGTACAGCAAATGAAGTTGTCATAAATATGGTAAATATTTTGGCAGTCCATTATAACAAGCTTCCCTTTCACCTTTGGTCCCTCCATTTGCAGCGGCTGGAAACGGAACATCCGGGTTTGTTTCCCAATCCGAGAATGTGGTCCCTGACTATTGTACGTGGATACATACTCTGTCAGTTGAGTCGGCCAGTTGAAGGGCAGAGGCCTGTTTGAGCCTGATCACAACTGGCACAGAAACACGGGAGTTGGCCCTCTGAAAGATGAATTTGGCTGCCTGTCCTACCCCACCCTTTCCTCTCCTGCTACATCCTATCCTTCCGGTAACCTGTACTAAATGCCCGCTTGTGGAAGACAAGCCTAGCTGCTTAGCTGGGGTTTCCTAATCTAGCAATCACAATATTCCATCTTTTCTCAACCCCTGTCACCACCACTGACCCACGTGTTGCCGCAGTGAGGATCGAGCCGAGCTGGGTGCGCCAGCTGTCGGAGTCGGCCAGCAACCGCTACAGCTTCGTCTGCAACGCCGTCGTGGCCGTGTGCAATGAGACCGACCTGGACAGACTTAACGACCTGGGCCATCTGTGTGCCGAGCTGACCGCCTCCTGCAACTCTCTCTCCCCGGAGTGGCTCGGTGAGAAGAAGAATGAACAGCAATAAGTTAAACCGACTCTTGTTCTGATCCATTGATTTGTAGGGTCGTTGAGCTGCACTCACAGACACTGATGGTCGCATGAGCATGCTTGTGCCACATCGGATACAGCTGAAGATGCCGATGATGCGAAAGCATGCTCCTGCAACCATCAGTGTTAGTGAGTGCATTCAATGGAGGACAACGCCAGCCAAGTTATTAACTCTTGTTCTGTTAGTGTACATAATTCGTATCCTGTCTGGCTTCCATGTAGTTTCAAAGCTCATTAATTAATCATCAGGCCGCACAAGTGTAATGAAAGGGGACAAATAAATAGTTAATTGAAGTATTTATTTAATTAATTAATGCCAGTGGGAAGTGAAGGTTTTGTATGGACGCAGTATTTGAGCATGTTGTGTGAGTAGACTGGGCGTTTTATTTAACAATACATTTTTTGCTGACCTGCTGAAGGCTCTGGCCCAGTAGGATCAGGTGACAGAATGTGGGGGACAGTCTGTGAGATGGAGGGTTTGTAAAGGGATCCAGACTGGTGGGGCCTCAGGGCCCATGTTAGTTTTATAGTTGTAATAACAGTTTCTGCAAATTATCCTTGAGCTAAAATATTAAAAGCTAAAATAAATAATATAAGTTAATTTACCAAAACTCCTTACTATCCGTTGTAATTTTCAGGTGTTCTGATGGCCCTTTGCTACTCATCCAACCACAGTTCGTACTTCATGTATGTGCTCTCCCATGTTGACATCCATGATCTATCTATACACAATTCTCTTGCTGTATTTACTTCAATACTAATAGGTAAGTACTCTGTTATATTTGTGGATCGTTGAATTTAACGAGTAATTATAAATGTACACAATATATTACTTGTGATATTTTAGATACTGTTTTTTTTAAATGTTAAACCAATTCATGGTATAATTCATTATGTCATAGCTCACACCTCAGTTACCTTACTATCCAACTATATTTCACTGATGATTTGGAACTAGGGATGAGTTGATTCCAATTTTTTTCGATTCCGGTTCCGATTCTGACAAATCGATTCTCGATTCCGATTCCATCGATTCCTAATAATAGGTGAAATAGCAAAGTAATGTTTTAAAAATGATTAAAGACAGTAAGTTAGTCAGTAATTGTAATAAATTGAGCCTATCAGTTGGTTAGTGATTATTTTTCATTGATAAAATAAACTTACAAAAAAATTTAAAAACTAAGTTGAGTTGCATGTTTATTTTTTATATAATTATTATGCTTTGTTACATAAATCTCCCATGATATTTTTTGAAATTGGCTTTCTTGTTTTTTAAAACAATCACTTTGGATGTTAACTATTCTTTACCGATCAAAATACATTTGTAATGTTAATGGTAAATTTAGTGTTTTGAATTTTGTATAAAAGTTAGAAAGCAATTTTTTTTTATAATTAATTTTTGTAGATCAACATTTTTAAATATACTGTTTTGTTATTATCTAACTATTATCATTATCTAACTAATTTGTATTGCAGTTTGTACATAATTTAATTTTAATTTCACCAGTATACTGCAGTAATATAGACAAACAAAAACTGTTTAATATAAATTCATAATGTCTCAAAGAAATAATATTGGTCAGACTACTGATTTATTGCTTTTAACCGGACCCCACCCCTCTCTTCCCGTCCCGTCTTCCTTCCTTATCTCCAAGGTCAGATTTTTTGCCCGTGCCCCTCTCTTACTTATCTTATTGCACAGGCATCCATAAATAACTCACCTGTCATCGTCTCCTATCATATGAGCCAAAAATAGATTTTAGGCTTATTTTTCTTTATTACAGTCATATATTTTGTTAAACATTAGTTAACGGCGTAAATCTGGGTACACGGTGGGAGTATTAACACAATTTTAAACTAGTCGACTCCAATTGTCGTTGTTCAGCGGCGTGAATCTGGGTAAACGGCGGGGGTTCTTTGCAATTAATTCATTCATTGTTGCTGGATTAGGAAACCCCAGCATAGCTGCTAGGCACGTCTTCCACAAGCGGGAATATTGCGCAGGGTACCGGAAGGATAGGATATAGCAGAAAAAGGAAAGGCTGGGATGGGAAGGCAGCCACATTGACCTTTCAGAGGACCAACTCCATGTGGCAGCTGGGATGAGGCTCAAACAGGGGACCCGCATTATGCCCTCCAACTGGCCAACAACTGACAGGGTATCCATGTACAACAGGCAGGGACCATTCATTCTCAGGTTGGGGACTAAACCCGGAGTTTCTGTTCCCAGCTGCTGCAAACGGAGGGACCAAAGGTAAAAGGGAAGTTTGTAATAATGTACAGCCAAAAGACTTACCATATGTAATAACAACTTCATTTGCTGTACCCAATGTCAGCCTCAAAACTAGCTTTGCAATTTTAACTACTCGACTCGAATTCTTGATGGTTAGCGGCGTAAATCTGGCGGGAGTATCCACGGCCTGGAATTGGTAGACTCGGAATCGACTTTGGGCCATCGATTCTCGATTCTGATTCTAAGCCTGAGAATCGGTGGAATCGAGAATCGACATTGGAATCAACTCATCCCTATTTGATATAACATTACTGCCAAAATGATATAAAATGTTTATGTAGGCTATTGCAGTTTCAACTTCTGTAGAATCTTCATCTGGCGTTGGATGTCAAATTTCGTTCTGATTTCGTCGGATGACAAAATTTGACATCCAAGGCCTGATGAAGATTCCACAAAAGTCAAAACTGCAGTGGTCTACATAAGAACTAAGAAGGATTATTTTGACAGTAAAGGTATTTAAACCATTGTTTTAACTACGAATGATTCAATGGCTGATAAAATGATATGATTTGGTTGGGCAAACCATTTTAATAGATCAGTCAGATCCATAATATCAGACATATATTATGTTGGTTGATGTACTTTTGTTTGATGAATAAATGTCACTTCTGTTCCAGCCCGTCATTGTTTTTCACTCGAGGATTTTGTGGTTCATGTAGCACTTCCTTCTCTTCTGACGTTGTGTAAAGAAGGTAAGCAGTAAATATTGTTAGAAATGTTAAACTCAATCTTACATAATGGTTGTTGCCACACCAGTGAAATTAAATATAGGCCTAGTCATAGAATCAATTTATCTTGACAACTCAGGTAAATATAAGGTTATTTTAGTGAAAAACATAAAACCTTTGGGGAGTTTTCAAAAACAAATTACCAAAATTAAATTTTTTAAACCCCCAAGATTCAGTTATTTTATTACCTGGAAGTTGTTAAAATCCTGGAATTTCAGTTTGTTTCCATTACGTATTAGTAGATAGCCTGTGAATATTTATTGTGTTTTTCTTAATATTTTATATCCTAATTATTTGTGATGTGCAGGTAGAGGAGACGCGGACGTGGATACAGAGGCTGGAGCCAGGCTGACGTGTCATCTGCTACTAAGGTTGTTCAAGACCATCGAGGTACCTCAGCCCGCGCTCTACTCTGTCGGTCAGTATTAGACACCGGACATTTCCAATATTGTGTTTCCATAGCAGATTCAATCCCAAAACTGTCCAAGAAACTGAACGCAATTGCTTAACCATTTTTGGTTTTGCAGGCACGTCCCCGCACCCTGTGCCGAGCAATTCTGTATACAACATCAAACTCAGCTGTGACCGACACCTGTTGGCGGCCGCCCACAATAACATACAGGTCGGCCCCGTGCTGGCCGTGCTCAAGGTAACTAAATCGATAAATATCGGTTAAAAGTTAACGCAAACAAGAACATATCTACTAAAGTTAACAAGTACCAAGCTGATGGAATGTTTCTGATCATTTTTTACTGATTCGGACCTAAGGAAACAGTTATAAATTATTGAACAAAGTGTGTCCAACATAGCTTGATCAGGATTTTTGATTCTCTGTATTTTAAATTTTGAATTGCTCTTTAAGCGCATGTTCCAAATTTCTGTTGCTCATAGATGAGAATAATAACTGGAAAGTACAAGAGAAAATCCAAGAAATACTACAGTCAACTCCCGATTATCCGGGAGTGGGTTAATCAGGTTGCAGTTTAACCGGGATCACGAAAGGTTTATTTTTATTTATCCCTTTCTAAACATAAATAGAGCAATAATAACAATTTATTTTGCTAAATATCTCTAGAATCGTATTTAATTTACTTTGTTTATCAGAATAACTACTATACAAACAATTTAGTAAACACAACATAATCTGAGAGTCTGTTATCTCGCTAATGAGCCATGGGCGCGTGATAGGAGCGGTGACCTTGACCTTGACACTGCTCTAGCCACTGCAACTGGCTGGGCAGAGCGACGGATGGACGGTCGGACGGACAGTCGGACGCGAACGTCTAAAAATAGAAACATCTCAAAACAAACACCCTTCCCGCCGCTGTTAACCCTCCGCGACGGATGGGCGGACGCGGACGTCTAAAAATAGAAATATCTCAAAACAATCACCCTTCCCGCCTTGGTTCACCCTCATGGGGTTTTTCGCCCAGTGCGGAATTAATTAGCATACTGTTCGGTGTTTAGAGATTTTTAACCTATTAAATATCATTCGGCGTTTTGGATAGTATTTACTGCTATCAACCATTGCTAGTATTAACTATTATTATCTTGATTGTTTGTAGATGTTATCACAATTTAAAGTATTTAATTTACATAAATATATCTTAAATGACATTAAAACACAATATTGTAGTATAAAAATGTTGATAAACCTTTATTATATTCGTAATATTCAATTTATTGAATCCCTTTGTTTTAACCGTGGTTTTGGGTTATCCGTGACCCTCCAACCGGTCATTACCCCGGATAATCGGGAGTTGACTGTACTTGCAATAATAAGGTTTTGGTCAGTGATCCAAATGTACTTTTGAGTTTACAATATATTTTTACTTAAGTGAAGAACATAACAACGGAAGTGGCCTTCGTACAATTTTGACCTTAAAATAACAGGTGGATATTTTTGTTTGTACTCGTATGAAAAGAATGGCACCTAATATCGCTTTATGAGTGAATCAATGATTCAACCAAATTAATTAATTAAAATAATAGCTAATAACTGATATTAACCACCTTCCCTGATTTCCAGGCCATTCTAGTGGTGGGGGATGCCACGGCCAAGCGCACGACTGGCTCGCTGTCTAAAAAGTCGGACAGCCAAGTGGGCGGAGGAGTGGTGGGGGGAGTGAAGAGCGAACTGAGCATTAGCCACATACTGGGAACCAGCGACATGGGTGGCGAACTGCTCATGGACCTGGGGTTAGTAACGGAAGTACAGTAGTGGTGTGATCGCTAGTTTACCTGTTTTAAGTTTACAGAGAAAAAACACTTGGCTTGTAGTTTTATTGGAAGAAGGTGGGATACTCACCTGAAGCAACTTGTTCAGATGTTCACAGCAACAACAACAAGATATTTAAACACACACACATTAAGTAATATTTAATCTCTATTAGGTGTCTTTCTACATTAGTGGAAGTATTGATACAATTTACTAGCCAGGACTAGAATTCAAACCATGTCAGCACACGTCTGTTGCATTGACGACTATGTCAATAGCACAACAAGAACAGGAAGCTATCATCACTAAGAACTGCTTAATGTAACACAAATTATAATTAATGTATAATGCCAGCTTTTTATAGAAATAATATTGTAACAAAACTTATCATTTAATAATGTATTATCACTATGATAATACATTTTTAGGGCACCTTCATCAATCATGAAAGTAAAATCGTTACTCAATACTTCGGTAAGAATAAAACCTAATCAATCCGGTGGAACTACAACTGATAACTAATTATACATAATCGGTTCTTTTCCCAAGAACCCATGGATCCTAGAACTTGCACTGGCATATCTTCTACTTATATAAAGCTAGACAGGTTCACTGATTCACTGACATGAATTAAAAGGCACTTCCCGTAATCAGACCCTCCTCGACCTCATACTTGAATTAAAGCTCTTGACAAAAACTGTCAGAAAAATCGCCAAAAGTTAACAATTTTGAGTGTCAGAGGTACTTTTTAGGCAGGAAAAATTCAACTTTTTAAATTTTTCCACTTTGAGCGCCTTTTATAAGAAAATGGTAAGAGATGGCAAAAAATGTTAAATACAAAGAAAATTGTTGTAGAAAATTGATTCCGAACCTACTAAAGATTGTTTGTCAGATTTAAGATCCGATCACCCGTTTAGCTGTAATTCATCCATGAAGGAGTAGTTTAAAGCTCATTGTTGTAGTTTTACTTTGATTAACAAACTACTACCAAAGTTGAGTTTGATTTAAACTTGTGTTAACTGAGGAATACAAGTGAGCAAAGTGAAGCCCACAACAGCGATAAGCCTAGTTAAACACTAAGTTTGCCGTGTGTGCAGGGCCAGCGGAGGAGTGGAGGGGACGGCCCACAGTCTGTCCGACCTGGCCCAGCTGGTCCTGCGGGAGATCTGCAGCCAGGAGTGGGTGCTGGAGCGGTGCCTGCAGAACCCGGAGGAGCTGTGCACCCAGGACATGCTCCTGGACAGCATGCTCTCTCCCAAACAGGTCAGTCGGAAGTCGGGAGAAACCCGTGGTTGGCAGCCTCTTTTTGTCTTACTTTGCCCGTTCGAATAGACTATAGATCAGTGCATGGAAAGTTTTAGCAATGCAAGAGGTGAGCTGTTACATTATGAGTTGAACGGTAGTGATAAAATTGACATGCAAAGACTGGGGTTCGAACCCACGTCAGGGCCATTACCATGGTTCTGGAGTCAACAGCCTTGACTATTACGTCAACGTTAAGAGGACAGTGGAGTGAGTGGCCGTCTTAGATATACCTCCATAAGGTGTGAAGGCAAATGCCTAAAAAACATACATTACTTCTCTAGTAAAATAAGAGTGGACTGTATTACTTTAAATCACTGAGGAATCAGAGTTTGACATGAAAAAGAATGGTATATTTTTAACCAGACTGTTTTAGAATTAAAATTGTATTAGACATTAGTGAGATTCACAAGGGATGAACATAACTGTAAATTAATGATAGATGAGTATCAACTTTATGTTTATCTGGCTAAGGTATTCAACCTAATGCTTTGTACTTTAAATTACAATTTCCCTTTACAAGTTTTGATTTTGTATTTCTGGCCAGATGAATGATTGGTGCTTTATGAAAGGACGAGGGTTTGGGAAGGAGCCACATAACATCCGTGCTACACTGTTGTAGAAAATGTGTTCGTTTGTAAAAACTGGAGACATCTTACCCATATTCATAGAGAAATTTAAACTATGAATTTATAAACGATTACTTTAGACAAGGAAACGAGAGGTTAGAAAGGAAATAAAGGATAGCCCAAACAACAATGTTAAACAAAAAGCAAAAAGTTCTATGAAAAAAACATAACAATAAATACTCTTGGATCACACATAATGGGATTGTAGAGTTGGCCCTGGAGAAATTTGTGTTACTCAATTTTAACGTGCAATTAATTTTGTATTTGTAATTTTAGTTTATGACATGTTTATTGTGAAAACGTGCAAGTTTGTCAATGCATTGTAACTTTTTTTTAGGCACAACGACTCCTCCACATGATCTGTTATCCTGAATCCACGGCAACTTCGGAAATAAATCTGGACCACAAGTCAATCATCGTTAATATTTTAGAGGTCAGTATCAATGGTTGTTTAGTTAGTACCCACCACACCTATTCCTGCGAACAGGTGGGAAGACAGTTATTTACAGGACTATCAGCCAAGACCAGCTAATACAGGGTTTCTATGGTCAGGGGAGGTCAGGGAAAGTCAGGGAATGTAAATTCGGCCAGGGAAGATCAGGGAAAGTCAGGGAACCCAGGGATAAAGCTTGTTTTGTTACATCTTGAGCCCACGTACAAAAGATATTAAAATAAATTTGTAGCTTATAGACAATACTATTCCATATTAACACTACTTCACAAAATAAATTTGGTAATCTTTGGCAAGTCTCAAAATAGGTTATGAGGGACATGGTCACAACAAGAATAACTTCCTGTTAGACATCATATACAATTTACATGACAATCTGGTGCTTTCGGCTTTTATTATTCCATCTGATCCGTGATGATGAAAAAGCTGAGGGGATGCTTTGCTCCAGGTTGTTAGTAGTAGAGATATATTGTACTCTTTGTACATATTCTAGTAGAATGTTTTTGACAGAACCTGGACCTGTGGACTCTGAGGATGTCGTGGCTGGATATGCAGTTGATGTACAAACAGCTGGCCAGCGGCTCTCAGGAACTCAACCAATGGCTAGACACTGTGGCCAAGGCAGCCATTGATGTCTTCCAGCTGACTGCAGTTAGTAGCAATACTGAGTGAGTACAACGTATGACTTCATCTTATATGTTAAATTTTCTTTCAAATCAAAACTCAGTTCTTCTGCTTGTCCCATTTGACAAATTTGAATAATTTGTATTTAAATTTATATTTATGCCTAGAGTTTGGGAGTAGTGATTTTTTGAATCGAGTCGAGTAGTTGAGTAGCGAATTATTCTCGATTTTTGAATATTTTCAAGTGAGTATTTGCCATCTGCATTACTTTATTGTAGGTAGTTTCAAACGTGTAATCGCGTTTGTCTGCAGATATAATTTGATAGTTTAACCATGGTTTCTGAACAATATATGAGTTTCATTACACTTTTTTGGCCAATACAGTCAAATTGGATTATTGACTAACAATCAAAACATGGTTTGGCCGTCGTTTTCAGCCGATAAAACATGGCCCGTTGCCGCCATTTGGCCAGTATCGTTAGGTCTGATCATTGCTTATAATCAATATTACGTTATTAAATTGTTATTTAATTCTAAGATGAGTTATAGTACATTTATAATATAAACCTGTTTTATTTTTGTTTTTTAGTTGATTGTAATTGCGTTTTGATTCTAGGGCTGACAGTGACAGGAAGTCCAAGTCGCACAGTATGTGGCTTGTAGCCCCCCTCATATCCAAACTGCCTAGTGCTGTGCAAGGGAGGGTGCTCAAAGTAGCTGGTAAGTCTATACGATAACATAGCGGTCCCACCAAGTGATGAAACAAGTAAATCTAAGACCCAACAATGTTGTTTAAGGGAACCTATTTGTAATACTTTTTATGACTATTTGTTACTTGCAGATTTTTAGCCAAAAGGCATATTAACAAGTTAATGTTTTACACAGGTGGTTACTGATTGACAGTACTGCCAGAAGGTAGGAAGGATACTAAATTTGATATTCTATCTCTCTGACTGTTAATACTTATAATCTTGGTTTGTATTTCATAATCTTAAAATGGTATTCGATGACTGCAAGTTTAAGTGTGTAGATGAAAAGTGGCTAAAACTCTAAATACAGTGGTTTTATGTTGCATTTTCGTCTCAATTTGAGTTTTTGTAGCAAAATTACAACCAGGTTTCAGTGCTGTGTTGTGTCATAATCAGGTAGGTAGTCATCGAGCTGTAGTCACACCTTTAAAGTAATCACACATTATAGTTAGAATCGGAGCCTACAAAATGGGTCCATACATTCAAAGGAACCACCCTGCAACAAAATTAACTATCGCACAAGGGCTACATCTTCAGATTTTAATCAGTTATCAATGTAAGATGTGAGAGGTGTCGGTGAAGCCTTGTTGTTTGGAAAATATAAGAAAACTGTCACTTGCCAAGACAGCAATCAATAAGAAGAGATATAGAATATGTAAAGTGCCAATGTAATATTTGTGTGCCATTTGACGTGTGTTGCATAAAACAGTTGACATCAGTGATGCCATCCAAAACAGACAGTCCCTTGACTATTTTTATGATGTGTTATAAACTACTTAATCTCATAGTTTTTGTGAAGTTATTATTTTGTTTGCTTTATGTTTTTTCTTTTAAGAAACTTGTATTAATAAAGCACTTAAACGAGGTGAAAGTAATCTCCTTGCCCATATTACTGCAGATATCGCAACATCCTAAAAGTATCAAGGCTTCTGGCAGAGTATTTCTATGTATATAAATCTTATTCTGATGCAAATCTTTTGTTATTTATCGTTCAGTTTTGTTCCCATGTGTGCCAGCTTAAGTTTATAATAATAGTATGAGCGTGATCGATCAGATACTAAATGGCGCACTGTTTAACGATGTTAGTTGGCCAGTAACCACCCGACCAATTCCTTTCTCCTCTTAGGCAGTCGGTATTTCAATGACATAATCTAACCTAATTAACTGCAAGCAATAAAGGTAGTAAACCACAATAACAGTTTGTTCTCGGAAAACTTAGTTAAACATCGGAGGTCGCCATAGTGCCAAATAAAATGTTTTGTTTCTTTTACTGGTCAACACCGTTCAACGCCATTCCGCAGGTCAAGTCCTGGAGAGTGGGAGCTGGGGAGGGAGCGGCAGTCAGTCCGGCGGCACTCCCAGCAGCCGCAGCAAGGAGTCGGCCCGCACACCGCAGCACACCCCTCCCCCTCGCCCCTCCCACCCCCCTACCCCCTCGCTGTCCCACCACCAGCCCTTCCTGTCCCTCGTGCTCACCTGTCTCAAGGGTCAGGACGACCAGAGGGAGGGCCTGCTGACCTCGCTACACTCGCAGCTCAGCCAGTGTCTGTCCGTGAGCAAGGACGTGAGTACTTAGTAGTGCGGTTGTAGTTGAATAACTGTACCAGGAATACATTCTCCTTGTACCCTTGTATATAATAAACAGAGAAATCATTGAGGAGTTTGAGTTTTAGCAAAAATATTTGTTTTATATTTCCTGAATAAAAGGCGTTCTACATTAATGTCGGTTTCCTCTGTCTACAGACGTAGAGACGACACCATTTTTATACCATTTATATACCATTACCATTTACCATTTGTATATAGTTATGCTGGTAATTATGGTATGCACTGTTCTGTGTTATATACATGTTTGATTATTTTATTTTGTAGCAGTTATATTTAAAAAGGTAATTATTCAAAAATTAGATGAATGCCAAAAATGCCCAAATTTTTTCAAACTATTTCAGTAAAAGTTTGCAATGCTTTATTTCCCAATCAAAATCAATCCTACCAAATGTTTAGGTAAGTTATTTGCCGGAAATTATTAAACCTCCAGTTGTTATGCTTGACCAGAAGTATTTAGTTTTCACTTTTTAGTAGCGAAAGTTTTAAATAAAAACTTCTGATTTTCTTAAAAGCAAACATTTTTTTCAACCCAATTATTATAGAGAATACATAAATAAACCACCTTTCCTCTCTTATTCAACCATTATTTTCAACAAAGCCTGGTAAATTATATATAGCATTGATCAATTAAACAAAAATAAAATATATGGTTACCAGATTTTGTCTGGGGGAGGGAGAGGTCCCTCCATCAAAATCCACACTGTATATAGCCAACGGCTCCTTAATGAGCGAATTAATCAAAACTAATTTGAATTAAACGGCACAAATAAACAGTCTACAATATCTCTACGCACATGTGCCTCCTTTATATCACAGATAAGATAGAGACTTGAACTGATTTGCAGGAGAAGGGTCGTGACGATTCGCCGAAGGGGACGCACATGTGCCTCCTTTATATCACAGATAAGACAGAGACTTGAACTGATTTGCAGGAGAAGGGTCGTGACGATTCGCCGAAGGGGACGCACATGTGCCTCCTTTATATTACAGATAAGACAGAGACTTGAACTGATTTGCAGGAGAAGAGTCGTAACAATTCGCTGAAGGGGACGCACATGTGCCTCCTTTATATTACAGATAAGACAAAGACTGAACTGATTTGCAGGAGAAGAGTTGAGACAGTTCGCCGAAGGGGACGCACAAGTGCCTCCTTTATATTACAGATAAGACACAGACTTGAACTGATTTGCAGGAGAAGAGTCGTGACAATTCGCCGAAGGGGACGCACATGTGCCTGCTTTATATCACAGATAAGATAGAGACTTGAACTGATTTGCAGGAGAAGGGTCGTGACGATTCACCGAAGGGGACGCACATGTGCCTCCTTTATATCACAGATAAGACAGAGACTTGAACTGATTTGCAGGAGAAGGGTCGTGACGATTCGCCGAAGGGGACGCACATGTGCCTCCTTTATATCACAGATAAGACAGAGACTTGAACTGATTTGCAGGAGAAGGGTCGTGACGATTCGCCGAAGGGGAGAGCGCAGATGCAGGATGCGCTGTTGTTGCGGTTCAGTCTGGTAGGAGGCATGTTCGACACGATACAACGTAACACCAACCTGACCACGGATTGGGCCATACTGCTGGTGCAGCTCATAACTCACGGCGTCATAGACCTCAACAACAACGCGTGAGTACCAGCTGTAAGACAAAGTTGGATGCAGCAGAAGGTAGATTTAGTAACATTTAGTAGATTTTTACTGTACCATATCAAAGTATTAACATTTGTTGTAAGAAATAACTTAACACCTTCTTCTCACTCTCGTTCATACAATACCAGAAATATACGTTTAAATACTTCGGTTCAATGTAGATAGCACATAAGCATATTTTGAAGAAAAACGGTAGACTTTAATTTGTTTTTTAATATTACTTGACAAACTGAAACAAATAAAATATTGTGCAGCCAAGTTGAAGTCTGACTTAAAATAATATCTTAGAGAAAATCTCTTACGGGATTCAGCAGTACCTTCTCTAAAACTGAAATTTAACCTATATTTTAAACTCATCATATTAAAACCTGATAACTCTCCAAATCAAGAGTGGCTGAACATTTGACTGGTCTAGTGCCGCCTAGGAAGAAGGAATGAGAAGACGTAGGAGGTATCAGATACAAAGGTCCACATAGCCTTGCCTGAGCTAGAATTGTACGAATTGTAAGTAATGTTCTGTTATTTTTCTGGAGTAATGAATAAAATATACATATGAGAGTTGACTTGAAAAGTGCATTCAAGATTTTGGTTTGGTTATTGTCTTGAATTTACATTTTCTGTAAGTTGTTAGCTTCCCCATCACTTGGTTTTGATCAAAACGGTAATAAGTTTTTGTTTTTTTTCCAGGGAGCTGTTCAGCACAGTGATAGATATGCTGGCGACTCTGATACATTCCACTCTCGTCTCCGACTCACAGTCAGAGAAAGGAGAGGAAAACAGAAAACACTACCAGAACCTCATGCGCAAGTTGAAAAAGGTATGTTACAACGTTGCCAGCAGAGTTATTTGTTGGATAAATACTCTTGATATTTTTTCATCACTAATCTCTAATATTTTTTTTGTAGCTTGTCATAGTCAAAGCTGACAGGATATTATGTATCTGTTGCCTTTAGCCAAAGACAAATATTGAGCCCTTACAAGGACTTTTGTTAAATCACTCACTTCTTGGTTTGAAAAATTGCATTACATTGGCTACTATATCAGATGATGATTAGTTAAATCCTGATTCCATTTCCGTAGATATGTTTTTCTCAGTTTAGAGGAAGCATATAGCTAGTTGTAGGGAAAGGGAATCCATGATTTGAACAGATCTTTCACCCTGGGATTTTTCAAGTTAAAGTCTGGGGTTTCAAAATCAACCAGATATGGATAATTGACTGGTTTACCACTTACAGGTTTACCATTTAGTGTATTGTCTGTTTTGTTATTTTTGTTTAGTAGCACATATTTTAATATTTAGTTATTAAATTTAGGCCTTGCCTTTATTACACATTTAAAATTAACTAAAGATTAAAGGCTAGGTAGGACAGTGGTTAAGCTGCTCGCTTCGTAATCTGAAACTCGCCAGGACAATCCTGAGCAAAAACCTCAGAAAAGTTTTGTGAATGTTTGAAACTGGATCCAGCTGCCATTGGTCATTGGGCTATTTATCAGAGAACCGAAGTTAGCCTATTATAAAGCTAATAGCATCCTGGCTATTTAAAGGTGATCCTGGCTAAAGAATCAGTCGGTCTTAGTCAGTAACAAGGCTACACAAGGCATCTCACCCATTCTATACTCATCATTGACTCATATTCGCCTTAAAATACACCCTAGTTGTGTCGTCGTCTCACACAGTGATTTAAGTGATAAATAAATATTTTACTTCTGAATATAATCAAGTTAGTGTTTTCCCCCCTTGATTTTTATGTTGATTTCATTACATATCATTTCCTATAGGAATATTTTAAATAATCTATGGGGCCATTTAAATCAAGCCGACTGCTAAACAGCTTAGCGAGAGAAAACTCAAACCTTTGAAACAACTCGTGACAAGTTATTGGTCAGTAACTACCTTATGACTTTAAAGACAACAAAAAACTAAGGTGATAACTACACTTCATCCACCTATGAAGGAGGCTATTTCTATAGATTCCCTCTTCAATTTACAAAAAAAAGTGTAAACTGATTTCATAAAGTTTTATTATTCTCCACAAAATTGACGCTAACATGGCTCACAGGAGGTCGGTGATAAGTCGTCGCCCTCTATACAGCACTTGCGTCAGCTGTTGCCGCTGCCCAAGCAGGTGTGTGAGGTCGTCGCCTGCTCCCCGCATGGACTGCTGACCGACATGAAGGGCAACAAGATAGCGTTTGACTGCACCGACAAGGTTACCGTGAGTGTGAAAACCAGTACACAATCATAATGTTTTGTAAAAAGTTTTTATTTTGTAAAATCCATGGGGCGTATTAAAATGAAGCCTGGAAGAACAATTTGCTACCGAAATATCAAGATCAAATTGCTATTTAGAATTTTTGTTAATAAACAGGAAAAACCTTGCAATTTTTCCTTAAGTATTGTTTTTAGTATGAAAATTGATATTTTAACACTTTTGATGCATTTGACATGTTTAAACATGAAAATCTCATTTTTTCAATGTTGAAAAATGTTCCGACTCTTGAACACCCGCAGCAAAGGCGTTAAGAGTGATCACATATTTGATTTTTCTTTATTTAATTTTAAGGTTAACTACTTGGTATTGAAATTCACTAACCTAAAGGAATTAAAATTAGTATTGAATACCCAGGTAAGTTAAGTTACCTCTTTCTAAATTGTATGCACACCATACTTTATTTACAGGATGTCATTATATTTAAAATGCAATTTAATTTAATCAGCAAACTGTATTTATCTTAAAATACATGCTTGTACAAAAATAGTGTCTCAAACTCAAATTAACTTTTTGAGTCATGAAGACTTTTTTTACAATGATGCTGTACCTTATAAAGTTGTACTACAGTACAGATGGGATTCAACACATTAAAAGTAAACTAGTTTACAAGTTTCTGGAGAAGATCAATTAGCTAGTACCGCTTCTGGTAGAGCAAAAGCAAATTATTTTGATCTTTTTGCAATAAGTTCTATGTGACTGATTCAGTTTAACTTACGGTCAGTAAAGACACCAAGAAATGTATATGAACATCTGAACATTGTTAAAATAATTTGTTTGGCTGTGCACTGTTGCCAATTGAAAAATGTGTTCAAGGTGACATTCCATGCTTAGAAAGTCGGAGTTATCAACATTGTACCTAAGATTTCCGGAAACCTATTTCATTGTTATAGACAAAGCAATGCTTTTGTCCACCCCAGTCTCCTTAGTAGTCATTGACACAATGTCCTAGGGCCTGCAAGTTGCGGAGAAGCAGAGAGTGCCTCCGTGGGACCTGCTCGAGGGACACAAGAACCCAGCGCCTCTCTCCTGGTCCTGGTTCGGGGCTGTCAGGGTGGAGCGGAAACCTCTCTGGCAAGTCTAGTTCAAATTCATCTTATTATTCCTAATTGTAGTTTTTCACTAATAAGAATACAAATTCCCATGCCTTTTAGTGAAGGTTCTTAATCCTGAGACGGTTCTCCTTGCCTCTGTGTCCTACTCATTTCTGTTTTCTATGTAGGTGGAATCACAGCCTAAGGGGTTTCCGAACCACTGAGCAGTGGCCTTATAACATAGGAAATAGGAGGATGCCTTTGGTGATAGGAGGATCGAACTTGGGACTCCACGCTCTAACCACTACAGCAGTCTGCATCTGCAACATGTAGTTGCTGGAGTTTAAACTCAACAGTATCATAGATAAATTTAATTGATGTCATGATACTGATATGTTGAATACAGTATATGAGTGAATATAGTGATTAATATAAACTAGTGGCTTGAAGGGGCCATACCCCCTAACTTTGCTCCAATACTCTGCCTCATCTTATTTGAACACACATCATTTCATAAAAAAAGTAGACTCTTAATCACATGTTTTAATGTAAATAAAGCTGACGTTTTCAAATCCCCATGCTTTTCTTATGGGGGATGTTTTACGTTATTTCTCGTTTGCTAGAAGCCAAACGAAATACTATACTATTTTTTCCCGAGTCCCTCGGATAAAGACCATTAATTTGAGCCGCCTCCCATCATCCTGCAATTTGCCAAACTCCCACAATTTTGACTTAAAAATTTTGCTTACAGAGTTATTTATGAAGATAGACTCATGGAATATATACTATCTTGCCATTCATGAACATAACAGATAGTTTTCTGTGTTGTTAAATAATTGGTCTCTTTTAGGGATCAGTTGATTCCAACTGTCGATTCTCGATTCCACCGATTCTCAGGCTTAGAATCGGAATCGAGAATCGATGGCCCAAAGTAGATTCCGATTCTATCGACTTCAGGCTATCGATACACCCGCCGTTTACCCAGATTTATGCCGCTAACCATCGAAAATTCGAGTCGAGTAATTGAAAATTGTATAGCTTCTCCCGCTGTTTACTCAAATTTACGCCGCTGACTATCGAAAATTCAAGTCGAGTTGTTGAAAATTGTATATCTACTCCCGCCGTTTACCCAGATTTACACCGCTAATGTTTAACAAAATGTATGACTGAAATAAAGAAAATTAATCTATTTTTAGCTCATATGAAAGGAGACAGTGATAGGTTAATTATTTGTGGATACCTGTGAAGTAAGGTAAGTAAGAGAAGGGCACAGGGAGTGTTTGTGTCGGGGGCTAAAAATCTGAGCTTGGTGTTAAGGAAGGAAGACGAGACAGGAGGGGAGGAGTGGGGTCTAGTTGAAAGCAATAAATCAGGCGGCTGACCAACATTATTTCTTTGAGTCATCATCCTACAACCACATTTTTCCCCATGGATTATGAATTTATATTAAATATTAAACAGATTTTCTTTATCTGTATTACTACAGTATACTAGTGAAATTAACATTAAATTATATAAAAATTGCATTACAAATTATTTTGATAATTAACCACAAAAAGCTGCTAAACAACATTACAGTACATTTAAAAACGTTGATCTACAATCATTAAAAATTAATTATTAAAAAAATTACATTTTAACTTGCATACAAAAATTAAAACCCTAAATTTTAAATTTAATATTAACATTACAAATATATTTTTATCTGGCAAGAATAGTTAACGTCCAAAGTGATTGTTTTATAACACAAGAAAACCAATCTCAACAAATATCATGGGAAATTTAAGTAACTTAAAACATAACAATTATATGAAAAATAAACATGTAATTCAACTTAGTTTTTTTTTATTATTTATTTTTAGCGAATTTCCCCCATGGGAAGAAGCTATTACCGTAGTCGGCATGGTAAGACCTAGGTCCGGGACCATGATAACTTTTCGTTTTGAGGTCCCCAGATGCCAAAAACACCATTCGTTCAAAACTGTGTGTGTGTGTGTGTGTGTGTGTGTGTGTGTGTGTGTGTGTGTGTGTGTGTGTGTGTGTGTGTGGGCGTGCGCGTGTGTGTGCGTGCGCGCGCGCGCGTGCGTGCGTGCGTGCGTGCGTGCGTGCGTGCGTGTGCGCGCGCGCGCGCTCGCGCTCACGCATCCATATCTTTGTCGGGTCACACACCTGCATGGGAGCAGACAGTCGGGCAAACACCCAATTGTCGGGACTCACACACGTCCCGACAACCAATACTGCATCAAACGTTTTAGTTGGTTTAGAGCAATAAGAATTATATTACACCTAAAGTTTGATGACTCTGTAAAATTGTATTTTAAAGACCTGAATATTTTAACAGTTTATGGAGCATACATATATGAAACAATATGTCTTGCGAGAGAAGAAAATATAAGAATAGAGCCTTTGGAAACTCATAACTATAACACTAGGTTCAAAAGAGATATTGTAACCTCACGCCATCAACACAAATTAGAATTTTATAAGAAAAAACCAACTTATGCAGGATATTTATTTTTGAGGAAATTGCCTGCAAGCTTAAAGAATGAAAATAATACTAAATTGTTTAAAACCAAATTAAAAAGATTTTTAATAGAGAAGTCATTATATTCAATTGAGGAATACTGTAACTGATTATCTTTTAATGAGACCAACTTAATGTATTTTTGAATTTTGGTTTTGAATTTTCGACTCTGAAAAGTAGTTATAATATTTATGTTTGTATTTGAAATAGATAGGCTAAGTCTTGACGCTATTTATTATTGTACAACTGTGCATGTATATTGTAAAATAAAGATGTTTTGATTTGATTTGATTTGGTCTCCAGAAAGACTTAGAAACAAAATTTGAAAATGGCCCGATAAGCTCGGTACGAAACCGGTTTCACGTTTGCATATCTTTGTCGGGCCCTAAATATCACTGTGGGCCAGTGGTGTTGCGGCGAACTATCCGAACTAGAGTGTGTGGCCCGACACTCGCTTCAAATGCTGACTTAAATAAACGCTTGTGATTGGTTGGAAACTCTTTACGTAATACAGCGTTGCCAATTCGATTTACTATATTCCCTTGTGAAGGATTGGAAAAGGATGATCGGAAATTGGAAATTTTGCTTATGACAAGTGCCAGTTGGGCATTTGCCAGTGTCAGTCGTCACGGTTGTAAGGTGAGTAATGTAACGTAATTGTCTACTACTGTTAATTAATTACATGTCATGGATATGATTTTGCCTACATACAGTGTGTTAATTTTTTACTTTCTCCCCCTTATACATATTAATATATGGAGAAAGTATTGTTTTCGAAAAAATTCTCATATTTTAGTTGTTAGTAGAAATATTCGTTTTGGTGCTCCCTGAACCCAAAAAAGTTTTTAAGGTGATGTCTGTGTGTCTATCTGTTTGTATAAATGTGTACAGAGCTAGATCCCAAACCAAAGGTCCGTTTGTTATAAAATTTGGTATGTAGGTACTAATCTACGATATCTCTAGGCGGTTTTTTTATTTTTTGGAATTTGTTATTTTTAAGGGTAATTATCCCCCCAAAACAGCCAAAAATCAAGAAAAATCAAGATTTCTAAAAAACGGTTCTAACGATTTTGATTTAACTTTAGTCGTTTGCAGAAAATTATTTTTCAAACAAATTGACACCACCCGCATTTCTGTAAAAGTTTTGGTTCAGAAATTACAATACTTAAAATATTAAATATTCATTTTAGCGAATTTCCCCTATAGGGAAGAAGCTATTACCGTAGGTCTCATGGTAAGACTTAAGCCCGAGACCATGATAACTTTTCATTTGAGGTCCCCAGATGCCAAAAACACCATTCGTTCAAATTTTTATATATGTATATATATATGTGTGTGTGTGTGTGTGTGTGTGTGTGTGTGTGTGTCCGTAAGCACGATAAATCTCGTAAAAAAGGTCCGATCTTAATGAAATTTGGTACAAATATGTAAAGTACCATTTATTTGAACGAGTTTGAAAACCAGATGAATCGCACTATCGGAAGGGGTTTTTTGGGGTTTTCACAGGTAATTTAAATTTAAATCAAATTTTAATTTATACCATTAGGTTGAGCTTAAAAAAAACAAACAATTTGGTATTTTGATCATTGCTCTACGTCAATTGGTTAGCGAGATATTGAAAGTGCTAAACACAGTACGTTGTCTAATGTTATTCTTATGGAGAAAAAGAAAAATTGTATATCTCGCTTATTTATGAACATAAACTGGCGAAATTTGGTATATGGCTTGATCGGGTTGTGGTTTATTGTTGTTTGCACAAAAAAATTATTTTTCGCCTATGGTTCCTGTAGCAGCAAACCTAGGTACTTGATCCCTATGTTATTCTTATGGAAAATACTTAAAATGTTATATATCGCTTATTTATGAATGTATATGGATGAAACTTGGTATGCGACTTCACTAAGATGAATTCTATTGATATTTGCATAAAAACCCATTATTTTGTGTGCCTTGTTGCAGCAAACCTGCGTACTCATACCCAATGTTATTCTTATGGAGAATAATTAATATTTTAAATATTGCTTGTTTGTGAATACATTTCTTATGAATCCTGTGAAGTGTTTTAATGTGTCATGTTATATATTCATTCGAAATTCGCTGAGTATGAAGGTTTGCTGCGACCGGGGTATTTTTATTTTTCATACAAAATATTACTATTCACCATTAAAAAGAGCTCATAAACTAAATAATTTAGTATTTTGAATTGCTTTCCTACGATTACTGTTTGTGGAGAAAATTTAAATTTAAATGTTACGGTAAACGCAGTACGTTGTCCAACGTTATTCTAATGGAGAATATAAAAATTACTATTTCTCTCTTATTTATTGATCAATTTCGTTCAAACTTGAAATGCGTGTCAAGTTAGCATTGACCAATAGAAGAAATTCGAAATATTTTGCCCCTTAATAAACCTGAAGGGGGGAATAGGGGGCATTTCCCCTCTTAAAACCACGTGCGTAGCGATGGATTCTGTAGTGCCTCCTAAACAGGGATTTGGGTGGATACTTTTGAAAACAACTTGTTTACAAGATTTTCTGTACATTCGATCGTGCTTTGTATTCTATATTTATTAAATCAAAACTAATTTATTGATTAAAGTTGGGCTAAAATGGAGAAAGTATGTGTCAGTTTCGTGATACCGTTTATTTATGCTCACTATTGGGATCTCGTAAACCTTAATCGTTACAAGGAAGGTTAAACGAGCAAAGTAGTGCGTAATTATAAACTAAATAAAATGGCACAAAGAAATCGAAAATATTCCACCAAACTCGTTCGCTACGCTCAAAAAAACTATTTTTGACCAATAACAAAAATTTCTCATAACTCTCTTATTTTCAAGATACAAAAAAACATTTCGGGTCAAAGTTGCGTGAAATTTTACATATAATTTGAATATTTAGATTACTGCCAAATAATATACTCGGTTTCTAATATAAAATGGTCAAGTCTAAAATCTTTAACGCAATTGTAGTGTTTTATATTTTTATGTGAAAGAAATTCATTTTCTGATTACAAAAATATCACATATGTGATATTTTATTCATAAAATAAATCCATATTTTAAGGAAACCGTATTTTTAAGCAGCCATACGATAGATATCTTGTAATGGCTCCAACATAAAGTATTAAATTTATGTTTTACAGCTAATTTACATAAAACAACTGATTCAATTAGAAATCAGCTGTTTTCAATGTAAGAAAATAAGGTTTTGTAATAGCATGTTATACAACAATTAATTTTAATGATTTTCTTACAACTGAATTCTCCGTGAATCAGATATTTTATGTAAATCAGCTGTAAAACATAAATTTAATACTTTTATGTTGGAGCCATTACAACATATCCATCATATGGTTGCTAAAAAAAGTTTTCTTAAATTATGGACTTATTTTATGAATAGAATATCACATACAAAAAGAATGTCTTTCACAAAAAATATAAAACACTATACTCGCATTCAAGATTTTAAACATGATCAAATGGTGTTTTGAGCATAGCGAACGAGTTTGATGGAATACTTTAAATTTTTTGCGCCATTTTATTTAGTTTATAATTACGCACTACTTTGCTCGTTTAACCTTCCTTGTAACTATTAAGATTATGAGATCCCAATGGTAAGCATAAAATACCCCCGTCGCAGCAAACCTGCGTACTCAGCGAATTTAAAATGCATAGTATATATGTCTTAATAAAGCCACATACCATGTTTCATAAAATATATTCACATATAAGCAATGTATACAATTTGAATTATTCTCCTTAAGAATAACATTAGAGATGAAAATGCACTTTTGCTGCAACAAAGAACAAAAAATATGGGTTTTCATATAAATATAAATATTACTCAACTAGGTGAAGCCGCTTACCAAGTTTCATCAATATACATTCATAAATAAACGATATATTCCATTTTTATTATTCTCCATAAGAATAACATGGTGGATGAGTACGCAGGTTTGCTGCTACAGTAATTATCGGTTAACATTTCTTTTTTGTGCAAATAACACTAGACTGTAGTTGGCAATGTTGGCTGATTTGTCTGTGAATGTAAATCATTTATTGGCTCTCTTTATTATTTCATCTGAAGTTTTATAGTTTCTAGGTATCAGTTCTTAAACTTAATTATTAAGGTTAAATGACAGTGAAAAGTGCTAAAGCCGTTCAATTGAAACCAGTGCCAATTTAAAATTTCTAAGAAAATAAATGTGATGTTATCAAACCTTGAGCTTAAAGCCATTATAAGCTGTAACTTATGCAGCCATACTCTAACTTAAAAAGAGGAACCATCCACAGATCTTGCATTATTAATTTACATCTCTTCTTAACTATCAACAGACGACTAAAAATCTACTTAAAAGAGGTATGGAAAAGCACCTAATTCTATTGAGTTGACACTCACATTCAAGTGAACAAAAATTAATTTGATATGACATAACCTTGTACTTGGCATCCTTGGAAGTAAAGTTACGTTGGGTTAGGGTTTTTAAGGTTTGGTATGGTAAACTAAACTTACCTGACCTTTTCCAACCCAAGAAACCTAACCTAACAATACCTAACCTAAAATAACCTTTCCTGTATTTTTAGGGTAAACATAGGTCGGATGCAACAATAATATTATGATGAGGTTCAGCGTTGAACGGCAGTTTTATTTGACTACCCACATGCCATATCCCAAACGAATTTTTTGAGCGATTTTCCAGAATTCCCCTACACTTTTCCGGCCATATCTCCGTTGTTTTACGTCGAATCGGACAAATTCGTTGATATTCTTAATCTACTCGTTGTCCCGGTATCATTTTCGTGTATCCACATGTGCCATTTTCGACGAGATTTTTTAATATTCCAGGGTGTTCCTAGCTTTTCCGCTAAAAAAAACTATAATTTCCAGAATCCAGAATCCACCGTGAAATTTCCTACATTTGGGTAAAACAATTTTCAAATTCGAATGAGATCGTTGATCGATGGTTTAACCTCTGAAAAATTATGGTTTTCTCTCTTTCTATTAATATACTAACAAATAAACGTAAGACTTATATTAATGTCGTAAACAATCTTTACAAATCCAAAATATGTTTAAGACTATTTTACAAAAATAAAGATCTTATGTCTTAATTTAACCTAGGGTGAAGTGGAGTGTTGTAATCAGGAAATCAGACTGGAAAAAGTAAAACCAGCTTCCTAACCTTTCCAAAAATAAAATAGACATACAGTTTTGAATAAACCAAAAAATATTTCAAAAGGATTTGGAAACCATTTTAAAACTGATATAATGCATAGTGTGTCTCAAAACTCCCCCCTCCCCCATATTATGTTTTATGTTTTTATTAATGGAGATAGAAAGCTTTTCTGTGAGGAATGTTTATGTGACCGAAGAAAGAGGTTTTTCTAGTATACAATTTTCAAGCCCTATTTTGGAAATGGATTAATTTGGGGGCAGGTCTAAGTAAACAATTTAAACGTAAACCCCTTATATGTGATCATCACTTTAAGGCCTTGTTAAAAGAGGAAGAATGGTGCGAATTAAAGGACTCTATGTTGTTCCTATCCAAAATGGCGGCCATTTCAATTTGGGATTTTTCTATGCAATACCCCTTAAATAGTATTTTATAGGGATAAAACCCACGAAAATGTACGTGATTTGCACTCAAGTACCCAAAGTGACTTCGTCTTGACAGAATCACATCCAGGACTTTATACCATACCCTAAATTTCCTAAATGTTACCTTATTCTGCTTTTTTCTAAATAATGAAAATTTGAGTTACGACCTTAAAGTCCTTGGGTATGATTCTATCATCACTTCAGGTACCTAACTTGAATGCTATTCACGTACATTTTCGTGGGGTTTACCCCTATAAAATGCTTTTTATTAGCAATTTTATTAAAAACTTCCAACTTTAAATGACCGCCATTTTGGATAGGGTCAACATACAGACCTCTAAATTGTGTCATTCTTCTTATTTTATCAAGAGCTTTAAAATTAAGTATCACAAGGTAGGGGTTTACATTTAAAATCTTTGGCTTACCCACAAATTTTAAATGTTTTTTACAAAATAGGGTTGGAAATGTGTATACTTAAGAAAGTCCCTTTGGTAACATAACAATTTCACAAAGTAGTTTACCTCCATTAATACAAAATAAAATTATAATATGGGGTGGGACTTTTGAGACACCCGGTATAGTTTATTTGTTTAGATTTTTTATCAATAAAATTCATTTTTGTAAAACATATTCCCCACTATTACTCTTACCACACTTCACCTAAATTACAATTTTTTTAACTCTGATTTTCCTATTCATATATTTAAAATTGTAATAATTAAAAAGTGAGGCTAGAAAATAATTAAACCGGTTACTTACAAGACAAACAACACTGATGTCAATCCCTTTTTCATGCCATTTAACATCCCCTCTTCTCCCTGGTATGATTGCGATAAAGTATAGTTTGTCTTAAAAAAAAAACAAGTCGGGATATTTTCTAGTTTTACCTTGTTTATAGTTATTATATTGTTGAATATATGGAACTTAGTTGAAGTTTTTGTAAAACCTATATTTTACACTAGAACATATAAAACACAATTTTAAAATTGTTAGTTGTAAGACTATTTTCATTTTGTAGAGTAATGAACTTTTTCTATATGTAAATTTATCTGCATTTTTTAACACTTACATTTTACTTCCTGATTCACCCTCTGTAATAAAAAAAGTCAATCATCCTAAACAATTGAGATCAAGGTCTGTCCAGTTCAGGTAATCAAATTTCACTTTTTAAGTCCTAATCAATGTTAAGAGAAACAGCAAATTCAAATTTAAAATTTTGAAAAGTTTTGTCTAAGTTCACTCAGACAAAATGGAGTGTAACAAAAATCTGACCACATATAAGGAATCTGTCCATGGATCACTGTATGATCTATGGATATACTTATATTTCCCTGCTGATCAGATTATGCCACTTTATTCCATTGAAAGAATATGAGGACAAGGAAGAAATGCCTTATGTTTATCACAGTATACAAGAATTAAATCCACTGCAAGCTGCTTTTATTTAGCACAATTCAAAATAAATCAAGGGTTTGGATTATTTAAGTTAAGATTGACTCTTCATACTCTCTACCAGTGCTACCTTGCATTACAGTTTACTTTTTGAGCCTATAATACAACTCTCATAGAGAACATTTTAGGAGTTAATAAATTGAAACTGTACAATATTTATTTCATTACCAGTTTGTTTTTAGAAATAATAACAATCATCTTCCTGCTTGTAATCTGTTATGAAATTGGTAAGGTTAAAGAATTTTTCATAAAATCATAAGCATACTTCAATAAGTAGGTGTTCTAATACAGTAGTGTATTATGCTGTTAATTTTTTAATCCCTCTTTAATCACCGAAGGCCATTCTGTGTTATTTTAAAGTGAATACATTATTTTGTTGGCTGTTCTGATGCTCCTGGTTCTATTTACCTGTAATGCTGAGAATACAATGTTGCGCATTATAAGGTTAGGAGAGTGTCCAGTCAGGATTGAAAGTAGGTGTAAGGGTTACGGGGATGATAAAAATACACCAACTTATGAATAACAGGTTTTTATAATGTAAAACGCCCATTAGACAACTTACTGTGTTTAGTCCACATACATTTTCTTTAATAACTCGGTAAATATTTGTGCTAGAATGACGAAAGAGGCTTAAAGGTTTTGCCTCACAAATCTCCATCATTTTACTTGCATTTTACATCCGGGAATTTTGTTACCCTTTTTGGTCCCAAAACCCCAAAATGTTTAATATAAAATCAAAAAAAAGGGGGTTAGAGTTTTCCTATTGCTTTGCCCAATGAACTTCTCCAACTGACTATTACAAGGAATGTCCCTATCAAATTTTAAGTTAATCGGACAAAAAATTCGACCGCTACAATGCAAACACACACACACACACACACACAGGCAAACATATATATATATATATATATATATATATATATATATCCACAATTTTGAGCGACCCCCCAAAACGTGTTCAGGGGGTCACGTTAGGAACTTCTATGGTAGTCCAGGGCTTAATTTTTAACTTGCGGGTCATGCTAATAGTTAAAATTTCCATAGGCAATTCACTAAAATTTAGTTTAGAAATATTGCACACATTTTTTGTGTTTTTCAGTAACAGCATTTCTTTTTAATAAAAAAAACATAAGCTTTATTTCAGGACGATATAAATTGTAATTTTTTCAAGTTTCAAGGGGGGAATATATACCCCTGACCCCCCATCCACACCACCGGTGAGGGGGGTGGGGGAAGTAAGGTATGGGCCTACAGGAGCATACCTCGCTGAAAACGCGGTGGCCATGGGGCTGCTATTGCCACGCGCCAAGCTCCAGCAATGAGTGGGCGATATGGCAACACTGGGATGACTCATCTGGCTACGATTCACCGTATTTTAACACAGAAACGGACATGTCCTCGATCTATATGTTTGTCGGGACAATACACACATTATCGTGTTTGTCGGGACATCCCGACAGTAAGTTTTCCTAGTTCTCTCAGACAAAATGGAGTGTAACAGAAATCTGACCACATATAAGGAATCTGTATTTAAGAATGAACATTAAATATGTTTTAGCTTGAAAGTCCCGATAAATGTGTTATATTCAGGTGTCCCGACTAAGATACGCATGCGGGTGTGTGTGTGTGTGTGTGTGTGTGTGTGTGTGTGTGTGTGTGTGTGTGTGTGTGTGTGTGTGTGTGTGTGTGTGTGTGTGTGTGTGTGTGTGTGTGTGTGTGTGTGTGTTTGTGTCCCCTTGAGCACGATAACTCTCGTAAAAATAATCCGATTTTGATGAAATTTTGTATAAACGTGTAAAGCAGCATTTGTGCCTTTAAGTTCAAAAACCAGACAGATCGACCTATCCAAAGGGGTATTTTTTGGGGGGGTTAGCTACCCCAAAAATGGGTTTTTTGAGTTTTTTACATATAATTTTTGAAAAAGTCAAGTTTTAGTTTCTTCAAAAATTTTAGTTTTTTTCATTGGAATCAGCTTAAAAAGATGCACAATTTGGTGTTTTGATCATTGTTCTACGTCAAATGGTTACAGAGATATTGAAAGTGCTAAACACAGTACGTTGTCCAATGTTATTCTTATGGAGAATAAGAAAAATTTATATCTCGCTTATTTATCAACTTATCCTGATGAAACTTGGTATATTGCTTCTTATCGTTGTAGTCTATTGATATTTACACAAAAACCCATTTTTTGGCTGATAGTTCCCGTAGCAGCAAACCTGCGTACTCAGCCCCCATGTTATTCTAATGGAGAATAAGTAACGTGTTATCTCTCTTATTTATGAACAAAAATTAATAAAACTTGGTATGTGGCTTTTCCTAGTTGAGTTGTATTGATATTTGTATAAAAACACATTTTTTTGTGTTCCTTGTTTCAGCAAACCTGCATACCCAGCCCTATTTGTATAAAAACACATTTTTTTGTGTTCCTTGTTTCAGCAAACCTGCATACTCAGCCAGGGCCATAGACAGACCGGTTTTCTCGGACAATTTGTTCGGGGCCCGGAGGGCCCTGGGGGCCCGCGCTGGGCCCTCGGCTAGGTCATTCTTAAATATGCCTGAACGCAAAATATTTATTAAATATAAATTAAATAAACGCACAAATAAATATACGAATACTTAATTTGCCTAATGTTGTAATGCAATTTACACATCCGATGATTTAATTTGAATTTTTGTGCTCTATGCTATGGTTTCTGAGCGTACAGTACAACCCAGTCTGTGCGACGCAACGTGACGTACCATATTGCTGTGTATTTTTTTAATTCTTTATTTTTCCGGTTCAATATAAAACAAGTATTATACACAGAACGTATTAACTAGCATTTTCATAAAATAACATCGTGGTCGTTACAAACGATGTTATAACTTTGTATCAGGACTTCACAAGAAGCATTAAAAAATGACTTTAGGCTTAATAGTTAGCTCCTCATTTAGCTTACAATCATGTATTTTAACAATTGTGTGTACGATTTAAAATCGTATAAATTTAATTGAAAAAAATAATATTCTCTGTTTGTCATATTATTTAGCAAATGAACTCTCTATTTCAGTAGGTCTGAAAGCAACAACAACAACAAATTTGTTAGAAATAATAAGTGTTATATATTCTGCATTTTACAACGTGACTGGTGCACCATGAAATAGAGGAAGATTAGTATAGGTATGGAACAGCCTGGGATTTTTTTTTCGATCAAAATGTCCATAGCAGAAAGGATAATCAACTGATATCAATTTAAAATATCCTATATTTTAAAATAGTCTTATTTCAAGTTTCCATAGGCCTAGATATTTTTTTGCACTTATTAATTTTTGTTTTACGTTTAGTTTAGTATAAATACAGATCCTACTTTCAGATGGGATAAAACCTTTGTATATTTGACATTTTAAAGAGGGCTGATCACCGGTCAAATGCTATTCAGTCAATGTATACTGGTAGCAAGGGATGGCAAAAGGGGTTGGGGGTGGGGCCCGGCCAAGTAATTTTGTCCGGGGCCCGTCAAAGCTGTCTACGGCCCTGTACTCAGCCACCATGTTATTCTTATGGAGAATAATTAAAATGTCATGAATCGTTTATTTATGAATGTTTATTGATGAAACTTGGTATGTGGCTTTAAGATACATATATATGCATTGAAAATTCGCTGAGTAAGCAGGTTTTTGCTACTGGGGTATTGTAAGGTTATTTTATTAATGAAAAATAATCACCAACTGATTGTCCCAATTTATTAACCCATTGAGGTAGTAATTTTATTCTATTTGCAGTAGCCCATAACGGGAATTGATTGGTGCTGCACTCTAGAAGCAAAATATGTAACTAATCACTGTGGGCATCTACGGTTCTATCCGCTAGGGGCGCGGACTGACTGAAAAACCTTAATATCGCCGCCAGGCCTTTGGTCGTGTTAGCTGAGTTGGCTATGGAAACACCTTGGCCAGGTGGTGATACGATGTTCGTGGGTTCGATTCGCGCACTACTGACCAAAAAACTGACCAGTTGTGCAACTCTCAATGAGTTAACCGGTCTGTGGCAACGTTGGTGGGAGGGCCCAAGTAAAAAAAATGGTGGCAGGCTTGCTTGGAAGTTGGCGGGATCGGTTAATTTTTTGAGACTTGTACATGGTCAACACTGATTTTGCTAATTTTTACTTATGTCTACTGTGTGTGTGCCAATGCGACTCTCTAAACTGAAAGAAAACAATATTTTAATTAAAATACGCCATTAATCCATTTAAAAACACCAATTTTACACTCCAATTCACAGGTTAATAAAATTACAAGAAAGGAACGAGACCAACTCGTATGTCTACGCCAATGGGTTGAATAAAAATAAATTACTGACTAACCTATTGTTTTTAATCAGTTTTAAAACATTACTTTGCTATTTTCATCTATTATTAGGAATCGATGGAATCGGAATCGGGAATAAGAATCAATTTGTAAGAATCGGAATCGAAAAAAATTGGAATTGACTCATCCCTAGTCTATTCTTTTCGAATTATGGGTATGCTAAAGGCAAATACTTGCTCGAAAAAGCTCAAAACTTAAGAATAAAAGGTAAAGCTTATTTTGATCAGAAAAATTACTTCTCACAAAACCTCTAGTATTAAAAGATGATGTTTGTCTGTTTGTTTTCCTGATATTCCTATTTTGAAAAAAAGACTACATTTGTATCATTTTAGAGCTAAGCCCGTTCTAAAACACCTGGCCTCATTTATTTTGTTCTGATCGTGTGCCAGCAACTGAACAGAAAAAGGGTCGGTGGGGTGTTGGGGTGAACAGAAGACCATTTTAAAAACCTCATTTGATAACATAAAAATAGGCCTAAATTGTTTTCTAGTGTTTGTATTAAGTATAGAGTCGAAATAACGTGTGCTTTCTGCAAATGTGTTCCAGATATGAGGGGAACCACCGTATTAAGTATAGACTCGATATAACGTGTGCTTTCTGCAAATGTGTTCCAGGTATGAGGAGAACCACCGTCTACTGAGATACCACACCCACTCACTGGTTAAGTCCTCCTCATACTTCTTGGAACCCTTGCCTCTCCCCCCAGAAGACCTGGACCCACCTCCGGACAAACCCGTGAGTCCAGAAACCACCGAAGCTGCATGCTTTCACTATACTCGATTTTTCTTATTTTTTTCGTAGAAATTTATTTCAGTTTTTATGTTTTATTAATTTTGATTATTTTCAATAATTGCACATAATTTGAGTTTCAACAGATTGTCATACTGTCAAAACAAATGTATCAGGGATCTAATAAGAGGGATCAATATTAAAACTTTTGGCCAAACAGATTTTTTTTCGTAAAGAGTTATTTTAACTGAGTAATGATTTCAATTAAAATTGTTGTAAACATAAAACGTTAAAGAAACTAATGGACTAACGGATATTTTGCTGTTAGCCTCTGGTTTATCAGGAAATTCTAATAGTGTTTTAAAGAGCTGCTTTTCAGTAATCCAAATTGTTTACAGCAGCAACTAGTTTTGACTTATTAAAAAAAATCATTGTTGGTGGTGAGTTTAGTTATTTAATAAATTGTTGTGGACGTTTTCCATCACTGTGTTTTTGTTTCTTGTATCGTGAATATTTGCTGCTGACACTATTGCTAACACAACTTTGAAACAAAATCATCACTTTGTTAGGAACAGTGTTTGGAAGAAATTTGTTTTTTTCTTAGTATCTCTTATAAATAATATTCTTAATTTTATAAAATGTTATTATGTATTTAAGAAATAATCAGTCTTTTCTTTTAATTTACTTGATCAATTGGTAATATTGTAATTATCTGTATAATATTTCAGCCATTTCATAGTAAAAGTTCATTAATACAATCACATTACATTATTATTATTACTAATTTATTTTCCTTAAGTTTTATTTGTAGTATGTGTGGAGTTTTTCTAAGTGAGGCTGACTGACTTTCAGAAGTCAGAACATTATTAGTTTGCCTTGGCGTCAGGGAGTGTCCGTCTATGGTTTTAAAATGTTTTTTGTTGTTGTTTAACCCCTTAACTGCCACAAACGTGATATGACGGGCAAACTCGCTCCGCCATATAACTGCCATGCCCGTGACATCTCGTTTTGCGGCGGTCAGCTGATTTACTGTCTGCTACGCCGTCATAACGTATTGTGTTTCACTCTAGTGGTGATTTTGAAAACTACGATAGTGTAGTACTTCTTCCTGACTACTGCTGCTACCTGATGGGCGTTTTCGATACTTTATAGTGAAAACACATTCGTGTGTCAGTTGGGGTTGTGAGTCTTGGATATTGTTTGTTGTTTCTTAATAAATAACGTAACTATATAGTGTTTTACTATATTTATAGCTTGTAAATGATACAATGGCAAGTAGTAATGAAGATTAGGAAGAGCTAATAAGGTATTTAGACCTTCCCAGCTCAGAATTTGGTGTACAGAACGATTACTAAGAAGATGACGACGATTGGCAAACGGACCCAAATTATACAATGTTTATACAGTAGACTATGTATAATGTTTTACACAGACTTATTATAAATTTGTAATGTTGCAATAATATATAATTAACAAAATTAAATTAAATATTACAAGTTTCAAGAAGCTATTAACAATCATGTAAAATAGCAAAAAAAAGTGGCAGTGGGTGTTTCAGGGAGGTAAAATAAATCAGCAGTTAAGGGGTTAGTGGCAGTGGGTGTTTCAGGGAGGTAAAATAAATCAGCAGTTAAGGGGTTAGTGGCAGTGGGTGTTTCAGGGAGGTAAAATAAATCAGCAGTTAAGGGGTTAAATCAATGAGTACTATAATTCTATTTTTGAGCATTATACTGGTGTCAATTATAAAGTTTATAATTTAAATTTTTTAATTATTTTTGTAATCAATGCAAATTGATAAACAAATATTTTTTTAACTGTGCCATGATTGGGTTTTTAAACATGATGACGATCACTGCGAGAAACTCCGCCAAGTTATTTTCAGTTGTTGTCTTCTGTTGTCGTATTGCTCGTGCGTACGAGTGGCAACAGAACAGTGTCTGACCTGATGTGAAGTGTGGATGTGTGTACTGCGGCCAGATGAAGGCGGGACTAGGCGGAGGGATGATGGCGGGGGCGCCGGACACCCCCAACAGTGTGGAGCAGAGCCCGCGAGGGGGCGGGGGAAAGCGGGGTGCCAAGGCGGGGGCGACACAGCGCAAACGGAAACAGGCCAAGTCGACGCCGCCAGGACACATGCAGCCCGCACCCATGCAGCATGTGCAGGTAACTGTAACCACAGCATCGTTGTATTGTCGACAGTGGTTTATGAGCTGGTGTGAGAGAGATGGAAGTAGTAGTACATTAAGGCTAAGCTGGTTCATTTTCCAATTGAAGAAGTTTTCATGGGTCATTAAGCTTTGCAGTTTTTTTAAGACTATACTTTCTTATCAAAAGCATTTAGTCCCATTTACTAAAAAGTGGTTAGTCAATAGTCAATAGTCAAATATCTTTATTCATTCAGAAGTACAGTGTACAACATTTGAACAGTGTCAATATATTACAAGTGGTACAATTTGTTCAAGCCTTTCTAAACATAGATATATATCTTTTACTCTTAGCATGGAAGAGTGAGGTGGAAAAATTCATCCAGTGTGTAAATTGCTGCATCTATCAAGTACTCCTTCAGTTGTTTTTTAAATTTTGTGTGATTGTTTTCATTCAAAATATGTTGCGGTATCTTTTTCAAAAATTTGCCTCCCGCATACGATGGCCTTTTCTCATAAAATTGTAATCTATGGTGACTACAAACGGCCTCATTCTTTTTCCTTGTATTATATTGATGAATGGGATGAATAGAAACATTATTTGCCAATTTATTTCTTGCTACTAAAATTGAGTCAAAAATATATTGTCCATATACAGTAAGTATTTTTAACTGTTTAAAATATTCTCTAGCCGAATCATTATGTTTTAGTTTAAGGATTATTTTTATAGCTTTCTCTTCTGCAATTTTAATATCCTATCGAGATTTTCTTTTTTTGTTGCACCATATAGGCAAATTCCAAAAGAAATATGAGAATGAATATGTGCAAAATAAATATTCTTGAGGGTTATTAAATTGCAATGAAAGGACATTTTTGAAAGAGCATAGATTCCAGAATTTATTTTGGTCAGTACTTTACTTACATGCTCATTCCAATTTAAGTGTTGATCTATTGTTAGTCCTAAAAAATTTGTACTTTCTTTCTGTAAAATGAAATTAGAGTCATACATTATTACTGGTTCATTACCACTTTTATTTTGTGCTGTTTTAAATGTAACAAAATTTGTTTTTTCATGGTTTAGTATTAAATTTTGATTTAGTAAATAATTGCCTAAATTCCCAAGTTCTATGAAAGCTGTCAATTCCGTTTGTTCAAGAGTTGGGGATGATATCATTAAACTAGAATCATCAGCATAAAGGCACAGACATCTATATTCGACCGGACCGAATTTGAAGGTATTTTTGTGACATCAGAATTTGAGGTGCGTTATAGTCTATTATCAAAATGTTGATTATTTTTTCTGCTTTTATCAAACACAACGAATATCTTAGGGCTTTGACCATTATATTTTACTGTTCGGAGGCTTTATATGGTTTGATATATTTATTAACCTTTGCTTAAAAACCCCATTTTTGTGGTCCCCGTTGCAGCAAACCTGCAACTCAGACAGACATTATTTTATGGCTGGTAAATACAGTTTTCTATTTCACTTATTTATAAATATATTTTGTTGATACCTGGCAAGTGTTTGCATGTGGTAGTGAAGTTCATGTTATATTTGTATTAGAAATTTGTGAGTACACAGGTTTGCTTCGACGGAGATATTAATAAAACTTTTAAGCACAACAGGGAATGATCCAGCCATCTCTATTCTATGAAGTCAGTACTCAGCCAACTGATTTTTGCCTACAATCCTATTAATATTTCTCGGTTAAAACCAACATTTCTACTTGTTTGTATCAAGTTTTATGTATCACTGAGGTACAATAGACCTACCCTGATTACTAAAAACATAAAACATTTAAAATAAAGTGATCAATTTATTATTTGTTCCATTAACTTTTCTTGTATCTTAACTTTTGACATTTTAGGCCTATAACGATTTTTTTCTCGTTTTCTTGTGACGTTGGTCTGACGGTGGTTCTCATGTCACAGAACGTGTACTCTGCGCCGGGATCGCAGGGGCCCATGCAGTACTCCGGTGGCACGGCCACTACGCCCCAGGGCAGCATGTATCCCTGCCAGCCAGGGCCCCCTGGCCCGGGGCCTCAGTGGGGCAACTACGGGGGCCCCCAGCAACCAGGGCCCCCACCTCAGCAACAGACCCAGGGCCCCTACTACTCCCAGCAGCTTCCTCCCCAAGGTATCACCTTCCTGCATTGTATTTATTCCACTGGTTGGATTGCATATTTTCCACTAACAATTTTCCTATTTACCAAAATATAAAATTTTAAAAAAATTGTTGACAATTTTTATTTTTTTACTCACACCACATGGATTAATACTCTAAGTACCAAATACTTTTGGCTGTTTTTCTGCCGCAAAAAAAAACAAAATTAAAAATTAAAGGGCAAATTTTTTAGTATTTATGTATAGATCATTAAGAAAAATGTGCATTTTTAAGCCAAAAAAGGATGGAATAAAGATTGCAAAGATCTCTCAACCCATAGCTGAGCAATTGTAACTTGTATGACTAAAATCATGCAAATTATATGTAAATTACCAGAATTACCACGATTTCACTCATAAAAAATGTAATTTCTCAGCTATGGATTGAGGGATTTTTATACTGCAACATCTCATTCTATTTACCCTGATAATTCCCATGTTTCCTGATTTCCCTTTTTTCATTTAAAATCTATTTTTTCTGTGTTACAAGTTATATTAAAGTTTAGGTAGGAAAATTACATCATATTTCCCCACCAGAAACAGTTTACATAGGCCTATCATATTGTGTAAATCATCATATAAAAATGTTAATTAGACTAGTAAATAATTTTAAGATAATTCATAATGTAACAAAATTGCTTCAAATCCTTATGTTAATTTATTCCAAATTATTAAGTTTTCTTTAAAATCCAAATTAAGATCCATAACAGTTAATATAGTGCAACCCGTGAAGTGGGCTACAAGAGCTGAAGAATGATTAAGTATGCCATGCCAGAAGTGAATTATCTCTCTCTAAAAATAGCCGGCCTAGTGATAGCTTACTCCAAATTTTGATCTATTTTTAAAATGTGATTTTACCCCATAAATTAGTATTTTGGGTACCAAAAACCAAAATTTTTATTAGAAGAAGAGCTACAGGCATTATTTTTATCCTTTTGTTACGGCCATGAAGAAATATAAGCCTGTGGTGAAGATAAGATAATAGGCTGGTGAGACCAACCCATAATCTCCCTTGTGTAGGCAGATGTGAACTTTCATTAATCACCTAATTGTATTAAAATATCAATCTACCGAACTTTGAACAATCAATAAATTAATAAAGAGAACCTTTTCAATCTTCTAAATTACATTTCTTCTAAATTACATATTCAAGGACTATTTTCAAGATTTAAATTCATTTTAACAGTTTTAAAATCAATCAACAGTAGCCTAAAAATCATGTTGTCAAGCAGCATTGTTGGAGGACTTTCGAAGTGAACATTACCTTCCAACTGTTATTGAACAAACCTTTAATATTTTACCACTTTTCAGAGATTTTAACAAAATTATCTTACAGTATATTAGTAGCACATGAGTATAATTGATGATTTCAGCCTTAAGAATACCTTGGGAATATTCGACGCCAGCACGATCACCCCTTGCCTGAAAAAGAATCTTGTGACCCTGAGCCTAGAGACTTATCATTAGAAATAATCAAATAACTCCAAGTCCCCCTTTGTAAACATTTATTGTAAATCCCTTTTTCACATTTCAAGATTATCATTTTGTATTTTAACACAATAAAGTTAGGTCTACCTTCGCACATTGTGTTTGATTCAGTCAGAGGTAATGACTATACAAGTTTGTAACATATTGTAGTCAATCAGCAGTTAGGTACCCGTATTCAGCAGACAGTTTCAGGAGCAAAATAATAGGAAGACAGAGATTTATTTATTTATTGTTTATTATTTTAAGTAAGAAGGAAAGAGTATAGATAGAGATATACAAATATATTTAGAGAGTGTATTTACAATACCATCCTTTTTGGCTTTAAATTTGTAAATGTACAAATCAAATACTCAATAATTTTCTGATTTCAAGGTACAGTTGAGTCTCGACTATCCGACCTAAACCGGTCGCACCAAGGTCGAATAAGCGGGAAGGTCGGATAACACGGAAATAATAAAAACAATGTAAACATTTTGATTTTTTTTCTAATCGGCGGTAATCCATCGTTCGATCGTGCACGGGGATGGCCGAAAACACGGAAAATAATAAAAACACGGTCGAATAATACAGATAATAATAAAAACAATGTTAAAAAATGTTGATTTTTTTTGTTTTGTATCGGCAGTAATTGATCGTTTGATCGTGCATGGAGACGGTCGGATAACACGGAAGGTCGGATAACCGAAGGTCGGATAATCGAGACTGTACTGTATTAGGCTTT
The DNA here is from genome assembly GCA_963675035.1 of Allygus modestus. Taxonomy (NCBI): domain Eukaryota; kingdom Metazoa; phylum Arthropoda; class Insecta; order Hemiptera; family Cicadellidae; genus Allygus; species Allygus modestus. Next base: position 82,086,753 of record OY776116.1, read on the forward strand.
AAAAAAATTAAATGACCACCATTTTGAAGCGGTTAAAGCTAGAAATGCCAAATTCAATACAAAATTAGCCTGAAACTAGTATACATGTGCCAAATTTCGAATCAGTGCCTCAAGTTGCTCATAACATATGCTGCGTTGATTAAAAATCACATGTAGGCAGACAGACGGAAAACAAAGCGATTTGGAAAAAAGTTTATACAGTCTTTAGTTCCTTTTGATGATCTCTACAAAATCTTTCATTTGTGCCATACATATGCTTAAAATTTGGATTGCTAAAGGGTAATTTTGTTACTCAAATGAAGCATATTTGTTGTCGAAGAATAAACTTGATAATTCCTGGTCTTTCTGGCAACAAGTGTGCAATGTAGATGACAAGCGTGTCTAAAATCTCAGCGAAATCGTCCCCTTAATTCGCATGGCTGCTGTTTACCCGACGAGTATGAAACATGTCATGAACGGACGATAAGTTGCAGTTGGGCCGAGGTTCGAGAGGCAGCCCGTCGGTCCGACGGCCAAGACGGCTCTCAACACGATGCTGCAGCACCGAGCCATGCGGCAGCCTCCGACACAGCAGTACATGAGCCAGGGACCCCAGCCTCAGCCGGGCATGCCGCCATTCTCCAACATGCAGCGCACTCAGTTCATCAGGTGAAGTGGAAACCTCGGGGTGCACAATGTGTACTAACACTGACTTAATCTGTGTAGTTGTGAGCAAGTACTTGAAAGTTTGAGATTTTAATAGTCAAATTTGACTAAGAAGTATAACAAGATTTGATAGCTAAGCAAGTTATTACCACTGATCTGGAAAATATCGCTAATAATATCAAAATGGAAACTGCGTAGTGCTGACTGCAAAAGAAAATTGGACCGTGGAACATTAATTGCAAATGACAACCGGACTGTTTAGTATCAGTCGTAAGTGACGGATGATTAAACTCGTAATATCAACTGTAAAATGACGAGTGGACCATGTGGTATTAGCCAAACATAGACAATTAAATTAAACTGGTAAACTGATTTTATTTGATTAATATTGGCAAAAATGTTTTATTGCTAACAATATCGTATTGCTTATTATTAAACAAAATTTGGCTATAAAATTTGATCTGGAATGGGTGCCAAATAATATTAAATATCTAAAAGCATAAATCAGCAATGATTAATGTTTTGAAATAAACTTTAAAATTACTCGTTACTCAAGAATAATTGGCAAAACTCTATTTGATCCGATCCAAAAATATCACTATTTGCACGCCCCTACTTCAATGCGAGTCCTTTCACACAACTTCTTTCAGTATGAGTTTTTAATGTGTCCAACTAGACATCCACTTCATGCTACACTTGTTGAACTAATCTATTGAAAGGCACTCCCATATCAGTTGAAAAGTACTCTAGTCGTATAATAGTGTGGTAGGGATACTGCAATTAAGGTGGAGACTGCCAGACAGCAATTACTTACAAGCTTGTATTACTAGCCTAATTAACAGTGTTAAGGGAATATATATTTCAAAGCTAAATAAACAATTGCATTTTTGTGTGTAGTGATTTTACTGGGGTTGCGAATATAAATAACTTGGTTGGTTGTTACTATCTGCTGAGTTACTCTTGGCAGCGACCCTGTTGTGGGTTCGAATCCCAGCCCTGGCATGTAAATGTTATCAGTCCTGTTCCAACTCGTACTGTAACGGCTCACTCCTTGCTTTGCTGGATACGTTCCATGCACAGATGTATAGTCTATATGGATGGGTAAAGTAAGGCAATAAGAGGCTGCCAAGCTCTTTTTCCAGAAAAACTTAACTTTAATTTTGTTAACTTTGTTTTTGTTATTCTCTCAATTGCAGGCAGCAGATGCATGTGGAGCAGCCCCAGCAAGGCGGAATGTATCAGCAGCAGTCAGCACCCCAGATATACCCCACGATGCAGCAGCAGGGTGAGTAGTGGTGCAGTGTGACTGTTGGAATAAGAATAAGAATGAGAGTCCTTTATTGCCATTAGACACAATTGGGTAATAGACATTGTCAACATACAATAAGTACAACATATGCTTGTGAATTAGATACAGTAGCCTAGTTATTTGGTAAGATACAGTAGCCTATGAAACACAAAAGTCATGCTAATAAATAAACAAGACAATGACTACAATAAGTAAACACACAAATCAGCCTCATTTAGACTACTCTATAGCCACTATTTAAAATCTTTAAAATCAGTAGCACTTAAATCAAAAAATTTGTTCACGGAATACAGTGGGTGCTTAAGTAGCCCATTGGTCAAAGCTGATTTAAAACTTAAATGGGATTTAATATTTCTTAACTCTTGAGGGAGCTTGTTATAGAATTTAAGTCCAATTACCTTACAGCTATTTGCTACTTTAACCAATCCACAGAAGGGGATATCTACATTGAGTTCCCCCTTGTGGTGGTGTTCATGAACATTAAATCTCTTTAACAGATTGACAGCGTTCCTCTTTACATCTAAAAGTACATACAAAACAAATAGACTATACAAAGTTAAAATATTCTCATTTATAAAGAGAGGTCTACAATGATCTCTGAAACCCGCTGAAGCAATAACTCTCACAGCCTTCTTTTGGACTAATAAGACATCTTTTACCCTGGCTGAGTTACCCAAGCTAGTTTGAGGAATAACTTGCACATATCTATTTAGTGATCTTAGTAAATAAACAACCCTAGACAATTTATGACATATATAATCTGTATGATATTGCCATGTTAAATTCTCATCTAAAACTATACCTAACAATTTAACATTATCCAACTCATCACAGATAGGAGGATCACTAGCCTTAACAATCTTATTACTAAAAATTATACTTTGGGTTTTGTCATCATTAGGAACAAATCCATTGGTTACAACATTCAGGGCAGTTTTTGAAATTGTATTCATATTATTTACATCAGGTCCAGAATTAAACAAGGTTGTGTCATCAGCGAAACACACAGTATTACAAGGTACATTTACATCAATATCATTCACCATGATTAAGAAACGTAATGGCCCAAGCACCGATCCTTGCGGCACCCCGCAAGAGACATGGCATTTATCAGAAAATCTATTATGTACTGAAACAATCTGTTTTCTATTATCTAAATAAGATCTAAGCAAAGACAGAGATGCACCACTTGTTCTAATTTGGCCAAGAGTGTGGTGTGGGAGACACAATCAAAAGCTTTACTGAGGTCAAATAAGGTAACCCCAGTATCAGCCTTTAGTTCAAAATTTGCCAGAATTGCATCCACTTGAAAAGAAACCGCTTGTGTTGTGGATTTCCCTGCTCGGAAACCATACTGTGTGGGAGAAAACAATGAATTGGACTCAAAATGGTTGTACAATTGATCATGCATGATTCGCTCTAATACTTTAGCGAAAACTGGTACCAGGGATATTGACTTGAGCACATCACTTGACAGGCCATAGATATCGCGACTTTTTGAACTTTTAAAGTCCATAACATGTTGAATCACTTCCTCGCAAGACACCATCTTCCATTCAAAACTGGGTGCTGTAACCGCTGTGGCTTTTACAAGATCCAATGCTGCTGAAGAGACACCCCGATTTCTCCGCCACCTCCAGTACAGATGTTATCAAGAAATTGTTAAATTCATTAGGTTCCACAGAGATAAGTGGTTGACATCTTGACGTTGTTTCCTTGTGAATCGCCTCCCAAGCTGCTCCACATTTGTTATCAGATTTATTGATTGAATCCGCTACATACTGTTTTTTTTGTTGTTGCAGTTTTCAAATCTTGTTTTGTATTCTTGTATTCTTGTAATCTTGTTCTTCCTGTATTCAGTCATTGCCAAATGGGTTGCCGGTGTTAAGTGCTTTGTGACGATCATGGAGAGCAATGATGATATTTCTTCTCTTCCTCAAGTCTCCATTAAACTACTTTTGGCCGTTATGTTTAGGCCTACAGGAATTTGAGTCTTTCTTTTTTACAAGTGGGAAACACTCTTCATAACCCTGCTGTCCTTGTTGAAAAAAGGTCAAAGGTTTCATCTGCATCCATCCCCAGGGTTATTGCTATCCAGTCCGCACTTCCCAGCAACTGCTTATATTTTTTGATTCTTGCTTCAGATATAGGCCTATCGTAGATTACAGAATTACGCCCATCAAAAATGTGATTTACGTTATCAATATTGGTTTCAAGGCATATGTTAAATATAACAGCATCATGGTCTGAAAGGCCACACTCCTTAACTTTGGTCACATAGTGACCATGGTCGAGGTCAGTGAGAACAATGTCCAGAACTGCTTTAACCCTGGTAGGAGTGTAGTTGGTAAAGTGTAAGTTGTACTGTCTCATCAGCTTAGATAGCTCACGCTGGTTTGTTATCTGGAATCCCCCCCCCCCAAACGTCACAAATTGTTGTTAAAAATATGTGGTCCAAACATCTGTTTCTGCTGATATTACTTGGGTTAGTGATTTCTGGAAAAAAATTATCATAATACTAATCCACAGTATACTCCCGCAAATGTTACTAAAGCTTATAACCAGATGATATTCTTTATTATATTAAAATAACAAGGAAAATCATGAGAAAAATTGGATAGCTTTTAACAGTTTATTTTGCAGGACGATGAAATTTTTACAACAGCATATCTTTCTTCAAATGTTTCGTTTCTTGGAGATGGTATATACTGGCGCACACTTCTTCATTAAGAGAAGACAAGGGTATACATCAAGACGTTTTACAACAGCAAATTATCACTGGGATTGGATCTTTAATCAATGCTTTCAAGCTTTCTTGTGCTACTCTTGAGTTAAATGCACAGATTACCAATCTACAGACATGTAAAGGCTATTTCATAGTAAATAAACAGTATCAGGAAACTGACACATACTTTCTCCCTTTTAGCCCAACTTTAATGAATAAATTACTTTTTATTTACTAAATATAGAACACAAGGCACGGTCGAATGTACATAAAATCTTGTAAACAGGTTGTTTTCAAAAACATCCACCCAAATCCCTGTTTTGGGGCACCACAGAATCCATTGCTACACACGCGGTTTTAAGAGGGGAAATGCCCCCTATCCTCCCCCCCCCGGGTTATTAAGGGGCAACATATTTTGAATTTCCTCTGTTGGTCAATGCTAACTTGGGAAGCATATCAAGTTTGAACGAAATTAATCAGTAAATAAGAGAGAAATAGTATTTTTTGTATTCCCCATAAGAATAACATTGGACAACGTACTGCGTTTACCGCAAAATGAAAATTTAAATTTTCTCCGCAACCAGCAATTGTAGAATAGTAATTCAAAACACTAAATTATTTAGTTTTTTTAGCTGTTTTTAATGGTGAATAGTACTATTTTTTAACCTGTTTAATATTTATTTATATTTATGTTTTTTTATGAAAAATCAAAAAGACTGAATTTTGATGTTTTAAGTCCTGTAATTTCTGAACCCAAACTTCTACAGAAATGCAGGTGGTGTCATTTTGTTGGAAAACTAAAGCTCTTCAAACGATTAAAGTTTAATTAAAATCGTTAGAGCTGTTTTTGAGAAATTTTGATTTTTCAATGTTTTTGGCGGTTTTGGGGGGATAATTACCCTTCAAAATAACAAATTCTAAAATATGAAAAAAACGCCTGGAGATATCGTGGATTAGTACCTACATCCCAAATTTCATAAAAATCGGACCATTGGTTAGGGCTCTAGCTCTGTACTCATCCAGATATACAGGCAGACATCACGAAAAAATCACTTTTTTGTGTTCAGGGAGCACCAAAACAAATATTTCCACTAACAACTCAAATTCGAACATTTTGACGAAAACAATACATTCTCCATGTACTATGTATAAGGGGAGAAAGTAAAAATAACAAAATTATAAACAAAGCCCAACTAACAGTGAGATTAAGTATAAAATACCTTCCAGATGGCATTAAAAACCAAAAGAATCTATTATAAAATTTAAAAATAAATGTAAAAGAACTATTTTATTAATTTTATTATGTATAGTGTGACTGGTTTTTCTTCCTCTAATACAATTTAAACCATTAAAATAACTAAGGTCAACATTTTTTTAGTGTTAAGGAAATTTTATTGATCTAGTATATTTCATTTCTAAGCCTAACTAAGACACATTCATGTGCATTATATATGTATGTTTAGAATAAAGAGATCTTGGTTTGATTAGATAGTTACACAGTTCAGTTATAAGCCAAAGTCACAACACAGTATGGTTTATTGGTCTGTTTGACATGTGCGCTAGGTATGAGCGGAGGCATGGGGCCGGGCTACGGTCCTGGGGCGGCAGGCTACGGCCAGCAACCGCAGATGCAGCCCAGCACGCAGCACATGATGAGCCAGCAGCCGCAGCAGGCCAGCGCGATGTTTCCGCAGCAGACAACGCAGTTCGGAATGCGGCAGGACTACCAGCAGCAGCGGAACATCAGGCCAACGTACCTACAGGTAGAGTACACGTGTTGCTGCAGTCCTGCATACTAGTGAATTTGTCGTTAGGCCTACTATTAAAATATCTTAGAGCAGTACGGTAGGTTTGAGGTTAAAAATATATTTGGAAAGGAGGAATGTCTTGATAGCATAATAATTGTAGATATGAACTGAGATCACGCGGAACTCTGCAATGCTCCTTTTCCTTACCTTAACAATATAATTTCATGTGGCGATGCACATTTTTCTTCAGGTAATTGCAAAGTGAGAAGGTAGAGGTAGAGGTGGAGGTGGAAGTAGAGGCCGCGGTACTTCGAGGTAACACAAATACATTGTGTGTTATGGGCATATTGAGCAGGTCGAGGTAGAGGTGTACCTCGCGGCATACAAGGAGGTCCCGTGGTCTGCTTTTGAAGACAAACAAGTTTGTCTATTCGAGCGGTCTATCGCGCGGTGCTTCTCCGTGAATGGTCCTTTCAAGGCCTCCCTACTGAATTAAACAGCACAGGTAGGCCTAAATCGTGTTATATCCTTTTCATACTATACTATACTATAAAAAATATATAATAAAATGTAATTCTATTTAATACTCTCCTTATAAAACCCTAAACATTTAATAACAATTAAATACTAATACTGTAAACCAATAACAGGTTGATGTTGGTGATTAAAATGAAAATTATAGTTATGCAATTTCTTTAGTTAACTTATTTTTATAATCCTTATATTTACAATAAATCATAAATCATAACTTTATTGCACAAAACGTATACAGTATGTACAATGAACAAAGTACAGTTGCATTGTCATTTTTAATACTATGCCTTATACTGTAGGTAAATTAAACAGTTCTTAGTCTAATGCTTAAAATTTAAGTTTACATGATTGGTTTCCCAATTATCTGCAAAGAAATCTTCCATGTTATAATATGCTTTTTCAGTCAATATAAGTTTATGAAGATGTTGATTTCATAATTATACTTAAAGCATATCTAAAACTATTTAACTAACTGGCAATTAAATTTCTGTTGAGATTCAAGTTACTAAGAAAATTACTATGATGATTGTTTGCTTTGAAGTGAATTACTTCGGTTTTAGAATCATTTAAAATAAGACCATTGTTTGAGAACCACAATTATAGTCGATTCAAAGTAAGTTTTGCTTCTTCCAAAAGTTGAACTAAAGAATTACATTTAGCTAATTTCCCCTATAGGGAAGAAGCTATTACCGTAATCGGCATGGTAAGACCTAGGCCCGGGACCATGATAACTTTTCGTTTTGAGGTCCCCAGACCCCAAAAACACCATTCGTTCGAAACTGTATATATATATATATATATATATATGTGTGTCCGTGGGTGCGATAACTCTCGTAAAAAAGGTCCGATTTTGATGAAATTTGGTACAAACGTGTAAAGCAGCATTTATAACTTTAAGTTCGAAAACCAGACGGATCGACCTATCCGAAGGGGTATTTTGGGGGGGTTTTGTACCCCAAAAATGGGTTTTTTGAGTTTTTACATACAATTTTTGAAAAAGTAAAATTTTATTTTTCCCCATTGGAATCAGCTTAAAAAGATGCACAATTTGATGTTTTAATCATTGCTCTACGTCAATTGGTTACTGAGATATTGAAAGTGCTAAACACAGTACGTTGTCCAATGTTATTCTTATGGAGGATAAGAAAAATTGTACATCTCGCTTATTTATCAACTTATCCTGACGAAACTTGGTATATTGCTTCATTTCATTGTGGTCTATTGATATTTGCACAAAAATCCATTTTTTTCCCGATAGTTCCCGTAGCAGCAAACCTGCATACTCAGCCCCATGTTATTCTTATGGAGAATAGTTAACGTGTTATCTCCTTTAATTATGAACATAAATTAATAGAACTTGGTATGTGGCTTTACCTAGTTGATTTATAATGATATTTGTATAAAAGCCCATTTTTAGTGTTCCTTATTTCAGCAAACCTGCATACTCAGCCACCATGTTATTCTTATGGAGAATAATTAAAATGTCATAAATTGTTTATTTATGAATGTATATTGATGAAACTTGGTGTATGTGGCTTTATGTGGTATTAAGATAAATTAATATGCATTGGAAATTCGCTGAGTATGCAGGTTTGCTGCTACGGGGGTATTTATTAATGCTGTTGTGTCGTCAGCGTACTACAACAGATTTGAGGGAAATTGCTTACTTAAATCATTGATAAAAACCAAGAAAAGTAACGGTCTCATTTGAACCCTGGAACGAACCCTGGAACCCTGTGGCGATTTAATAAAACAATTAGGTATACAGTCAACTCCCGATTATCCAGGTTAATGACCGGTTGGAGAGTCACGGATAACCCAAAACCACAGTTAAAACAGAGGGATCCAATAAATTTAATGTTACAAAAATATAATAAAGGTTTATTAACATTTTTATACTGTACAAAATTGTGTTCTAATGCCATTTAAGATATATTTATGTAAATTAAATAATTTTGAAAATCTTTAAAGTGTGATCAAATCTTCAAACAATCAAGATAATAATAGTTAATACTAGCAATGGAAGATCTCTAAACACCGAACTCTCTAAACTACACCGAATAGTATGCTAATTAATTCCGCACTGGGGGAAAAACTGGCGGTAAGGGTGATTTTTTTGTGATGATTCTATTTTTAGACGTCTGACCGTCCGTCTGTTCATTGCTCTGCTCAACCAAGTGCAGTGGCTAGAGCAGTGTCAAGGTCATCACTCCCCATCACGCACCCACGGCTCATTAGCGAGATGGCAGACTCTCAGATTATGTTTTGTTTACTAAATTGTTTGTATAGTATTTATTCTGATAAATAAAGTAAATTAAATACGATTCTGGAGTTAATTTAGCGAAATAAATTGTTATTATTGCTCTATTTATATTTAGAAGGGGATAAATAAAAATACTATAAATAAACATTTTGTGACCCCGGTTAAACCGCAACCCGACTAACCCGCTCCTGGATAATCGGGAATTGACTGTAATTGTAAAATCTAATAAATAATTAAGATAGTGGCAACTCATTTCCATACAAACACTCTTCGGTGTAGCAAACAATCATCACAGTAATTTTCTTAGTAACTTGAATCTCAACAGAATAACCGCAACCTCTGCCTCCACCTCCACCTCTACCTCTACCTCTATAATGTACTCTTTAATGTACTACCGTCACTAAACATAATAAAAAGAATAACCAAACAACCTTTCTACTTGCAGCACAGTGGAAGACTGGCTCTAAAGGCATGAGAAAGTAGCGTGTTAAACCTCCTCACTATACGATACTCCCTCTACCTCCACCTCTACCTCTACCTCTACCTCTACCTCTACATCTACCTCCACCTCCACCTCTACCTCACCTCTACCTCTACCTCTACATCTACCTCCACCTCCACCTCTACCTCTACTTCCTCACTATGCGGTTACCCTTAGGGCACCCCCTTAAGGTTTAAGGGTCATCCTAAGGGTAATCGCATAGTGAGGAGGTAGAGGTAGAGGTGGAGGTAGAGGTAGAGGTAGAGGTAGAGGGAGTATCGCATAGTGAGGAGGTTTAGCGTGCTACTTTCTCACGCCTTTGGAGCCAGTCTTCCACTGTGTTGCAAGTACAAAGGTTGTTTGATTATTCTTTTTACAATGTTAAGCGACAGTCGTACCTTAAAGTGTTTGTATGGAAATGAGTTACCACTATCTTAATTATTTATTCGATTTTACAATTATACCTAACTAGGGGGTTTGTGCGCAAATTGTGCATTTTAATATTTTTTCTGTTTGTGAGAAACTCATCTACAGTTCAAAGAAATTATATGACTATAAACTCACAGTTATTATAAAGTTAATATTTTCACGGGAAATTTAAATGTTAAATTTATTAAGAAAATTTATATTTTACCGTAAAAAACGGACCATTTTGATTACAGAACTTCTTTAATTAAATTTTTTTAAGTAATTACACCATCCTGTGTTACTTTTTGCTTAATAGTTTCTTTTACTGACACTATTATGTCAGAAAACGTCTATCTCTTGAAAACTCAACATAAAGTTGTCTGTGAGAAAATACAGGTTCTGGCAAATACAACCCAGCTTTTTCAAGGGTTGGCTCAGCGCTTTATTTATCGTTATGGCAAACGCAAGCTTTATTGGAAACTGTCTTCAAACCATTTGAATGGGCATGGTTGTGTCCGACGGTGTTAAATCTATTCGGGGTATTATGGATGTTTTACCAGAATACTAATTTACAATATTTATAATAAGTTGATTGTAGATCTATACCATAAAGAGTGATTTACCAACCTCAATTAGGCTACAATTATCAATAAAAGTAGCCTATTTAAAAATTCATGTTCATAAGCTGTTTCGTCTCTTGTTTACAGTTGCAGATGATCCATTTTTGTTTACAATCTGACTTTGTTTAAAAATTCGTCTGAAGGTAATCAGCTGTTAAATTACAATTCACATTTAAAACCGTTATAATGCAAGTTGGTCAGCACTGGACCTTTGAAATTACCCTCTAGAGATAAATCAAAGGATAGGGGGGCGAAGCCCTAAACGAAAAGACATTTTTAGTTACCGTTCGCCAGTGCGCTAGATCAGAAGCTTGAAAATGACACCTCAATCGTAAAAATCGGTTAAGTAGGATGGGTGAGAAAGGGATGTAACAGAGAAAACCCCTATTGTACGAGGGCTGTTCAGAAAGTAAGTTCCGTTGGTGGCTAGTGAGTAAAGGAGAGGGGGTAGAAGTGTGACCGCGGCGGCGTTGGGTAGTCTGGCTCAGTAGGCGTCTGTCCGTACACCAAGAAGGTCGATCGGACTGCTCCGCGCGCTCCAATCTAAATTCAAAATGGCCGCCGCAAGTGCCAGTGCCGCCGGCTCTGGTGACGCCGCGAGCGTCAGTCCAGCCGCCGCAATTGACAACCCTGCTGACTGTGAAGTGCGTTCAGTTATCCGGTTTCTTTGGGCAAAAAAAATTAAACCTGCTGAGCTCCATCGTGAATTGTGTTCTGTTTACGGAAACAACATAATGAGTGACAGTGCAGTTCGGAAATGGTGCCGTTTGTTTAACGAAGGACGCACGAATGTTCATGATGAAGAGAAAAGTGGCCGGCCATCTGTGGTAACCGACGATCTTGTGGACAAAATTAATGATAAGGTTATAGAGAACAGGAAGTTCACTATTACAGACCTCTCGGAGTGTTTCCCCCAAATTTCACGCACTCTTCTGTCCATCATTGTGACTGAAAATCTTGGTTACCTCAAATTTTGTGCTCGGTGGGTGCCGAAATTGCTCACAACTGTTCACAAAATGAACAGAATGGGCGCTGCCCTAACATTTCTGGAGCGATACGACGAAGAAGGCGATGAACTTCTTGATCACATAGTGACAGGCGATGAAACATGGGTTTCTTATGTGAATGTTGAACAAAAAAAACAATCAATGGAGTGGGGCCACACTGCGTCGCCGCGAAGGCCCATCAAATACCGACAAACATTCTCGAGGAAAAAACTCATGGCAACTGTTTTTTGGGACAGGAAAGGGGTTCTATTGGTTGAGTATTTAGAAAGGGGCACTACAATTAACTCAACAGTGTACTGTGAAACGCTAAAGAAACTAAGGCGGGCAATCCAGAACAAAAGGCGCGGCATGTTGACCGGTGGCGTTGTTTTCATTCACGATAATGCACGTCCTCACAATGCAGCAAAAACTCGTGAGCTTCTGGACAATTTTGGTTGGGATGTTTTTGATCACCCACCTTACAGTCCTGATTTAGCGCCAAGTGATTTTCACTTGTTCCCTAACATGAAAAAATGGCTTGGGTCACAGCGCTTTGTGAATGATGACGAGCTAGAAGATGGCGTCAGCGGGTGGCTACGTGCACAGGCGGCAGAATTCTTTTCAGTGGGAATTGAAAAGCTTGTTCCTAGGTATGATAAGTGCTTAAATGTTAGTGGGAATTATGTCGAAAAATAGTTTAAGACACACACTTTAAGATGTATATAATAAATTTGTTGCAGATCCATTGAGTATTTTTTTACACCTAAATGGAACTTACTTTCTGAACAACCCTCGTATTAAGTAGCTATATAGATTGTTTTATTAAAGATATAAGGATTATAACGAGTTCGCACGCAGCACGCTGACGTGAGGGAAGTGAATTTCCACATAAAAACTTTTAAAACTCAAAATCAGTGTCAAAACATTCATTTGTCCAATTTTTATTGAAATCTGAAAACATTGATTTTTTGGCTGTTCTGATACTCCTGGTTTTATTTACTTGCAAAGCTGGGAATACAATTTTGCGCATTATAAGGTTAGGAGAGGGTCCAGACAGGCTTGAAAGTAGGCGTGAGGTTGCTGGAGATAATAAAAGTACTCTAACAAAGGAATAACAGGCTTTTCTAGTGTAAAACCCCCATAAGACAACGTACTGTGTTTAGCCGATACACATTTTCTTTAATAACTCGGTAAATATTTATGCTAGAATGACGAGAGAAGTCTTAAAAGTTTCGCCTCACTAATTCCCATCTTTTTACTTGAATTAATTTTACATCTGGGGCTTTTATGACCTTTTTTGGGCCCAAAAACTCAAAATTTGAAAGATTAATCCCCAAAAAATGGGTTAGAGTTTTCCGATTGTTTTGCCCAACGAACTTGTCCAACAGATTATAGAAAGGAACGTTCCTACCGAATTTGAAGTAAATCGGACAAAAAATGCGACAATATGTATATATATATAAAATTTTGAACGACCCCCCAAAACGTGTTCAGGGGTCACGTTAGGAACTTCTATGGTGGTCCCGGGCTTAAGTTTCACCGTGTGGGTCATGCTAATAGTTCACTTTCCAAAGGAAATTCACTAAAAATAAGTTAACTAAAATAGTTGCTTTAGGCCTACTATAATTTTCATTGTAATCAACATCAACCTGTTATTGGTTTATAGTTTTAGTATTAAAGTATTATTATTAATGTTTAGTGTTTTTTTTTAAGGAGAATGTTAAATATAATTACATTTTATTATATATTTTGTATAGTATAGTATGAATAAAATAACACAATTTAGGCTTACTTGTACTGTTCAATTCAGTAGGAGGCCTTGAACGGACCAATCATGGAGAAGTACCGCGCGATAGACTGTTCGAAAAAACAAAATCGTTTGTCTTCAAAAGCGGTCGTGCGGGACCTCCTGGTAAGCCGCGAGGTACACCTCTACCTCAATCTGCTTACTATGCGCGTGCCCATAACACACAATGTATTTGTGTTACCTCGAGGTACCGCGACCTCTACCTCCACCTCCACCTCTGCCTCTACCTCTACCTCTACCTCCTCACTATGCGATAACCCTTAGGGTAGACAACCTTTCCTTAATCCTCATTATAAATAAAGATGATGTAAATAAAATACTGATCTGGAAATTCTTCCAGAATGTTATTATCCTTCCCATCCTTCTACTTCCCCTATTCCTGCTCAATGTCTCTTTGCTCTCTTTCACCCTTCCTACACATTTGTACTACCTTATTTTCATTAAACAAATATAGGTCAAATAGCGCTATCCAAAACTAACCTTATCTTCATATTTTTAAAAATTCCTTTTTTTCACTCACATCCTGAAGTTAATACTTAACCGATTTTGATGATTCTTTTTTTATATAAAAGATAAGTTCAACTTCTAAGTCACTGTCGAGACAGAATTTTGATTTAGGCCCCAGGGTTCTGCCCCACGGGACTTCTAAGTTCCCATATTATTTATATGGAGGAGAGTTTTATTTGGTATGTCACATGTGTTTTTTCTTAATTCAATAAACAGCTGTTATAATGATTATATCCACAGATTTTTGCGGGGGAGCAGCTCGTTTTCATTAAATATATTGACAGTAGACGATATTTCAACCCATTGGTCTACCAGTTTTCCCATTGATCTCCAGGAATTATTTTGGTACTTTAATCACGACTAGGATCTGATTTTTCATCCTTACGAAGCTGTTCCAAGAGTCACTTGATCCACTATTTTATCTATATTTATTGGTTTATTGGAACATACCTGGTTCACAATTATCAATAAACCGAGTGTTATTTATGCATTGACAGGCTCCCAACGTGACGATGAACTCAATGGGAGGGCCACTGAGTCAGACCCAGAACACTCCTCCCTACCAAAGACCTCAGCAGCAGCAGTTCCAACAGGTAAATACTGCACAGACAGCATAGCTCTACTAGCATCATGTACAAGTTGCCAGCCAATCCGTGTTACTTACCGAATAAGACAATAGGCAATATTCTTTATTCCCGTTGAGAACAATGAGAACGGTGGTTGCGACAAAAGTAAAATAATTGTTAAGCAAGCATTACAGTTGGTTCATGATAAGGTTGATTTGTGAGTTGGTCAGTCCATTGCGCTTTGGTAGTATTCAGTCAGCAAGTAGAAAGGGTGCTCCTGCTCCCAGCTTCTCAATTTTTCCCAAAGTGCTTCTTCTCTGTTTTATTTTTTGGCCAGATCTTGGCCAGATGGTTACACGAACTTGACTTGACTCTGTTTTCTTCAGCTTCTTTGGTAGAGCATTCCACATTGAAACTCTCTCGTAGGTCAGTTTACTCCCAGTTGCAGTGAGATTATACCCAGGCAGACATCATTTTGCCGCATATCTGGTCTAGTTAGGGTAGTATATTCTGGTTCCAACTGCTTCTGGTTACTTTGTGTATGGTCGCAGTACAATATGCGTCCATCAACTAGTCGAATGCTGTATGTCGGTCTTTGGCTTTTAATATAACTATAGGAATCTATTACAGAATACCTCGGATGATCCGGACCCGAATCATCCGGATCCCATATTAACCAGACAAGGTTGTCCGAAATAAAAAAAATTAAAAATATCAATCAAAACACAATTTTTTGCCCACGCTAGAGCCTTTTTAAGTCGCTGACGCAACCTAAATAAATTATGTATGCGTAAAGTAGCATAGAAACTGCATGTCTATTCTTTTTACACAGTTTTCCACGCAATATGCAGCATCAATATTGAAGGCGCTAGTGACCCAATTTTGATTTATACAATGTTATAGTAGCTTCAGATTAACCCGATTTTTCGCTATCCGGATCAATATTCCACCACGTTAGTCCGGATAATCCGTGGTTTACTGTATTGAATTTGTTGTTAACAGCTGGTATACACAACTTAATAAACATAATTTTAAATCATTTATCCTACAACATTAAATGTGACTGTTTTTATTTAAAAGTGGTAGCAATATTTGAAGAAAGATAATTTTCAAATTGCAGTTGTGTATCGGCATATGTCAAGCAGATAGGGGAAGACCCGTTCTTGCATTTCAGTCCGCCATGTTTACCTTGGTGTAAACCATTTAAGTTCATTCTCATTTTGATTTCTTTCTTTTTCCTTGTTTTTTTGTATGTGCAATAATTGTTTAAACCAAACATAATCAATAAGTTTTGTTTGCAAGTGCTAATATATTTGTTTTTTTTTATAAAATGTTCATTCTAAACAATAGTGGAATTTTGATAAACAGTCATCGATGGTTTGTCTAGAGGTTCACCACAGTGAGGATTTTCACTTTTTCAGATATTTGAAAGTCTCCCTACACAGAAACTCACTACATAGAAGGTATCCAAGGATACCAGAGGTGACAGGGTTTCCACAGACCTGGAAAGTCAGGGAACATTTTACAAAGTAATTAAAAGTTAGGAGTTACCTACTATTGTCAATAAATTACTTTGAGTATGTGTTGTATACAAACGTTTGTAAGTTGTAACGATATTGCATTTTAAATTTATTGTATTTGCAGTGTTTTGAATCTACTAGGAGAGTTTGAACTGCCCCCCCCCCAATTAATTTATTCTACATTTGTTTAAAATATCAACCCTGGACTACCGCTGCTCACTGTTGGGTAGTAAGTACTTTATTTCGCTGCTCACTGTTGGGTAGTAAGTACTTTATTTTGACCAAGTTAATTTGTTTCACTGCCATCTTAGATCCGTAATACTTAAAAAAAATAGTTTTGTTGGAATGTAATTGTAGTGGTGTGATCCATTAGCCTACTTAAAATTAGTTTTTCGCTGAACACAATCCCGCAATCCGTTTTCAAATATCTCTCTTCGTTCTTAAGACATTGATACTTTTTGAAAGTAATTTTTAAATGCCCCAACTTAAAACATGTCCCTCTTCCCTACATTACAGTATATCAGAAAAATTACCATGAACCACCACTGATCATTGATTAGTGGTATGTTCTTAATGTTAACGGATGAGAGCAAGACATAAACAAGATTTACACTATTATAAATCTGAAGAAACCCCCAAAAAAACGTGAACTTTTTTGTGAATGTTAATTTTGTTTAATCTTATTCACGTCTGAAGTGATATTTCTCAGTTGGGTTAGCTGACTACCACATCTGTAACAATGAAATTCCCAAGATGTAAGTGCTCTTCACTTTTTATTTGTAACTATACTCATGTTAAAATCTAATTTGGTCGGTTCACAGCAGATGACTCCACAACAGCAGCAGCAACACAGGATGCGGCAGTTGCTGTTACAGCAGCAACAACAACAGCAGCAGCAACACCAGCAACAGCAGCAGAGTCAGCAGCAACCCGGGCTGATGGCACTGCACCGCCAGATGGCCTCCAACCAACCGCAGAACCCTTACTCCCAGCAACCGCCGCCGTACTAGTGCTGGTAAATATGCTGGATGAATCTTTCTGTATGCTTCCTAATTAGTGAAAAAACCCAGAGAGTGAAATCACCGGAAGCAATCTTTCAGCTGATGAGGACGTTGCAGTCTCGGGGTCGTAAGTTGTGGCAGAACTCAAACCAACCCAAAAGATTCCAAGTAATATAACGTTCTAAATAATCCGAAGTGTAGTCAGGGAGTATAGTTTCTTTTTAAGAATTTGAACATTATACCTTTGACAAGCATTTACATTTATGAAATGTTAGTTTTTGTTCATTTAAATGTCAACTTTTTTCACAGTTTAAAGCCCAACAATCTTACAATACCCGCAATATTAATCTTTTCAAATACCTGATTCACAATTTGACGTTTTTTGGAAAAAGTCCTATTTATTTGGGTGTACGACTGTATAATAAAATTCCAGATTCCTTTAAATCTTTTACACCCTAAAAATTTAAGATGTGTATTAAATATATTTTGATCAATAAGTCTTATAACACAATTGATGATTTTTTAATAGATAACATAGCTATTTGACCTCTGAACAGAGCTTTCATATGCATGATGTTTTAACCCTGAGCATATTTGAAACCATACATTTTTTATTAAGATAATTTAGTTTAGTAAATTGATAATTTTAAGTTGGACGATGCAGCTGTTTGATATTACTGATTGTAATGTAATTTATGTGCAAATAAAGTATTTAAGACTTATGACATACAACAGTCGCTACAATGCACAACGTCGCGTTGGCTGTAATTCTTAACTGAATGAAATATGTCAGACTACCAACCTGAAAAGTAAAATAAACTAAGTTTCTTCCTGTTCAAGAAGATATATGACTAGGAGTACGCTCAAATATTCGCGTAATGGGATGACAGAACTCAGAAATGGTAGATGAAAGGTACTGCTGTTAACGTAAGTTCTAACAAAAATGTCATCACAAAGTATTAAACGAGTTTGCAAGCAGCACACTGATGTGAGGGAAGTGAATTTCCTTATAAAAAACTTTAAAAATCCAATCAGTGTTAAAACATACATTTATTCAAATTGTTATCGAAATCTGAAGACATTTATTTTGTTGGGCTGTTCTGATGCTCCTGGTTCTGGTTCTATTTACCTGCAATGCTGGGATTACAATATTGCTCCGATTAAAAATACACCAACAAATTAATAAGAGGGTTTTCGGATGTAAAACCACCATAAAACAATGTACCGTATTTAGTCAATATACATTTTCTTTAATAACTCGGTAAATATTTATGCTAGAATGATGTGAGAAGGCTTAAAACTTTCACCTCATTAATCTCCATCTTTTTAGATGCATTAAATTTACATCCCGAGCTTTTCTGGCCCTTTCTAGGCCCAAAAACTCAAAATTTCAAAGATTAATCCCCAAAAAGGGGTTAGGGTTTTCCGATTGTTTTGCCCAACGAACTTGTCCAACTGATTATAGAAAGGAACATCCCTACCAAATTTGAAATAAATCGGACAAAAAATGTGACCGCTAGAGTGCAAACACATATATATATATAAAATTTTGAACGACCCCCAAAACGTGTTCAGGGGGTCACGTTAGAAACTTCTATGGTGGTCCTGGGCTTAAGTTTCACCTTGCGGGTTACCGGTATGCTAATAATTTACTTTTTCACAGGAAATTCACTAATAAATATTCTTGATCCTGGGGACCCAGTAGGAAAGTATCCAATTTAATTTTGGTTAATTTTAGGTCATAGGATAAATTGTTATTAATTATATTAGAGGGGAAAATTCTTCAACGAAAAAGAACACAATAAGTTGCCTATGCAGTGAGGTATATATTTTTAAATTGGAAACGAGCTGCTGCCCTGCAATATTTTTCAGATATAATCCTTGTAACTGCTGTTTATTGAATCAAGAAAAAACACATGTGACATAAACCAAATAAAACTCTCCTCCATATGAATAACATGGGAACTTGGAAGTCCCGTAGGGCAGAGCCCTGGGGCCTAAATCAAAATTCTGGCTTGACAGTGACTTAGAACTTGAAATGGTCTTTTAAATAAAAAAAAAAAAAATCATCAAAATCAGTTAAGTATGTGTACTTAACTTCAGGAAGTGGGCGAACAAAAAGCAGGAATTTTTTTAATTATGTAGATTAGCTGAATACGCAGGTTTGCTATGACGGATGTATTTAAATATCATAAACTGGCAAAAGAAAGCAGCTGGTAGAAGTAAATAAATTCCAATTCAAATTTCTTTATCGTTCGAAACATGTAATTACATGCATAAACATTGTCAAAGGTTCTTAATCTATTTCACAGTGCATATTTATATACATTTTTCAGTCACAGTAAAAATCAAATTAGGCCTAAATATCAACACAATATATTTACATGAAATATCTACAGATAAAATTTATAAAGTACACGTGATTTATATTTCTACAATTGTAAATCATAAGGACACTTCATGATTAAGTATCTCTTGAGTTCTGTCCTAAACTTATTTCCATCTAAGATTTTTATGTGTTGAGGAAGTGAATTAAAAAATATTGCACCTTTAACATAAGGACTATTTTCTGTTGTTTTGAATTTTCTATTGACTCTATAAAAATCAAATTTTCTCCTTGTATTATGAGCATGGACATCACTATTTTTACAAATATATTTATTATCCAGTTTCAATAGCATTATAACTTGAAAAATATACAACGCATAAACTGTTAAAACATTAAATTCAATAAATATATTTTTATATGATGTTCTAGGATTCACCTTAGCTAGTAATCTTAAGGATTTTTTCTGGAGGATAAAAACTCTGTCCATGTGTTTTGGCTGCTGCAATCTAGCGGATAAACTATTAACTTACTCCATTACAGGAGAATTTATCATTATTTTTAAAAACTGGTATTTGTTTTTTTAATCTAAAAATTTCAATGAAATGACAAATTGAATGAACTCATGTTAAACAGAGATTACTTTATTTGTTTAATCATGAAACACATAAATAGGACCGCTTTTTATTAGTTTCTTGTAATTACAAAACAATATTTTATTAGTGTCTCCGACTTTACAAACAGTAATTTTTTCCCAATGCTTTACCTTATGGAAATTGTACAACTTTCAAATGTTGATTAATAAAAACTGTTTAACGAATGTGCTCCATTTATGAACTGGAAGCGTGAAGTGTACTGGAAAACATTTGTATAAAATCTGAAAACGATCCGTGCAGCCGTTTTCACGATATTGTATTACGAACACACACCCACACACATCCACACACTGACGGACAACAAAACATTGTCTCTGCTAATACATGATTCCTTCACTTCGTTCCGTCATCAATTAGACATGTGTAATTAATTTACAATAGTGATGTTGTTTACAAACTGCCTTTTACAAGCAGTAACGGCAATCGTCCAACTTGTAAAATGAGACTGATTTATTTAAATTGTTTTGGGTTTTAATTTGTTTTTTAAATTATTTATTCTTTAGTATTTTAAACATCAGTTTTTAAACAGGTAACTTTTATTCAGAATGAGCACGTCAAATAACCATCTCTTGGCTACTAAGTCTTTGTAAAATATTGACATTATCTTTTAGTAAAAAATATCACTGGATTGGTTGTCATCTTAATTCACATCACCTGTATTTTTCAGAATGTAAGAGTCTGTGAGCAGAGTTGTGGATTCAGATCAGCTTTCTTCATTGAAACGGTTACTAAGTTAATTCTGAGTTAAGTTTAGCCCACCGATAGTTTTAAAAACTGTCACACTTGTCTCAACTTCAGAAAATTTGGCTTTTTGTGGTGATATGTACTGTATACAATGCAGTATACACATTCTGTTTTGAATTTTCGAAAAGAAACATGGTCTGTTAGTATTTGAAAAATAGTTTATATCGTAGTTGTCTGTGGGGATTTGTAGGATATATCATACATACCTGTTACCTATTATCCTAAATGCAGACGAGGGATTGTGCATAAAATATTAATATTTTATTGTAGTTTGGTTTACAGTATTCTATTAACAATTTATATTTGTTATTTAGTAAAATTTTATCTCAAGTATCATGTAATGACGAATTCCAATAGATTTGTTTCAAAATGATTAACACTATAATATTGTTTGGATTTGCATGCTCAGAAAGTATTTATTTTTTATTTAGTTGCATATCATATATTTACAAAAGATTTGTTTAAAGTATTTTATCCTGCATGAATCAAAATAAATAAGGGCCTAAGAATAAATTATGATTTAAGTCAAACTAATCTGACTAATACTCGTGTAAAACCATGCTCCCAAGTAAAACATGTTAACCAGTTAAAATTGGTTCGGAGTTGTGTATTTAGATGATCATAGAAGTGTTGTACTGCCACTTGATTGGTTTAGCACATTTGGGAGAGATATGTTTGACTTATATCTTATGTTTGATCCAGTGAAGCCATGTTTAATTCTGAATTGATTGGGACCAATGATCATTGGCACATTTTCTTAATATATTATTCAAATATAGTACAGTATATAGTATTTTAGGCTATAGAAATCAAAGTGGTTGTGTTTTAACAAGTCGCATGTAAAACTATTTCTGTTTAATTAAGTGAAATATAAATATGAATAATTAGAAAATATTATATTCCCATTTTAACAGTTATAAACTCATGCATGAATAATTATTGTAACACTTTAGTACTGGCCGAGTCAGGAATTGTGGGAAATCACTGAATGAATTATTATATAACTTCATTTTAACTTGACAAATTTGTAGTTTTGTTGCAGTATATTATGTTGAAATTCGAATGTAAATATTACCATGTTTCAATAATTTTGTGTATTATATAAATTGTCCTAATAAAAGGGTTTATTTATTTTGCTAGCCATCAGTGCACATAGGCGATATTATTAGTACAAAAGTTAGTTGAGTTAACTTATTTATTACAAGACTTTCATCAAGTATGTTAGGGTGAAACCTTCTAATTTTAAGGAAACATCATTAGTAAAACTACAATTCTTTTGATTTATTATTTGTATGAGCTTGTGATTTATAAAATTATTCTTCAAAAGCGCTATTTAATACCTGATTGAAAATTTGTAACCAAAGAAATTAAGTGTGGAATCATTACAAATATCCAAAATTTATAATATTCTTAGTTAAGCTTCCACGGTCACTACCGTGATCTTCTGGGTTGGGCCGCTTGTTGTTTGCCGATGTTACGGATTCCTCAGTCATCTTTAAGGCGAGTGATGATCATCACCACAGTTCTCGGCCTGAGGATGGATGTTCTAAGGAGTCTGAAATGTTTCTGTGTTTATTACAAAGCGAAGACACGTGGCCATACCCATAAGAAGACAGGAGTGAACCAAAAATTATGATTCAAATCTGGTACATCGTGTAGCTCTTATTTTGATCAAAGTGTAAACATATATTTTGTTTGCAATTCTATTAAGAGTTGAACAAAATCAAGTTCCTATATCTCTGTATCTTGTATAGTCAATGTTGTATTATAATACTGAGCAATTTTGTTATTAAGTTGACTAGCTTTATATATGTTTATTGTCAGTATCATTGTGATGAGTATTTCATTTGGATCATCGTATTTGAAATAAATTTATCTTTTTACAAAGTCAAATTTTGTTATTCATCCTGGTTTTTCAACTATGTTTGGTTTTAAAATCTGGTGTAACCCACTGCATGTGGTTGGTAACCCATAGGTAATGTGAAACACACTTTTATGTGGGACACACCATGTTTTTAAGTCAATTTTTCTTCTCCTCTACCCCCTCAAACTCAGAGTAAAATTTACCGCTTTCATACCTATGACTTGTCATACCTACCCCCTTGGTGGAACTGCAGGGTTGCCACCGACCGGGAAAACCTGGAAAACTGGGAATTATGTATGAACTTTGGTGACCAGGAAGAAATGCGTGGATTATGCGGGAATTTTCGGCCAAACCGGGAATTTCAGGTCGCAATCGTCGGCGATTGCGTAGCTCGTTCTGAATAGTAGGCGAAGTTAGCGAAACGTTCTCCATGATTGGCAAAGTTAGCGATACGTTCTCGATGATTGGCAAAGTTAGCGATGCGTTCCCGATGGTCGGCGACGTTAGCGTTACGTTCTCAATGGACGGTGACGTTAGCGATGCGTTCTCGATTGCCAGCGTCATTAGCGATGTGTTTTCGATGGACGGTGACGTTAGCGATGATGTTCCCGATGGCCGGCAATGTTTTATAGCGAAACGTTCTCAATGGTCGGCAAAGTTTTATAGCGATACGTTCTCAATGATCGGCGACGTTAGCGATACGTTCCCGATGGTCGGCGATGTTAGTGATACGTTCTCGATGGTTGGCAACGTTAGCGATGCGTTTCCGATGGTCGGTGACGTTAGCGGTACGTTCTCGATTGTCGGCAACGTTAGCGATGCGTTCCCGATCCGCGATGGTGGCGACTGCAACGTTAGCGTTGCGTTTCTGATGTTCGTGACATTAGTGATATGTTTCCAATGGTCGGCGACGTTAGCGATACGTTCCTGATGTTCGGCAAATCAGCAATGCGTTCACGATAGTCAGTGACGTTAGCGATGCATTCCCAATGGTCGGCGACGTTAGCCATGTGAATGTGAGAGCTTTTGTTGAGAAAACTTTACGAAATACAGTCGGCGACATTTTTTATTAATGTCATTAAGATTGATTTGTATGTTGTTACAAACAGTGGTTGATAGAAGTGACTCGTTTTTAATTAATTGTTGTCTGGTCAAAATTGTTAATCGTTGATATTGAGCTCAGTTTCTAGTATGTAGTCTTTGGAGTCACTCGATAATTTGTTAAAGCATAATTGTCTGGGTAGTCAGGCGATTGAGGGGAGGTCATGGTGGTCATGACTCCCCCCCCAGAACCTCGGACCTTCACGTATTTTACCCATTTTTCATCGTAAAGGTTATTGTAGTTTGACAATTTAGATATTTTTCACTCATCGCCCCCCTTAAAACGATACCTTAGTCTGTATCCGCCCCTGTGGGTAGTGTATAAGTCGTCATGTTATTCGCTTCACAATCTGAGGTTTGTTGTCAAATTGATTCCTAGCAAAAATCTTGAAAATGTTTGGAAAGTTCAAAACTCCAGCTGCCATAATAATGCTTTCTAAGAAAATGTTTAATTTATATGGTAACGATATCAGGGTTTGGGCCCTAACAAGAACATGGAAAAATTTCTTTGTCGTCGATAGACACAAAAAAAGATTGGTAGGGCCTATATAATATTTTCTGATTCTTAGATAGTATATTGCCAAGGTTAAATGGAATTTTATATAATTGGAAGTATCTGTTGTCATAATATCCCCCTCCTATCAATTACAATATTGATAATGTTTTTATGTAGAGAAAAAAATCAAGTTCATTATTATAAATAATTGACCCAGCATATAAACCTTTTTTTTTAGAAATCATAAAAAATATGAGATGTAACTTAAAAATGCCGCGCGAGTTTGTCTGGAATTTTGAGATTTTTACCTGGAAATCCTGGAATTATGCATGAATTTTGAATTTCAACTTTGGTGGCAACCCTGAACTGTTGTCTGTACTCCAGGCAGCTTACTGAATTTTGTCATTTAATACGAGGTACGTCCAGAAAGTAAGTTCCGTTTGGTAATGTAAAACTCAAGCCAGTTGCAGGAAAACAATTTATTGTACCAAATTCTACAACTCTTCCTCTATCTTTTGACATAACCTCTGTGATTTTCGAGGCATTTTTCGTACCGTGTCACAAGTTTTTTTATGCCCTCCTCATAGAGCATTGCCGCCTGTTTCTTCAACCATATGGTAACATGATCTTTTAGCTCTTCATCGCTGTTGAAGTGTTGATCACCATGGAAACATTACAGACCATCCTCCGTACAGCCCTAACCTCGGTTCTAGTGACTTTCATTTCTTGTTGCATCAAAAACAATCAACACTTCAACAACGATGATGAGCTAAAAGAACATGTTACCACACAGTTGAAGAAACAGGCGGCAAAGTTCTATGAGGAGGGCATACACAAACTTGTGCCACGGTACGAAAAATGCCTCGAAAATCATGGAGCCTATGTCAAAAGAGAGTTGAGGAATTTGGTACAATAAATTGTTTTTCTGCATCTGGCTTTGAGTTTTTTTATTACCAAACGGAACATACTTTCTGGACGTACCTTGTATACAACTCAGGCTCTATCTGAATTTGGGGTGGCGATCTCACTAAAAATAATGTTCTCATATACATTCATTTCCCTTCTTAAGCCGATTCTACACTATTTTTTAATAAGGCCGAATGTTCAGCTGACTATTCGCCCAAAACTTCCCAGCTCCCAGCTCCCATATTTCGCTGGACATTCGTAAACAACATGAACATTCGGCTTATTGGCAAAAAGTGTGGTAGGATATGATTTAGGATATTGTGTGTATATACACAGTGTCATAAGTGTCTTAGCTAGTGTCATATCAGCTGAGTGACACTGTGGACATGTGATAAGTAAAGTAAGGTTTGTTTTGATGGGAGATCTCAAACTAAGGAACAACAACCAGCCATCGTATAAGACCAATAGATGGAGCACATCTGATATGAATGTATTATGGGAGGTGAAGCCAGTTTTTGAGCGACAGGGCGAACAACAAGTTGGCGGCAGTCGGAGATGATTCATCATGCAGGTTCTTAATATAGGGAAAACATGATGCGTCCTCAGTTGAATTAGAATTTTCACCAAGATAATTGGTTGTGGTCAAATAATTTGTTGATTTGTATTTCTAAACTCATTTTTGAGATTTGAATATCAAATATTACCATATTTGTCCAGTTAATGTTTAATAAACGTGATAGTGAAATAGAATAGTTATAAAACTTATATTGTCAAGGAACGTGATTAAAGTGAGCACTTGTTGGGATTTTTGTTATAATTATTCTATTTCACTATCCCATTTATTAAACATAAGCTGGACAAATATGGTAATATTTTTTTATAAAAATGTCAAATTTGTATCTAGTGAAATCGTAACAGTTTCCTCTCAAACGATAAAGACCTACTTTACGCTCTAGTACACGAATAAATATTTTGTAAAGAAAATAAAACATATTCTTCGAGTACCATGCTATGTATGTATGTATTTGATTATTTATTTAGTACTGTTTTTTGTTCCCTCTGTTATGTTGCGCTATGATTTTGTTTATATATAATTAATGTTTTATGCTACAATATTACTGGATTGTATTCTGTTTTGTAGCATTGAAATAAATAAATAGAAATTGAAATCCTATACTTTAATATGAGTAAGGTTTGCGTGCCTGCGTCCCTGCTTGCTTGTTTGCTTGCGTGCTTGATTGTGACACTGATCTCAATAACGACACCAACGATTTCCTTCAAATGTTAGAAATAATTAATTTCTGGGATAAAAATAACTTCTAGACAGGTCTCATCCCCAGGAAAAATCAAATAATGTAAAAAAACTTAAATGAAAAGTTTAAAAAATTAACATTGGGCTTATGGAGTTTAAAATCAAAACAAAAGAATTTTATAGCTGTTTACAATCAATCAATGAACTGTCAAAGTAATACTCATGTTTTTTTATGATTATTAACATGTGGTTTCCTGAGAGCAGAGATTAAAAGATTTGTCTGAAGATTACATATATAGAGCAGTAAAATAAATCAAAGGGACATTGAGCTATAAATAACAACTGGGTTGACCTTAAAAATGTAGAAAAGAGGAAAATGAGTTCTACAAATCCGATTACCAGTAGGTGGAAGTGGTGAAACATTACTCCAAGTCATCTAAACAAACTTACTGGCCTTCCCCCGAGCAAAGCTCGGCCCCCAGGTACTGTATTATAATTAGAATAATTAAATAAAATTTGATGACTTTATACAAATATAATTATGCATATGTGTAAGTACACACAAATTATTTTGTTGTTCAGTGTCTCTGATGTTATCATTAACATTCAAGGTTGTAAAAATTTTGAAAATTATGACATTTTATAACTCTGAAATTCAATTAACGCAATTAATAAGATAACACATCTTATTTTTAACATCTTAATCAACTTGCTAGAAAAACATATTCTAACATTAGTTAAAAACTACCATTAAATCGTTAAAACTAATAATAAAAAAACTAACACTGAAACTTGTATGAGGGTACAGGCTTCTACAGGAGTAAATTCTTCTGGAAGAAGCGATATGCTTTGAAATTGCCGATCTTCTTTCCACCCAAGTAGTTGTAGGATTTGAAACAGTTTTTACACATGTATGAAACATTCTTAGGCAGTCGATCACACCCAAGAACAATCCACCTGCAAGACATACAACTATTAGCCTGTCAGTTGTTTCATTAATAAAGGATTTTGTTTTGGTAATTTAAACGAATATTGTTTTTATTTCCAAAGACTCATTCTTATCCTAATGAGCTTATTTTGTAAAGATATAATTTTATTATTAATCTCATGCTGTGTAAGATATAAAGTAAAGCTTTGATTAACTGTCACTGTCGGGACTAGGATTGTGACGGATAAATGAAATTTCACTATAAGGGTGAACAGTAACAAAATATATGATGGTTTGTGGGAGAAATGAAAATAAAACCATGTGCAAGTGATAAGTAAATGGTGCGCAAACTCAAGATCTTGCGCTGCAGTTGCTCTCCATCATAGAACCGTAACTTGAACCGACGCTTCTGTACGGCATCATTGGCGCGAATACCTGCGCTTTAAAAATTTGCAAATTGTACATTTTTTACATTGACGGATAATAGGTAGAAAATTTGTTAAAAGAGTGACAGTTAGTCAAATTTTTACTGTATTATGTAATTCGCTATGTATTTCAAAACATTAAATCGTACTTTAGTTAGTAATGGTATCACACAATCAGACATATTTAATCGCTCTCCTGAGTTCTAAATACATCCATTCTAGGACTTAATTGGCACACTACTAAAGGCGGTCCCACAGTTCTCGCAAACACGCCTGAACATTCGGCCGTACATTCTACAGAACGTTCGCTGAACGTTTTCCCTGTTTGAAGCTCCTACACTTCTCGCGAACACCCACAGAACATTCGGGCGAACATTCCCTTGAAAATATTAAATAAATTTTATCAGCTGTTGGCGCATTGTCCGTCGTGTCCAACGAGCATTGTCGTGAGAAAATGGGCGACTCTACAGATAATGTCACTGTTGTTGCATCTACAGTCATGATGTAATTAATTATAAAAGGTGTAAAATTTAGTCGTGTAGAAGAAACCAACAAAAGTATGAGAAGCCTATTTTTTACAAAGTAAAAAAGTATAAATATATCATATTGTACTAAATGATACCAGTTATTTCACACAGCTGATTAAAGTCCCTACTGCAACTACATCTGTTTAAGTACTTACCTGATTCATTAAACCTATTGCTCATAAGAGTAACGTAACTTTAAGGGCGACTGTGGCGGAGTCCTACGGGATTGCCTATATGGGACGTTGAAACGGAACAGACAAGTCGACAGACAGTCACCACCTTTCTTTTATACATGTATAGGATAGGATAAATTAATAATTACAAAAACTGTTAACAAAAATTGGAAATTAATTGTTTTATTATTAGGCATAAACATTTAAGTATTAAGTTGATTAACACTCAAGTTTTTACAATTAGCTTACAATAAGGAATATACTGAACAATAATATTAGTAAAGAGATAACTCAACATTTACTTTATATTTATTTACAGATTATTCATAATCAATGACCACTTAAGTGGTATTCAATACTTAATTGAAAGCAGAACAAATAAATATGGCACGCATACAATAAAAACGAATGTTTTATAGTATTGTCTCAGTAGAACAAGGTCGTTGACTGTCAATATTGCAGTGATGCAATAATGCATGTTCGCGAACAGTGTGGTAGCCTCCCGAATATTCGTCAGATTGTTCGGCTGAACATTTGGTCCCAAATTCAAAGTTCATGCAGCTCCCACACTTCTCGCGAATACTCCGGACATTCGGAGTTTGGCCTAATGTTCGGGCGTGTTCGCGAGAAGTGTAGGACCGCCTTTACCAAGTCACACTGTGTGTATTTCCAAGTCGAGAATTTTAAGACTTACTTAGCAGGCACTCTGAGGCACGTGAAGCAGTATTTTGTAATGGGACGAGGAATGCGAGATATAAGTGGATAGTCACTAGAGTGTAGTGAATCCCTCCCCGTCAGCAGTCTGAAATTTAAATTCATGAATGTAATGCAGTTAATTGTAATCAACAGAAAAGTTAACAATACTCTGACGATTAAAATATATAATATATATATTTTAATATCTCTTTAAGATGCCGACGCAACCTGGACGTATTTTAAAACCTAACGTCAGACGGTTCGTTGCAAACAGAACACATAAAAACAGACAAAACATCTCATTTGATCCCAATACCATTTTGGACGTCTTATTGGCATATTTTGGTCGTATGGACCATATGATCCTGTATTGCTTATTGATTCATAAGCTTCACTATAAATCAATACTCCCATAAATAAAATTCCTTGTTTCACCCAGGAATAATACAGTATGGTTATAAATTATTGGGAACATCACAATAGTAAATAAATTAATAATCAATCAATGTAAAACATGGGATTTGTTATATTAAATAGCACAAATTTAAAATAGTTTTTATTGTGATAGGAAAATGATTGTTACTCAATCTTTCTTGTAGTTTAGTAAACTTTTCCTACATGTACTAGTCTGTACTGTTGTCTGTAACTTCATGATGTGTGTTTCTGAGCATGGCCTGAGAGCTTCCAATAGCCTCTCAAATTATTCTCTCAAATTCCTAAATTTCTTTTATCGTCTTCGCAAACACTCTGCCCTTGATGTAGCCTCCAAAATAATTCTAAGGATGTAATGTCGGGAGCGGAGGGACAAGGAATTAGCCGCCTTGGTTTAGCTGAGTTTTTACTACCACTTATAATCTTTAAATATTAGCCACCAAAATTTGCTATTCAACAAAACAAAATCAATGTTTTTACGTCACTTAGTTTTTGGACCCACTCTTGAAAAGTGTCCAATAACCATACCGTAATTTTTGTATGTCTTATGCGGAGGGCATTTTTGCTTCATTTACTTTTTAACACCAGCCAGATAAATTCACTATGTTCATATACCATTCTCTATATGGATATATGGTACTAATTTTCTTTTGACTTTCATTGGAATTATTATGTTTAATTAATGAATGAAAAGAACAACAATACGGTTATATCAAGTAAGTATTCTAAAAAGATCTAAATAAAACTGTTAATAATCTTACTGAAACGAGAGCATTTTAATGACACCATAGAAAAGTAAAGAGGCAGTCGTCCTTTGTTACTAAGCAGTTATTAAATGCCCATTTTTAAAACTGGACACATCTTGTAAATTTGTAGTAACTTTTTTTAAGTAACAAATTTAACAAATATATATATATGTATTTTGTGAGTTTTCCTATTTATGTATCATTTACATAAAAATTGCTCATAAACAATTGGCGGAATATCTAGAAAATACTAATAAGCTAAATAATTTTCAACATGGTTTTAGGACCAGGCGGTCGGTAATAACAGCTGCTACTTCTTTTATTGAATCTGTCTCTCTTTTAATTAAAAAATTAAAGTCATTAAGCTTATCAAAAACTGCAATTAAGTGGTTTGAATCATATTGATCAAACAACTCCAATTTTTGAAATTACCCACATATCAAAAGACAACCGTGTCTCAACATTTTGTCAGAATCTCACATCATATTAAACTTGGTGTTCCTCAGGGGTCAATTATGGGCCCTCTCCTTTTCCTATGCTATATTAATGACATTTCAAACTTATATGCCACAAAATAATCTATGCCTCTATGCAGATGATGCAAATCTAAAAGTATCTGCAAGCTGTAAAGAGCAGATATTGAGTTTTATTCAATTGGAGAGTGTAGGAGATTTTCTGGTACAACATAACTTGGCATTAAATATTAAAAAAAAACTAACGTTATCAGATTACAACACATCAGAATAAACAGTTGACTGAACCAAAAATTATATGTAATTCGAAAGAAATTGATTATAGGACCAACACACAATTGTTAGGGTTAACCCTAGACCAACACTTAAGATGGGACTTTCACATTGATAAGGTTTTATCAAAAGTAAGCTCTGGGATTTATTCACTCTATAGAATGTCTTTCTTTTGCAATAAAAAAACGTTAAGAAGCATTTATTTTGCAAATGTTCATTCTCATATTTCTTTTGGTCTATGTCTTTATGGTGCAACATAAAAAATTAACATGGATAGTATTCTAAAACAACAAAAAAGAGCAATCAGAATTATAATGAAATTAAAATATGATGAATCTGCAAAGGAGCACTTTAAAAATCTGCGCATCACAGTATATAGCCAATAAATTAACAGTATATAGCCAATACATTTTTGATACAATTCTCACGGTAAAACATAATGAAACAATCTTTGATTTAAATGAAAAATCCCACTCTTACAATACAAGACACAAAATATATATGAATAAATTACTTAACTTAAAATTCTATGAGAAAAAGCCCACGTATATGGGAATGAAATTTCTAAAAATCTACCAAATAATATTAAAAATATTACAAACACAAATAAGTTAAAAAAAGTACTTAAAGATTTCTTGGTAGATAAAACCTTATACTCTTTAGAAGATTACTTTCCATCTACCCTGAATTTTGGCATTTGAATTTACGTTTTTTTCTCTGTAAAATAAAAAAATACTAATGTTTAGTATTTTATTTCTAGTACTTATTAGTTGTTCACTAAATTGTAAAGATTCTTAGCCTAAGTTACAAAAATTGTATTGACACTATTCAATTGTATACTATGTATATTTGATGAATAAAGATTATTGAATTTGAATTTGGATTTGAATTAACTGAAAGCTTATATTTTAAGTAAATCACCCTTTAAGTTTTTACAAAACTATAATGAATTATCACAATGGCAGAACGAATTATTGTTTACGAATTAAAAACAAATGAATATGTAATGGGCCTTTAATGAAGTCCTTTGGGCAGAAAGGCGGGTTTAAGTATTTCCTCCCACTCCATTCACACTTGAGGGATCTGGTCTAGTCAGGGTTACTAAAAGAGTCTAGTAACTGCCGTGACTGTCCTTGGCTGCCCAGGGTGAGTGTATGGAGAGAACTCACAGACTTGCCCTACTTCACCCCAAGCGGCACTGCCTGGTCACCCACCTGGCGTCACTGATGATGACCAGGTGCTCGCAGCTGCCCTGATGCGTGTAGATGTACGGGTAGCCCAGGCGGATCCGCAAGTCGCTCACTCTGGCCGTGCCCATACTCCTGGTGACTCCAACGTCGATGCCCCGAGGCAGCGCCCACCTCCTGATCACCTCACTGTAGTCTTCGTCTCCGCGCTCGTCTATGTAGAACGTGTTGTCGAAATAGAACATGGCCGATTTGTACTTGTCCTGTAACGGGTACAACAAATAATCGGCAATTTTGATCTATTTTACATTATCCAAACTACTCAAGGAACTTTTGAGAAAACCATAAGTCTGGCAGCCATGATCCATGTTCTCGAATTATGGTCTCGATGAGAAAATGTAAGACAAAACCGCTAATATGATTCCAATGTCACTTTGGTCTTCTTACTGGCACATCTAAATACATAAAACAAAGTCGGGTTAGTATGTTAGTAAGTTAGTAAGTTAGTTTTACCAAACAGCTGTTATAAGGATTATATCTAAACATAGTTGAAAGGAATAGACATATGTTCGTTATGGAAATAACAAATCTACTTGATTGGTAACTCAAACTCTTTTTCAATGTCCAAGTTAGCTCTACATAAAAATAGGCCAGTGAGCATAGGGAACGAGCTCATCTTGAAAATGATCGAGCATTTGACATAAGACAAATTCAATGACAATAGGAGAGAACAACGTCGGCCAGCTAGTTTTAAGCGAAATTTCCCCTATAGGGAAGAGCTATTACCGTAGGTGGCATGGTAAGACTTAAGCCCGAGACCATGATAACTTTTCGTTTTGAGGTCCCCAGATGCCAAAAACAGTATTCGTTCAAATTTCTATATATATGTGTCCGTTACCGCGATAACTTTTGAAAGAAACACCCAATTTTGATGAAATTTGGCACAAATATGGAGAGTAGCAGTTATGACTTTAAGTTCGAAAACCATATCGATCGCACTATGGGAAAGGGGTTTTATGGGGGTTTAAAATTTTCCAAAAATCGGATTTTTGCAAATTTGACCCCAAAATATTAAAAACACTCAATTTTGGTTATAGCCATTTTATAGAGCTTAAAAAAAACAAATAATTTAGTATTTTGAATCATTAACCAAGGCTAAGTGGTTGCGGAGAAAATCCAAAAAAACGTGTCCCATGTTAATCTTATGGGAAAAAGGTTTTTAGATTTTTCTCAGATAGTTTTACTAAAAACTTCACACTTCTGTTTATTAATGTGTAAAGCTCAACAAAACAAACATTTTGGTGTTTTAATCGTTGTTCTACGTCCAACCGTTGCAGAGATATTCAAAGTGCTAAACACAGTACCGGTACGTTGTGCAATGTTATCCTTATGGAGAATAAATAAAATTCTATATCTCGATTATTTATGAATGTATATTGATGAAACTTGGTATGTGGCTTCAACTAGTTATGGTGTATTGATATTAGCACAAAAAACAAGTTTTTTGTTGATAGTCCCTGTAGCAGCAAACCTGCATACTCGGCTTCCATGTTATTCATATGGAGAATAAGTAAAGTTGTATATCTCCCTTAACGATGAACCTAAATTAATAAAACTTGGTATATAGCTTCACCTAGTTCAGTTATATTGATAATTGCAAAAAAAATATTACTTATCTTCCTCGTTGCAGCAAACCTGCTTCCTCAACCCTAATGTTATTCTTATGGAGAATAAATCAAATGCTCTATATCACTTATTTATGCATGTATTTTTGTGAAACCTGGTAAGTAGCTCTATGTACTAGTGAGTCACATATACATGCATTGGAAATTCGCTGAGTACGCAGATTTGCTGCGACGGGGGTATTTATTATATATGGACTATATGATTTCAGTATAATTTTAGTTTGATTATTGATTCTTCATAAGCTTCACCATAACTGACTGATATTCATAGGATCACTCAGGAATAATGCAGGATGGTTAAAAATTATTGGACACATGTCAATCGTGACTAGTGGCTTACAGGGGCTATAGCCCCTAACATATGGTTTTTGTATACGTGGATAATCACAGCTGATCATTGGTTTATTTTGCTTATTAATAAAAACACTGTAGTGATATTTCCATAAGAAAGTCACTGGATCTTTGAAGTCCAGTGGGGCGTAGCCCACGTAATTTTGGACACTTCTGATATCTTTCCCACCGTCCTTGCCCCTCAAGCTTTAAAATGAATCGTCATAACCTAACTTAACTTCGTCCTACCTCGAGATATTTCGTGGGGACCGATTCGCTTATGGAATTAAATATATAGATAATAAATGAGATAATATTTGTTTATTTAGAACAACTTTTTAAGTCTATAATAAAATTAAAGTGTCAACTCAAAACAAATTTTTATAAATATTGGAGTTTGATCAGCTGCATGATTTGATTTTACCACGACGGGCCGCTGCCATGGTTCCGAAGTCTGTCGCCTTGACCGCTACGCCAGCAACTCACCCACCCAATATGTTTGGGTATATGTTGTGCAATGGTATTCTTATGGAGAGTCCAAAAAATATTATTGATCTCTTATTTACTGATCAAGTTCATTAAAATTTGGAATATATGTTTAGCTCAATTTTACCAATTGATTATATTCATAAAAGGTTGCCAATTGTAAAAGTGGTAGTGGAGGAAACAGGAGGAGAAGGATGTATTTTCCCCTTTAAACTACTGTAAGTAGCACATCATGAATGTATTGTCTCCAATAAAGGTATTTGGGCATACGTACCGGAGCCACAGGAGGGGTCATGCCCCTAACTTTCCTGTTACATTGCCTTTCGGCCGAGATCATGTGGTCTGGTCATAATTATAATTTACTGTACATCCATTATCACTCGGTATGTTTGTCATTTACAACCGATATTACTTGGCTAAATTGTCATTTAAGTTCTATATTAACCCTTTGAGTGCCAGAGTTTTTCGATCGTCATATTCCTAGAGTGCCAGAGTTTTAACAGAGTATATCCAAAAAGTGCCAGGCACAAAATCAACATTTTGCAAGGGTTTGCAAAAAAATTAATAACTTTTTTATTTGGTAAGATATTATTATGAAACTTTTTTGTTTTGTAAGTTTAAAGTTTAGCTATAATATTATGCACATATATAATATTTAAAAAATAAAAATAAAAAATTTGAATACATATATGCATGTGGGAAATTTATTTTATTCTTTTTTTATTTGTTTCAGGTAAAATAAACATTGTTCAAATATACGATTTTCACTAAATAACTACTAGATTTATAGAGGACATGTTTCCCAAAATATTTCCTGAAAGTTTCATCAAATTTGGGCTGTAAGGCGGACGAGTTATTTCCATAAATGTAAAAAAATATAAAACGGTAAATTAGTACACAAGACAGTAGCCTATAACTTTATTCAAGGGTTTAAGTTTTATTACAATATTATTTCATAAAGCAGACTAACTAGGCCTCGTATATTTATGGAGTTTATGTTTACCTCAACATATCCTGGAAATGTCCTGGAAGAAATAATAAAAAGTAATGACATAAGAAAAATTGTCTATAATAACGATACACAAAATCAACATTTTGCAAGGGTTTTGTACATAAAATCGATAACTTTTTTATTTGGTAAGATATTATTATGAAACTTTTTTTGTTTTGTAAGTTTAAAGTTTAGCTATAATATTATGCACATATATAATATCTAAAAAATTAAAAATTTGAATAGGTACATATTATACTTGCGGGAAATTTTTTATATTTTTCAGATAAATAAACATTGTTCAAATATAAGATTTTCACCAAATAACTACTAGATTTATAGAGCTAGAAAATATCCTGGAAATGACCTGAAAGAAATAATAAAAAGTAATGACGTAAGAAAAATTTTCCATAACAACGATATATCGTTGCAATGTATTTTTCGGTAAGACCACCGACGACGATATATCGTTGTGAAGTATTTTTCGGATGTTCCGTGCACAACGATATATCGTTGCATGGCATTCAACGGGGTTAAGTGAACCGGTTGTCGTTTGCATTCAATATTATGTCAATTAATTGCCATTTTTACGGCTGATAACGAGATATTATTGTAATTTTCTGCCAGTTTTAATTGTCATTTACAGCTGATATTAAGTGAATAAAAGGTCAGATCATCAGTATCACAGCTCATTACCAGTATATTTTGGTGAAAAAAGGCATGAAAATTTGTTTTGAAATTAAAAAGATTGTGATTTTTCCATAAACACTACAAATTTTGTTAACACACAAAAACCTCTGATTTGAGGGGAGCGAGAACACTACAAAAGGGCCACCTGGAAGGGTTAATAATTGTTTCTTATAATAATTATTTGTTAAAATATTATTTTATTTAATACGTAGCCCGTCGTGGCTTCGCTTGCGATCACAGTACAATGGTGCATATGTTAAAGCACCTGGGGTACCGAGCTTTGCTTGAAAAGCCAGTCAGTTTGTTAAAAATGCCTAGAGTTCTTATATTTGCGGTTCCTCTCCAAGGTGAGCATATTTGCTTTGCTTATTTGCTTTTCAATCAACAGTTTGAAAGGTTTTCGTAATTTATACATAACCTAATCATGTATATTTAAAGTTATGTACACATTGGTTCTAATCACTATTCTCACAAAAATCACATGATGCTTTACCAAGTGAGTTATTTTTACAATTATTGAATGGTTGCTTTTGAACAGCTGTTTTGATTCTTTAGTTTTTATTTACAAATCGTAACCTTAACCCCAATTTTAGTCTTTTCGAATACCTTTCTAAACAATACCGTACTATATTTTTCAATGGATGATTATAACACATTTACTATCCCATAAATTCAATAGTTCCAACATTTGGTAAGGCA
Source organism: Allygus modestus (assembly GCA_963675035.1). Lineage (NCBI taxonomy): Eukaryota > Metazoa > Arthropoda > Insecta > Hemiptera > Cicadellidae > Allygus > Allygus modestus. The sequence continues at coordinate 82,123,959 of OY776116.1, forward strand.
TTTTTGGAGCAGGAGTAGGCAAAGGTTTTATTCCGATGTATTATCTATCCTCCTAACAAATGTATGCTCAATCGGTTCAGTTAACTGCTAACGTCAATGATGAATAAATTAAAATTGTAAAGGCCAACAGAACAGATAAGTCACAAAGGGCATACAGGATAGAAAGTAATGGGCTGTTTCTGACTATGGTGCATTGCCTGCTGTCTTTCTACCAAATATTTGCTCAATCGGTCTAGTAAGTATATAATTAACATGAAAATGTTGAAGGTCGTTAGGGCCGAGCCTTATTGGAACAGGAATAAGCCCATAGCTGCTTTTTAGGAAGGACCCATCTTCTTTCAAATCTCTGCTCAATAACTCCTGTAGTTTGTTGGACTTATTGAAGGTGGACTTAAAAACACAAAATATTCGGTATTATAATCACAATCCTAGACAAACTGAGCTTTAAATAACATGTCGCAAGGGCTTACGTGTTCTGTACCCAGTGATTCATTGCCGTGCTGTTATTTTATATGGTTTAGTATACCTTTGTAGAGTAGCAAAGCAGACGTATTTCCTCCGTTCTGTGATAAAACATAATTAGCTGACTAAATGCTCACTAGAACAAATATGGTGCATTCTGTAGTGAAAGGTTGAGTAACCTTTACCCTTAAGGACCTGCCTTCCGCACGCTAAAATAAGGGGTTTGCATCTCCCACATTGTAGGCTCAATTGTTAACCAATTAAAAATAATTTGTTGTTATTTCATTTACTAAATGATCATCTGCGTATCATACGATTTAAAAATCGTGATTTTAATCCAAAATAAGTGGTAGGCCATTAGTAAAGTTTTCAAATTAAGCGTTTTTCTAAAGCTTCCTAACATAAGGTGAAAAATTATTTTGAAAAAAAGGAACCGTACAATACCTAGATTGGAATCTGAAAAGTGTGAAACTTCACATATTTTGGTAGAAATCTGTAAAATAACAGTGCGATTGAGGAGAACAAAAAGGTCTTCAAGTGTAAATATGCATGGCCCTGCTTGGTGGCGGCGCGGCGCTAAACAACTTCGTGTGGATCATTCAATCTGGGGTAGGACGCACCCTTAAGATCGTCTTTGTAGCAGTGCCGGACAAAGGGGTATAACCCTAATGACGTACTATAATTTAAAACAGATTCCTCCTCCACACAAAAATGTGCAAAATATTTTATTTCATTCAGTACAGTATTTTTTGTTAAACGCAGAACAAATCTGGCTTATAAACAGACAGATAAACAAATTTTAATATACATTTAAATATCTCCATGCATACAACATTTCACTGCTCAAAGCAATGTAGAAAAATAACTTATTTTATTTACATAAATAAATAGATTCCTAATCTGTAAAATCGGGTATTGCTAATAACCTGTCCATAATGTATTAACAGCTGTAATTCAAATCAAATTATTCCCCATGTTAATCTTATGGGCAAAATCCCCCCGTCACAGCAAGCCTGCGTACTCAGCGAATTTCCAATGCATATATATGTGTCTCACTACTACATAGAGCTACTTACCAAGTTTCACAAAAATCCATTTATAAATAAGTGATATATAGCATTTTATATATTCTCCATAAGAATAACATTAGAGCTGAGTATGCAGATTTGCTGCAACGAGGAAGATAAAAAATGTGTATTTTTGTAATTATCAACATAACTCAACCAGGTGAAGCTTCATACCAAGTTTTATTAATTTAGGTTCATAACTAAGGGAGATATAAAACTTGACTTGTTCTCCATATGAATAATATGGGGGCCGAGTATGCAGGTTTGCTGCAACGGGGATAATCAACAAAAAGTCCATTTAGTGTGCAAATATCAATATACCAGTACTACCCGAAGCCACATACCAAGTTTCATAAATATACATTCATAAATAATCGAGATATAAAATTTTATTTATTCTCCATAAGGATAACATTGGACAATAACTTACTGTGTTTAGCACTTTAAATATCTCTGCAACGGTTGGACGTAGAACAACAATTAAAACGCCAAAATGATTGTTTTGTAGAGCTAAAGTGATTGGTAGAAAGAAATGTGGAGTTTTTAGTGAAATTATCTGAGGAAAATCCAAAAGCCTTTTTCCCATAAGATTAACATGGACAATTTTATGGAGGCGTTTTTTTACTTTTCTCTACAACCACTAAACCTAGGTTAATAATTCAATATACTAAATTATTTGTTTTTTTAAGCTCTATAAAATGCCTATAACCAAGATTGAGTGTTTTTAAAATGTTAGGGGGAAAATTCAAAAAACTGATTTTTGGACAATTTAAAACCCCCATAAAACCCCCTTCCCATAGTCCGTTCAATCTGGTTTTCAAACTTAAAGTCATAAATGTTACTCTACACATTTGTGCTAAATTTCATCAAAATCGGGCGTTTCTTTCAAAAGTTATCGCGGTAACGGACACACACACACACACACACACACACACACACACACACACACACATATATATATATATAAATTTGAACAATAGTGTTTTTTTGGCATCTGGGGACCTCAAAACAAAAAGTTATCATGGTCTCGGGCTTAAGTCTTACCATGCCACCTACGGTAATAGCTTCTTCCTTATAGGGGAAATTTGCTAAAACGAACCTTGAGGGTGGCCTGTGCCCTTCAGATTAATAGTATCGAAAAATGAAAACCGTTATGCTCAGCTACGAATTAGAACGAATACTTTGGTACCTCAACCGTTAAAATCGGCTCAGAAATAACAGAATTCTCGTAACAAAACCCGGCTTAGCGTATTAATATAAAAGATTTACATTACAATCAGCTGAATAACTAACTAAAATATAACTCCATAAGATTAACATTGAAATTTTGAGAGCTCGTGGGGCAAAGCCCCATGGTCGAGAGTGTATAGAAACCTCTAAAGGCACATTAGAGAGAGTAAGAGCTTTCGATTGATACCAAATATGTATATAAAATAATATTTTTAGGGGTCGAAAATCGCCGAACAAAGATCAAAAAATTCTTTTAATAATATAGATATTTATCTAAATTACCAAGTTTTAAGACTTTGTGAAGTCTGAATATTCTTTTTCATTTCATCATGGGGTGTAACCTTGGACAATTGAATAATTTATTAAAATTAAAATTTGGGTTACGCAATGCCTATGAATTTGGGTGAACATCTATGAAAAAAAGATTATTAGAAGATTTTATATATATATATATATATAAACAGGGTATTCCTTACTCTACATTCTTTATACATTACAATAAAGGTATTTATTAATTAAAATACTATTTAACTGCCAGTGGTCAGTGGCTGAATGGTCTGAGTAGCTTGGGGTAGTGCTTCAATCGAAGGTTCAAATCCTGTCTTAGTCAGTGGTTTTTATGTAAATTTATGGAGAGTTCACCTGTCTGAGACAGAGTTAAAGGGAAGGACAGACCTCAAGCAAATGATGCATGGCTCAGGTCCAGGCTGACGGGATGGGTGAAAAACTCATGAGTTGCAGATTAGTTTAGGTGTTAAGTTACTTTTACCCTATCCTTATCCCTAGAATCCCAAGGCCTCGTCTAGGAGACTACGCCCGCCATGTTTTTGTTCTCCCTCTCCTCATCGTTGCAGTTTTTTGCCCCACCAATCGAATACCTTCAGTTGGCTCCTAGACGGTCTAGTGTGCGTGTCGTAACCTTGCTCTGTGCGTGTGCGTATGTGTGCAACAGTCCGCGTAGTCTGGTGGACGAAGCGTTAGGAGTAGTGACAGTTTTCATTTAGCACTGCGTCGTCTGTTATACGAAGCCAATCAATCGCCAGAATCCTAAATCGAGAAGTCCCTCAACCTCAAAATGTACAACCAGAACCTCAGGGAAGAAAAATATGTGGATTTTGCCCATCTAAGAAGCGTAGAATGACAAGATTCTTCTGCAAGCGGTGCTCCAAAGCAATGTGTGGTGATCATCAAGGACAGTGGTGCATTGAATGTGTTGAAGATCAATAAACAGGCTCAAACTGTGTCAAACCTATCTATATAAGTTAACAGTGTTATTTAGGTGTTTATTCATCATAATAAATTCATTTTTGTAAGTATTTATTAGTTTTTTTATGTCCGTCGTCTCGTAGACTAAGCGTTGGGAATAATGACATTTTTACAAGCGTTGGGATTCTAGGGTTATGGCGTGAGTTCACCAAAAGCATGTTTTTTATAGTATTACATTTTTAGGCATGATTTTGAAATACTCCCGTCGCAGCAAACCTGCGTACTCAGCGAATTTCCAATGCATAATATATGTCTTAATGCCGCATACCAAGTTTCATAAAAATATATTCACAAATAAGCGATATATACAATTTGAATTATTCTTCTATATATATGTGTGTGTGTGTGTGTGTGTGTGTGTGTGTGTGTGTGTGTGTGTGTGTGTGTGTGTGTGTGTGTGTGTGTGTGTCCGTAAGCACGATAACTCTCGTAAAAAAGGCCCGATCTAAATGAAATTCGGTACAAATATGTAAAGTACCATTTATTTGAACGAGTTCGAAAACCAGACGAATCACACCATCCGTAGGGGGGTTTTGTACCCCAAAAATGGGTTTTTTGGGGTTTCCACATGTAATTTTTATTTAAATCAAATTTTAATTTTCACCATTTAATTTTGCATAAAAAACAAACAATTTGGTATTTTTATCATTGATCTACGTCAATTTGTTACTGAGATATTGAAAGTGCTAAATACAGCAAGTTGTTTAATGTTATTCTTATGGAGAAAAAGAAAAATTGTATATCTCGCTTATTTATGAACATAAACTGACGAAATTTGGTATATGGCTTCATCTGGTTGTGGTTTATTGTTGTTTGCACACAAAAAATTTTTCACCTATGGTTCCCGTAGCAGCAAACCTATAGCTACTCGGTCCCATGTTATTCTTATAGAAAATAATTTAAATGTTGTATATCGCTTATTTTATGAATGTATATGGATGAAACTTGGTATGTGACTTCACTAAGATGAGTTCTATTGATATTTGCATAAAAACCCATTATTTTGTGTTCCTTGTGGCAGCAAACCTGTGTACTCATCCCCGATGTTATTCATATGGAGAATAATTAATATTTTGAATATCGCTTGTTTGTGAATGTATTTCTTATGAATCCTGTTAAGTGTTGGATCAGAATGCAGATCCAACAGCAAAGAAAATTAACTTTATGTTTCATTCTGATAAAATATTATAGTTTACATGAGGGAAGCCGCGGCAGGGCTGCCAGTCAAATATAGTTTTAAATTAAAAGCTCAAATTATCAAAAAAGTTTTAATTTCATTAAGGTGTTTTAAATTCAGCAGACCAGTAACAGGTGTAACAAATATATATTTATGGTAGTGATTTAACAAATTATAGTTGTAGAAATAGATTGAACAAATTTGTTTTTACTGTAATACAAATTTTTTTTATGACTGATCCCATGCTGTCTGCTACGAACTACAGGACTACGAGGGATATGTATGTATAGGTATGTAAGAATTGTAACTGGATCAATACATGTTAAAAGATAAAACATAAATGTAGACTTCCTCATAACCATGAATCAGGGCTATAACGAACCTTTATATAATTTTGTATCCGTCCATCAAAATGTTAAGTTCAAAATTTCATTTTATTTTAAATTCTAGTACTATTTTGTTCCAAACAAAGTAATAAGAAAATACTGTACCGTACCCTTGTTAGTACTGTGACCAGGCTGTCAGGATCATGGCTGATATCTCCTCGAACATCTTGAAAGTCAGATTGGCAGACTATTTTGTCTCTTAACTCGGTCAAAGTTTGATGACCCAAAACAAGGATTTCCTGTTGGAAGTGTTCAACCTTGCTCTTTTCTCCTCTATGAGCAAATGGCTCATGAATTCGAAAAGAAACAACAAAATGGTTTCCTCTCTTAAGATTTGTCTTGCTACTTTTATCAATCGTGTTGTTCTGGAAACAAATGTTGCATTGGTTTATTATTTTTGTCATAAAAAAGGTATAAAACTGTTTAATATACAGGAAAAAGAGAGTTTTCTGTTACTGTTGGTTTTACTTAGATCTTACTGAGGCTTACTCTACTTGGCAGCAACCTTTTCAGTGTAAAATTACTCCTTTTTGGGTACTTATACGAGTGAAGGGGGAGGAGGTAGTCCTAATCTAGGTGTATAGTAAGGTGTCCTTTTCAGAAGTACAAATTTGAGATCGTTCTGCGCAGCCACCAGGTGACCCAGGTAACCAGTTTTGGTTATTTGGTCAACTGGTTTTCAGTGACAGCTAAAGTTACTCTCGGCTAGGGCCTATCTAACGTCCATTTTAGGCTGGGTAGCCACTCCGATCCCAACCTGAGTTTTTGGATAGGCTATAGCCGCCAGTTCTGAAGTTTTCCATTGGTTGCAAACTAGTTCCTAAAAAAGCGCATCGCCGAAGTATTCTGACTACCCATGTCCCCCAATCCTTGACATAGGATAATCATCAGAATAGCTTGGTGACGTGCTTCCGCCACCGGATGACGTCACACTATGATGTGCAATAGCACACCTAACTTAAATGCACCTAGGTCCTAATAATCTTCAAAATTGGGGCCAGTCTGATCCCGGCTGACAGCTAAAATACTTTCTGACTCCTAAAATACTTTTTACAAAGGGCTGGGAACCACTCGCTTGGTTAAAATCAAAATAGCCACGCTTAAGGCCAGCACCCTATTTTACTGACCGAAGTTGTTATCTAAAAGTCATCTTGTGTACTCACTGGAATGAATCTCACATCTTCCTATTTCCCAATCTTTCAAAGGAGACAGAGGGTTAATAAATCTCTCTTAACAAATTTGCTGCTAGACAAAAATTGTGAGATTTTTAGCTCACGAAATAATAAAAATAAAATTTTAGCTGAAAAACTAAAATTACTTAGTTTTTAAGTGTTGAAATACTCAGGGCCGTCGCGTGGTTTTTTGGCGCCCAGGGCAAGATTTTGTCAGGCCCCCCCAACAAATCATTCCCCCTCCCACCTGAAATTAAACCTATAAGTAAGGATTCAAACACAAACATGCAGCGAGCGATGTGACAACGAGCGACATTATCAAATGCATATAAACAGATGGGTCAAACATACATCGAGAAACGCGACTTAGAGGTGGTGAGACAAGTTCCAAGCCGCATCGTGTCTAGATGTTTTTTTGCTAAGTTGCGTATTGCAAGTTAGTTTGACACTCAAAAAAGCACAAAAAAGGTCGCCAGCTTGCTGACCTACCAGTAAGGGCCCGCACTACTGGTTGCACCTAGGGGTATACAGCTCCTAAATCCAGACTGATTTGGACAGTATCACTTCACGCGCTAATTCACTATCCTTATTTATTTTTTGCTGCTGAGTTAACGACAATTTTTTTGGCATTTTGGTCACTGCCACAGTTCATGTAACTCTTCAATGCGGAATTAGTGTGATAGACTGGCAGTGGCAGATGGATGCGAGAAACGTGGGGTGGTAGGGGATGGGAAGTCAGTGTCCCAAGTTCGGGTGGAATAAAAATGAAACAGTGCAATACGACAAAGAGTGTGTGCAATATTAATGTAGAGATTATACAATGAAAGAACTGGGACCTGCTACACATGGAGTTCATTATTAGGCTATTATTATTAACAGTATACAAGCACAAGAAAATTCAGCTGCTCAATTTTGAGCAAATATTTATTTTGGGATAACTAATAAATAGCTAATATAAATTTATTAGCGTCAGATATTTATTTGTTCAAAAAATACATGCAACGTATTATTACAAATTTGTCCAATTTTATTTTTGCCTGCCGCGGCGCTCTTCTGGCCGCGGTGCCCACGCGACGGCCCTGGAACTACTTAGCATTGAAGAATATAAGATCGACTATGTGGTTTTCAAGCATTCCAGTGCTTTAGTTTTTACCCTTATGACATCATAATAAGCGGCCTCACAGTGTACTCAGCACTAAAGTTATTCTTATAATGAAAACGTAAAATTGTAAAATTGGTATATGGCTTCACCTAGTTAAGTTATATTAATATTTTCAATAAAAATAATTTTTTATCTTTGTTGTTGCAGCAAACCTGCTTACTGAGCCCTAATGTCATTCTTATGGAGAATAAATAAAATATGATATCTCTCAAATTCAAAAACTCATAACATCTTACAAATGTAAATGTACATTATATAATGTACACAGTCAGGAGTTTCGTCAAAAGCTAAGAGTTACCATACTAAACATAGTTAAGTACTAAAACAAAAATTACAACTTAATTTTAAAATTATAGCAATATTTTAACTGAACAATATAAGATACATTCAGATTCAAATGCGAGTTGTGAATGCCTGTTGGTCTGTATTACACGGTGATTAATTTATCCGACTTATTAGAAAAGTTTCTTGTCAAATTAGTTTAAATTTGCCTACATTCAAAAACTATCCATAAAAAATTCCTCAATATTATTATAAGATTTTTCTATTAATAATTTATGAAAATTGTTCAAGAGCATATTTTTTAAAGTGTTAATGATCAGACTTTTTGGTAATATTTTAAAAATTTTGATGGCCATGTAATTTGGACTTTTTTGGTAAAAAGAAAGCCTACAATGAGGGAATTGAAATAAGTGTTGATGATGAGTGGAATAATTGTGAGGAAATTTAAACTTTCCAAAGCTGTCCAGATCACTGTACAGTAATTTAACAATTTCAAAGATGTATAGGCTCTCTTATTTATGAATATATATTTTGATGACATGGCAAATGGCTTCATGGTCGTGAGGTACATAATTATGCATTTTAAATTCACTGAATATCTGGGATATTTTATATTTATCTCACTGGCTTTCCCAATAGTGACTTGGAAGAAAAAATATTAAAAATGGATGCAATTAATCATAAATTCCCAGCATATAAGACAAGACACAGAGAATACTGATGTGTTTACAATTCTTAGGTAATATAACATATTATCCTTATTGCAGTGGTTCACAGATTTGGTCAACTTATTGCCAACTGGTAGATACTGAGAAATCCAAATTAAAAAATCATACAAACCAGTAACAGTTCACTTCTTGTTGTTAAGATGCTTTTCTTGTATTTTGCTTGTTTTGTTTTTGTAAGTTCTCTAACTTTCAGAATGTTTAAAGATGGATTGGACAACGGAGAGTTTCTTGTATTAGTTCTATAAATCTCCTTTATCTTGTCTTTGACACATTGCTGCTGTGAATTATCAGCTGGTTCTTCTTGAGGCTTCTGACTGGAGTTCTCCTGGAGTACATTATCTGCTGCTTCTTTGGACTCCAAATTTTCATTATGGGGTTCAAGACCTTTCTCTGGTTGTGCACCTTTCAAATTACTCGTTCTAAATACTACAGCTTTTGCTCTGTTTGCTTGTTGGTTTCTTATTCTTCCAAGAGATTTTAGACTTGGTAATGTGCATTTAAATTTATTTTCAATTTCACTGTACAAATTACAAATATAAGCAAAATAAATAAGATAAAATATAACAACAATTTTACAAAGTTAAAATAAAGAGTTGAAATGTTGACAAATTTGATGGTGAACTAACAAAAGTGTATTTTGCTGATCATAAAAAATTGGCTGGACCCTAAATGCTGCTTAGACACTCTGCTAACAAAATAAGGTTGGATGAAATCAACAGTATTTCTTCCTTAAAAATAAACGGTATCAGAAAACTAACTATTAGCTGATATAGCTGCTATTTACCAATTCAATGAACAAATGTCTAACAACTTGGTTTTCATTTGATACAACCCACACTTATCAGAGATCCACAAGGTGTATTGGGCCCAGCGCACTTCCACAGGTCTCTGCAAACCGTAATCAGTTAATTAAAGTAATTCCAGTTAGTTCAGTTTCAAATACAACCCAGTGTTGTTTGCTCTAGATTAAGATTTTCAAAATAAATTATGGCAAATTTTACGTGTAACAAGGTTTCAATATTTAGCAGCAAGAGTGTTACATCGTTGCAGATATTATCAACTAAGAGTTTCTATTGTTACAAATAGTAGCATAAGTGAAGAGTATAACATCTGCCATATGCCATTTTCAGTTGCTATCAAACTGGCCTGCCGCTGAGCTTGCTCTTCACGTCGAAGCTGCTGTTCTTCTGGAGTTTTTCTGCTCTGTGTGTGCTGCCTGCCATACAGCTTGTTGAAGTTTTCTAATTTCCATTACTGCTGAAGTTACCTGACTTCTAGTCACTTTATTAAATCAGGCTTTTTCTGAACTTTAGGACAAATTTGATTTACGTTTCCCCGGCATTATTTTGATACAAATACCTTCGTGGTTAAACATGTATCAAAATTTTGAACCAAAATATAAACAAATAAATAAACTCAAAATCTTGTTGAAAATGCAAAACACCTGTTTTAGTTATCATCAGATCCTGAAAATGTTAGTGTCCATAAGATTAACATGGGAAGTTTAGAGGCCACTGGGAGCAAAGCCCTTAAGAAATTTGAAGACGTGAATAGACCTATATGTTACTTTGGCATATTACCTCAATTTCAGCTCAATCAGATCAGTAGTTGGAGCGTGATTGAGCAACAAATAAACAAACTCACAAACTTTCAGCTTTATAAATTTAGCTTGATAAATAAATAAATATTATCTTAATTTAATAAAACAAAAAATCCAACCCTTTGAGCTCATAGCTTTGAGAATGGAACAGTTCCCCCACTCTAAACATCAAATATATATATATATATTAATCTGTACCTTTCCCCCCATATTTTCAGATTGTGTAATTTATGTAAGAACAATATGGTGAGTAATTTGTTTATGCATTGTAACTTTTATACTATGTCAATAAAGGTATTACAGATTCTATTTATCAAAATATGTATTATAAAATTTTGTTGTTGACTCAAAGTCCAACTAATTTTCATTCTACTCTAATTTATAATAAGATTTACCTCATTTCTTGTATAAAGTTAGCCACTTCTTTTTGGTCCATGTTGGTGTCTTCACCCAAGACAGACTGAAAAATATTGCCTAGACTCATTTTATTTCTTTTCATTATTTTACAATATGAATCAGAGAATGATTCAAAATATCTTAGCAAATCAACTTTTCTGCTATGCCACTCATTGTCAACATTTTTCAAGTAAATTTCCTCCATAGTTTGTTATCCTCTTTCAAATTCAAAAGAAGCATTAAAATAACGCGTAAAAAGCCGGAATTAGGCAGGAATAGAGGATGTTGCGGGGTCGCATACATGGAGTACAACCAAAATAAATACAAACATAATTTACTTACATATAACGTTAAATCGTCGAGTACAGTTCCTGAATCAAAAATCAATGCTGTATTACAAGTTACATGCATTTGGTATAATGAAATTCTACACATATTAATTAGATTAATTAGGTTAAACACAAGAACAATCAGGTCTACACAAAAGTAGACTCTTACATTAGCACTGAGAAATACATCTAGAGGGGTCTGGAGAGTGTTGTTATCATTTAAGGTTAACGTCTTATACTTTGGTTTAAGGGGGCACGGGTTCGATCTTTGGGAGGTCCACTAATGCATGGGATTGAACCTCTTTCTCTAAAATCATTTAGTAAAACCATAGACTAACTACAGTAGTCTACTATAGTTAATCTTTGTTATCTCTTAATAAAATACATCTTGTTCAGACTATACCAAAACAACTTTTAGTCTTTATGTCGTTAAAAATAGCTGGATAAATCAGAAATCAGGAATTCTGTAATCGTAATCTTCAAGATTAGAATACATGTCAATTTGCTATTTACAGGAGTAAAACATATAGATACAATTTTCTTGCTTCCTTTAAGCGTTTATTCGTGAACTGTCCCCTCCAGTTGAAAAATCCTTTAGGCTGTAGAAGACTCCTACACGTTTTGAGGGTCGGTGGATTCATATCTTCAGGTAGAGCACTGTCCATCCTCATTCTCATTCCAGAATAATATATTTTTTAATTCATAGCTATAGCTGTTCTATACGTCAGGAAGGTGGATGTCTGCATATATCCTGTGTTGTGACTATGCACTTTTCTATGCCTTGTAAGTCCTCATCGTGTTACACAGAAAAGATCAGTTTCCATGATGTAGGTGGAAATAACGTCCCAGTAATTATCATTTAAAATCCTTAATTGTGTTCAAGCAGCTGTCTCTTGGGCCTAGGCCAGTCATTACTCAGAGGGCCCTGTTTTGTAATTTCAGTAAACGTTATAGGTTGCCTGGTGATCCTCCCAATACTTTTCCATGCTGTAGATGGTCTGGAAAAGGGATATAGACAGTTAGGCAATTAATATTTATTTGTAAGATAAGCGGTTTTAAAATGAAGTGGACTTATGCGTAATAAACTCCAGAATCTTTGGTTTCGATTGTTTGTATCTTTGGTAACGATTGCACCCTACATTTAGAAATTATGCAAAATGAAGAGTATGAATTTTTATTTTCTAAAATGAAAAATTATAACTAAGACAGAAAAAGTAGTTTGAAATATGTACTCGTTTGTTTGAACCATTGATTATACACAATCAACGTGCGAACTAAATTACGTTCGGCATAAAAGAAAAGCTATACTCCATGAGCTTCCTCTGGACACTATTTTTCCTTATTCATGAAACAGTCTTGGGTTTTTTTCGTTTCATCCACACGTTTTCGTTTTGCCGCCTGTTGTAGACGTTCTGATAGGAGGCTGCTTTGTTTTTATATATCTGCTCTCCTCTTATATTGTGAATTAAAAAAAATATGTCTTCTGAAACTGAAGTCAAAGTTGTAAGTGTATTATTTTTACCATTTAATTTGTATTAGTATATTATTTGCACGCTACCTCCACCTTTCAACTTTAGTTTGCTAAGTGTGTTGATTTCGTGATGGGTTAAAGTCATCACCGCTATGCTCAAAAACTAGCAGCTCAGTATACTCTTGGGGGTTAAAATCATCACCGCAATGCTCAAAAACTAGCAGCTCAGTATACTCTTGGAGCTTACCAGATTAATTCAGAGCTGTATACCATTGTAACAGTAGGTAAATTTCAAAAATTGGATCAAGTTTAACTAGAGCCTAACAGCAGAGTAATTTTCCTCTCGTGTAGCATGGGTTTAGGTTGAGAAGCCAGCTGTAGGCCTACATATCATAGTAATAGGCCTATGATGCAATATTGTATTTGATTTTGATAGCCTACTATTGACATTTTATTGGAATGCAGTTTGGTTATTTTGAGAATTATTCAATATTTCATGTGAAAGATTCTTTTGATTGAATATTGTTTATCTTTAACCCCCCGAGTGTGTCCATCATACTGGTACCTAATCTTTTAGTAACTTGGCATTGGTTTAAAGAGGCCAAAAAACACCTGTTTTCAAATAATCATATTAGGCCTATGTGTCCAATGAATATTTCGTTCAAAAAATCAGTACCAAACTACAGTACAACTGTTTAGCAGTGCACTGGTACCAACCGCAACTTCCCACGACAAAAATTACCCGAGCTGGGTAATTTAAAAAATTTAGTTGGTTTTTTCCATTGTCTGAGCGTCGGCTGCAGAAATACCGTCGCACCAAAAATTCATTCGTTTTATAGTTGTCATGACATTGTTATACAGCTGCTACACATTTCATATATATAATAAAATGAAAGATCAGAATATAATCTTTCAAATGATATACCGGTATATATTGTTCATTTTAGAGTTGATTATTTGTAGTTTTATAATGCTACAAAATGTTCGGTCCCAAACTATCCGATTCAGACCGTGGCTACTTTAAGGCGACAAAGCAGACAGTCCGAATCAGATAGTTGGTCACGGCTAGGGTTAACGAATGGCCAACTATCCAAATCGGATTTTCATGCAGTATAAGTTATAGTTAAGCTTACTAGTCAAATAATATGGCATTTTGAAGAGGAAGAAATGTAGAAGAATTTGGTTTTGCCGATGGCAGCACTGGTTGCAATTGTATTTCTTCCCAAAAGGATTTATTTCGTCATATTTTGTCCAGGTTGTCTGTAGGCCATCTTGTATTGAATATCAACGGTACGTGTTCGGTATAAGTTATCTGTGAATTAAGTATTACTAAATATATTATTATATCAGAGTTTTAGTGTTAGTGAAGTGTTTGTGTGCATATAACAGTAATATTTTTGCATTATACTATGCGTAAATATTACTGAATTGTGAGAAGTAGTGTTTATAAAAAGTGTTGTATTTTGTTTACATAACAATGTTTACATAACATATTGTTACATAACACATATGAACAAAATGATTTATCCTAGATGTTATACATTGTTATGTAGGTAATTGAATACACTAAGATTACAACATGTTTATATTGGTTTGGTAAAAAGAAATTTTGTAAAAACGTTATATAGGCCTACCTACTTAATATTGTGTAATTTATTTCTTCACAAATACGCAAAAATATCAAAATATTCTTTTATTTACAAATATAAGTTATAATAATTTTTACCATCAACTTTATGACTTTTTTAGATTTATTTCTTTATTGGTAAACGTCTTAATTGCTATAGGTTTAGTTAAATTATGGTTAAGACTAAATTTAATAGACAGAGTATGTAATGCTAATAATAACTGATAGAATTTTGATTATTTTTAAATCCTTGAATCTTACCACAACATTTTGATTTAAAATTTAAATTATATTTTCATTTAAAAAATCTTCAATTTTGTATGGACATTTAACGATAAGGTATTGCTTTATTTCAATGATTTAAAAACTCTTCAAATCAGTGAAAAATGGGCTATAATTCACTTGCCCCTTATTGCTCTAGGCATGCTTTAAGTTAAAAACTCAGGCCGTGGCTCCACTTACCCCGACCACTGGGGCAAGTGCAGCCACGCGACATGGTTCGTTAAAAAAATTGTTTTTGGTAAAACAGTAAAGAATTTAAAAAACCCCCTCGTAGCAGACCTGCGTACTCAGCGAATTTCCAATGTCTTAGTACCACAAAAAGCTGCATACCAAGTTTCATAAAAATATATTCACAAATAAGTGATAAATAGGCCTACAATTTTAATTATTCTCCAAAAGAATAACATTAGGGATGAGTACGCAGGTTTGCTGCAACAAGGAACACAAAATAACAGGTTTTTATGCAAATACCAATAGAACTCATCTAAATAAAGTCATAAGTTACCAAGTTTCATTCATACAGAGTAGACCGGGGCACATTTACGCGGATTTCTTTATTTTATTTTTTATTTTTAAGCCAATGATAATGTAAACACAGTTGTTTTATAAAGCAGTTATTAAAGATCATTTTTATCAATAATGTTTTTATCTTTTTATGTTTTAAACCATGAAAATAAATTAAAAATGATACCAAGTAGGGTGCGTAAACCTACCCCGTTCTCGGGGCAAGTTTACGCACTGAGTGGGGCACGTTTACGAATATAATAATTGGTACCAATAAAGTAATTACAAATATGAAATCAACTCAAAGCGTTTTATTATGTTACAGAAAATACATACATGACGAACGATAGAAAATACTTAGTCTTCGTTGCCTTCATCACTGTTGCAGTTTATGCATACAACAAAATACTTGTATGGCACACTTATGATGGGCCCATCTTGTGCACCTAGGATATTGAACCCATTCTTGCCCTTTCTTTGAACGGTCATAAGGTATCAAACAATACATGCACAGGCAGTTTTCATCATCTTCATCAGAGTCATCTTTTTGTTTGATTTTGTTTCATGTTTTATGACTGATGTAAGGTTATCGAAAAATGCTGATAGACATTGTAGCTCGAGGTAAGCTTGTAGCTTGAGGTGACATAATCGAGAGTTTATTGTGCCTTTTCTAGTATAAAGTTAGCCAATCGGGTCCCGCCATTTCATTGCCAGTCCAAGACTGAGGATTTTTTCCTCCACAAGCAACGGCATAAGTATATGCGAAGCGTCTTACTTCTTTTGAAGTCAGCCCAAAATAAATGTCAGAAAATATAATTAGGGTTTAATTTTATTCAATCCAATATAATATTTTTGGATAAAAGTAATAAATTACTCAACTTTGGGACGATGAAGTGGTAAGATATTCACTTGTACGATGACATTGCTTAAACTTGCCCCGTCGCCATGTTTTATTTTATCATTTAGTTGGAAAGAAAACCATTATCTTTTGTTTTAATACAGACACAGCATAACAACAAGAATTAATGTCTGACTATAATCGCAATATCGTTTTTTAGCGAATTTCCCCTGTAGGGAAGAAGCTATTACCGTAGGTCTCATGGTAAGACTTAAGCCCGAGACCGTGACAAATTTTTTTTAAGGTCCCAAGATGACTAAAACACTATTTTTCAAATTTATATATATGTGTATATATATATATATATATATATATATATATATATATATATAGATATATATATATAGATATGTGTCCGTGAATGCGATAACTTGAGTAAAAAAACGTCCGATTTTGATAAAATTTGGCTCAAATGTGTAAAGTGACATTTATGACTTTAAGTTCGAAAACCAGAAAAATCGGACTATGGGAAGAAGGGGGGTTTATGGGGGTTTTAAATTTTCCAAAAATCAGTTTTTTGCATTTTTCACCCTACAATTTTTTAAACACTTAATTTTGATTTTGACCATGTTATAGAGCTTAAAAAACAACTAATATGGTATTTTGAATTATTAACCTAGGTTAAGTGGTTGCGGAAAAAATCCAAAAAACATGCTCATAAAATCTCCCATGTTAATCTTATGGGAAAAAGGTTTTTGGCTTTTCCTCAGTTAATTTTAGTTTAAACTTCACATTTGCTTTTACCAATCACTTCAGCTCCACAAAACAATCATTTTGGTGTTTAAATTGTGATTCTACGTCCAACCGTTGCAGAGATATTCAAAGTACTAAACACAGTATGTTGTCCAATGTTATCCTTATGGAGAATAAATAAAATTTGATATCTCGATTATTTATGAATGTATATTGATGAAACTTGGTATGTGGCTTCATGTTGTACTGGTATATTGATATTTGAACAAAAAACAAATGTTTTGTTGGTTGTTCCGTAGCAGCTAACCTGCATACTCAGCCCTAATGTTATTCTTATGGAGAATGAGTAAAGTTTTATATCTCCCTTAATTATTAACATAAATTAATAAAACTTAGTATGTAGCTTCACCTGGTTGAGTTAAATTGATAATTGCATAAAAACACATATTTTGTTTTCCTTGTTGCAGCAAACCTGCATACTCAGTCCTATGTTATTCTTATGGAGAATAAATAAAATGCTATTGATCACTTATTTATTAATTTATTTTTATAAAACTTGGTAAGTGCCTTTATGTGGTAGTGAGAAACATATACATTCATTGGAAATTTGCTGAGTACGCAGGTTTGCTGCGACGGGGGTATTTTTTTTATTGTTTACTCTTTGCTTACTAGGAGCTTCAACAATACTATAACATAATTTACTCACAATGGGAAAAACAGAAAATCTTCTTTAACTCCCGATCGGTAACGCCACTGGCGTTTAGACGGATGTGACAGCGCCCGCTAGGTAGCAGCACGAGCCTGACATGACCAGTTGCGTACGAGTTTTAACTGTTTTTAAAAAGCGTACCTACTGCGTAAACTTGCCCCGTGCGTAAATGTGCCCCGGTCTACCCTACATTTATAAATAAGCGATATATAACATTAGAATTATTCTCCATAAGAAAAACATAGGGACCGAGTACCTAGGTTTGCTGCTACGGGAACCATAAGTGAAAATTTTGTTTTTTGTGCAAACAACAAACCACAACCAGATACCACAACCATACCATACCAAGTTTCGTCAGTTTATATTCATAAATAAGTGAGATATAAAATTTATTTTTCTCCATAAGAATAGCATTAGACAACGTACCATACTGTGTTTAGCACTTGCAATATCTCAGTAACCAATTGACGTAGAGCAATGATCAAAATGCCAAATATTTTTTAAAGCTGAATTCAATGGTAAAACTAAATATTTGATTTAAATAACAATTACATGTGAAAACCCCAAAAAAATTGTTGGGGTACAAAATCCCCCTTCGGATGGTGCGATTCGTCTGGTTTTCGAATTTGTTCTAATAAATGCTACTTTACACGTCTGTACCAAATTTCATCAAGATCAAATATTTTTTACGAGAGTTATCGTGCTTACTGGAGACAGGTGTGTTCATGTTTACGGACACATAAATAAATATATATAAATATATATATATATATATATATATATATATATATATATATATATACTGTATATTAATATATAACAATTTGAATGAATGGTGTTTTTGGCATCTGGGGGCCTCAAAATGAAAAGTTATCATGAGCTCGGGCTTAAGTATTACCATGCCACCTACGGTAATAGCTTCTTCCCTATAAGGGAAATTCGCTAAAATAAAGTGATGTACCTGATAGCCAATCAAACAGAGATAATACGTGCCAACTTTCATTAGCTTAAATTAAATAATAACTTAGAATTAAGCTCAAAGTTGAACTATGCAAAAACGTTGCCCCACTTACCCCACTGCCCCTACCGTCAAACGAAACGTTGTTACTTTTTTATTAGCGAATTTCCCCTATAGGAAAAAAGCTATTACCGTAGTCGGCATGGTAAGACCTAGGCCCGGGACCATGATAACTTTTCGTTTTGAGGTCCCCAGACCCCAAAAACACCATTCTTTCAAAACTGTTTGTATATACATATATATGTGTCCGTGAGCACGATAACTCTCGTAAAAATGATCCGATTTTGATGAAATTTGGCATAAACGTGTAAAGCAACATTTATGACTTAAGTTTGAAAACCAGCCATATCGATCCATCAAAGGGGTATTTTGGGAGGGTTTTGTACCCCAAAAATGGGTTTTTGAATTTTTTACATATTATTTTTGAAAAAGTCAAATATTGGTTTTTACCATCGGATTCAGCTTAAAAAATACACAATTTGGTATTTTGATCATTCCTCTACGTCAAATGATTACAGAGATATTGAAAGTGCTAAACACAGTACATTGTCCAATGTTATGTTTATTGTTCCAATGTTATGGAGAATAAGACAAATTGTATATCTCACTTATTTATCAACTTTTCCTGTTGAAACTTGGTATATTGCTTCATATCGTTGTAGTCTATTGATATTTGCACTAAAAACATTTTTTGGCCGATAGTTCCCGTAGCAGCAAACCTATGTACTCAGCCCCCATGTTATTCTTATGGAGAATAAGTAACCTATTATCTCCCTTAATTATGAACATAAATTAATAAAATTTAATGTTTGTTTAGAAACCCATTTTTTGTGTTCCTTGCTTCAGCAAGCCTGCATACTCAGCCGCCATGTTATTCTTATGGAGAATAATAAAAATATCATAAATTGTTTGTTTATGAATGCAAATCGATTAAACTTGGTATATGTGGCTTCATGTGGTATTAAGATACATATATATGCATAGGAAATCGCTGAGTATGCAGGTTTGCTGCTACGGGGGTATTTTACTAATAAACATAGTAAAAATCTGAAGTTATTTTCTGACATATAGTTACTCATATTCTAAATGTCAGTTGATTATATTAATATCATTTTGACCATGTGATGTAATGTTAATATTTTATTTTTTTATGTTTCAATGTTTACAAGTTGGAGACACTTTCTTTTAATTAAACAATGTTTCATTTAACTTGTAATAATTATTTTACATAAGTATTATATTCAAAAGTGGCGATGAGGATGGCTGAAGTTACAAAAATTAAAAAGGCAATTACTGCAAATAAGATTCAAATCACAAAAGCTTACAAGTCAATAGTAGAAAAAAAAAACAGTTGAGAGGATGACAAGTAAAGAGGTAAATGTACGATTGTCATCTTTATGCACGTATTGGCAGCGATTTGAAAAGGCTCAATCTGATCTTGAATCAACTGTTGATGAAGAAAAACTGGAACAATTAGCATCAACCAGGAGCGATGCAGAAGAATTATATTACAACTGAAGTGACGTTAAGAAACAAAATAACCCAAATACCTACCCTACCACCTTCCACTCAGTGTACTGTGCAACCTTCTGTCACATCAAATATTGTTTTTGTTCCGTTTGATGAGGAAGAATCTTTTACCAATTTCATAAGGAGATTTGAAAACTTTGTATCACTCAAAGCTATTTCAGATGATAAAACAAAACTGTGTACATTACTTGCAGTTTTCTCACCAAAACTACATGAACAACTTCAGAACCTAGTTTCTTCAGATGACCCTTATATGATGGACTATGACTGTGTAGTCAAGGTACTAAAAGACTATTTGGAACCCTTACCAAGGTTATATCTCTTCAACATAGGTTTTTATGTCGTATTCAATAGGATGAATCGATAATAGATTTTTCTATGGAGCTTAAGAGACTAGCAAAAGATTGTAATTTTAAATGTGAATGTGGCAAGTCTGTTACAGGCGTGTTACTGCGAATGCAGTTTGTAAGAGGGCTTAAAGATAATGACGTGAGAGGGCATTTATTACAGAAAACTACATTAAATACTTTCAAAGAAAGAGTTCAAGTAGCAATATCTTCAGAATCTTCACGACTGGAAAGCAGAATGATGTTACCGAATCCAACAGTAACAGCGGTAGTTCTCAAAGTAACAGAAACACCTGATGGAATTATAGCAAGACAACATGCACCAAAATCCACAGACAAGACTGGTAAGGCCTTCCCTCCAGTTCGTTCCAGATTTGATCAACTACAGGGACAATGCTATTGGTGTGGGGATCGATTTCATAAGGCTAATATGTGTCGATTCAAGAATGAATTCTGCAATACATGCAGTAAGGTTGGTCACTTAGCCAGGGTGTGCATGGCAAAATACAAGGTAAAACACGTTAACCAGATCGAGGATAATGATGATTCAACTGAAGTGGATCATGCAACATATGATGAAATAAAATACAAGTAAGTGGTTCTGAAAAGTTCATGATTGGTGTTAAACTAGAGGGCAAGCCACTTCAAATGGAATTGGATACTGGAGCAGCTTTGTCATCTATTTCTTACAAGGATTATAAACAGCTGAATCTGGACAAAATAATATTTCACACTCATTTATAACTGAGAACTTACACAGGTGAAATTATCAAGCCCAAAGGATTAGTATATGTTCAATTTAACTTAAAAGAATAATCATATTTAAGGAAATTGTACATTATAAAGCAAGATGTTGAACCTATTTTTGGAAGGAATTGGCTTAGGGAGGTTAACTTAGAAATTGGGGATATCAGGTTAATTCAAGACAGCTCATGTGATCTCCCTAAAATTTTCTCATAGTTTTCAGATGTTTTCAAGAAGGGAATAGGTTGTATTCCAAATGAAAACATTCATTTATCACTACAAGAAGGATGCAAACCAATTTTCATAAAACCAAGGCAAGTTCCATATGTGATTAAAGGGAAAGTAGAAGAAGAACTCAATCGACTTGAGAATGCTGGTATCATTTCAAAAGTAAATAACTCACAATGGGGATTACCAATTGTCCCAGTGGTAAAACCGAACGGATCTGTAAGAATATGTGCAGACTTCAAAACCACATTAAACAAAGTTGTACAAGATGAAAAATACCCAATTCCTAGAATAGAGGGCATTTTTACAGAAATGAACGGAGGAAAACTATTCTGTACCCTGGATATCAGTAATGCCCATCTATATAAGCCATTGGACGAAGAAAGTTAAATTATGCAAACTATTAACTACTGAAAAGGGTCTTTACAGAGTCAATAGATTAATGTTAGGTGTTAAAGTAACACCATCAATATGGCAAAGATTCATGGACAGGCTTTTGCAAGGAATAAGTGGTGTGAAATGCTTCTTCGACGAGATCATCATTCAACGATCAAACTACCAAGAAACACTACAAAGGTTGAAAAGGTACTTCACAAATTCATGATCTTAAATTGAATTTTGAAAAATGTAAATTTTTCTAGAACAAGATTGTTTATTTAGGACATAAAATTGATGTAAATGGACTACACAAGGGATCTGAAAAAGTTAAAGCGATTATAGAGGCGAAACGACCATCAGATGTAAATTAACTACGTTCCTTTGTAGAGTTAGCAAATTACTACAATAAGTTCATACCTAGACTGGCAGAGAAACTAAATCCACTGAATAAACTGTTTTAGAAAGGTAATAAATTTGAATGGAAAAATGAATGTGAAAGTAGTTTTCAATCTGTCAAAAGCGATATTTCAAAGGATGAAACACTTATACACTACAATCCAATGCTACCTTTGATCTTATCAACTGATGCTTCTCCAAATGGCTTAGGAGCTGTGATTTCACACAGGCTAAAGGATGGATCAGAAAAGCCGATTGCCTTTGCGTCCCGCTCCTTAACTAAAAGTGAAAGACAATACAGTCAATTAAAACCAGGTTTACATACCTTTTCCGTCCAAACAGTTAAAAAATATATGCTGCCACATACTATGACGACATGTTTCGGAATCTAAAATTCCATAACCCACTCAGTGTATGGAAACATGTCGTCATAGTATGTGGCAGCATATATTTTTGAACTGTTTGGACGGAAAAGGTATGTAAACCTGGTTTTAAATTCTAAACAACAGTTCAGGAGGCATTTTCGAAATGAATAAAATACAGTCAAATCGACAAGGAAACCTCTGCAATTGATTGGGATATAAAAAAGTTCTTTTCTTACTGTTATGGCCGGAAATTTATACTTGTCACAGACTACAAGCCACTTGTGTCAATATTCCATCCATCGAAGTCTCTACCTGCAATGTCAGCTACACAATTGTTGAACCACACACTTTTTCTAGCAGGTTTTGATTATGTTATAGAATGCAGGAAAACATCAGACCATTCCAATGCAGATTTTTTATCAAGATTTCCAGTAGAAAAGTAGATGAAAATGATGATCTGTACTTCAAATTTCAAATGAACCAGATATCTGTGTTACCACTCACTAAAGAAAGATTCAGACCTTTCAAAATTCGTAACGGCGCTTGAAAATGGAGAAGATCTTGAGACAATGGGATTTCATAATAATGAGTTTACTTTACACAAAGGATGTGTTTTCCGAGGTAGTAGAGTAATGATAACCTTATCTCTCCAAAATTAAGTGCTTAAAGAACTTCATATTGGCCACCTCGGTACGACGAAAATGAAGGCGATGGCTCAAAGTTATTTATATTGGAAGAAAATGGACACGCACATTGAAGAGCTTGTTAGAAACTGTAAGAAATGTGATCAAAAGAGGAATGAACCTCCCAAGGACAACACTCACCCATGGGAAGAACCAGCTGGGCCATAGCATAGGATACACTTTGGCTTTCTCGGACCTATTAACGGTAATTACTTTCTGGTTATCATTGATGCCTACACAAAATGTTTGGAAGTAATGTAATACACACAAAAAATAAATCAGCAGAATGGTGAATTAAACAACTACAGCATTTCTTTTCAACCTTTGGCCTTCCTTTAATGATCGTAACAGACAATGGAACCCAATTTACTAGCTTGGCATTTGGTTGTTAAGAGACCATGGAATATGCCACAAAACATGTGCACCATTTCATCCTTCCAGTAACGGACAAGCTGAACGCTTTGTTAAAATTGTAAAGAAAGGATTAAGTTCAGTTATGGACGATCGAGGTGACTTACAGTCTAAAATCGACACATTAGTGGGACAACTCAGGAAAGCACTATGACTGGAATGTCAGCCTACAAAATGATATTCGGCAGAGACATGAACAAAATTAAATGTCATGGCAGATAAAGCGCAATGTGCAGAACGAAATACGTCGGCGGATCAGAGAAGAGTGGGAAGACAGTTCTGTGTGGGGCAAAAGGTACAAGCAAGGAACTATACATCCAAAGAAAAATGTAAATTAGGACAAATCATTTCCAAAGTAAGCAATGTAATGTACAAACTAAAAATGGATGATGGACTTATATGGACCAGACATGCATACCAAATACTCTAAAAGAAAATAAAGAGGAGAGAGTTGATAATATAGTTACTCATATTCTAAATGTCAGTTGATTATATATTAATATCATTTTGACCATGTGATGTAATGTTTATATTTTGATTTGTTTTATGTTTCAATGTTTACAAGTTGGATACACTTTCTTTCATTTAAACAATGTTTCTTTTAACTTGTATTAATTATTTTACATAAGTATTATATACAAAAGTTTCTTTAATTATAAAACAAATTTTCATTTAAAACTTTCGCTGCTGCAAACATGTTTAAACATGAAATTTGTATAAGTTTCTATGTTGAGACAAAACCCTGATCGGGGTCCGCCACAGCCAACGTGTTAAAAGCTGTTTCCAAACATACAAAACAAAATTATTGTTATGGAAACATAACAATAATTTTGTTTTGTATGTTGCCTTACGGAGTTTAAACAATTTAAAATTATATTATGTTTTTATTTATTTGAAATTATATGATATTTCAACTGTTAACGTGATGTGGAGTGGAACAATTTACATAAATACAATCCATTGGAAGATATGTATAAACTGCAATGATATTTTAACTTGATTAGACAATCAATTAAGTCACTTTCAAATTTCAACATTGACTGATGCTGCAGAGCAGCACGGGTTCTCTAGTACATTATAATAATTATTTATAAGTAATTTATTTGTTGCTATTCTTATAATCTTATTCTGATTCTTTTCGTATATTATTTTATTCCAATCGTATCGAGATTTGTAAAAACATTTTCTCATCATTTTTTAATTATTTATTTATGCTTGATAATATAGAATGTAAGGAAATACTAACGCTCATCCATTAAGCTCAATACTGGGACAAATGATTTATAAGAATAATTAAGTATACAAGTTGGTGTTGAAACGGTAGCGCACGGGATGTGTCTCAGGTGGAAGAGGTACGAGAGAGATAAAGATGGAGTGTGTGAGAGAGAGAGGGTACTGAGTGTAGTAAGGAACGTGATATGATAGGGGAAAGGGACGTGGCATCTGGGGCGGCCGTGCCGTGTCGTTGAGTTGGGAATTCCAGGACCGGAAGAGTCGTGGCGGGAAGCGAAAATACCTCAATTCGTGCTCTACCTGCCCTCTACGGCGCTTGCTGGACCTACGATCGACCAATCTGTATGGATTCCTTTATCTGTGGTATAGCCTTAAACCACTATTTACACTAAATAAGAAAATGAAGATATAACTTCTGTTCAAAATTTAATGAGGAATAAGAAAATATATGCTTGGTTTGTTTTGCACAGTTTTTATAAATAATGTCTAAAAATGCAACTAACTTAAAAACAAAACACTAGGCCTAAGTTAAAGCCTACATCACCATAACAACAAACAGTCACAGATGTTTGGAATTCCTTCACAGACAATAGTAAACATAGCATGAACGGCAGTCATGCATAGGCCTAGTCATCATCAAGCCTAGAATCTGGTGATCACGTTGGTATTATAAAAGCCCGATATCGCTCAATTGTACACTGAAATATTACACAAAACTGGAGGCATGCAATGTCACCCGAAATCGGCCGACTGCCACTCGGCGGGAAAACATAGTCACCCGAAAATGGGCAAAGGTCACTCGGAGGGTTAATAGATCCGACAGCATTATCAAACACTGTTTCAAAATGACAATTCTTGATTGTTGGTTCCTATATCCATTATGACTGTTGCAGCAGTTAAAAAAATCATGTAATTTTGAATTTGTAATTGAAAATTATCTTATTAAGCTATGACTTAAAAAATACTAAATTTTTTGTATAAACTCCTCTTATAATAATAAAGAGATGTTATAATCATATAGGCTACTTCATTAAAAATGTCTTTAAAATAACCTCTAAATACAAGTTGCAGTAAGTTAGACTCTTCAGAATCCCGGATCGCCCTAGTCTGGACTCCAGGTAGTCCAATCTGACGAGATGAACTTGATTTAGTAAAAAGAATTGTGCAAATAAAAAAAACTTCATGTTTTAGTTATTGCCTTCAGTTTTCATATAACTAGCCCGCATTACACAAATGTCATGTTGTGTGTTTGCTAAAATTGATGTAGTATATGATTCACGAAGCAGTGGAAGTAAAACTGGTTCCCACGTTTGGGAAATCCGGATTTTTCACAATCAGAGCCTTCTGCCATATGAATCTGGATTTCAGCAAGTTTGTCTCCGTGTTATCATTGACTATAAATACTGAAGTAGACTTCTCATTGTCATTGTAAAATCTGTTCCTAGTGTTGTATGTGCCAGGATTTAAAGAGGACGTAGTTCTCACTAATCACTAACAGAGTATACTGCTGTCAACTATTACTTTTTCTCTCAAGGAGGGCATAGTACAACAGTTGATGTGTCAGGAAGCAAACATAAGTTGATTATCACTTGCTTTATGGGGTGGAGATATTTTACAAGTTAATGTAAATAACTAAAATAAATAGTTGACAGCAGCACAATCTAGTGGTGACTTAATCAAACTAAGTCCACTTCAGATTCTGGCGAACTTTAAAAGTGAGACAGCTGGGCCATATAAATGGGGTGTCCAGTATATGTAGTCAATGGTATTATCTTAGGAATCCTTGGCCCCGATGACGGACAATTGGAAGCAAACTAGAGAAAATTTGATAATTTAATTGACTTATTATCAAATTCAAAGAATTCATCTATAGAGTAGGAAGGATGATCAACTAACCAATATATGCTACCGGTTTTTGTGTGAACTTCTTTTCTTAATGAATAAATTTGAAATTAAAATCTATTAACAGCATTTAGATCAAATTACATAGGCTAATCGTTTTTTAATGACTTAGTCTTGGAAAGTAGCCTGTATTTTAGTTCTTTGTTTTGTATGTATAAGTTTATATCTTGTCTAAGTTGCCGATTTGGTAGGTTTTTCATCGTAGGCTATGTAATTCAACTTATGTATATATATATATATATATACACATATCTGTTGAATTACAATACTTGAATATGTATACATATAATATAGGATATACATTATATATATATATATATATATATATATATATATATATCATATGGCTTAGGGCCTATTCAGCTGACTTCTAAACTGGAGTTAACAGAGAAAAAAAAATCCGATGTCACATGGTCAAAGTGATAATGTCCTTGTTTCGAGGCTGTTCACAAAGCGCTTTTGGTACCTTGCCTTTCTCAACTACTACCCCTACTGGTTATTTATGTTTTGCACTATTCTACTTATGTATTTTGTACTAATCTACTTCGACCTAGTTGTGTTTGCAGGGTTCTAGAGAGTGAAATGCACTAAAGCAAAAGGAACCGAAATCACATTTTGGAGGAAGACCACAGATATAGAAAAATCAAAGATACTTTAAAAACTTTAACTTTAGAAATAGTAGAAATTTTTAACAAAAGCAGAATTGTAGACATTTTTGAAAAACCTTCATATTTTTTAAGAGAACATGAAAAATAAAGTAGCCTAATTTACCTATCACAGAACAGAAAGAAATGTTAGAAAGTAAAACATTTGACAATAGTCAGTAGCAGTTGAGAATGACGATATGTTGAAAGCGCTTCTGCGAACAACCTCAAAACATATTACTTATATAAAATAACTAATGTTATGTACCATATCACATTTTCTTGCTTCGTTTTTCCTTTTTTTGTTGTTTTCTTTTGTTATAATTCTCAAAAACAAAATGTTTATAGGAAGTAGACATCACAAGGAATGGAGAAGAGGCAGATGGAGAACCTGAGACTGACCATGACCCTCATTATGAACCAATCATCTCTCTTCCTGAGGTGCAAATCTCAACAAACGAAGAAGATGAGATAGAGCTGATTAAGCTGTATGTAATATTTTGGAAAACACTCTCGGACCTAATAGTATCGTTAAATATAGTGAAATAATCTTATCTTAATATATCAAAATGAATCCCTTGTTCTCTTGGTCACACCATAACTTGATCATGAGTGCACCAAATTAAATAATTCTTTTTTGTTGTGTTCTTTAATGTCAGGACAAGGTTTTTATAAAAGAAAATTTTTAATCCAACATAAGGGCTCTGTCCCACTGGCCTTCAAAGTTCTTATTGATTTGATCAAAGTTCAGTTAGTTACACCAAACAGCTGTTAACAAGGACAGCTGTTATATCTAAACATACTTGAAAGGCATAAACATATGTTCATTACGGAAATAACAAATCTACTTGAATGGCAACTCAAACTCTTTTTTTGATGCTGAAGTTAGCACTATCTAAAAATAGGCGAGTGAGCATAGCGAATGAGCTTATCCAGGAGGCGAGTGAGCAAAGCGAATGAGCTCATCTTGAAAATGAACGAGTATTTGACATAAAACAAATTTAATGACATTAGGACAGGACGTCTGTCGGGCCAGCTAGTTATTAATAAATCTTTTTAAATCCTAAGGGCCGGTGGGGTGGAGCCCTAAGGTTGGATGAAGACATTATCAGGTCTAATATGCAAAATTTTATCTTAATCGGTCCAGTAGTTTTTGCGTAGTGGAATTCACATTGAATCTATGGTGATGGCTTGGAGTATACAAGAATTTTCGGTTTGGATTTTATTTTGTTTTCGTTCACGATTTTTAATTTCATTATAGACTATTTTAATTTTATCCCCATTCAATTTTAAACTGTTTTTCCTAAACCGGTTACTTAAATTGTAAATACATTCCTCTATATTATGGTCTAGATCTCTTAGGCTTCCTTCTTAAACTGCCACAGTTGTGTCCTCTGCATACAGAATGGTTTTTGAAAATGTCGAATTAGTATTTTTAGGCAAATCTGCAACATTAATTTTTAAAGGGCTTGTCCCAGTATTGATCCCTGCAGATATCCGGTTTGATTAATTTTGCATTTCGATTCATATACATCGCTCTGGTAATTTATCCACACTTTTTGAAAACATTTTTCAAAATATGATTTAAAAATATTAATTGCTGGCCCATGGATTCCATAATTTTCATCTTTTCCAATAATATGTTACTGTCAATTTCGTCAATCGCTTTCGACAAATCACAAAAAATAGCAGCAGATGAGGTTTTTGTATCTGTTTTTGGAAACTACTTCAGTATCTAAATTCAATGCTGGTAGCCACCCTTAGCTGGAGCTGTCAGAAATATACAACATTGCTCTAAATGAAGCCTGATGAATATCACTTTTATATCTGACTAGCAGACCCATTGCAGTTTTGCCCGTGTAACTATGACAGTTGTGTGTGCTGTATTCTGTGGTTATCCCGTGGAACTACTGCGAATCAAGATCAGCTGTTTGAATTTTCATCAGCTAAAATCAAAATGATTGTCCATAAAGAATACATGGTAACTTGCAGCCACTTTGGGCAAAGCCCTATAGTTGAATTGGTATGAAAACACTTTTAACTTTCCTATTTTAGATCTATAGAATCAATGTACCAAATTTCACCACTCAAGCATTTTGGGAAGTTAGATAACTAGTGATGAGTGATTGAGGGCTTTGCCTTTTACATATTAAG
Source organism: Allygus modestus (assembly GCA_963675035.1). Taxonomy (NCBI): domain Eukaryota; kingdom Metazoa; phylum Arthropoda; class Insecta; order Hemiptera; family Cicadellidae; genus Allygus; species Allygus modestus. The sequence goes on from OY776116.1 coordinate 82,153,433, forward strand.
AATTCATCGTTTAGTTTCTTTTCATCCAGTGTTCTCGCCTGTGTCTTATATATGCCTAAATACTTGATAATTTCAGGAGAGCTAAACTTTACCGATACGACACTTCCACTGACCCTGCGGAGTGGAAGGAGAGGGGAACAGGAGATGTGAAACTTCTTCAGCACCAGACCAAGAACACAGTTCGGATTGTTATGCGAAGGGACAAGACGCTTAAGATATGTGCTAATCACTTTGGTAAGTGATTTAAGTTTTCAAAATAAGAATATGCCTAGTACTTTAGTTCAGATTTATTGTGTAGTTCTAATAGTGTTTTCATACCAGGAAAAGTCGGGATTTTCATTACCAGAAAAGTAAAGTAACCCACAGTAGGCATGATTATTAAAGACTTGGGATTAAGCGGCATTGATTGCAAACTAGTTGTTATAATATCAGTCAATTCTTTGCGGAGAAAGAATGATGTCGTACAAGAGGCTGAGTTGAACCAATTAGTTAATAATAAAGGCATGGGAGATGAGCGGGAAACAATATCCAAAATATTGTTTCCTTTCTGTTCTCTAATAAATAAGATTACTACCTCTGATAACTTATTCTGTGGTTAGTTGAAGTTAGATAATTTCACAGATGAGGTTTTAATAATCTGTGTGAATTTATTATACCAATCCCCTAAGGAATTTCTTATGTACAGCAAAACTTTTATTTATGAACAGATTTTGATGATTGAGGTGTCAAATTAAAGGGATTTCTCTGTAGAAGTCATGGAATCATTGTCTCCCTCAGTTGAATGTGCTTCGCCCCATTGGACTCTAAAGTTGCCATGTTATTCTTATGGGCAATAGGTTTAATGGCTCAGAAACAGATGTAGTTGCAGTAGGAATTTTAATCAGCTGTTCTTTCCTGAATTCTTTGTGCGAAGCTAACAAACTAGCTTTACAGCTAGTTGTTATAAAACTGAGAACCATACCTTTTTTATTTACTAGTAATCTAAATATTGTCTATACCAAAGGGGTAAAAGGTAAGGGTTTGAAGGTCGTAGGAAATGTCATTAAAAATTGTGTCTAAGCTTTCAATGTTCTTTATAGGTATAAGAATGAAGGCCTAAATTAATTTGACTCATTTTATCCCTCTCTCGTGTATTTCACCCTAGTATGGTAAATCTGTATAATAGATAGTTATACATCCACATCATGTTATGTTATGTGTTGTTGAAGGGGCAGATTAGATCCGAAGATTCATAGATCCTCACACTTCAGCTGAAGCTAATTGTATGCCCCTTGCACGTTAGTTGGGTAAACCAATACCCATACTCTTCACGTATCATTTTCTCAGTGCTAATGTCCCAATCATCACCTGGTTTCTTGCAACCAAACAGAGACCTTCTCCTCGCCCCGAATCTCTCGCAGTCTAGTATGATGTGCTTAAGAGTCTCCTCAGACTGGTTGCTAAGTCTACACTCCTGACTCTCTTTGTAATTCCAATAGTATAGAGATGTTTCCTGAAGGTGAGTATAGTGATGTTTCCCGTGTCCAATTATCAGAGTGATTGCCTGCTTAACCCGACCTCTGCCCACCTTCACCAACCGGTTAGTAAAGAGAGGAGTGGTGTCTGCTAGCAGCTGTTTGCAAAGTGTTTATCCAGAGTAACCAAGACATAACCATGCCTTTGCTGACGATGTTAGTCCCTATACCATTTACTGATAGTATGAAAATCATTTAGTACTCAAGCCACAACTTGGCTCTGGACTAAAGAATGGCATGCCATGCTCCTCTTTTTGTGAGCTTTTCTGCACACTCATTGCCTCCATGCCTTCATGCCTACATGGCCTGGTACCCAATTCCCTACCCATACATCACTGCTTTACCATGGACACGGTTGTATCCAAACAGTAACAGTACCCGATGTTGTTTGTTTCCAGTAACACCGTATATGGAGCTGAAGCCCAACTGTGGGTCAGACAAGGCCTGGGTCTGGTCTACGCTCGCGGACTTTGTGGACGAGGTGGCACAGAGTGAAATGTTGGCCATACGATTTGCCAATGCAGAAAGTGAGTTGATTTGTCTGAAATTGAAAAGAGCATACAGTAAACCTCGATTCATCTGGACATGTTTGATCCAGAGACATTATTTGGCCAACATTTTCTAACTAAATTTCTACCATTACAATTTTTGTTTTCAAATTTTTGGCAATCGGTGCTTAGGTAATCTAACTTAGGTTCTGTTGTTTTTGGTGTTGTAGTGATGAATTGAAAATTAATTTAATTTTGATGAATTGAAAATTGATGAGTTTCAAAGTTATTATAGTTTTGTTTCACGTATACAATTGTTATATAAAGATAAAGACCAAAGATTGTCATAATTTAAATCTCTTTAAATTGATCTTTAACATGATCGTCTCGTTTCATATTAAGCATTAGGCCTCCTAATTAATATATATTTTTTAGTTTTAAAGTGTTTAGATTTTAAGCAGCTTTAGTGACGCGTATAAATACAAATAGTATATGCTAAATGTGAATGAATCATACCCAAAAAGACCATTTTTAGGGTAGACAAATCACAAGTACAGTATTCTCTCAGAAATCCGGACTATTGTGGCGAACGGCCGGTCCGTATTTCAAAATATCTGGATCTCCCGGAGGTGGGCATGAATTATCAATTCCGCCTTTTTAGTGAATAATTATGACAACATGCATTTTTGTTTATGTGCTAATACAGGAGGGAGCTTTCAGAAGAAAGTTATAAACACTCTGTAATACAGTCGAACCTCGTTAATCTGTCACCAATGAGACCGAGAGCATAGTCAGAACACAAAAAAGGTCGGATTACTCTGATAACATTTAGTACATGAAAACGTGATCAAACTGTAGTTTAACCAGAAAATATATAAAGTTTTGTACATTTTTAAAGATTTAATATAACATTGTAAACCATGAATAATGTTTACTGTAATACAAACTGTCATCGGTCTACTGATAACATCGTCAGTGATGAGTCATTGATAGGAGAGCACCGGATATGTACAGATTAACAAACACCTATAAAGGCTCAGTTGGTCTAAGCCAGCGAGGCAGAAACCATGGGGAGCTCGCAGAAAACGGTCCGCGTGTGTAGGACACAGCAAAACTGAGTAATCCCAAGCGGAGAGCGCGTTGTCGTTTACACGCTCCTGTACCTCTTAATAATTATAAAACTACAATGAAAGTTATGTATTCCTTTTCTGCATGAATTCCTGCATCCAACAGTATAAATATATTTTATTTTAAAATTATGTGTAATTTTTAATAATGAAATTATTAGAGAGTTGTAACAGCATGACATGAGAAAGTCAGTAGGCGAGAACTTTTTTTTTAAGGTAGAAACAAACTTCCAGTGAGAAAGTTGTAGCTCATTAGACGATCTTAAATTTTCATTCAAAACAATTTTCGATAGAACTTATAATTTGTTCAATAATCCGATGTAAATAACCGCTATGTTCAGTTCTACGTGCGCCGCCGTCGCGGGCCACGGCTGCTCGCTGTTCTACCACATCCAGCATAGTTAAATGCTTCTCATTTTACTTAGATCTTCATCTAGAAAATATGAATTATGCACATTTTACTCCATATTGTATTGAGATTATTGTTTTTAACATACTTTCAATTTTGAAAGAAAATTCAGTTATCAAGATGTGATTAGGCTCATGAGGAATCTTATAATTTGATATGTAAAGTGAATTAGGCAGTAAATAAGAGACTTATTTGTTAGAAAAAATAAAACATTATCTGATTAGTAAACATATCTGATAAGATAAGATAAACATATCTGATTAGTGATTATATTTTACTCGTGTGGCAAAATCTTGTTTTAATCAATAATGAAATAAAATACTTAAGTAAAAAACATAACGTTGCCTTTTAGCGAATTTCCCCTATAGGGAAATTATTATATATGGAAGCTATTAACGTAGTCGGCATGGTAAGACCTAGGCCCGGGACCATAACTTTTCGTTTTGAGGTCCCCAGATGCCAAAAACACCATTCGGTAAAATTTGTGTGTGTGTGTGTGTGTGTGTGTGTGTGTGTGTGTGTGTGTGTGTGTGTGTGCGCGTGCGCGTGTGTACGCGTGTGTGTGTGTGTGTGTGTGCGTGAGCACGATAACTCTCATAAAAATTGTCCGATTTTGACGAAATTTGGTATAAACGTGTAAAGCAGCATTTATGACTTTAAGTTCGAAAACCAGACTTATCGACCTATCTGAAGGGGAATTTTGGGGGGGTTTTGTACCCCAAAAATGGGTTTTTTGAGTTTTTACATATAATTTTTGAAAAAGTCAAATTTTAGTTTTTCCTATTGGAATCAGCTTAAAAAGATGCACAATTTGGTGTTCTGATCATTGCTCTACGTCAAATGGTTACAGAGATATTGAAAGTGCTAAACACAGTACGTTGTCTAATGTTATTCTTATGGAGAATAAGAAAAATTGTATATCTCGCTTATTTATCAACTTATCCTGATGAAACTTAGTATATTGCTTCATATCGTTGTGGTCTATTGATATTTGCACTAAAAAACATTTGTTGGCCGATAGTTCCCGTAGCTGCAAACCTGCGTACTCAGCTCCCATGTTATTCTTATGGACAATAAGTAACGTGTGATCTCCCTTAATTATGAACATAAATTAATGAAATTTGGTATGTGGCTTTACCTTCTTGAGCTATATTGATATTTGTATAAAACCCCATTTTTGTGTTCCTTGCTTCAGCAACCCTTCATACTCAGCCACCATGTTATTCTGATAGAGAATAAATATTAAAATGTCATAAATCGTTTATTTATGAATGTATAGTGATGAAACTTGGTATGTGGCTTTATGTGGTATTAAGATACATATATATGCATTGGAAATTCATAGAGTATGCAGCTGCTACAGGGGTATTTATACAAACTAAACCTACTTCCTTTTAAACTATCTGTTACTAAACATTTTCCCCTCCAAATACGAAGGCTTCTTACCTGGAAATGAATTGTTTTAGCTAAAAACGTAATCAAAAATATCCCCGTCACAGCAAACCTGCCTACTCAGCGAATTTCCAATGCATATACAGGGTGGTCTGGACCTAGCGTTATAAAAATTTTTGGGTGATAGAACTACATAAATGCAACTTAAATACACAATTTAAAAAAAATTATACCCCACACATCCACTAAAAAAAATAATTTTGTATTATATTTTTTAACCGTACTTTTACCCAAAAATTAATAATTTCTGGGATATTTCGAAACATTTTTCAAACTGTTATACTACCATCGTATTCTAAATTAAATTTCAAGTAAGGACAAATAGGTTTTAATGAGCAAGACACTACATAATCACTTATTAAATTCATTAGAAGTGTAAAGTTATCATTTCCTTTAAAAAATTAAAAATGAATATTTCATGCATAATTCTTTAAAAAATTTGCTAGAGAGTAGCAAATGCTATAAAAACTGCTTCAAAATGTGGACTTTCAGAAGATATGATACAACATTAGATTTGTTACCATTTTAGTACAGCTATGCAAGTTTGAATGGTGTAAAACGAGGTTAGGCCAAAATTACACTAGTTAAAAGTCTGGATTTTAGATAACTAAAATACCACTAATTTAACTTGCAGCACTATTTTAAATAGCATTATTTAAGGTCAGATAAAAAGGACAATGAAATCCTCATTAAAAAAATAATAATCTAGGGACAGTGATTGTCATGTACAAATCATTATACAAGGATATCTGAAAGAATTCCAATATCTAATAAATGCCCACCTTATCATGAGATAAGTTATCACGCACAGATACCAATGTTATGTTTTGTTTGGACAAAGTATTTCTAGTGGATTTTGGCCATTTACTTAGTGGCAGTGATGTCAAGATGTCGTTTTCAAATCAAGAATATGCGGAAATGCATTTTTTGTATGGTTACTGAAATGGAAACGCGAGTGCGGCTCAAAGGGAGTACACTGTCCGCTATCCTGGTCGGCGCGTTCCCAGTACGCAAGTGATTATGCTGTTGCATCAGCGTTTGGTAGAACGTGGATCTGTGCACAAGGAGCGGAGTGAGGTGGGTGCAGCAGCTTTGGATGTGTACACTGAAGAGCAAATTCTGGACCGAGTTAGAGAAGACCCGGGGATTAGTAGCAGAAAAATTGCAGGTGAAACAGGCGTGAGTAAAACTACAGTTTTGACGTTTTTACACAAAAATAAATTCTACCCTTACCATTTCACAAAAGTTCAAGGCCTTGAACGTAATGACTATGCTGCTAGACGAGATTTCTGTCGCTATCTACTAAATTCTGATATTGAACAATACCACTTTTTCAAAAAAATCTTATGGACAGACGAATCTATTTTTACAAGACAAGGTGTATTCAACTGCCACAACATGCACATATGGGATACTGAAAACCCAAGAGCAGCAAGAGAAATGTCCTTTCAAAGAAGATTTCATTTAAACATTTGGGCTGGTGTGGTTGGCAATAGTTTTTTGGGACCTCACATTTTTCAGGGAGTTTAAATGGAGTTATGTATCTTGACTTTTTGCAACACGAGTTGCCTCAAATGTTGGATATGATTGACCCTGCGCATCGTTAACATATTATTTATCAACAAGATGGTGCACCTCCTCACTTTACTACAGACGTACGAGATTGGCTGAGTGCTAACTACCCAACTTGGATTGGCCTAGGAGGTCCTGTACCTTGGCCTGCAAGATCCCCTGATCTGAATCCCATGGACTTTTTTGTGTAGGGATTTATGAAGTCTGAGGTGTACGCAACTCCTGTAAATAGTGAAGAGGAACTTCTAAACAGAATCCAAGATGTAACACATAAAGTTAGGGAAAAACTAAGCCATAAAGTGACAGTTGGTGCAATGCGAAAGAGAGCCAGAGCCTGTATAAGAGAGAACGGAGGACATTTCGAAAATAAACTGAAATGAAGCTGTAATCTCGTGTGATCCATCTAACATTTACCATTTTATCTTGTACTTTTGCAGGTAAAAAAGAATTTTAACTTCATGATATAGCTGTAATAATGCAAATTTTCATAGGCCTATGTGTCTTTTTAGTATGACAGAGTTTAATTATTATTTTCCCAAACCACGTGTTACACCATTCAAACGCGCATTACTGTACTAAAATGGTAACGAATCTAGTGTTGTATCATATCTTCTGAAAGCCCACATTTTGAAGCAGTTTTTATAGCATTTGCTACTCTCTAGCAAATTTTTTTAAGAATTATGCATGAAACATTCATTTTTAATTTTTTAAAGGAAATGATAACTTTACACTTATAATGAATTTAATAAGTGATTATGTAGTGTCTTGCTCATTAAAACCTATTTATCCTTACTTGAAATTTAATTTAGAATACGATAGTAGTATTACAGTTTGACAAATGTTTCGAAATATCCCAGAAATTATTAATTTTCGGGTAAAAGTATGGTTAAAAAATATAATACAAAATTTTTTTAGTGGATGTGTGGGGTATAATTTTTTTTAATTGTGTATTTAAGTTGCATTTATGTAGTTCTATCACCCAACAAATTTTTTAACGCTAGGTCCAGACCACCCTGTATATGGGTATCACTACTACCTAGAACCACTTACCAAGTTTCACAAAAATACATTAATTAATAAGTGATATACAGTAAGACCCCGCTTAACCGGACCCCGCTAAACCGAAACCCGGGTTAACCGGAACGGTTTACGAGAAATAAATAATCAATAATAGAGAGGATCGGCCCGGCGGGATGACTCATGGTGCGCTGAGACATCGCCGGCCGCGGCGGTCACTGAACTCGGGGGTTGTTTTGACGGGTTTTCCACATTCCTGTACCAGTCACGAGGGGGTGGGGGCTTGACCTATTTCCATTTCGCACTAAAGGATTAGTGTACTGCAGACTCTCACACCTGCATGTGCGAGAAACAGCAGAGCCCGTTGATGGAGATGACGACGTAGATGCGTCAACTGCATGTGACGTCAACCGAGTAGCAGCAGACGCTGCTTTTAATGCTTTCGAAATAGGATTTATTCATTCATATTGTATTAAATAATGCCCCTTTTATTTAAATTCATAATACAAATTAAGAACATGTAGGCACAGTACAATATGGGTATTTTTGTAGGTCACACTCCAATTCGTGGAGCAGTCACACGAATCTATACCCGCTGATTTGCTACTCATAAAAAAATGGCGAGACAAGGCTGCCCGCAACCGCTGTGACGAAAAGGTTCAGAAAAAGATTGTTGATTACTTCAACAAATAGCCTTTTATATTGTAAACGTGTAAATAGTCCTTATTTTAATAAATTGACGTTGTGAAAACTGGAACTCGTATGCGTTTTTTCCCGAAATTAACCTTAAAATACCAATTCCGGATTAACCGGAAAATCGGTTATCCGGAACGGTCCCGCCCCCATTATTTCGGTTAAACGGGGTTTTACTGTATAGCATTATATTTATTCTCCATAAGAATAACATTATAATTGAGTACGCAGGTTTGCTGCAACAAGGAAGATAAGAAATATGGTTTTTTGCAATTATCAATATAACTCAACCAGGTGAAGCTACATACCAAGTTTTATTAATTTAGGTTCATAACTAAGGGAGATATAAAACTTTACTTATTATCCAAATGAATAACATGGGGCCCGAGAATGCAGGTTTGCTGCTACCGGGAAAAATCAACAAAAACCATTTTTTTGTGCTAATATCAATATACCACAATTAGTTTAAGCCACATACCAAGTTTAATCAATATATATACATAAATAATCGAAATATAACATTTTATTTATTCTCCATAAGGATAACATTGGACAATGTACAGTGTTTAGCACTTTGAATATCACTGCAACGGTTGGACGTAAAACAACAATTAAAACGCCAAAATAATTGTTTTGTAGAGCTAAACTGATTGATAAAAAGAAAGGTGGAGTTTTTAGTGAAATTATCTGAGGAAAATCTAAAAACCGTATTCCCATAATATTAGCATAGAAAATTTTATGGACACATTTTTTGACTTTTCTCCACAACCACTAAACCTAGCTTAATGATTCAAAATACTAAATTGTTTATTTTTAAGCTCTATAAAATGGCTATAACCAAAATCTAGTGTTTTTAAAATTTTAGGCTAAAAAGTAAAAAAAAAAATTATTTTTGGAAAATTTTAAACTCCCAAAACCCCCTTCCCATAGATAGACTGATCGATCTGGTTTTCGAACTTTAAGTCAAATGTTACTCTCCACAACATTTTTGCCAAATTTCATCAAAATCGGGCGCTTCTTTCAAAAGTTATCGCGGTAACGGACACACATATATATAAATTTGAACGAATAGTGTTTTTGGCATCTGGGGACCTCAAAAAAAAAGTTATCATGGTCTCGGGCTTAAGTCTTACCATGCCACCTACGGTAATAGCTTCTTCCCTATAGGGGAAATTCACTAAAATGAATAAATATATGTTTTATATCAAAATTTAAAACTAATCTTCTATTTCAGCAATATAACCGGTCCTATAACAATATGTTTGACGTTAAAAGTAGAGGAACATATTAAGGAACTTGAATACTAAGGAAACTTAGTTGTTAATAAACCTTTCTACCGAAAATATAAATTAAATAATATAGAATCAACGTTTTTATGTCAAAACTCAAAACTAAGCCTCTCCAAACGCCTTACAATAGTTGTTATATAGTTTGGTTTCATGTCAAAAATTGAGGAATGTATGGAGTAAAGCAAATATGGCAGCCATTGAGTTGTAAATTTTTGTTCGGAGAAAATCGGAGGTTAAGTATGTGAAGATCGAGATTTTTATACTGATATTGAAAACTACATTTATTTTACGTAATAATTAGAGGTTAAATAAATTTGAATTTAGTACCAAAAGATAAAGAATTTATTCAGTAATACCTCGCTGGGCTAAGCGAGGCCTTGCCTGATGATACAAACTACATGACATTTGTGTATTGCGGGATAATCAAGTAAAAACTGAAGGTGGTAAATCGCAACATTCCGTTTTTTAGTGAATTTCCTTTGGAAAGTGAACTATTAGCATGACCCGCACGGTGAAACTTAAGTCCGGGACCACCATAGAAGTTCCTATCGTGACCCCCTGAACACGTTTTGGGAGGTCGTTCAAAATTTTATTTATATATATATATATAGACATATATAATAAAATATATAGACATATATAGATATATATATATATATATGTGTTTGCACTCTAGCGGTCGCAATTTTTGTTCGATTTACTTCAAATTTGGTAGTGACGTTCCTTTCTGTAATCAGTTGGACAAGTTCGTTGGGCAAAACAATCGGAAAACTAAACCTCTTTTTTGGGGGATTAATCGTTCAAATTTCGGGTTTTTGGGCCCTAAAAGGGTCAGAAAAGCCCCAGATGTAAAATCAAAACATGGAAAAAGATGGGAATTAGAGAGGCGAAAGTTTTAAGCCCTCTCTCGTCATTCTAGCATAAATATTTACCGAGTTATTAAAGAAAATGTGTATCGACCAAACACAGTACGTTGTCTTATGGGGGTTTTACACTAGAAAAGCCTGTTATTCCTTTGTTAGAGTACTTTTACCATCCCCAGCAACCTCACGTCTACTTTCAAGCCCGTCTGGACCTTCTCCTAACCTTATAATCTGCAAAATTGTATTCCCAGCTTTGCAAGTAAATGAAACCAGGAGTATCAGAACAGCCAAAAAAATCATTGTTTTCAGATTTCAATAAAAATTGGACAAATGATTGATTTTGAGTTTTAAAAGTTGTTATGTGGAAATTCACTTTCCTCACATCAGCGTGCTGAGTGCGAACTCGTTTAGATATATATTTATTTAGTTGCAAACAATTTGTTTATATTCAATCATCGGTCCGGATAACTGGGAGTCCGGATAAGTGTGCCCCGGATTTCTGAGAGTCTACTGTATTACTTAATGTTCTGAGAGCATAAAGAAAGTGACACTGATTATTTGATCCTTATTTTTTACCCTGATTATTAATCCTTGGGTGCGAGGTTTTTCCTTTGACACATGGTCACTGTGTAGCTGCTTTACAAGCCTTGGTGTTTCTTTTGATGTCAAATTTGTTATAGTACATTCACAATTTATACTAATTCAATGATACAGTTTAAAAATCATTTTCTGCATTTTCTCCTTTGCAGAACTGTTGATTTTTAACTGAAGATAGGTGAAAGAAATTACTTTAAAGTCCTATCTTTGCCCCAAAAAAAGCTTTTTTATTTAAAGAAATAAAGCATTGTTATACACTGTTGAGTTTATTTATTAGGCCTAAATGTTTTGTGTAATTTGATTCTCCAAGTACACTCGGTTCCGATTAGTTAGGATGAACAACTCTTTAATATAGTTCCCAATAAAGTGGAGAACAAGGCGTGGGAGATCATAAATGCCCCCAGAAATAAGTTCATACAAAGATGATTTCAACCTCACTGTCAAGGGCTTCAACTGCTACTTCACCTCTTCAGTGGCTGACATCACCAGACACACTGGACAATCCCCAGTCTCTGCAATTTCGTAGCATTTCTTTGTATGGGAGATCCGTGTTTGGGGTAGCAGTCATCATTTGGAAAGGGTTTCAAAATTGCAAAAAAGCCATTAGAATAATGAACAGACCATCTTTCAACGCACACTGCGGACCTCTTTTTATTGCAGGAGTTCTTATTGTCGTAAATGTATATATTTATGTATGTCTTTGTAAAGTTAAAGAGAACTTCCATTCCTTCCAGCGATAACCACCATCACTAAACAAGAATAAAATGGCAGCTAGAGGAACCTTTCAATAGGCTAATTCTGCCTCAAAGGTGTTGTGACAGCATTAATGTTTAATGGTTAATAGTCAAATATCTTTATTCATTTGTATGTACATAAATGGTACAAAGATCAGTGTCTTATAAAATAATTACTTTAAAAAAACAATTCAAGGGAGGTATACAATTCTTCTACTGAGTAGACAACTCTGTTTATCAGATACTCTAAGCAATTTTTTAAACCTGATTGAATTGGTTTCTTTTAGCGAATTTCCCCTATAGGAAAGAAGCTATTACCGTAGTCGGCATGGTAAGACCTACGCCCGGGACCATGATAACTTTTCGTTTTGACTCTTAAGTTCGAAAACAGCCAGATCGCTCCATCCGAAGGGGTATTTTGGGGGGTTTCATACCCCAAAAATAGGTTTTTTGAATTTTTTTCATATGATAAAAAAAATCAAATTTTAGTTTTTACCATTAGATTCAGCTTATAAAAACACTCAATTTGGTATTTTGATCATTTCTCTACGTCAATTGGTTACCGAGATATTGAAAGTGCTAAACACAGTACGTTGTCTAATGTTATTCTTATGGAGGAAAAGAACAATTTTATATCTCGCTTATTTATGAACGTATACTGACGAAACTTGGTATATGGCTTCATCTGGTTGTGGTCTATTGAAATTTGCTAAAACAAATGATTTTTTGCCAAAGGCTCCCGTAGCAGCAAACCTGCGTACTCAGCCCCATGTTATTCTTATGGATAGTAATTAAATGCTGTGTTTCCTTTAATTATGAACATAAATTAATACAAAACTGGTATATGACTTCACCTAGTTGAGTTATATTGATATTAGCATAAAACCCCATTTATTGTGTTCGTTGATGCAGCAAACCTGCGTACTCAGCCCCAATGTTATTCTTATGGAGAATAATTAAAATTGTATATATCGCTTATTTGTGAATATATTTATATGAAATTTGGTAAGTGGCTTTATGTAGTATTAAGACATTTATATATCCATTGGAAATTCGCTGAGTATGCAGGTTTGCTGCGACGGGTGTATTTATAATTATTTTAGGAATATATTTTAGAAATTTATAACCTGCATAGGTAGGTTTTTATCAAAAAATATCAGCCTGTGAGGCTGAATAATTTAATTCCTTTTCCTAATGTTATAAGAGTGAGTGGATGCCTTAAAGTCTATTTTTGATATTTGTATTTTTTTAATGAGAATGCTTTCAAAGATATACTGACCATAAACAGTACAAATTTTTAAATTTTAAAAATGTTCCTTGGCTGATTTATTGTGCTTTAACATAAGCATAATTCTAATAGGCTAGCTCTTTTTAGCTGCTTCAATATACCATCCATATTTATCTTTTTTGTAGAACCATACAGGGCTATGTAATAGGAAATTTGAGAATGTACTTGGGCAAAATAAATATTTTTGAACGGCTTTTGATATGCTTAGGTTACCATTGTGTGATAATCAGGTGTGTTATAGTAAAAATCAAACTGCTCTTAATACATTTTTAAAAAGCAGGTCCTTGTAATCACATAAGAAATTTTTGTAGGTGCCAAGTGTCTGATTTTTACTTGGTATTCTCATGAAGTGTAGACTCTAGTCCAAGTGGTAGTTTTATAGTTTTGTAAGTAATTATTTGACAAATGTATTCTTTAAAAATATATACTGTTTTGTACTAAAATAGCAAGTACATCATGTAAAGACTAAATGATAATTATAATAACTCTTGACATAGTCTGTTGCTTGTAAAAGTTTGATGCCCTACCTTGGATCTTTATTCTATTTTAATTGAAATTGTTGAGCAAAATTCACTTATTATTATTTATAAATTTTAAAATGTGCCTTTAAACAATTTCAGATGCAAAAAAATGGAAGGACATGTTTGAAGAAGCGAAAAACATTGTTGCTACAAAATGTGAGCTCTACCAAGATTCACCTCAAAATTCCAGTTTTGAAGGTTAGTTTTAAAATTTTCATTGTGATAAAATACTACCTCAAAGAAACACTATTCTGACCTGGTTTTGGTCTTTACTGATCTGACCTTATACTGTAACTTAGCCAACAAAATAGACAAAAATGGAAACTGCAAATAATAATGACAGTTTTCTAGAGACCTATTTTATAAATTTAAAATTCAATGTTGTATATGGTAATTGGTCTTTAACTTTGTCATATTGATTGGTTTGGGAAATTGTCGCATTAAATCTTTCCTGGAATTTCTCACAGCCACCCTCAACACCAGTCCCTCCATCACTTACACTCCATCACAATACCTGCTGCTGAGTCATCTAGTGGACACTAATGCAAATTTTACTGTCATATTATTTGTTTTTCATATATCCCAAAAATGATGATTCTAAAATTGTTTTCTGAAAATCCATACAAAACAGGTGGTAAATTCAATCAAAAATACATCTAGGCCCTACATAAAACAAAAATTCAACTAAAAGTAATTTGATAGGTTTAACTGTTGCAATTATTTCTTCATCTACAGTAATGTGGTTGAGTTTGGACTCTTTTTCCTTGAAATTTTAAATACATGCCGATAATCGTAACAAAACATTGTACAAATTTGTAAAAATAATAATGACATATTAGTCATGAGTCAGTGACGGAGTGACAGGTAGCCAACCTAGCCATTGTTTTGTGAACCATCCTGTCTCATGGTAGAGCTTAGGGTCTGCCAGTCCCACACCATCCCAAAATGGGCAGACTGCAGCTACAAAGTAGGGGTCTGCGGTGCACCGAAAAATCGGTACCGGTACGGTACAAAACTAATTACCGTATTCGGTTTGGTACCACTAACAGTGCTGGTACTAAGTCGGTACGGTACAGCCTACATCTACACAAAATCAGTATTCATTGTTTATCAACCATATTTTTCCATCAGTTTTATTTATAACATCTTTTTCGTCTGTTGGCATTCCATTTATACAACTTGACATTCCTTTGCACACGACAGCAACTTTCAACTTCAATCGGCAATTCCGAGTTTATAGTAGGTTCACGATCACGAATGATGATGAGACGAGATTCCTTTACAGCACAGCATTGATAAAGCTGCCTCCACACACTGGCCGAATGTTTCGTCGAGTTGTGTATGACTCGGCTAGTTACTTTAAAATGTAGGTACATAAACATCGAGAATAACAGAGGTTAATAATAAACAACTACACATTTACACTATCACGCTCATCTTTGCTCGCCTAGACTTGGCCAGTGTACGGAGGCGTTGTAAACGTAAGCAAAAACGTACAACCGAATTTGTAAATTTTTGAGTCACACTGAGGGATAAACACATAAATTGTGTTTTTTTTATTTTTTTTATATCAACAAAATTATAACACCGTTTTGTGTTCTACATTGGAACATTGCCGATTGTATAACGGCCCCCTAACCTCAAATGAGTACTTGATTCTTGATACTACTTAAAATCGCCAAACATTTGGCAAATACATTCTGATCTACGATCGTGTGTTACAGAAAATAAAATTACAGTAAAAAATAAAAAAGGTTATCGTACATTGGTTCTAATTTTATATCGCATTTCATAATTTTGGAAACTGCGTATTTATTTCTGTCTGGTAATTCACTTTCTAGGTACACTCTTTGTGTGACGATGACATTTGGTTGGACCAGTTCACCAGTTTGGACTTCCACTTAAAGTAGTCACTCGTCGTCTTTGTTAGTAACATTTTTGAACAAATTTTGTGATAGCCTTTATAGTTTAACTATTTAAAACTAACAATGAGTGATTGTGATGGATTCTTGATTCTTGATGAACCGCCATCGCCTTCGACTTCTGTTATGACGAGTAGGCTACAACTTCGACATCTGCTGAGTATGTGTCATCTGATTGAAATAAAAGTTTTTATTCTGTTGTGTTACTTGGTTACAAGATTTAAAAGTTGTTGGAGGCTGTATTTTACAATTCATACAACCTGTTTTTAATTATAATCAAAAGCTTACCTAAATACATTTTTATGTCTGTTAGTATGATTTTCTTTTAAAATTAATATTTTTCTGTATTTGTTCTGTTTGGTTTCCGAATGCACTTAGGCTATGATAAATTGCAGCTATTTTATTACTGCGGACCGTACCGATTTCGTACCGAGAACCGAGGTACTAAAATATTTACCGTACCGACCTTAAATTTCTGGTAACGCAGACCCCTACTATAAAGTTGATTTTGTTGCAACAAAATTATGATAGTTGTATATTTATTATTTACATAGTTATGTAGAACAAAATGAAACTCATAAAAATCCGTTAACATGCAGAACATGATTAATAAGTAAGTGCACTTGGAATCTTAATATGAGTTTGTTATACAGTAGACACCCTCTTAGCCGTCCTCGCTTCAACCGCCCTCTCTAGAAAATTATTCACATCTGCTGACGTAGCCGACGTCCCAATACTGTACCGTAAAAACTGTTCCGGTCACAACAAGTCGATCATATGTTTTGTTAGTTAATTAGGTATTGCACCTTGGTAGGTAGGGGTGTGCGATGCATCGAAAAGCATTGAAATTTCGATTCGATTCGATGCGGAAGTAATCGAAAAAGCGATGCATCGATAGTGTTCGATGCTATCCTAATCGGCAAAGTTCGTACCGGCTGTCTCACAGTCGTAGAAATAAATAAATATATTCTAATGTTTGCGTTTTAATTTAATCCGTATTTTCCAGATGTATCCTTTAAGATATGTTTTAGATATAGCAGCTAGCACATAACACAGTTTATAACGTGGTTTGATTTAAAACAAATCGGCAGCAGACGATTAAATGATGACGATGACGCAACGACAGCTGCAAAGTAGTGATGGGAGAATCTAATAGTATTCGAATACAGCCCAAGTATTCATGTATTCGAATACTTCAATATTGTATTCGAATTCGAATTCACTTGAAAGTTGGCGCAAAGTGTACACTTTACGAAAAAAAATCATTAGGACTCATTTATGTTAAAATTGCTGTAAATTGCATTTAATTTGGGAGGCATATTGCACAGTTAATTACAAAAGGCTACCAATAGTTAATTAAAATAATAAAATTGAAATACAATAACTATATCACATAAACTTTCACTAATGAGTAGGCCTACACAAAAACTAAACTGTTTTGCACAAAAAACTATGATGCAATACCACGATCACTGCAGCCGTCCGCGGACTATTTTGACATTTGACAACAAACAACAGGGTGCGGGGAAGGGTGGGGAAGACAAGTCTAGACATGAATTCCAAGAATCCGCCGCGCCGTTCCGCCACCGCCAGTTTTCCAGCCGGCCGGCGCAGCGTTCAGTACCGGAAGTATTCGAGTTCAAGTATCCGAATACGTATTTGAATACAGGGGTGTATTCGATTCGGCAGTATTCGATTCTCCCATCACTACTGCAAAGCAGTAATGGTAATCATATCTCTTCGGAAAAGTAGTTCCACTATTACGTTGTTAAAACATTAATTTGTTGGGGATTTTATAATTGAAGGGGAGTTATTTTTTCAGAAACTAAGATTGATAACCGGTTGTAACACTTTCGATATAATTGAAGTTAATATTAAGTTTGATATTCCTACGCGTTAAACAATGGCGGACCACGGAGGAATATTTTTGATTTAGAAGTCTTTATTACGCACTGATGTTACCTGATACGATATTCAGTATTGCCAGATGTATGGTATTTGCACCATAAGTCCTCTTATGATATCGTTAATTGCACCAAATATAGGCCTACTATTGTTGTTTACTATTAAATACTAGTTTAAATTAGTATTTTCGTAGTTTTTTAATACGTAAAATTGTGATAGTGAGTTATTTGAATAAAGTTTTAGGGTGGGTACAATAGTATTGTGTCAAAATACGGTGGTTTTACTGGCATGGTAGTAGTGTTTCCACTTGAGGGATTTTTATCCCATATATGGGATATTTTGGAAATCGGCATTATGTCTGCTAGTTTGCTTACGACCAGACCACCTTAGCAGAGCACTTCTAATCTAGTGGATTTTCTTGTCGCACTGGCATTTGCGGGGTTTTCAAATTCCCACGTTGTTATTATTTTACCTACTTTATTGTAACTATTATTATTTTATAATCGTCTCAGAACGAACACTAAATCACGCCAATGAATATCGCTGGCCTGGCCATGTTGGAATTAACGAGGAAAATATTTGCTGTTATTATTACCTATGTCGTACTCTTTAGTACTTAACAGTGCCATTACAAATACCTCTCACGGAACTAAATTATTTAACTATCACTTGCCAGCCTTCTGGCAAACCGCATCATTTATATATCGCATTAATCAAAATCCTTTGAGGTACTAAAATGTAAAATATAGGTGATTAGTAGATCTAAATAAGCTCTATCTATCATATAATATTTAACATCAACTGTGTTACTGTGTTGCACTGTTTGAAAAATTAGTGGGAAAGTGTGGGATATTTAGAAAATGTAAGGTGAAGTGTGGGATAAAGTGGGATTTTTTGTATCAGCTCGTGGGATATTTTTTACCGCTGAGTGGAAACACTGAGGTAGTACCACACCATGGTGGTACTATAGCGGTATTTACAATCTGGAAAAACTGTCCATCGTCACTTTGGCGCTCCGCCCTTTGAAACTTGCTAAAGTAAATACAATTAAGTTTAGGTTAATGCGTTTTTAGTGCAAAAGTTATTGAAAGATGGATCAGGATAGGATGGAAGAAGAATTAATTGATGATCCTTCGTTAGCAAGTGGAAGCGACACAGTTACACCTCCGTCTACCAGTGTCACTGCTGGTGGAACAGAAAGTGACCAAATTAATAAGAAAAATCCTATTTACGATTATTTTCTTTGTGAAGGGAAGGACTCGAGAGTTTGCAAAGCTTGCAAAACAAAAATAGCTGCAAAAACAGGTGAGTTCAAATTAATGATTGCCCCAGGTTAAATTGTACCTAAGCCAAAAGGAAATCTCCCCAGAGCTTTCTTTAAGGTTGCCGGTTATATTGACGCTGTTGCCAGGCAACAATCACACAAGATCTTCACATTGTTTATGGTATCTCACTAGTGATTTGTTTGTTTTTGTATTTGTAGGCCTAACTAACAGTGGACATATTTATTATTGTTAAATTCACTATGGGAAAAATATACAAATATGTGGGCGTAATTAAAATAGGTAACCTATCTTATCCTCCAGAGCCTATAACTATTCTAGTACAGGACCTAGCCTTAGAACTTTATTTTATTACCTAAAAACCTTCTTTTAATTTTATTAAGTATCTACATATCTCCAAAATCCGAAATTTAATTCGCGGAATAGTTTTACCTTATTTTTAATGAATTTTCTTTATAGGGAAGAAGCTATTACCGTATGTCTCATAATAAGACTTAAGCCCGAGACCATGATAACTTTTTGTTGTATGGTCCCCAGGTGCCAAAAACACTATTCATTCAAATTTATATATATATATATATATATATATATATATATATATGTCCGTTAACTCGATAACTTAGTAAAAAACATCTGATTTCAATGAAATTTGGCACAAACGTATAAGGCAACATTCATGACTTTAAGTTTGAAAACCAGAAAGACCGGACCATGGAAAGCGGGTTTTATGGGGGTTTAAAATTTTCCAAAATCAGTTTTTTGAAATTTTTACTCTAAAATCTTAAAACACTCAATTTTGTTTTTGTCCATTTTATAGAGCTTAAAAAAACAAATAATATATATGGTGTTTTGAACTATTAACCTAGGTTAAGTGGTTGCGGAGAAAATAAAAAAAGTATTTATAAAATCTCCTATGTTAATCTTATGGGAAAAAGGTTTTTTAGCTTTTCCACAGTTAATTTTACTGTAAACTTCACATTTGCTTTTACCAATCGGTTCAGCTCTACAAAACAATCATTTTGGTGTTTAAATTGTAATTCTACGTCCATTCGTTGCAGAGATATTGAAAGTGCTAAACACAGTACGTTGTCCAATGTTATCCTTATGGAGAATAGATAAAATTTAATATTTTGATTATTTATGAATTTATTTTGATGAAACTTGGTATGTGGCTTCAGCTAGTACTGGAATATTGATATTTGCACAGCAAAATTATTTTTTTGGTGATTATCCCCATAGCAGCAAACCTGCATACTCAGCCCTAATGATATTCTCATAGACAGTAAGTTTTATATCTCCCTTGATTATGCTCAATAATGGTTTAAACTTGGTACGTATCTTCACCTGGTTATGTTGATAATTGCATAACAACACATTTCTTATATTTCTTGCTACAGCAAACCTGCATACTCAGCCCTAATGATATTCTTATGGAGAATAAATAAATTGCTATGTATCACTTATTGATAAATGTATTTTTATTAAACTTGGTAAATGGCTTTATGTGGTAGTGAGAAACATATACATGCATTGGAAATTCGCTTAGTATGCAGGTTTGCTGCGACGGGAGTATTGTTATTTTATTACGTATAGGATTAGATTAATAATTGTTGAATATGTTTAGTTTATTTATATTTTATTTAAAACCTGTTAATTTTGTTCAGAGTTTGAGATATTATAAAGATATGCATAAACTTTTGTTATTATTTTACTTTTATAGTTTTAATTTAAGACCCGTTATTGTGTTGTTTGTTATTTAATAATGCATGTTGTGTTTGAATATATTTATTTAAGTTAAAAAAAGTTTAAATGTTCTATTTTTTTAAAGCTCATATCCTTATTAAATATTAAATGGTAGTGAGTGGGATTTCATACAAAAGTACATGGAAAATAGGAAAGGCAAGAGCCTATCAACCAATAGAAGACACAGAACTGAGACTTAATTTATAATGCTTACATGATATATTTTGTTGTTGTTTATTTACAATGTTTGTTGTTATATGGCATGCAAATATATTCTGATAGGCCTTATGAGCAAAATCAATAAAGGATTTGAATTTGAAATATCTCCAAAATCGTTAAAGATATTTTTATGAAAAAAATTTCATGAATATATATTTATATATGCAAAAGTTATTCTACAAAAATAAATGAAAGGGTCAATCTAACACTGATTAACAGTATGTGTTTTTAAATTACTTTGCTTCAAAAACTTAAAACTGTCCGAACAATATGAGCACACTTCTGAATGTAAAAATTGGATTATTCTTGTTTCTTTATACCTATTTATTTGTTTATTTTCAGGAACAACAACTGCAATTGTTAATCACCTTAAAAGGAAGCACTCAACCGATTTCAACACTTATGAAATAAAACGAACAGAATGGTTGAAGAGGAAAAGTAGTTCTGTATATAAATTTGGAACCAGAATAAAAAAACCTGATGACTTGGGACATGGTTCACAACAAACAATCACGAGCATGTTGCAGAAACATGAAGTTTGGCCTGCAACCAAAACTCAGGCAGTTGAAATAACCAAACAAATTGGAAAATTCATCGTGGGAGGGTTCCACTCATATTCTATTGTGGAAGAAAACTAGTTTAAAAAACTCATGAAATTAACTAGTCCAAGATACCATGTCCCTTCTAGAACAGCATTCTCCAGAACTGTTGTTCCAAAAATGTACGAAGGATTGACTGCCAAAATAAAAAATGAACTCAAATCTTTCAATGATCTTCAGTCATGGAGTTTTACAACAGATGGTTGGACATCGAAAAAAAATGACGGGTACATGTCACTAACATCACACTGTCTTTCAGCCGACTTTGAAATTAAATCCTTTTGCTTGGCATTAAAACAGATGAATGTGCAGCATACAGGAGCGAATATATACAATGCAATCAAAGAAATAATTCAGGATTGGGAAATAGAAAAGATTACTGAACCATCCAAGATACCCATTTATGCGGTCACAGACGGTGCTGCAAACATGAAAAGTGTGATTGCGCTTTCAAAGAACTGGCATCACGTCTATTGCTTTGGTCATCTTCTCCAGCTCTGTATAGAAGATGCAATCAAGGAAACGGTACCTGTAAGCCATTTAATGGCAAAGTGCAGATCGATTGTTGGTCACTATTCCAGGAGCCCAACAGCTAACGCAAGACTTAGGGCAGAGCAGCAGAAGCTGGGCCTAAAACCCTTGGAGTTAATCCAAGATGTTCAGACTAGATGGAATAGTCAGTATTTCATGCTGGAAAGGTTAATAAAATGCCGCAATGCAATTAGCTTGGAACTGGGAACATCAGATACGGAAGTTAAGACACTAAAAGGCAATGAGTGGACGTTGGCTGAGAATGTTTTAAAAGTGTTTGAACCCCTTGTTGAGGCCACTCAATTTTCCAGCGGTGAAAACTACCCTACAATTTCGGCCATTCTTCCAATGGTATTAGGAATTGAAATGGTTTTCAATGAAATACAAGAGAAAGATGGTCTCATACCATTTGGAGAATCAGTTAAGAGGAATATGAAAACCAGATTCGGCGCTCTTGAAACTAACCAAATTTATTTAATCTCAACCATTGTTGATCCTAAATACAAACTCCAAGGATTGAAAAAAGACCTTCACCTCGCTGCAGAAATCCACATCACCAAAGAGTTGAAGAAATTGTCAGCTCAGTCTTCTGCCCAGTTTACTGGGGTCGAGGCACCTGCTCCGACAACTTCAAAGATGAGTATTTTTAAATTTCTTGAACAGAAATCAAGTGCTGACGTATCAACTGTGGAAGGGAACTGTATTGTTGAAATAGAATTAAATATGTTTCTAAAAACACCTATTATTAAACATGATGATAGCTCACTTACTTGGTGGAGGAAGAACCAAAAAGTATTTCCCAGGATTGCTAAAGTTGCTCAGAAATATCTTGGTATTCCGGCAACATCCGTTCCAAGTGAAAGACTATTTTCCTCTGCTGGGAATGTGATAAGCTCAAGACGAAAAGAATTGCTACCTGATCATGCTCAACAGTTAGTTGTTCTTCATGATAACCTTAAGCATGTGATCTAGACCTAACTTTAGACCTCAATGATGTGACAATTACCAGTGATGTGATGAGTGACAATTTGACAATGATGGGATGTGTGACAATTTTATGATCTATTTCTAAGTAATTAATACTTACCTACTTATTGTTACCAATTAATTTCTTATGGTTACTGTTACCACATATCTTCAAGTTGGTTATTTGATTCTCTGTTTATAACATTGACCCTTAGTATTTTTTCGATGTTTACTTACTGATACAAAACAGAAATTATTAACTTACTTACCTTTTGGTTTCGCAAATTAATTACGAAAGTTTGTTTTATATATGCTTGTTAGTAATTTGGATTTAGAATTTATAAAAGTCTTTATTTATTTTGTCCAATATTAGTTAATTAACAGTAATTAGGATACTATAGGTATTATAGTACTTATTTTGTTCAATATTGGTTTATTATCAGTAATTAGGCTACCATAGGTATACTTAAAGGTCTATTACTCACCTTTTAGTTGTTACCAACTCATTTCATATAGTTGCCACATATATGCTAGTCGGTAACTTTATTTTTGAATTAATCTTCTTAACTATTAAGCCCTTATATTTTTTTATAAACTGTTATCATTAAAATTAAATTGTTCAATTGATTGTTTAATTTGTTTATACCCATTCTTTCTTACTTACAAGATTTATACAAAACATCCAAATAGCAAAAGCTGTTATACTTTAATATTGTTTGGTTATTATATGAATATTTCACCACTAGTCGTGCTTAATCAAATGTCCTCAATAAAGATAAAACCTAAGTATCAAGTATTTGAAATTATTTTTCTTGTCATGGTTTGATCTAATTTTTATTTAGTTAGTCAACAAACGTCAACAGTTCATGGTTATTTCAGGATATTAAGGTTACGAGGAAATAAAATCAGAAAATTATAACTAGACTTTGGCCAAGAAGGTAGATTACCCATGTTGGTAATAAACATTGGTGTATAGGCTGAGTTTTAATCACTGAAACATGTCGCATTGAATCGAATCGAATTGCATCGATTCGAATCGAAATTCTTTGAATCGCATCGTTGCATCGAATCGACATAAAATCGCTGCATTGCACACCCCTATTGGTAGGCTACCTATTTCTGTTACTTATTTCTTAACTGTTATAAAAGTTGTATAACTTTTAGTGCTTAATGTGACAGTACTCAAGTGTTATTCATTTTAACACCCCTTTAGTTATCCGACACAGGGTTCGGTACGATGGAGGCGGTTAAGAGGTCGTCTATTGTATATACAATGTAGGGGTGTGTGAGTAGTGATTTTTTTTAATCGAGTCGAGTCGAGGAGTGCCAATTATTTTTGAGTTTCGAGTATTTTCGAGCGAGTATTTGCCATCAGTTGGTAGTTTAAAATAGTGTAATAGGATTTGGATACCACCCTAGATTTGATCATCTTAACATGGTTTGTAACTAATGCATGAGTACAAAGTTTTGGCCAGTAAAATCAAACTGGATTACGTATTGACAAGCAAAACACGGTTTGACATTGGTTTCCGGCCGATAAAACACGGTCGGGTTGTCATTTGGCCAATATCACCTGGTCCAGACGTCATTTATAATGAATATTAGATGACAAAATCGTTAATTAAGGCCGATATTAAGTGGCCTGGTCGCCACTTTTGCCGATATTATGTATATCGTCGTCATTTTTGGCCGATATTATGTGATGCGATCATATTTTGCGGCCTTTACTACGCGTTTTGACGGTCACAATGGTTAGCGATCATCATTTTCGGCCGATTTTACGTGATGTAATCGCATCTTGCGGCCGTTACTACGCGTTTTGGCCGGTCGCAATCGTTAGCGATCATCTGAAAATCGGCGGGAAATACTCGCTCGAACTTTCGAGTATTTTTCATAACTTTCGAGTCGAGTTTGAGTATTAAAATACCCGGCCGAAAACTTTTGAGTACTCGCACAGCCCTAATACATTGCTTTATCATATCCAGACTTTACTATTACTAAACCTATGCAAATTTTAATTTTATCTGTAAATTGTTCTAGATTCACAAGATGAAAAGGCTGACTCTTCTGACGAAAAAGAATTAGGCGAAGAGCTTCAAAATTTAAAATTAAATGAAAACGCTCAAAAAGAAAATACCCCAGCCGAGGAGTCTTCTTAGAAATAAATAAAAATAAACTGTGATGAAAAATTGGACATTTTTCAAAATTTGCCTTAAGATAGATGTTTTAAGTTTATAAATAGAACAGAGGCAAACATTCCTATTTTAAGACCAAAGTATTTTATAAAGTTGACTTTCTGTACAGATTATGTCAGAAATATATGAACTACAATATTTTCTCTGAAGCATATTTCATAGTTGTATGTAGTAGGGATGGGTCAATTTTAAATTGTTCAACATTTTACTTTGGATTGGATTACAGTTTCAGTGTATCAGTTGTGTAAACAGCTTAAATTTCCTTAAAAATCAAGCATTATTTTTTTTGTAACTCATTGAACAAAAAAGTTAATTTTATGATGTCAAGTCTCCTTAGAGCAATACCTCTTAGGCCTTGCTAGCCGAACAGGTCATTAGAGAACCTGTTGCAGCTTGGATTTTGGTGCAAAAGGTTTTGGTTTTGGTGTCGGGTGGGATTCCCGGGGCATACAAACGACTAAGAGATTTGGGCTGTTGTCCTCTAACAACATGAAGTAGACAAGGAAAAAAATAACTGAGTAAGCTGATCGGTTTATATTTTATTTCAACCTCATAAGTATTCTGATGTTAGAAATTGGATTCTCACTCGTTTATACAAAAAACTTTCAACCAACAGTCACCTAGTCAGCTAGTGATGGGGGAATACCCTACCAGTTTCATATCACACATCTAGTAAATTGGAAAAGTTTTCAATATATTTGTGCTGTAATAATAAGCTACCTAGTCGTAGCAATTTACTCACAGGTACTGTTATAGTGTAATTATTACTAACGCTAATATGTAATTTCTTATAAAGCTTTGTTCTGTGTAATTTGTTACTATAGAACTCAAATAAAAGATCAGAAATCAGTAAAGGAGAAAATAATCAAAAGCTTGTCACTGTTAAGCACTTTGGGAATCGACCCATCTCTAGCATAAGCTAGCATAAGCTTCCTGAGTATTTATTTTATTTATTTGAAATTAAGTTTTTTTAAATTATCAAATCAAACAAAATTCATTAACAATTTTTGTAATGTATGTTTGTTGTTAGTTGAGAAATATACCATTAGTTTTTTTCTATATTTTGATTCATAAGATTTTTTAATTTATAATTTTGTTGAATCTTATCACTATTTGTTTAGTAATGAAAATTAATCTAAAAATAGCTGAATGGGTTTAAATTTTTACTATTTTGTTTTGCTATAGTACTTTGTTAACTTTAATGTACCGAAGTATATTAACCTGATGGATCTTAGCTTTGTTCCGACGCCCCCTCCAGTGACCCAGGTTTTTAAGCTTTTCATACAGCTTAGCCTACTGTACTACTTAGATATTTAAATCCATTAGTTAGTTTGTAAATATCCTACTTACTAACTAAACCATCTAAATTAATTTATTATATTATAATACAGAGTATTTTATATAGTATGATGTCAAAATAAACACGCAAACAGTTACAGAAGGCTGATTTGTCAGATAATGATAAAAATAACGTATGTTACAATCCAAAATGCGATAATAGGTTTTCCAAGAATCACAACATACCACAAGAAAGGCGGTATTCTGCTGCGCATTCTGGTATAATCAGCATTATTTAAGTTGGTGGTTTATGCCCAGTAAAACGCAAAATACAAACGCTTGTATGCTGCTGCAACTGTGCAACGATGGGTTGCGGTTCACAAATGACTAGACCGCAACTGTGTGGCGATAGGATCCAACAGGTTAAAGGTCGGAACATTTTTATAGTTTTATTCATGTGGTGATAAATGTCAGTCTGGTTTCGATCTGAAATTTTGCGGGTATACTGTATTATTTTCATGCGTTAAAACATTTTTAATGAACGATAACAAATTTTAAGATGTCACTAAACATGTAATGGATTAGTTTATAACCTCAAACCAGGAATTAGCATTTAATTATCTCAACGGCCTAGTATAATAAACAAAAGTGGTAATACCAGAATTCCTTATCAAAAAGAAGTAATTAGTTTTAATTTTATATTTGGTTTAACATTGTCATAGTTCGTTGTCTATTTTCTATATTTATACCTCAAATATTTATTATAATCGGACCAATTTATGGTAATTAATTGGCTTTTTAAATATTTTTGTAAAACTCATGTCTGACATATTATACAGTGTAAATAGTTATTTTATTTATAAAAATCTATATTTAAATATATGTGTATCAATACCTAAAATGTTTTTCCCGAATCTATTAATTGTTATTTTGTATCCAAGCCAGATAGACTGTTAGTTTCATTTACATACTTGTACGATTTTTTTACTGAGCACAAATAACGTTCTAACCACAAATCTGCAGCTATTGTTGGTGATGTATTAGCTTTTTCCGATATGCTAAGACATAATTATAAAAAAGAATGTTCATACTTATCTGTATCCAACACAGATAAAATAGTTATTACATAAGTACATAACTTGTTGGTAATCAAAAAGAACACAATTTCCATAACTTTTTGTGATCAAATAATTAATCTTTTGTCAACGTTTTAGCGAATTTCCCCTATAGGGAAGAAGCTATTACCGTAGGTCTCATGGTAAGACCTAGGCCCGGGACCATGATAACTTTTTGTTTTGAGGTCCCCAGATGCCAAAAACACTGTCCGTTAACTCGATAACTTGAGTAAAAAACATCCGATTTTGATGAGATAACTTGAGTAAAAAACATCCGATTTTGATGAAATTTGGCACAAACGTGTATAGTGACATTCATGACTTTAAGTTCGAAAACCAAAAAGATCGGACCATGGGAAGGGGGTTTTATGGGGGTTTTAAATCTTCCAAAAATCAGTTTTTTGAATATTTTATCCTAAAATTTTTAAAACACTCAATTTTGGTTTTGACCATTTTATAGAGCTTAAAAACCAAATAATATGGTATTTTGAATTATTAACCTGGGTTAAGTGGTTGCGGAGAAAATCCAAAAAACGTGTTCATAAAATCTCCCATGTTAATCTTATGGGAAAAAGGTTTTTAGCATTTAACAGTTAATTTTACTGTAAACTTGACATTTGCTAATACCAATCGGTTCAGCTCTACAAAACAATCATTTTGGTGTTTAAATTGTGATTCTACGTCCATTCGTTGCAGAGATATTCAAAGTGCTAAACACAGTACGTTGTCCAATGTGTTCCTTATGGAGAATAATTAAAATTTGATATCTCGATTATTTATGAATGAATATTGATGAAACTTGGTATGTGGCTTCATCTAGTACTGGTATATTGATATTTTCACAAACAACCGATTTTTTGTTGATTGTCCTCATAGCAGCAAACCTGCATGCTCAGCCCTAATGTTATTCTTATGGACGATGAGTAAAGTTTTATATCTCCCTTGATTATGAACATAAATGATTAAAACTTGGTAGGTAGCTTCACCTGGTTGAGTTATACTGATGATTGCATACAAACACATTTCTTTCATTTCTTGTTGCAGCAAACCTGCATTCTCAGCCCTAATGTTATTCTTATGGAGAATAAATAAATTGCTATGTATCACTTATTTATAGATGTATTTTTATGAAACTCGGTAAATGGCTTAATGTAGTAGTGAGAAACATATGCATGCATTGGAAATTCACTTAGTCTGCAGGTTTGCTGCGACGGGGGTATTATGTTGATAGGAGATATATAATCAAGTTCCTTTCCTGAGCGCAACATAATATGGAAATGAGTTGTCTCTTACTTTCCATGTTGTTCTCTTAAGAGTGGAATATTGACCCTTTACAAGTCCTGAAACAAAATAACCATTTGGGGATAACATCTGGTGGACCGTTTCATCTAGAGAGTCTCTGAAAACTGCTTTCAGTGCGATATCACGATGTTGATCAATTAAGCCTTATTTGTTAAATTTTATCTTGTGCAGCCAATAGTGAACAAGTATTTCCAATAAAAAGGAAAGGGATAAAGTTCAGTTGTATAATTTGTTTATACACACCCTGCATTTACAGTTTTTCTATATTGAATTTAGGATATCCTATTTCGTGCTAAGTATGCTGCGAAAAGTAATGAAGCAGTAATAACTATGTTACACGTAGTATTTTGTGTTTAGAATGTTGTTATGTGTATTCTTCCCCCCAGTTTAATGTTGAAATTTTAACATATTTTTATACAATATGTAAAATGGATATTGAAAAGATCATAATAAAGTGTTATACATTTTTAGATTCATACTTATTACATTCTCCATTCATAATTTTTATTCCGAGTACAATAAAGTTGAGATTTGTTAACCAGGTGACAGAGTCGCTGAAGAACAACGATTTTTGTTAGAATACTTTGGAGAATCTTTGTTCAATGCTTGTAATGGCGGTGTTTGGATCAATCACTGGTTTGGTCATACCCACATCAATGTCAATGAAATTTGATTTTTAACTTTCCTATCCAATTTTTATCAATGGCATTTTTATTTAGAGTACCTAGACCGAGTGCCTTTCGTCACTCCAAGAACAATATTTTCACCATAACAAATTTTTAGGCCACTGGGGTGGAGTCCTAAGTTTGGAAAAACGTGTATCCATACTAAATAAAAACGTGGTATGATCCTGAAGAAAGTTTGAGGGGCCGTTTTCGAGCCTTTGTAGATATTGTATTTTCTCCATGGCCACTTTTTGAGGCCATCAGTAGAACGGACTTGGAGAGGGGGAAACGTATTCTAAATATTGTTGATGCCCTGCAACTTAGTATGGTCTGTGAGTAGTTTTGAGAAGCTTTTTTTTAATGTACTGAAGTACTACTATCTTAGTACAGACCTTTTCTCCTTAAGAATAACAAAGAAACTTTTTTTAAGCCTGTGGGGCCGAGCCCAAAGTTCGGGGTTATAAAAAAGGTATCCAAAAGTTATAGATCAATAACAACTGGCTAAAATCGGCAGAAAATTTGAAAGTAAATAACATAGGAACTTTGCCAGGGGGCCTTAAGGTTGCTGGGTGGAACCATTGACTCAAATAGAAACCACTAAATATAATTCGGTATATATTCTGAGTGGAGTAACATCAATATACTAAAATTATATAAATCCTAACCAACGTCAGTACAAGGTGAGATTGAGTTGGCGAACCTTTAGCCAGTGGGTGGAGGCCTGAGGCCGGGGAAATATTATCTGAAGTTTGTTATCCTCCTAACTCCTAAAAACCTGGATACAGGTTTGCATGACCTGTAGTAGATGGTAAATGCAATGCTAAAATCGGTTAACCAAGAAACAGCACAATCTATTGAGTGCGGTTGGCTACAGGGGCTATCGAATGTGCTTCCTCCTAGTAGACATTACGCTAACTACTTGGAATCGCATAGGTAGACGAATAGACAGAGCTCGCTTGATTGACCCTGGTGAAATACGGTTATGACGTCGACACCAATTTTATTACAATTTTGTAACAGTTATTACAATATTATTTTTATTACATACAACCTTTGTTATGTGTAGAACTAATAAAAAAAATGGAGGAGCAGGAATTTTTTAAGTGAAGAGTAAATTTTATAAAAATTGATGTCAGTAAATATTGTTTAGAATTTCATTGTGAACTAACTTGTGTAAAATTGATATGATTGTCATAAGCATTTACAGGTCACCTAATGGTAATGTAGATTTTTTTGAAAATTGAAACTCGTGTTAAAGCAAGTTTTAAAAATGGGTAAATATGTTTCTGTCTGTGTGGTGATTTAAATATTGAAATGAGATTAATGTTAGAAAAGTCATCTAAAGAATTTACTAATCTTTTGCGCAATCTAAATTTAGTTTGTACAAATACTAGGTCTACACGTGTTAAATCTTGTATAGATAATGTGATTGTTAAATTTTCTTCTGACTTGTATGAAACTGACTTTGTAGGTGGATGCTTTGCAGATCATGAAGTTTTGATTTTTAAATGTATTTGTAACTTTGACCTTAAACAAAAAATCTCAAATAATGCTACTAAACAATATGTACGTAGGCAAAGTGATGGTAATATTAAGAACTTTTTAGAGCATCTTAAACTTGAAAAATGGGAAATGATTAATGAATATTTAATTGTCAATGTTAATGATAAAACACTGTTAGATGAATTTTTGAAAAGGCTTGTTTTTTGCTCTCCCCTTGTTGATAGCAAATACAGTAAACTAAATAATAAAGGTAAATTGAAATGGTATAATGGTGAACTAAGAAAGCTCAGGGAGAAAATGATGGGGTTTTACACGATTTACAAACATATTTCTAATACTAAAACAGAAAACTCACACAATGCATATTTAGCCTATCTTAATTGTAAGAAAATATACAACTGTGAACTTAAACTAGCTAAAAGAAAAGCGTTTGAGGATCATATTGAAGGAGCCCCCTACAGATGCAAGGCTGCCTGGGAAGTCATTTCCCATGAAAACTCACCAATGCAATCTAAACATGTTGATTTGGATGCTAACAATTAAACAAATACTTTATTGATTCTGGATAGTAGTGCATCCTCAAATAAATCTGTGTCTGATTTACGTGGTAGTTCAGTTCAAACTTTAAATTTCCACTGGAGGGAGATATCACCCAAAGATATTGAAAAAATAGGATCCAAATTTTCAAACTCTAAATCAATGGATTTTTACTGGATCTCAAATTATGTTCTGAAACAGTCTATACATTTAATTAGCGAACTCTTAGCATTCTGTATCAATAAATCCATACAATCAGGTTATTTTTAAAAATTTCTAAGGTAGTACCTGTGTTTAAGAAAGGCAATAAATTCCTCCCTCAAAATTACTGACCCATATCTGTAGTTCCGATTCAAAAATTTTTGAATCTCTTATGTTTAAACAGCTTAGTGAATATTTTGAAAATAATAGCTTATTAACAAATTCTCAATTTGAGTTCCGTGAAGGAAAATCTATAGTATCAGCTGCTCTTGATATTGTGAATAAGTCTTTAGATGCTTTTGAAAAAATGGAAACCGTTTCTCTCACATTATTTGATTTAACAAAGGCCTTCGATTGTGTCCCCCACAATGTCTTGCTCAGAAAACTTGAATTTTATGGCATCAAAAATCCACGGTTGAAAATCATCACATCATATTTGACTAATAGAAAGCAGTTTGTTTCTGTTGGTGGGAAGATATCTGGTTTAAGGGGAGTTGATGCAGGAGTTCCGCAGGGCTCGGTTCTTGGACCATTTCTCTTTTTAATTTCAATTAATGATCTCCCTAGAAATGTTGGGGTTGATTCTGTAATATATGCGGATGATACCACTTTGCTTGCATCTCACAAAGATATTTTTACACTTAGTCCAGTTTCAAATGAAGCCTCTGATTTAGCATCAATTTGGTTTTCAGCCAACAAGCTGAAATGTAATCAAGATAGAACCCAAAATATTCTTCTTGGCCTTTCCAATGAAATTGCAAGAAATTCTGTTAAATACCTTGGCTTTCACATAGATTTCAAACTTAATTGGCAGGAACAAATTGAAAATACATGTAACAAAATTACTCGAGTCAATTATTTGATTTGGCAATTAAACGATTTTGTAACTAATGAATACTTAAGAATGACATATTTTGCATTTTTCCAGTCACATACATCCTATGGTCTTGTACTGTGGGGACACTCTTCTCATGTTAAAAAAATTCTAATCTTGCAAAAAAAAGTAATCCACACCATCTGTGGAGCACTGTAGACCCCTATTTATCAGACTACAAATCATGATTGTTGTCAGTTTATATAATTATCATATAATGCTATATACAAAATTAAATCTTCAAACTTTTAGTATTAGGAAGTGCATTCTTATGAGACCAGAGGTAAACTTAAACTTGAAATCCCTGCTCATAGACTTAGTAAGAGTGGTAACTGTCATAAATTAAACTGCATTAGATTTTTTAATAAATTACCTTTATCTGCAAGGATGGTTTCTTTTAATATATTTAAAATAAAACTACAGGATTGGCTAAACAATAATCCTTTCTATGACATAAGTGAGTTTTTAGAAGCTGATGTTAGCATTGAATTTTAGAGGTTCACAGTCTATGTTTGTGTATATATGTTATATTATTGTACATTTCTTGTAAATATTAGGTTAAGCATATTGACTCTGTCTACTCCTTATTAATAAGGTCAATGACAATAAAACTCTTGATTCTTGTTAAATCGTATATTAAAAGTTCCGAGTTGCGAGGAAAGCGATACAGTTGTTTTATTAGAAAAATGAGATTTTAAAAACCTGCCACGGCTGAGCTGAGCGCGCCAATCGGCATGAGCCAGAGTTACGTCCGCCATTGCGTGCGATGGTGGCGATTTCCAGTGTTGTCAGAACTACGTGGAGAATCCCGCCTCTTTTGTTATCAGACTGTATAAGGCTTTTAGTCTAGTACAGGTGTATAGTCAATGGCGGAACGTATCCACATTGGGGCTTCATTCAAGAAATGCGGTTAAAAAAATCCAAATAACCACATGTCGCATGTCAAAATTGGAGGTCGGGAAGTGATAGAAGCCAGTGGGTGGAGCCCTGAGGCCGGGGAAAAAATTATCCCAAGTTTTTTTTATCCTCCTAACAACCTGGTATGGTCCGGGAACAGGTTTGAGGAGCCTTTTTCGCAATAACCTGGATTATTCTGTTCTCCATAAAAATAACATGGCAAGGTTATAGCCAATGCGTCGGAGCCCTAAGATTGGGGTTATAAAAAACGCATCCAAATGTTATGGATGGATGACAATTGGCTAAAATAAAATCACTCGTACAATCGGAAAGAATAACATAGCATTTTTGCCAGGGGGCATCATAGATCTAAGGTTGGTGGGTGGGAGTGGGACATATGCAACGTTAGGGCATCATTCAAGACATGAATCTTTGTATTTTTGAAAAAGAGCCGCTTTCAAGCCATTTATGAAAAACCTTTTCTCCTTAAGAATAACATAGCAGCTTTTGGTGCCACTGGGGCGCAGCCCTGAGGGTTGGGGGATAACAAATACTTACCTAAAAGGTTTTGGTCCTCTATAGCATGGTATGGTCCGGGAGGAGTTTAGAGGTGCCGTTTTCAAAATCACCAGGTCCTGGGACCTTCACACACACACACACACATACACAACTACTTTATTAGTATAGATTTACAATGTACAAAAAGCAATTAATCAAAAAACCAGTGACAGGGGGTCAAGCTATTACAAGGACATTAACCCATTGGCTTACCTGAAATTTGCCACCTGACAAACCGTTCAGTTTCCTAAGAAAAATTACATAAATGTTGACTTAAAATGTAGAAATACTTTTGACAGCATTTTTATATGGTAAATATTATATATATATATATATATATATATATATATATATATATATATATATAAATAACATTAATTTTAATTAATTTTAAAAGGAGTTACATGTAAAAAACAAAAAATAATGTTTCAGCCCAACAACTATAATATACTTGTAGGTTATTTATTTTTTTACGTGAAAATAAAAAATGTTAGTGATACATTTATATTTGACCTAGATATAACATATTTTCCAAAATCATATTTTTTCGAAATTTGACTTAGTTTCCCCAAGTATGGGCATATGCATAAAAAATACATCCAAACAAAAAATGAAAACAAATTAAAACAACAAATAAACAAAAAATAAAAAATGTAAAAATAAAAAAATAAGTGCTATTCCGAGTATACTCGGGGTTGCACGTCCGGGCTACTTTCGGCGGCCACGAGTATACTCGGGGTTGTGAGCCAATGGGTTAACTCTAAAATTACAAAATATTTAGAGAAACACAATTTTAAAGCTAGCTATATACACAGTAAATGATCAAGTAGATCCTGAATCACCATCGTAAATCGTCATCATTATGTAAATTGACCAGTCATATATATCAAATATGAAGACAAACATTATTTAAGTTGTTTCCCTAGTACTGGAGCAATAATTTGTTTCAACTCACCTCCTTTGGCAATATAGGACAGTCTCAAAAGTATTTAGATTATTATCACGGAATATTCTACAAACCTCATTCAGCTCTGAATTCTGACACCTTTCTAATCCCAAAGGTAAGTTGTTGATTTTTTTATTAATTATTTCCTAACTCCATAGCAAAAATGTCTTAATTTGAGTAATAAGAAGAATCACAGGTTAAGTATATTCTATACATTTTATTTCCTAAATGTGTCCTGGAAAAGTTGAGTTCTCCAGTTAGTTTCCTAATGTCCTGTTACATTTAGTAGTATTTTTGCTCCATCTGCCTAACTGTGAAAGCAGAGTTCGCTGAATTTGACAACCAAGTGGAAGAGACCATTTTCACCCCTAAATAGCGCTTATGCAAATAACCCACATTATACAACCCACCTGCTTATAACTGCCATCTAAACTGCTCTCAGCTGCCAACTGTTCATAAATTGGACTGATTTTTATATAATATTAGGGTGTGTGAAGGGTTTCTAGTTAAAACTAAATTCACTCTGTGGATTTTGGGTGGATATTAATAGTAATGAATCTTAACAAGTTGTTGGGGATGGGAAATTGAGGAAAGTTTTTCTCAGTGCCATATTAAGCATTGAACTAGAGAACAATATATATGTTGACTATATATATACATGGCATATTGGCAGCAACCAGAGCAAACTTATTACCAGTATATGCTGTTGTAAATTTTCATGTTTATACCAAGTTTAATCAAAGTCAGAGGGCTCCTTCAAAAGTTTCAGTTTGAGAAGTCGCATCCAAGGTAATATACGCTGAAAAATGTAACATATTTCACCATTGGGCCAGTTACTTTTTATTTTATCTATATCCCATCAAACTGTGATTTACCAAAACATCCACAGTTTCTTTAACGTTTCTCTTACAGAATCCCTATATCTACCTAAATGTGTAAGGAAAACATTGTAAATTTGTGTTTTCACAAGCCTCTGAAATTATCTTACGACTTGGAAGGCTGAAACTTAGATCATCCATAGAAAATAAGATGGACAAGAAGCCAACATAAATCGATTTTTTTTGCGCTTATTTTCCCTTAAATATCACGTTAAGGTACTGTACCAAAATCAATGTAAAAACTTCCCCTATAAACTAATGATCACATAATTTATATTGTGATTTAAGCTGTTAATTTGTGTACATACTAACTTGTGTTCATGCATACTTTCATATTGATTTATTTTCCTCGGAATATAAATAGTAAATAGAATATCCACTTACACAATAACCAAACGTTAAAGCTATAGCACCCCTACAAGTCACAAGTTAGTATTATAGAAAGTATCTGGCCCAAATCTTACCATTCCGACTACAATAATGGCAAATGTATGTAGGACAAATTTGTAGGATGGTTTTTAAATGACAACAGACACTTAATTATATGTATATACTGACTAACGATGATAGTCGTATAAGTAGCTATTTTCAAAATTATATTTTTAAACCAAAATCCAGCAATCTAGCCAGAGGTGTCAGAGTTATTTAACTTCCAAACCAAATACTGTATTTTTTCGTCTGTCATTTTGATGGTGTCATTACAGGGGGTTAAAAACTTTTGGAATAGTCTCCCGGCAGGTTTTGAAAATTATTAGACAAATTTTCAAAATTTGTTACTGGTAGCCAGAAGAGAAATATTTATCCAATTCTGGAGTACATAACTCCAGTCTTTACTAGTGTGTAATGTAAGCTACTAGCTACTCTGTATGTGTGTTGCTTGGTACTTCAGATTTGCAATTTTCAGCTTCTAAACTTCTTGAACATTTGAAACAATTTCTGATTAATACAGTCTCTTTTTCCCACACCTTGTTTATGCTTTACACCCTTTCTGTTTTGCCGGTAGAAGACGGCAATCACAGTAGTTTTCTCCATGAATTGGCTTCAAATGTGTAATCCAGTCTGCTAATATTTTAACTTGTCCATCTCTATATTTATCAATCATTATTGTTTCCAAAACAAAACATTATATAGTTCAAAATCATTATTATAGTTGACATATTTCCAATTAAGTCTCTTTAGACAATATACAGCTTTTGAAACAGAGTCAACCATTTGAAATTCAGGAAAAATCGAAAATCCTTTCTTATTGTACTATACCTTTTGTATTGTATTATTAAGTGTTTTTACAGCGGACTTCGTGACTGATGGCTTTTCATTTATTAGGTCTGCCGGGAGAATATATTTTGTTCAAAAGGACAGGGGAATTGAATTATTAATTTTATTAAGTATATGTCCATTTCATTTTGTAAGCTTCAATGTAATTTTCATTCAAATTGTAAAATTAATTCCATTTTAATTTTTGTTTGACATGACCAATGCATGTTTTATTGGTTAACAAATTTTATAAGTTTATTTGCAAGTTATAGTTATTGACTTGAACAATGCAAAATTATTTTGTCAATTTCTTCTAGTAAAACGAGCTAATAGTTTTGTCTTCCTTCAGGTTTGTTTTAGCGAATTTCCCCTATAGGGAAGAAGCTATTACCGTAGGTCTCATGGTAAGACTTAAGCCCGAGACCATGATAACTTTTTGTTTTGAGGTCCCCAGATGCCAAAAACACTATTCGTTCAAATTTATATATATGTATATATATATATATATCTATATATATATATCTATATATATATCTATATCTATATATATATCTATATATATATATATATCTATATATATATATATATATATATATCTATATATGTGTCCGTTAACACGATAACTTGAGTAAAAAAGGTCCGATTTTGATTAAATTTGGCTCAAATGTGTAAAATGACATTCATGACTTTAAGTTCGAAATCCAGAAAAATCGGATCATGGGAAGGGGGGTTTATGGGGGGTTTTAAATTTTCCAAAATTCAGTTTTTTGCATTTTTTACCCTAAAATTTTTAAATAACTTAATTTTGGTTTTCACCATGTTATAGAGCTTAAAAAAACAAATAATATAGTTTTTTGAATTATTAACTAATTGAGTTGAGCGGTTGCGGAGAAAATCCAAAAAAACCTACTCATAAAATCTCCCATGTTAATCTTATGGGAAAACGGTTTTTGGTTTTTCCTCAGTTCATTTTAATGTAAACTTCACATTTGCTTTTACCAATCTGTTCAGCTCCACAAAACAATCATTTTGATGTTTAAATTGTGATTCTACGCCCCACCGTTGCAGAGATATTCAAAGTACTAAACACAGTACGTTGTCCAATGTTATCCTTATAGAGAATAAATAATATTTGATATCTCGATTATTTATGGATGTATGTTGATGAAACTTGGTATGTGGCTTCATGTAGTATTGGTATATTGATATTTGCACAAAAAATTGATTTTTTGTTGATTATTCCCGTAGCAGCAAACCTGCGTACTCAGCCCCCATGTTATTCTTATGGAGAATAACTAGAATGTTATATAGCGCTTATTTATGATTGAATATTGATGAAACTTGGTATGTGGCTTCGCCTGGTTAAATTCTATTTATATTTGCATAAAAAACAATTGTTTGTGTTCCTTGTTTCAGCAAACCTACGTACTCATTACCAATGTTATTCTAATGGAGAATAATTAAAATCGCTTATATGTGAATATATTTTTATGAAACTTGGTATGCGGCTTTATGTGGTATTAAGACATATATTATGCATTGGAAATTAGCTGAGTACGCAGGTTTGCTGCGACGGGGGTATTTTCTGTTTACATCAGACACACCATAGGCGTGCGCATGGTGGGTGCCGCGGCACCCACGGTAGCCACAAAGAGGGCTTGAGGGGGCCGCCAAAATAGATGATTAAATAAATGTCTAGATGTTTGTATATTAAAAAAATAAGTTGAATGTAAGAAAAAAGTACAAAATAATATGTAAGTTTTTGATTCAATAGTAAGTAATACTGGGAGTAATTGTAACACATTTAGGTAGTATTTACAAATGCAAATTCAATTAAAATTGATGACCAAAACATGAACTGTTATCTGACTTTTTCATGTGACACGATCGGCAGATTTGTTGGAAAC
Organism: Allygus modestus; assembly: GCA_963675035.1. Taxonomy (NCBI): domain Eukaryota; kingdom Metazoa; phylum Arthropoda; class Insecta; order Hemiptera; family Cicadellidae; genus Allygus; species Allygus modestus. The sequence goes on from OY776116.1 coordinate 82,192,275, forward strand.
CGAGTGCCGGATGTAAATACAATACCCCTTTGACCTACTTTTATTCATTGTTAGGCGGAGATTTATACGATGAGTAAATGCCTTAATGATTTAAATTTGGAGTATAAATTTAAATAGTATTTTTATATTACTATTTATTTAAAATTTATTTTTCACTAGTAAATTGACTAGTAAATTAATGTATGGTAAGAATGGTATAAGTGCACCATGAGCAATGGGAAAAGTAAAAAAATATAAAAATACCATTATCAATAATAATTCCATCGCTATCATGAGTACAACAAAGTATATTATTTATTCTTAAGTATATTATTCTTTTATTGTTTTATAAACCTTTAAGATACAATCTTTTACCGAGAAATTGGAGTGACATACAGCCGCCTGGCCTGAGCGTAATCTAGATTTTTTTAGAAGATAATACAAAACAAGTAACATAATTTTTCTTCTAAATGCTTCTGACATTGTTGAAGATGGTGATTGTATTCTTGGTTGATTATTTGGCATTCTCATCTTCTTTAAAACTATATTAAGTGAAACAAATTTAAAATTTGTTTCACTTAATATAGTTTTAAAGAAGGTGAGAATGCCAAATAATCAACCAAGAAAAAAAGTAACATTATGATATTTTGTAAACTAAATATACCTATGTTGACACAATATTTATTGAATTAAATAAGATTATTACATATTTTTGTCAAGGAGGAGTAAACTATTAGATTACATACAATAATTGACATATTCATTTATTTGGCGGATAAATAATTTCTTAGAGCAACAAGATTGTGGGGGGGGGGTGGCGCATTTTTCGGTTCCGGCACCCACGCTGACTGGACTCTGCGCACGCCTATGAGTTACACTTTATCTTGCGAACTAGTTGATACTGCATCTATATTTGTCCAAAAATTAATTCATTTTCCTAGTTTATTATGATGTGGAGTACTAATAAAACAATAGACTATCAAAAAAACCTATTACTCTAAAAAAAGACTCTAGATATTATTTAAAAAGTGTTGTTATGGCGAGTAACTCACATAGATTATAAAAATTGCTCTGATCACTAGCGGCATTCTGAAACTGACTGCAATTGGTGCGTGGGGATAGTGGATAGTGGAAACATAGAGGCAAATCGCATGGGGCAAGCTGCAAGACGCACATTGCAAGAGGCAAGAGACATGAAACATTGCATGCAATATTGCACAGAATCTGAGGCATAATGGAAATGACCCTTATTCCATTAGTGCTAATCACATATTATCGAAGACAGATTTAGTTGGCACTGATATCTTGTGTTATTTTTGTCATTTCAATTTGGTATTCTCAAACTCGGCTCTGACCTTAAAATCTTGACTGGTAATGTTGCCAATTGGCAGAGAACAGATTTTAAAAGGTTTTTGAAACTTCAGATTAATTATACAAAAGTTTTTGGGTCACAAAAAAATAAATATTTTGTCTGCGAAAATTATTTGAAAATGAAGAAGCGGAAGCAATTTATATTGAACAAGCTGTATGCTGCCTTCAAGTTATATAACCAAGGTTAAAAATATATTTCCTTTTATGCCAAAAGTTTATTATTCATATCAAAAGCCACCAAATCGCATATATAGATAAATAACTGGTATGAATTCCTTACTGTTTCAGTGTTCATTGTAGTCTCCTTGTATTACATGTAGGTAAAGAATTGTAATGATACTATTTGTACTCCATTTAAAAATAATTGATATAATCTTAATTTCAAATGCAAGCAATTGAAGGAGATGATAAAATTGAAACGAGTTCGCACGCAGCACGCTGACGTGAGGGAAGTGAATTTCCACATAAAAAACTATAAAAACTCAAAGTCAGTTAAAAACATACATTTATTCCAATTTTTATTCAAATCTGAAAATATTGATTTTTTTGGCTGTTCTGATGCTCCTGGTTCTATTTACCTGCAATGCTGGGAATACAATTTTGCGCATTATAAGGTTAGGAGAAGGTCCAGTCAGGCATTAAAGGAGGCGTGAGGTTGTTGGGGATGGTAAAAGTACACCAACAAATGAATAACAGGCTTTTCTAATGTAAAAACCCCTAAGACAACGTACTGTGTTTGTTCGATACACATTTTCTTTAATAACTCGGTAAATATTTATGCTAGAATTATGAGAGAGGGCTTAAAACTTTCGCCTCTCTAACTCCCATCTTTTTACATCCACTTATTTTACATCTGGGGCTTTTATGACCCTTTTTGGGCCCAAAAACTCGAAATGTGAAAAATTAATCCCCAAAAAAAGGGGTTTAGAGTTTTCCAATTGTTTTGCCCAACGAACTTGTCCAACTGATTACAGAAAGGAACGTCCCTACCAAATTTGAAGTAAATCGGACAAAAATTGCGACCGCTAGAGTGCAAACACACATATATATATATATATATATATATATATATATATATATATATATATATATGTCTATATATATATATATATATATATGTCTATATATATATATATATATATATACAATTTTTAACGACCCCCCAAAACGTGTTCAGGGGGTCACGTTAGGAACTTCTATGGTGGTCCCGGGCTTAAGTTTTACCGTGCGGGTCATGCTAATAGTTCACTTTCCAAAGGAAATTCACTAAAAAGTAAAAGTAAATTGTAATAATTTAACAATATAAACTTATTAGTTTTACATTCAAGTATTCAATAATGATTAACTGAGTTTTGTTTTACTGTTTTGTACACTGAGTATAATATTAGCAAATTTCCCTTATAGGGAAGAAGCTATTACCGTAGGTGGCATGGTAAGACTTAAGCCCGAGACCATGATAGGTAACTTTTTGTTTTGAGGTCCCCAGATGCCAAAAACACTGTTCGTTCAATATAAATATATAATATAATATATATATATATATATATATATATATAAATATATACATATATGTGTGTGTGTGTGTGTGTGTGTCCGTTAACTCGATAACTTTTGAAAGAAACGCCCGATTTTGATGAAATTTGGCACAAATGTGGAGAGTAACATTTATGACTTTAACTTTGAAAACCAGATTGATCGGACTATGGGAGAGGGGTTTTATGGGGTCTAACATTTTCCAAAAATCAGGTTTTTTAACTTTTTACCCTGTAATTGTTAAAACACTCAATTTTGGTTATAGCCATTTTATAGAGCTTAAAATACAAATAATTTAGTACTTAGAATCATTGAGCTAGGTTAAGTGGTTGTAGAGAAAAGTAAAAAAAGTGTCGATAAAATTTCCCATGTTAATCTTATGGGAATAAGGTTTTAGCGAATTTCCCCTATAGGGAAGAAGCTATTACCGTAGGTCTCATGGTAAGACTTAAGCCCGAGACCATGATAACTTTTTGTTTTGAGGACCCCAGATATCCAAAACACTATTCGTTCAAATTTATATATATGTATATATATATATGTGTGTGTCCGTGAATGCGATAACTTGAGTAAAAAACGTCCGATTTCGATGAAATTTGGCTCAAATGTGTAAAATGACATTCATGACTTTAAGTTCGAAAACCAAAAAAATCGGACCATGGGAAGATGGGTTTATGGGGGTTTTAAATTTTCCAAAAATCAGTTTTTTGCATTTTTTACCCTAAAATTGTTAAAACACTTAATTTTGGTTTTGACCATGTTATAGAGCTTAAAAAAACAACTAGGTTAAGTGGTTGCAGAAAAAATCCAAAAAACATGCTCATAAAATCTCCCATGTTAATCTTATGGGAAAAAGGTTTTTGGCTTTTCCTCAGTTAATTTTACTTTAAACTTCACATTTTCTTTTACCAATCACTTCAGCTCCACAAAACAATCATTTTGGTGTTTAAATTGTGATTCTACGTCAAACCGTTGCAGAGATATTCAAAGTGCTAAACACAGTACGTTGTCCAATGTTATCCTTATGGAGAATAAATAAAATTTGATATCTTGATTATTTATGAAGACTCAGATTGATGAAATTTGGTTTTTTTTGATGACATTTGGTTTTATTGATGAAATTTGATATGTGGCTTCATGTTGTACTGGTATATTGATAATTGCACAAAAAATAAATGTTTTGTTGGTTGTCCCCATAGCAGCTAACCTGCATACTCAGCCCTAATGTTATTCTTATGGAGAATAAGTAAAGTTTTATATCTCCCTTAATTATGAACATAAATTAATAAAACATGGTAAGTAGCTTCACCTGGTTCAGTTATATTGATAATTGCATAAAAACTCATTTCTTATCTTCCTCGTTGCAGCAAACCTGCGTACTTAGTCCTAATGTTATTCTTATGGGGAATAAATAAAATGTAATAAATCACTTATTTATGAATGTATTTTTGTCAAACTTGGTGAGTGGCTTTATTTACTAGTGAGAAACATATCAATGGATTGGAAATTCGCTGAGTACGCAGGTTTGCTGCGACGGGCGGTATTTAGATTTTCCTCAGAAATTTTTTTTCCATCAATAAGTTTAGCTCTAAAAAACAATCATTTCGGTGTTTTAATTGTTGTTCTACGTCCAACCGTTGCAGAGATATTCAAAGTACTAGACATGGTACGTTGCCCAATGTTATGGAGAATAAATAAAAATTGATATTTTGATGATTTATGAATGTATATTGATGAAACTTGTTATGTGGCTTCAACTAGTTGTGGTATTGTTGTATGTGTATAGTTGTGGTAACTACTTCATATTTGCAGAAAAAAAATGGTTTTTGTTGATTTTCCCGGTAGCAGCAAACCTGCATAATCGTCCCCCATGTTATTCATATGGAGGATGAGTAAAGTTTAATATCTCCCTTAATTATGAACCTAAATTAATAAAACTTGTTGTGTAGCTTTACGTGGTTGAGTTATACTCATAATTGCAAAAAAACACATTTCTTATCTACCTTGTTGCAGCAAACCTGCTCCCTTAATTATGAACCTAAATTAATAAAACTTGTTGTGTAGCTTTACGTGGTTGAGTTATACTGATAATTGCAAAAAAACACATTTCTTATCTACCTTGTTGCAGCAAACCTGCGTACTCAGCCCTAATGTTATTCTTATAGAGAATAAATAAAATGCTATTTATCACTTATTAATGAATGTATTTTTGTGAAACTTGCTAAGTGGCTCCAGTTAGTAGTGAGACCCATATATATGCATAGGAAATTCACTGAGTACGCAGGTTTGCTGTGATGGGGGTATTTTTATTTTATTAAGTCCATTATCCATTAGTCCATTATTATTATTTTATTTTATTAAGTTTATATATTTTATTATATATTTATCCATTTTCTTTTTTATGTCTTCTAGAATACACAAGTTTGTCAATTTGAGTTATCAATCATAATTTCCTTGTCAAAGTAGCTTCTTAAACATTTTCTGTAAATTCACAGTGGAACTTTCAGTGCTGATTGTATGTATTGGTCTCTTCGATAGACAGTGGTGATAACCAAAACAGACGGTCTGTGAACATTTTTTTATCGTGCAATTGTATTGTAAATGGAGATACTACATTGTATTAATAAAGCACTGTTTATTATTATTATTATAATTATTATTATTATTATTAGTCTCCTTGTAGCTTGTTAGCTACTGCAGTTTCAATCTGCATGGTATTTTCACCTCTGAGATCAGACGTTGAAATTCTTGTTCTTATTGAACTCGTCAGTTTATTGACACCATTCAAAGTTATGTGAATACATACTGGGAAATTAATTGTAATTATCCTAAGTAAAATACTGATGCACCCTAGAGCAACGGGCGACAGTGTGACAATGTCGCAGAAAGAAAATGAGAGCTGCAGAAACGTCAGCTAAATAATTAGATAGTTACGGCTGCAAAAATATCGGCAATAAAAAAAAACAAATTTACTGCTGCAGAAAAAGTATTTGTTCTGCTAATAAAAACTGATGATATAAATGGAATAAACCAAAATAAATACAACATTCAATTGTCAAAGACACGTAGACCAATGTGTGATGCGAGTCTGGCATCAATTACTGTACTTATAGATGATTAGCGCTAGTGGCTAAGAGAAACAAAACAGGGACGGTCAGCTGATCAGGCGTCTGGCTAAACCGTGACGCGACAAACGATTTTTTACCTGCTGTCTTTGAAGAAAACCTCAGCAATCTGTAGGGCTTTTCTTGTCTCATCATAAAACTAGCTACATCGGTGAGCATGGATTATTTGCTTTTTATTTGTTCGCAGTGCAGTTTTTCCTCAAAACTTATTACTTGAGGCATTTCCCATGAAATGCCAATTACTTGCGAACGTGCATTACAGGATTTGTTTTTTTGTCTGTCGTTAATGCAATGAACCATTTTCACTTAATGGTCTGTGAAAAATTAACTTTATTAGGACAGCTTTTATCTAACCGGTTTAAAAGGCTTTTCTGCTTTTAGCGAATTTCCCCTATAGGGAAGAAGCTATTACCGTAGGTCTCATCGTAAGACTTAAGCCCGAGACCACGATAACATTTTATTTTGAGGTCCCCAGATGTTAAAAACACGATTCGTTACAATTGATATATATATATATATATATATATATATATATATATATACATAACTTGAGTAAAAAAGTCTGATTTCTATGAAATTTGGCTCAAATGTGTAAAGTGACATTCATGGCTTTCAGTTCGAAAACCAGAAATTCGGACCATGGGAAGGAGGGTATATGGGAGTTTTAATTTTCCAAAAATCTGTTTTTTGCATTTTTTGCTACGCAATTTCAAAAATACTAAATTTTGGTTTTTACTATTTTATAGAGATTAAAAAATCAAATAATATAGTATTTTGAATCATAAACCTAGGTTAAGTGTTTGCAAAGAAAATCTAAAAATCGTGCTCATAAATTTGTCTATGTTACTCTTATGGGATAAAGGTTTTCAGCTTTTCCTCAGTTAATTTGACTGACAACATATCGCATTTGTTTTTACCAATCGGTTTAGCCGTACAAAACAATCATTTTGGTGTTTAAATTGTGATTCTACATCCAACCGTTGCAGAGCTATTCAAAGTGCTAAACACAGTACGTTGTCCAATTTTATCTTTATGGAGAATAATAAAAAATTGATACCTTATCCCATAATTATGAATGTATATTAATAAAACTTTGTATGTGGCTTCACCTAGTACTGGTATATTGATATTTGCACAGAAAAATAATTTTTGTTGATTATTCCTGTAGCAGCAAACCTGCATACTCAGCCCTAATGTTATTCTTATGGAGAATAAGTAAAGATTTATATATCCGTTAATTATGAACATGAATTAATAAAACTTGGTATGTAGCTTCACTTGGAAGTTGTATTGATAATTGCACAAAACCATATTTTTTATCTTTCTTGTTGCAGCAAACCTGCGTCCTCAGCCTTTAATGTTATTCTTAAGGAGAATACAAAAACTGCAATATATTACTTATTTATAAAATTATTATGAAACTTGTTAAGTGGCTTTCCATGGTAGTGAGAAACATATACATGCATTGGAAATTCGCTGAGTACGCAGGTTTTCTGCGACGTTGCTCTATAAGCAAGTAATAAATATTTTAAATATTTTTTAAAATTTAATAAATTTATATATGTTTATCTATTTAGAACTATATTAAACCTTTGTGTATATAAGGCTATTTGTTTCTGACATAGTTAATTTGTTAGTTATTAAATGGAACATGATTAAAAACAATTTTATTAATAATTTATGGAGGAATAATAAATTAAATATATTGATTCTTCAGTTTGTTAGTTATATAAGGTTAATTTATTCAGTTTGCCACATTATGAGTCTCAATTTGTATTTATTACTATGTTTAAGACTTATTTACATTGTGATTTGCTTGTAGCAAGTTTTTGTATTGTACACATATCGTTGCAGGAAGAATAAAAATATTCTGCATTGGGGCTGATGCATATAAATTCAGTGAATGTAATTAATTCAGTGATAAAAGATGAGTTAGTATGTAAACTAACTGGGCTTAAAAATAGCAAACAAACCAAATCGGTTACAGTTTTTTAATTGATCATTAGACTTCTGTATAAACTGACATAATCTGAATCTCCCCTGATGGTCTTAGTACTCAGGAGGATCATACAGTTGTGGGTGTCCGCTAATAGGTTCTCCTTGGAATGTGGAACACTTGCAATTATGTAATTCTGAATACAGAGAATATCTTTTCCTGATAACGATTAATTTTGGTATACACGAATAATTAAAACATTTGTTTATTCAATGCAGAAAATTATTTGGTTTATTTGTTCGCTACAAAACTACCAAAGACTTAATTGGTGCCCAGTGCCTTGTAAAATCCCATTATGTGAGCGGTTTGAAAGTTTGATGAACTGCATGGCATAATACCCAAATACCATCAGGATTGACTCTTATCAGACTATGCCCGCTGCAAAACGATTGGCCCTGATATAAATACCTTCACGTTTACATCTTGAGCACGGATTGATAAATTAAATCTTAGCATTTTATTTTGATACTTTGATCTTATTGAACTTTTTACCATCGGGTGTTTGATGATTGTGAATACAACCTGTGAATGTTACTTATTACGTGTTAGGTATCTAGAAAAATTAAATGAAAAATTGGTTTTTAATAATAAATTTAGCTTACCATGTCTATGCAATTAAATAATGACACTACACATAAACTGAATAGTGTGGCTGAGAAACAGCCGTACTCATTAAGTACCACGTATAAAGGGGCCCTTAGGTCTTACAGTGATGTTTGATTTTTCACTTAAAAACCACAAGTTAATTAAATATATTAATTATGTCAGCGCCTTCGTTAACTAATAAGTTTTGTCTTCACTAAAGACTTTGATTTAGGGAGTTAATATGCTACACCCCCTTAAGACAGTTCAGACATTTGGTATTGTCTAGAGGAGAAGGCTGGTCCTTGGCATTAGAGCAATGAATAATCTATAGATTATAGTGTATATGGGTTACCTAAATTGAGCAGTACTAAGTGTTTAGATTTGCTCGGTGACATGGGCCGCCCATCTTGTTGGGGGTACGAAATCGATGCAAGGCTCCAAAAAAGGGACAGGTCTCCTCCTCTCAGAGTATGCCCAATAGGTTCCCTGCTACCACATTTCTTACATATTTATTTAAATCAGGCCTTTGGGAGACACATTCGATCTTTTCATGACCTTATAATCAGGTAATGTTACGCTAAATGTAACGGTTGACTTTGTAGTTTGTTCTATTTTTATTGAGTTTCTATAGACTTATTATTAGTGAATTTCCTATGGAAAAGTGAACTATTAGCATGACCCGCACGGTGAAACTTAAGCCCGGGACCACCATAGAAGTTCCTAACGAGACCCCCTGAACACATTTTGGGGGTCGTTCAAAATTATATATATATATATATATATGTGTGTGTGTATGCAATCTAGCGGTCACATTTTTTGTCCGATTTACTTCAAATTTGGTAGGGATGTTCCTTTCTGTAATCAGTTGGACAAGTTTGTTGGGCAAACCAATCGGAAAACTCTAACTCCCTTTTTTCAGGATTATTCTTTCAAATTTTGAGTTTTTGGGCCCAAAAAGGGTCAGACAAGCCCCGGAAGTAAAAGTAATGCCTGTATTAAGATGGGAATTAGTGAAGCAAAAGTTTTAAGCCCTCTCTCGACATTCTAGCATAAATATTTACCGAGTTATTAAAGAAAATGTTTATCGACTAAACACAGTACGTTGTCTTATGGGGGTTTTACACTAGAAAAACCTGTTATTCCTTTGTTAGAGAACTTTTATCATCCCCAGCAACTCACACCTACTTTCAAGCCTGTTTGGACCATCTCCTAACATTATAATGTGCAAAATTGTATTCCCAGTTTTGCAGGTAAATTAAACCAGGACCATCAGAACAGCCAAAAAATCAATGTTTTCAGATTTCAATACAAATTGGAATAAATCTATTGTTTTACACTGATTTTGGCTCTTTCCAATGATACCAAAAACATGAAAATCGGTTCAGTATTTTAGGAGGAGTGATTGTCACAAAACCCTGCTCGTCTATTAAATAAGTATAGATATAAAAGTTTAAACTGTGTTTTTTAGTAATCAAGTATTATAATAATTTATCAAAGTTGTACTTCAATTAAATATCTAACTTCAAGTTAGAAAAATGTAAAACGGCCTTACCTGGACCAGCAGGTGCTGGTGTCCTAGGGTCAAATTAATTTAATTCTCAAAAAGATGGCCACCGTGGTATTGAATAATCTGGGGTGGTGGTAAAGCCAGTGAACTGCAACTGTTTTCAATTAAACAGGTGACTGTCACCAAGTAGCACAACAAACCACGAAAACTCAGCGTCTCACTTTGAGCAAGAAATCGCTGTATTGGGAATTATTGAAGCGAGTTCCCTGTTTGTTTGAGAATCATTTACAATGTTACAATTAATTTAAAATCAAATTTATTTACTTTATTTAAAAGATAAATTAAAATTAAGAATCTGTGATTAAAATTACAAGCAAAAGAACAATGGTAATTATATGTTTAAATGGTAAAAGTGACATATCGTCACATAGTTAAGTAAGATTTATAAATATCTTTCTAATGTCTTATAACTTATATCTTAAACACAAGGTTACACCAGTTATTATGTTTAACAAGTACAACAAGTGTACAGGGTAACAAATATACAGAGAGAACTATAAATCAACTAGTATTCATGACAACAATTATTACTATTAACTCCAATAATTAACAAAAGCTACCGCAATACACATTCTTTTGAATTAAAAACTCAAATTTTCGGATTAAGCCTTCATCGGGAGTACAATTTTCAAATAAACAAAACATAACTGTAAATAAAAATAAAAACATATGACTCTAAATACCACATATAATTTAGATGTTTCAGTTGTAAAATATGTACATACCAAAATTTTGCATATTTAAAAAATAATTAATAAAGATTTACAATTAATTTTACAAAAACTAAACCTTATGGATTTAACCCTTTGAGTGCCATGCAAAGATATTTCGTTGCAAATCTTCTTTCTGAGAAGTATGCCGCGACGATATTTCGTTGTAGTCGATTCAACCGAAAAGGACCTTGCAACGACACATCGTAGTGAGTGGATTTTTGCTTCTGTTACGTTAAATGGATATGTCATTTGATTCGGTTTTGTTACTGAAATATCGATTACTTCATTAGAAAAATTATGTAACCGAACAACGATATATCGTTGTAAAGAATTTTTACGATAGGAATTTATTTATTTTTTTGTAATTTTTGTTCCCTCACACTACACTCCAGACATTCCTGGCACTTTTGGGATATACCCTTGCAAAAATCTGGCACTTTTGGGTGTGACCTCAAACAACTCAAAGGGTGAAACAATTAACAGTAAAATATAAAAATAAACCCCTCATCTAACCCAAACGGTACCTTAGCTAACACAAACGTACAATATACACATGTGAGCAATGTACAATATGGCAAAATAGATTTTATATCTTGGTAGAAGTTTTTATTCTTAGCATATTTTTTAGTCCACTGGATAAGTCTGGAATAAGGCACACTTTGCATCCACAAGGTAAAGGTTGCTGGGCCACCATGCACAACCCAAGAGGAAGATTCACTGTTCCAAGATCCAAAGCCCACAAATCTATCAGGAAACAATGTTTCGACTAGAGGTGTGCCGAAATAACTGAGTTATAATAATAAATTATAGTAGTAAAAGTACATTACTTATGATATACAAACATGCACACCATTCCATTGTTAACATGACCAGAAGGTTATTAGAACAGTATTTAGCAACTTAATGAATTGTAATCCCGGATTGTCTCGTTCAGTGCGATTTCAGCGGCTATTGGGGGCCATTCAAGCTGCAGTTTTATTTCCAAAGATTAACTAAAACTCGGAAAAAGCTCTTCATTTGTCAAATTACAAAATAGTATTAAAAGGCCAATTACAAGTATTTATTTTTCTCATAGCATATATGATTACTAAACTAAAACTTAGAGGGGTAAGTCACTAAAGATTAGTATGGAGGTTTAAAGTAGGCTCTAGATCAAAAAGCGGATTGGCCTTAACCTCAATAGTATTATTTTTTAAAGATGGCAATTCCTTAAACATTGTTTATCAACTCAGATTAGATTTACCCAAGGCCCCACATTAAATTAGTTACATTAAATACAAACAAAATAAAACCGCTTGATACTTAATTTATTTTTAGCTAGTAAAGTATATAGACATAATTTTACTATAATTAATACAATGAGAGATTCTTACAATGAGGGATTCTTGGCGGGGTTCGCCAAGTACAAAAAACATAACAAATCTAAAGCTCTACGTTACACTAACAAAATCCCGTTTTTTAATTTGAAGTAGGCCTAACATTACACTCTGATTATTTTCTGTATATTTAATAATGACTACCAACATTGCGACATATAATTTAAGTGTTTATGAACAAGAATAACTAGGATTTGCTAGTTTTAAAGAATCTTTTCTCGTAGTGTTGCCGTTATGGCGATACTAGGACATGGCCAGTGACTGACCAAATTAATGTTTTAATGCAAAAATACCTCATGTTTACTCGTACTTTTAAGTCTAAGAAGGATACAATATATTATTATTATTTGTTTTGTTGCCTAAATAAAGTCAAGAGCCATTATTTTTGAGTCCGCTGTAACCAAGTAAACAGGAAGTTGTTTTGGTTGGACTCAGGCTGGCTTAAATCACTTTTGAATCTCATTTGAAAATTGAATAAGTACCGAGTCAGCCCACAAAGTTTTCATTCATGAAATTTTCATCTCATGTTTTTGTTTTTGAATATCTAAACACTGACAAGAGATCAACAGAGATAATCAAATTTGTGGAACGAGAAAAATATGTTTCCTTCGAAAAGATTGACCGCCAATTAATAATTACTCTGTAGGTATGTCCTAAATGAAACTCTTTCATAATAATAACGAGTTTGCACGCAGCACGCTGACGTGAGGGAAATGAATTTCCACATTAAAAACTTTTAAAATTCAAAATCAGTGTAAAAAAATACATTTGTCCAATTTTTATCGAAAGCTGAAAACTTTGATTTTTTGGCTGTTCTGATACTCCTGGTTTCATTTACTTGCAAAGCTGGGAATACAATTTTGCGCATTATAAGGTTAGGAGAAGGTCCAGTCAGGCTTGAAGGTAAGCGTGAGGTTGCTGGGGGTAATAAAAGTACTCTAACAAAGGAATAACAGGCTTTTCTATTGTAAAACCTCCATAAGACAACGTACTGTGTTTAGCCGATACACATTTTATTTAATAACTCGGTAAATATTTATGCTAGAATGACGAGAGAGGGCTTAAAACTTTCGCCTTTCTAATTCCCATCTTTTTACATGCATTAATTTTACATCTGGGGCTTTTCTGATCCTTTTTGGGCCCAAAAACTCGAAATTTGAAAGATTAATCCCCAAAAAATGGGTTTAGAGTTTTCCGATTGTTTTGCCCAACGAACTTGTCCAACAGATTATAGAAAGGAACGTCCCTACCAAATTTGAAGTAAATCGGACAAAAAATGCGACCGCTAGAGTGCATACACATATATATATATATATATATATATATATATATATATATATATATGTCTATATATATATATATATATACAATTTTGAACAACCCCCCAAAACGTGTTCAGGGAGTCACGTTAGGAACTTCTATGGTGGTCCCGGGCTTAAGTTTCACCGTGCGGGTCATGCTAATAGTTCACTTTCCAAAGGAAATTCACTAATAACAAGTGGACCTTCTTGTTCGAATTCGAGCAATTTTTTTAGATTATCTAGTTTACATACTGTCAACTTCATCTTGACGTGATGTCATTCTAGAAGTTAGCTTGAAAAAGCTGTTTTTTTCTTCTGTGCTGTGTTTTGTCAGTTACAACAGCTGCTGGTAGAACATGATCAATTCATACTTCTATTCTATCATAAGATTAATACCCCCGTTGCAGCAAACCTGCATACTCAGCGAATTTCCAATGGAGATATAAATGTCATAATACTACATAAAGTCACTTACCAAGTTTCATAAAAATACTCGTATATTCACAAATAAGCAACATATACAATTTTAATTATTCCCCATAAGAATAAAATTGGGGCTGAGGACGCAGGTTTGCTGCATCAAGGAAGACAAAAAATGGATTTTTATGCTGATATCAATATAACTCAACTAGGTGAAGTCATATACCAGTTTTTATTCATTTATGTTCATAATTAAGGGAGACATAGCATTTAATTATTATCCATAAGAATAACATGGGGCTGAGTACGCAGGTTTGCTGCTACAAGAGAATTTGACAAAAAATTGTTTTTTTGAGCAAATACCAATGCACCACAACTAGATGAAGCCGTATACCAAGTTTCATCAGTGTACAAATAAGCGAGTGTATAAATAAGCGAGATATAAATTTTTTCTTTTCCTCCATAAGAATAACATTAGACAACGTACTGTGTTTAGCACTTTCAATATCTCGGTAACCAATTGACGTAGAGGAATGATCAAAATACCAAATTGTGTATTTTTTTAAGCTGAATACCATGTTAAAAACTAAAATTTGACTATTTCCAAAATTATATGTAAACAGTTCAAAAAACCCATTTTTGGGGTACAAAACCCCCCAAAAATACCCCTTCGGATTAAGCGATCTGGCTGGTTTTCGAACTTAAAGTCATAAATGTTGCTTTACACGTTTATACCAAATTTCATCAAAATCGGATAATTTTTACGAGAGTTATCGTGCTCACGGACACACACATATATATATATAGATATATATATAGATATATATATATATATATATATATATATATATATATATCTACAGTTTCGAACGAATGGTGTTTTTGGGGTCTGGGGACCTCAAAACGAAAAGTTATCATGGTCCCGGGCCTAGGTCTTACCATGCCGACTACGGTAATAGCTTCTTCCCTATAGGGGAAATTCGCTAAAAAAGAAATTGTGAAAGCCCTGTGCGTAGTGGAAGTGCATGTGAAGCCTCGAGGTGGGATGTTTTCCAAATCCATAAAATATCTAGCTAGACGTTAATGGCTTTAAAATAATACATACATGACAGTTTAATACATAGTTTGCCCAGTAGGTTTGTCACCAAAATCACCTTAGTTTTTTTTTATAAATAGATGATGATAATAATAATAATGACCACGTTTTTAAAATTAATGCTGTTATAGTTTGCCCTATGCTTTTATAATGGTTTAAAAATTATAACTATGTCTTGCAACACTACAAAATATATTTACACTTATACTGTACTTACATAAAAGACAGTAAATATAAACAAATATGGTAAAAGCCTAGTACCATTGACTATGTCTTGTACCATCTATTTTGTATACTTACCGTCTTGTACGTAAGTACAGTATAAGTATAAATATATTTTGTAGTATTATGAGACGTAGTTTTATTTTATCCAGTTAGTTGTAACAACACATATTATGCTATTCAAGAAACTATTCAAAAATTAAACCACCCTTACCTCTTTACCCGATATGTTTTAAGAGAAAATACCAAATATTAAAAATACATTAAAGCAGTTAAAATATTACAACGCCATAAAATTGAGGGTTGCACAATATCGGAAATTAATGGCAGAACTTTGAAATTCGGGATCCATATTTGTAATTGGTACTAAAAGTTAGGTGAGATACCCAATATGGGAAATAAGCGATCTTGTTATTTTGTAGGTTATCAATTCTATAAATTAATATGAAGCTACTACTGCTATTTATTCATTACCACTATCACGACTAACATGTAACTGTAGATCATGGTCATTACTCATAGAACTGGTAAAATATCTCAATAGATTTTCTTGTTTAAAACTATTGTATGTCAAACCAAAGGTATGCCTCACTATGCCAAAGCCTTGCAACAGAGAATAATTTGGATCTAAAATAAAATACTTTAGCTGGAGTTATATAATCCAGTTAATTACTTTTATAGGCCTAATTTATTCACAGTACTTAAGTTTTAAACATTTGTTTAAATATACCGTTTAGAAATGTTGAAATGTTTTAAGAAGTAAACAGTTGTAAATTGACTAACGTAAAAAAATAAGTAGACAGAAAATTGAAATGTATATGAGAAACAGACGAAACTATTTGCATTTGCTCTTAAAGCTGTATAATTATATTCAGTGGGTAATTGGGTCAAATAAAGGCACTTGGAACTATTTACAAAAACCATTTGGTTAAAAAGGTATTACTATTAAACACTAGAACAAGATGATTCACATAAAACTTGTTATATTAATATTATTTCTGGTGGAGTCATGATATGCTGCAAACTTTAGCCTAGGTAAATTGTGATTCATTTATTTTTTACTTTATTTTTATAAATTAAAAATACTATTGGCGAATTTGATGAATTAACCTAAAAAATTAATAAATAGTCCCTCTTGATTGATTAATATGGAAACATGAACATCTTAACACGAAACATGAGTATACAGTTTGGGGCACAGTGCTTGGCGCCTGGTTAGCGTATGCTCTGGAATGACTTTTCGCCTCTATTCGGCTTAGTACCGTTAGTGTTACAGTATACTTTTGTCAACAAAACCCAAAATTAAATAATTTTATTTTAAAATATTGGTGTTGGTTATTTTTGTTATTGTCTGTTTTTAATTATGAGAAGTTTAAGTTGGTTCTCGCCTTTCCCAGGCGTTAAGCACCGTGGCGCGAACTGTACCATGTATCTGAATACATTCACTTACAGGTGGGTGCAGCTTCAGTATTCCTGATAACACAATAATTCTCAATATATATATATATATATATATATATATATATATATATTATTTCTATGCCCTTATACTTAAGGAGTTGGTTGTTGGTTGGGAAAGGGAAGAAAGGGTGCAACCTGTATACTCTATACGCCTTAAGTACAATCAGCTGTGGCCAATTTGACCCCTCTTCGCCTGGCTTCCAGGTGGACAATGTTATCAGCTTGGGATATGGTTTGGCAAATGCCCCTTGGTTTGCCGAATGTTTTTCTCCAAATATAACAAACCACCCGTAAAATATGGGCTTGAACCACTTCCTTACAAATATGTTGTGCATGCTGTGAGCCGAAAGAAGAAAGAAACCTTTGTTGTCGGCTGTGACAGGAGGACAAATTTGGTGTTAAAAATGCAATGTTTAAATGTGCGAGATACCCAACGAATGCTGGCGATATTACAGTGACTGCTGGAGTGATTCTTTTGTAATTTGTTATGTTGGGTACGATTTGAATAAAACGTGAAGGTATCAGTGAAGAAACATATATTTTACATCACACAGTTGAAATATTATGTAACAATTCTTTATGGGTGCTTTACAATTACAATGCAAAACTGTAGTTTTGTTTCAACATAATTCCACATATTTAACAGGCAACTCGTGTTGTTCTGAGTCCCGACAAAAATATCCGGTTGAGGAGATTTTAACAAAAGGTATACATTTGAAAGTTTGTTCACAATTTTTACTTTCTCCCCCTATACGTAGTATATGGAGAAAGTATTGTTTTCGTCAGAATTTTCGAATTTGAGTTGTTAGTGGAAAAATTCGTTTTGGTGCTCCCTGAACCCAAAAAAGTGGTTTTTACGTGATGTCTATCTGTGTGTGTGTGTGTGTGTGTCCGTGTCTGTGTGTGTGTGTGTGTGTGTGTGTGTGTGTGTGTGTGTCCGTGTCTGTGTGTGTGTGTGTGTGTGTGTGTGTGTGTGTGTGTGTGTGTGTGTCTGTGTGGATGTGTACAGAGCTAGAGCCCTAACCAATGGACCGATGTTTATGAAATTTGGTATGTAGATACTAATCCTCGATATCTCCAGGCGTTTTTTTCATTTTTTGAATTTTTGATTTTTAAGGGTAACTATCCCCAAAAATCGCCAAAAACATGTAAAATCCAAATTTCTCAAAAACGGCTCTAACGATTTTGATTTAACTTAAGTCGTTTGTAGAGCTTTAGGTTTGCAACAAAATGACACCACCCGCATTTCTGGAAAAATTCGGGTTCAGAAATTACAGGACTTAAAAAATTCAAAATTCAGTTTTTTGGATTTTTCATAAAATGTTAAATAAACGGTATCAGGAAACTGACACACATACTTTCTCCCTTTTAGCCAAACTTTAATGACAAAAATATTTGTTATTTACTAAATATAGAATATGAAGTATAGATAAATGTACAGAAAATTGACTAAAATAGTTGTTTTCAGAAATATCCACCCAAATCCCTTTTTGGGAGGCACTATAGAGTGCGTTGCTACACACAGTAGTTTTGAGAGGGGAAATGCCCCCTTGCCCCCCAGAGTTAAATAGCAACACATTTCGAACATCGTCTGTTGGTCAATGCTAACTTGACCTGCATATCAAGTTTTAATTAAATCGATCAGTAAATACGAGAGAAATAGTTATTTTTGTATTCCCCATAAGAATAACATTGGACAACGTACTGCGTTTACTGCTAAATGAAAATTTCAATTTTCTCCGCAACTAGCAATCGTAGAATAGTAATTCAAAATACTAATTTATTTATTTTTTTGAGCCCTTTTCAATGGTGAATATTAATATTTTGCAGCACTTATGATTTTTCATGAAAAATCAAAAAAACTGAATTTTGGATGTTTTAAGTCCTGTAACTTCTGAACCCGAATTTTTCCAGAAATTCGGGTGGTGTCATTTTGTTGGAAACCTAAAGCTCTACAAACCACTAAAGTTTAATCAAAATCGTTAGAGCCGTTTTTGAGAAATTTGGATTTTACATGTTTTTTTGGCGATTTTTGGGGGATAATTACCCTTAAAAATCAAAAATTCAAAAAAATGAAAAAAACGCCTGGAGATATCGTGGATTAGTACCTACATACCAAATTTCATAAAAATCGGTCCATTGGGCTCTAGCTCTGTACACATCCACACAGACACACACACACACACACACACACGGACACACACACACACACACAGACAGACATCACGTAAAAACCACTTTTTTGGGTTCAGGGAGCACCAAAACGAATATTTCCACTAACAACTCAAATTCGAAAATTTTTACGAAAACAATACTTTCTCCATATACTATGTATAGAGGGAGAAAGTAAAAAGATTACTATTCATCATTAAAAAGAGCTCAAAAAACTAAATAAATTAGTATTTTGAATTACTATTCTACGATTGCTAGTTGCGGAGAAAATTGAAATTTTCATTTAGCGGTAAACGCGGTACGTTGTCCAATGTTATTCTTATGGGGAATACAAAAATAACTATTTCTGTCTTATTTACTGATCAATTTCATTAAAACTTGATATGCAGGTCAAGTTAGCATTGAACAACAGAGGATGTTCGAAATATGTTGCCATTTAACCCTGGGGGGGACAAGGGGGCATTTCCCCTCTCAAAACCACTGTGTGTGGCAACAGACTCTATAGTGCCTCCCAAAAAGGGATTTTGGTGGATATTTCTGAAAACAACTATTTTAGACAAATTTCTGTACATTTATCTGTACTTCATATTCTATATTTAGTAAATAAAAAAAAGTCATTAAAATTTGGCTAAAAGGGAGGAAGTATGTGTCAGTTTCCTGATACCGTTTATTGATTATGAGACAATATTATAATACCCAATATTCAATATTCTATTGAGTTAGATTGTAAATAAATTTGTTACCGTACATTACGATGTATCACCGTTTATAACTTATATAGCCATTGATTTAAGGTTTTTAATCGTTTATCGTCAGTGATATTTTCAAGACATAATTTTAAATAATTGTATTATATTGTATTAATATTCAATTATTTCCCCCAGACTATTATTACTGCCTCTATTCTATTCAATGTATTATTGTAGGTAATGAATAAATAATCATTAGCCTAGTTAAGAATCTGACACTTTTCAAGGAAACTGAAACACTAGATATTTGTCCTTGAGAAGAATCTCACTCGAGACAATGACGAAGCACCACATTTGGAATACTAAATTGGCGACATTAAGTTTTGATTGGCTATCAACTTTAACGATTCCCCTTACAAAACTAACAACCGTACAAATGAGACAAAGACTCATTGTATTAACGGATCTTAATCGAGCCGCGTCTCCCGTTAGGTATTTTGATAACGGTTGTCTAAGGAACTGATACAATTTTTTTACATTTTCATATTAATTATATTGGATTAATTTGAACGAGGTTTATATTTTACCACAATATTCAAACATGTAAATTGCAGAATAAACCTTGAAATTTGAAATTAGTTGTACCGATCTCAAATAAATTAAAGAACCTATCTAAGACCCCTTAATAAACTTAAGTTATGGAGAATCCCCCTTTTGAACGGAAATGACTTGATGACCAGTAAGGGGAGATTTACCATTTTTTGTTTTGTTACAAAGAAATTGATAATTTTCGTAAACCTCAGCTGTATGGTTATGGGCTATTTTTGAATACACAGTGATGAAATTAGTGTATTTCACTACTAGTCACAAAAGTGGCCTATTGATCATGTTTTATTCCAGCCCCAACAAAATGTGGCTCATTTGTTTCGTGAGTTTTTGGCTTACAAAACGTAGGCCAACTCGCAGAAATAAACACCCTTTGACTAGTGCAGTATTGTGTACAAGTAATCTAAAACTTTAATAATTAATCCAGTTCGAACCAGATTTGCAATTAATCCAAGTTAGTCAGACCACAGCGGTCTAATGAAGCCACAGGCTTGTAAACGATAGACCGACCCAATCTATAGTTGAACAATCGACCTCTGGGAATCGAGTTCTGCTTCATGATGTGGCTGCTGGTCAAGCCACCATTTAACTATTCATTTCTGCAACCGATAATAATAGTTAACGATTAAACCTCGTGCTATGTGGTTTGCACAATAAACCTTAAAAATATGTTCCTTTTGATGATATTCCAAAAAAAGTAAATTGTTCCCAACACAAAGTTTTGCGAATTGTAGACGAAATATGGTAATCATATGGATAAAGTTTACTTACCATAAATCAATTCATTTTTGTCATGGTGTCTTTAGATATTTTCTAAATTCTTAATAATTTTAAAATTTACAATTGATATAATTTTGTTCTTTTTCTCATACATTTTCTTTTTACATGTTTAATTACGATACGGTGTTGAATTATAGCCTACATGACTCACGCAACTTTAAAAATTTTAATTATAAATTCCGTAACTTTGTACGCTCAATAGCATTTTAACACAATGGTTAGTATAAGATAATTCACCACAGTTTTCCATACCTCCTATTAAATAATTCTGGTCGATACAAAACAGAAAATAATCAAGAAATAAGTAAATGGTATTGGTGACTGTAACATATCTGAAAATAAGTTAAATCAAACATAAGGTACGGAAGCTGTTAACTATCACTATCCAAACATTGAAGATAACTATATTATATAACCAGGAGCATCAGGACAGCAAACAAAATCAAATGTTTTTCAATAAAAAAAAAAAAAAAAAACTTACACAATTGTTCGTCTCCACCCGCTATTTAATTTGTTATATAATATTTAATGCGGAAATTCGCTTCCCTCACGTCAGCGTGCTGCTTGTGAAAGATTTTATGAATATAAAAGTAAACATAATATAAAACTAAATTACCACTAAAAGTAATATTGAAGTATTGAGAATCGTAACACTGCGTTTGTAGTTAATTATTTGATGGAATATTTTATGAATGTGAAATTACTTACATCGGACCCTCAAAATACTACAAACAAAATTTATATTTTATTAGCTAAACAAAGTCCTTATTTGGTACAGAATCTCATGAGGATTGAAAACCACTAAAGCGATTTTAGACCACCGGTGCATGGCATGTTACACACCGACGGGTTTGACGTGCGGCCGTGTTCCACAAATTATCACAACGTACAAACTATAATCACATTACTTTTTTTCAAACTTTTATAAAGAGTAAAATCATTTATATTTATCACATTACTTACTTAAATTGCTATCTTTCCTCATAACTATTAAAGTAAATCTTTAGTAGTTAATTAATTAGTCACTAGTAATTAGTAAAATAATTTAGTTAGTTAATTATTTCGTTATTAATATAATCCTAAATATAATGCAGTAATTGATAAATTCATTTGTCATGATTTATTAATAAATAATGCTAACTACAGTATTGAATTACACAATAATCTACGATATTTTGCAGAGATAAAAAGATTACTGCATCTGTTATACCTGCAAAAGATCTACTGCTCGTTAATCCTCATATAGTGCCATCTGTTAAACCCATCTGCAGTCCGTTACAGTAGTTTGGCTCGGTGATATTAGTACTGACTATCATGGCCTTTAAACTCCTGTATAGTTTCCTCCAGGGATTTTAGTCTCTATATTGAGCAGTTACACCGATTGATACCTATCCCAGACATCCTGACTTGATTATTAATCTCAGGCACTGGTTTCCGGCAAATAATAATAAAATTAACTAGTATTTCTCTTTCAAAGCTTAAAAAAAATTTAAAATTACTATTTTTTTCTATTTCATTTCCCATTCCACGATAAAAACCTTGAACTATTACGGAATAATGATTCCAAAGCTGATTTTTTAAATGCCAGTGTTTATTTATTTTTGAGAAATACAATAAACATATCAATACATTACAAACTTTATATTTGATTTAAAACTAATGCAAGGTTCCTCTTTCCATGTTGTAATCTAATATTTTTCAGTAAATAAATTATGACCTAACTTAGAAAAACTCCAATTTTTGTATTTACCTTATCCAGTACTCAATTTTTGTAAACAGGAATAAATAATTTCTTTAGTAGTATGATACGTGATGTTCATAAGCGTGATTTCAGTATTTTGATTGGAGGGGCAACCATATTTTGGTGTGATCGTGATTATTGTGACTTTTTATACATTACAATAATGCTAGTAGCCCGTCAGGGCTTCGCTCGTGATCATAGCGCAATATTATATTTGAAAAGTTAAATACATTTGTTAAAGCACTTCAGCACCTGGGGGACTGAGCTTTGCTTGAAAAGCCAGTCAGTTTTCTTCAAAATGCACGGTTCCTCCCCAAGGTGAGCATATTTACTTTGTTTATTTGCTCGTTTAGTTTTATTTTGGACATGCCCTCATAATATTCAATTATTCTATCTTAATTTGTACTTCTAGAAATTTTATACACTAAATCAGCTGTTCCCGCAGGCTTCACCCTGCAAATGATTTATAAAAACTATTATAGTTGTATGTGCTGCATTCTGTGGTTAGCCCGTGGAACTACTACGAATCAAGATCAGCTGTTTGTATTTTCATAAGCTCAATAAGCTCAAACAAAAATGAATGTCCATAAGGAATTAATGGGAACTTTGTCGGGGTCTCTGGCGGAGCCCTAAGGTTAGATCAGGATGAAAACCATTTAGTCTTCCTATTTTATGCCTAAAGAATCAGTGTACAAAATTTCAGATCCCTACCTACATGGGAAGGTGGAGAATTAGTGATGAGTGAGTGAGTGAGTTGAGTCAGTCAGTCAGTGAGTCAGCCAGGGCTTTGCCTTTTAGCGAATTTCCCCTATAGGGAATTAGCGAATTTCCCCTATAGGGAAGAAGCTATTACCGTAGTCGGCATGGTAAGACCTAGGCCCGGGACCATGATAAATTTTCGTTTTGAGGTCCCCAGACCCCAAAAACACCATTCGATACTGTATATATATATATATATATATATATATATATATATATATATATATATATATATATATATATATGTGTCCGTGAGCACGATAACTCTCGTAAAAATTATCCGATTTTGACGAAATTTGGTAAAGCAGCAAATGACATGTAAAGCAGCATTTATGACTTTAAGTTCGAAAACCAGACAGATCGACCTATCCGAAAGGGTATTTTGGGGGGGGTTTTGTACCCCAAAAATGGTTTTTTTGAATTTTTTACACATAATTTTTGAAAAAGTCAAATTTTAGTTTTGACCATTTGATTCAGCTTAAAAAAACACACAATTTGGTATTTCGATCATTCCTCTACGTCAATTGGTTACCGAGATATTGAAAGTGCTAAACACAGTACGTTGCCTAATGTTATTCTTATGGAGGAAAAGACAATTTTTTTATCTCGCTTATTTATGAACGTATACTGACGAAACTTGGTATACAGCTTCATCTCGTTGAGGTCTATTGATATTTGCTCCAAAAAATTGTTTTTGCATAATTCTTCCGTAGCAGCAAACCTGCGTACTCAGGCCCCATGTTATTCTTATAGATAATAATTAAATGCTCTGTCTCCCTTAATTATGACCATAAATTAATAAAAACTGGTATACGAGTTCACCTAGTTGAGTTATATTGATATTAGCATAAAAACCAATTTTTTGTGTTCCTTGTTGCAGCAAACCTGCGTACTCAGCCCCAATGTTATTCTTATGGAGAATAATTAAAAATGTATATATCGCTTATTTGTGAATATATTTTTATGAAACTTGGTAGTGTCTTGGTCTTGTGTTGGTATACAGGAGCACGAGAACCCGATACCCGGTGTCCACGGTTAAGAGTAGTTTATATTAATTTATTAACAGACAATCCATTTGTATGTTGGTAGGCTAAGAACAAATAGCAATATAAGATAGTAGTAATATTTTAAATATACTCTATATTAAAATATATAATTGGTAAATTAATAAGTTTTATAGGATACTAGCAGTTTCCCGGCGCACGTTGCTGCGCCCAAATTGTTTACTAATTACAGCTGTTAATTTTGTAAACACTTAATTTCTAAAACCTGACACTGCACCCTTGTATGCCCTCTGGGTCGGAGCCCTTTGGACAGATTTGCACCAAACTTCACACAAACCATCCTTGAATAATGCTTAATAATGCCTGAAAGTTTCATTACAATCTGTCGAGCGGTTTCGGAGTCCATAGGCTACATACATATATATATATATATACATACATAATTCCTCTTTTATATATTTTAGATATGTTAGTAAATTTCCGAACTTTACTAAACATCTCTATAGCCTACATACTATTCACATTCTAGTGATAACATTAATCTTAGGCCTATCATTATTTACTAATAAAGTGATATCAAATTAAACTAAACAAAAGCTAATACCTTAAGTTGTTAAATCTAGTTTGAAAAATGAATAAGCTCAATTTATTAAAACAATAAGGAAGGCTTATAATAACAATAATATTATTTTTTATTACTACCCGATGTCCATGAACAATAAATTGATTGTTTAATATTAGGTACCAAGTTTAAGATGAATTCCATTTACAATGAAGGCTTCAAATTATTACACTTAGACAAGATTGACTAGTTAACTTAGTTATTTTTTAATTCTTGGACACTTATTTTTGTAAACAGTTCTAAATACCAACAGATTTTAATTCAATTTGTTCTACGATTGTAATAACAATTACCTAATTAGCATTATTCAAGTAAATACGTAAAAGTCATGTACCGAAAATCCACTGTCCAGTGGCTATTTAAAACTAACTGTAACTGTACCAATATTATACTCTGTAAGGTTGGCTACACTTTATGGTATGTTGTGGATTTATGAATCAGCTGAACGACCTCGTAAGACCTCTTTGCTGCGAACATTGCTCTTATGTAAATCAGCACACCTTGTCTGAAAGCTCTACGAACCTTGAGTATTACTTTGACAGTTCATTAATTGATTATAAACAGCTGTTACAATTCTTTTGTTTTGATGTTAAACTCCATGAGCCCAATGATAATTTTTTAAAATTTCCATTTTTGTTTAGTGAATTTACCCTATAGGGAAAGAAAGCTATTACCGTAGGTGGCATGGTAAGACTTAAGCCCAAGACCATGATAACTTTTCATTTAGAGGTCCCCAGATGCCAAAAACACCATTCGGTAAAATTTGTATATGTATGTGTATGTGTGTGTGTGTGTGTGTGTGTGTGTGTGTGTGTGTGTGTGTGTGTGTGTGTGTGTGTGTGTGTGTGTGTGTGTGTCCGTAAGCACGATAACTCGTATAATTGGTGGGCAGTTGAAAATACATTGTAAAACAAAAATTTGCATAGCATGACACGCCATAAACCTTTTTGAAACTGAGATTTCTCAGTTCGTCTATATTGTTAGTAATGTATTGAAAGGATCCTAATTTAGTATTATGAATTTGCCAGATTTGACCAGGGATTTTTTCTTGAGATTTTATTCCAATTTGTAATTGTTTTAATTCTGGTCGGTACTCACTCCTTAGCCTATTATTTTCGGATATAGCTGATGCTTGCGCCTTAACATTTTGAGGGTCAAAGTTTAGAATTAATAGACCAGAGAGTGAAGTCACGCGAGATAAAGGCTACATATTTTGGCCATATGAAAATACTGCATAACCAGCATCAACAATACAACTGTTAAGCGTTAATCCCTGACTTTTGTGAATTGTAATTGATATTATACTACTGCATTAGCAAACTGCTTCCGGAAAACGAATGCTCCATGAATTACTTCAAATTTTGTGGACGATCTTTGAATTTCAATATCTCTTTCTTTAAAAGTTATAATAATGTTTTCGATTGCATCGCGTGCATCTTTAGTAAAGTCTTTTACAACACCCACTGAACCATTAATAACAAGACCCTGACTTATTTATTAAAAACTAAGCCAATTTTGGTGACAAGTCTATTCAGGCGAAACTATTATGTATTATACTATCGTTTGTGTGTTATTTGAAAACCCTTAACGACTAGATGTGACTTTTGTGGTTTTTGAAAACGTCCTCCTTCAGGTCTTAGCCTCCTGAGCTCTCAAAGTTACAATGTTAAAATTATGGCAAAATTAAAATAAACTAGCTGTCCTGTTGCTCGAATCCGAGCAAGTTTGTACCCAACGAAAGGTTTCTTCAGTTGTAAACAAACATATTAACCACTTCCTTAAATAAACAGCTGATTTCTCGATCTTGGTTTGTAACTGCATATTATGTCTATGGGGAAAATCGCGACTTTGACCCCAAATTTTCCCATGTCCACGGTGATTTTTATAAATTTTTTTAACTGATGGCAAAACTACATGCTAAGACCTTTCTAACGACACCTTGGACATGGTGATCGGTACAGTTCGGAGCACAGTGCTTGGCGCCTGGTTAGCGTATGCCCTGGAATGACTTTTTGCCTCTACTTGACTTAGTACCGTTAGTGTTACAGTATACTTTTATCAACAAAAACCAAAATGAAATAAATTAATTTTAAAATATTGGTTTTGGTTATTTTCATTATTGTCAGCTTTTAATTATGAGAAGTTTGAGTTGGTTCTCGCCTTTCTCAGGCGTCAAGCACCGTGGCGCGAACTGTAGCACCACCGCTCCAAAAAAAATTATGACAAAAATATGCCTAGCGTATTAAAAATATAGATTTAAATTGAACATATAACAGCTGTTAATACTGACAAAACACAGTAAAGAATCAAGAACACCGTTTTAAAGCTAACCTCTAGAACGGACTTTTAAATTATTGCAAATGTGCTTATTGAGTAATTTTATTTAGTGAGAATATGCTCGTTCATTTTGAAGATGAGCTCGTTCGCTTGGCTCACTCGCCTCCAGGTTGAGTTCGTTCGCTACACTCACTCGCCTATTTATATATATAACCAGAATATAAATATATATATAACTAACTTCGGCATCGAAAAAAGAACTTGAGATGCCATTCAAGTAGATTTTGTATTTCCATAATGAACATATGTTTATACCTTTTAAGTACGTTTAGATATAATCTATATAACAGCTGTTTGGTGTAACTAACTTATATAACTAAATAACATACTAGCCCGACTTTGTTTTTAGATTTCATATTATGTTTATTGCATATTATGTTATGTTCGATGTGTTATAGTACGTATAGCTTAAACGAATTAAAATATTTTCTTTACCTCTATACCCTTTTGTTCGGTTAAATTCACTCAATGATTTAATTTGAATTTACAAGCCAGCTGATCAGATTTGTTTTGGAACACATGCTATACTTGGATTTTTGTTTACGTAGTAAATGTAAACAAAGCAGACATCAAATTCAGTAACAATTTTGAAAGTGGAATTTAATATCATTTGTTTTAAAATATTGCGTTTGCAAACTTACAATTTAGAGTCAAAAGTGAAATATGTGAGTAAAAACAGAAGTCTGTGCGAAATTTCGTTCAAGTTTGATGAAAAATAAAGTTCTTAAGCTTAATGAACAAAATGAAGTGGACAATTTGTGAAATGTGCCAAAACTACAAGATTTAGGCTACTTTTATACGTTAATTTCTCGCTTCTCAGACCTTTCTTAAACCAACTGTTGTGATTTTTCATGTTTAGTGAAAGGGTTTAGCATATAAATGCACTGCCAGATTCACTTAAGGCTGTAATACGCTAATTTGAGAAGTGAAAAATCGTCTCATTCTGCTTCGTATTAGTATAGCACGGGTCGTGTGGTGGACTTGGCGACGTGACACGACCGTGCCACTAGATTGATAATTGCAAAAAAAAAAACACATTGCTTATCTTCCTCGTTGCAGCAAGCCTGCGTCCTCAACCCTAATGTTATTCTTATGGAGCATAAATAAAATACTATTTATCACTTATTTATGTATGTTTTTTTTTGAAACTTGGTAAATAGCTCTATGTAGTAGTGAGTCACATATATATGCATTGGAAATTCGCTGAGTACGCAGGTTTGCTTCGACGGGGGTATTATTCGAAAATCTTAACTATAACCCCAATGTTGTTTTTTCGAACTACTTTTTATACACAACTATATTTTTCCGGGAATAATTCCTAATTCGAACTTATTTCTTTACCCACAAATTTACCCAGCATTTGGAGGGTCCTAAAGCAGTTTTGGAACAGGGGTAGACAATTGTCGTGGTTTTATTGTGATATATTATCTGTCTTTCTAACAAATGCATGCTCAATTGGTCCAGTGAACTAATAATGGTCAGTGCCGTTTAAATTAAAATGTTTAAGACCAGTGGCGGACCAATGGGCATAACCCTAATGTTTTACGTAGTGATTTGCAGAAGCCCAAAAGTTTTCTGTCCCACACGAAATGAGCAGTGTTTTATTTTTTTTTCGGTTCAATATTTTTTTGTAATACGCGGAACAAACCTGGTTTATAAACAAACAGACAGATAAAAAAAATAAATATATCCACTGCATACAACATTTCACTGCTCAAAGCTATGTAGAAATAAAACTTATTTGATTTATATAGATAAATACTTTCCTTACTTGTATCATCTGGTATTGCTAATAACCTGTCCATAATGTGTTATCAGCTGCAATTCAAATAAAATGATTCTCCATGTTAATCTTATGGGTAAAAAACTAATTTTGAGGACAGCTTGTGCCCTTGAGAATAAAAATATCGAAAATTAAAAACCTTACTGCAAAACTACAAAGTGAGACGATTTTTTGACACTTCAAACATTAAAATTGGTAAAGAAATAAGGGAGGAGTTGCTTTAAAAAAAACGGCTTCAAATATTGTATATAAGGATGTTCTCCAAAAATATTGGAGGGGCAACTGCCCCCCCCCCATGCCACCCCCGAATTACCCGTATGGTGATGTTACAACTAAATAGGATAAATAAACTACGTCTCACAATACTAAAAAGTATATTTACACTTATACTGTACTTACATACAAGACGGTAAAATACACAAAAGATGGTACAAGGCCTTGTACCATCTTTTGTGTATATTTACCGTCTTGTATGTAAGTGCAGTATAAGGGTAAATATACTTTTTAGTGTTGTGAGACATAGTTTATTTATCCTATAAACATGAAGGTAATATGAATGTTAGGCTAAACATATGGAGAGATATCTGACCAAATAGAACTTTTGAGTAATTAGCCCTTTAATGCAGATTTTGATTGCTGTAATTTATGATCCACGCTAAACCTGTCGATGTACTCAGTAAAATAGCTATAAATATATATGCCGCCTCACTTATAGAACACAATATGTAATCCTAATGCTATCTGAATTATTTATCTTTGTTTACTTTGACCATGCTTTCTAGGTTGAAGATGAATTTAGATTTTAACTCAAAACGCACCTTTTGGACAAAATGTGACTATTAATTTTGACAATGAGAAACAAGATACTTTTAAATTGTATACACGAATATTCATATTACACATTAATATCTAGATGGCGCGTTTCATTACATCATAAAGTAAAATATATAATTTTGATTGTTTGCTACTAAACAACCGACAAGAGGTCGAACAACTACATATAACTAACCCAGCTAAACGTACTAAAATACAAGAAATTCAATTATAAATTAATTGGTAGTTTTATTTGTGTGCTGACAAGAGCTTGACGTTATAAAAACACAATTTTGTATGAAGAAGAAAATGGCCATGGAGGTAGATAGATGCCTCGCTAAGAGCGTGTTTTGCTCTGTGGGAGACCACTAGTGGTTTTTGCTTCGTCTGGCGTTGCGTCGTCGACGTTGAGTTCAAAAACTATTTGTTAGCTTTTTATGATTCCCACATTTTTAATTTTATCTACCTGTACATGCTTATACAGCACCGCTCTGATTCGTTTACTTGTGAATGCTTTAACCTCATTATAACTAACCTTAGATTACAGACTGAATATACAGGGGGAAAAGTTTGGAAACGGTATAATATCTTTAAAACTATTTGAGTAACAAAACTAAAACTTTGCAAAATGATTTAGGGTCTAAAATTATATTTTCCAAGGTACTTATTGACATTGCACCTCCAAGGGAGCAATGTAATTTCTTTAGTAGCTAGTATGATAGGTGATGTAACCATAAACATATATCTTTTTTTGGTCCACAAGGATTCAGATGAAAATCGTAAATGTAAGCATAGGTCAAGATGTACATAATTTTAAAGGCCTAGTCTAGCTGAGTTAAATGCTGCAAACCGTACATCAAAAGCTTTATTCGTTAGAAATTGGTGGCTGTTTAAATAATTTGTAAAACTGTTGGACTGTTTACAGCTTAAAAAAACTATTTAAACAGCCGCCATTTTGTAACGAATAAAGCTTTTGAATTGCAAGTTACGGCATTTATCTCAGCCAGACTAGGCCTTTAAAATGATGTACATCTTTACCTATGCTTACATTTAAGATTTTCATTTGACTCCTTGTAAACCGTCCCCTCTTGGAGGTGCAATGTCAATATGTATCTTGGAAAATATAATTGTAGAACCTGAATCATTTTGCAAAGTTTTAGTTTTCTTACTCAAATAGTTTTAAAGATATTACACCGTTTCCAGACTTTTTTCCACTCTGTATACACGTCAATACAATTGTATTAGGGGTAGGGCCTCTTATAATTAAACGGTAAAGAACAATTTTAACCATAAAATATTAACATCTGTTAAAAAAAACCTCGTAAGGTTTAACTTCTGTTGTTTTAACTATCGGAAAAGGAGAAAGTTGTCAAATAATAAAATAATAAAAAATAGTCGAACATATAATAAACAAAACAGTTCCTTTTGGTTTTAACATTTTATTTAGTTTTCCCATGTAATGTTTTACTGAAAGTCGATTCGGCCAAACAATTGAAAATAAAAAAGAGAAAAATTAAATACAATGTACAAATTAATACAGTACAGGTAGCATCATTCATGTCAAGCATAGGACCTGATGTTATTGATATTTATAATGCATTTGAACTTGGTGACTGATGGTAAAATTTTGAGTTGATAACTGATAAGTTTTCTGAATACTTTATTGGTAAAAATAATTTAACGTATGAAAGGTATTGCTTCAATAAAAAACATCAGATTAAGTGGCAGTACCTATTATGTTTATTAATGCTATGCAAGAACCTGAGTATTCAATTTTATTTATGAAGTATAGCTTATTGTTAAAATAAGCGTTGCTAGGCAATTCAAAATGTATTACTTCACTTTGTTAATCTGTTATCAGTGAAAGGGTGTTTTTTTAGCAGAAAAATTGGTAAGTTTTTATCAATTTTATAGCTTTTTATAAACTGTTACTTGATTGATAAATACTCTTAAAATTATAGTCCACACCTTGTTATCAACATATCCATCGACATTACAACATATATTTTATATGCAAAGTATTCAACACATCAAAACATGAATGTATTTAAAGCACTAGATTACACCAATCGAGACAAATACGCGCTTAATTTTAAGTTTGTTGAGTCATTTATCATAACGGAGTTAGTTATTAGAAATTTATATGCCCGCCGTGTTCATGTGCTTCCGTCTTGAAAGTTTCCTTGAGTTTTATTTATTTTTGATATTTGATGTTTTATAAGTAACTTTTAAATTCGTGGTAAATTTGAGGGTATTGTTAAAACAAATTCAAAAAGTATTTTGATAGATATTTTGGTAGTATTTAGATAGTTATCTCTGTGTTTTTTTAGAAATTAAAATCAGTTTCATTAAAAATGTGACTTTAATAATTAAATATACTTTTCTGAATCTTGAAGTTGTATCGTAACAATACCAACTCCAAATTCGTGATATACCATATGCACTTATGCCATGTAAAAATAAAATATTACTATGAAACAAGACAAAATAAATGTTTTATTACTTTGATATGAAACCGCTGTTATATTTTTGTATAAATTTTAGATCTATCTTTTTTGGTAACAGTTCCTAATTGGAAATCCCAACCTGGGCCTACATTTTATTTGTGAGTTCTAAAACCATTAACTTGTTTCAATCGTTTCGGTTTTGCTCTTGAATGTAAAGTTTTATATGCATGCACATTTTAGAATTTTAGTTTAACACATATAAATAAGTATCCCATTTATTTCTTGAGTTAAGTATCCCATAAATTCATTATTTTTAGCAACGTAAAAAAGAGTTTTTGGTACTATACAAGTATCTAGTAACGGTATCTAGTATTCTGTAGGCCTATTTAGTAAAACTTGTAGATGTTCTGCTCTAAATCGATTACATTTCTGCGATAGGCTTTCAAATTTAATCTTTAATGAGCTTTTAGAAAACAATTTCAAGCATAAGCATTATTCGTAAGAATTTATCAATGACCTGTGTTTGGCCACAAAATCCTTTAATATGGAAAGAAAACTGGTTGTGCCATTGACAACCTAATGTTATATAATTCACTAATTATATTATAAACTGTAACTCGCGGATCTAGGTATTAATACCTTTATTTCAACTGTTATTTAATTTATACTTCTAACCTTTATTGTGCTGTGTTTAACTATTACGTCATCAACCACTTAAAACATCCAATTCACGCATACGCTCTACACTCACAAGGACAAACAATTCCTCATGACATAACGTGCCTTTTAGACCATTAAGACAATCGACAAATTGAAAAGAAAACAATTTGAACCTATTGTGAAATTAGGAACAATTCTTTAATATCTCAAAACCAAACAATTTCAAATTATTTCCAACAAGTGTGCAGGATTTGAAAAGTGATTTACCTTATTAGTGAATTTCATATGGAAAGTGAACTATTACCATGACCCGCACGGTGAAACTTAAGCCCGGGACCACCATAGAAGTTCCTAACGTGACCCCCTGAGTACGTTTTGGGGGGTCGTTCAAAATTATATATATACATATACATACATATATATTTGTGTGTATGCACTCTAGCGGTCACATTTTTTATCCGATTTACTTCAAATTGGGTAGGAACGTTCCTTTCTATAATCAGTTGGACAAGTTCGTTGGGCAAAACAATCGAAAAACTCTAAACCCCTTTTTTGGGGATTATTCTTTCAAATTTCTAGTTTTTGGGCCCAAAAAGGGTCAGAAAAGCCCTGGACGTAAAATTAATGCATGTATTAGGATGGGAATTAGTGAAGCAAAAGGTTTAAGCCTTCTCTCGTCATTCTAGCATAAATATTTACCGATTTACTAACGAAAATGTATATCGGCTAAACAGAGCCCGTTGTCTTATGGGGGTTTTACATTAGAAAAGCATGTTATTCATTTGTTGGTGTATTTGTATCATTCCCAGCAACCTCGTGCCTACTTTCAAGCCTGACTGGACCTTCTCCTAACCTTATAATACGCAAAACTGTATTCCTAGCTGTGCAGGTAAATGAAACCAGGAGCCTAAAATCAGAACAGCCAAAAAATCTATTTTTCCAGATTTCAACATAATTGGAATAAATGTATTTTTAAAACTGATTTTGAGTTTTAAAAGCTTTGTATGTGGTAATTCACTTCCTTCACGTCAGCGTGCTGCGTGTGAACTCGTTTTATACTATGACCAAACACGATAGTGATAGATCCCTTTACTACTCCTAGTATTTATAAATTGGAAAAAATAAAGATTAATATCCAGTTGAACGTAAACAAATAAGAAATATGTAAAATTAATATATGAGTCCAAATATTCAGAAACAAACCGTTTGAAAATTTTGAAAAGTTAGTTGGGATATGTAATATTCTTTTCTGCTGTACTTTAAACTAACTGAACCAACTCAACTATAAACTTTAAATTAACTTTAATTGCCTCCAACTCATTATCTTTATATATATTAAAATGCTACTTTATAACTCCATGCACATTTTATAAATCTTAAATAGTCTATTTTTTTGGTTCATAAATTTCCTTTGGAATGCAAGTTCAAATATACAGTATACTATAATCATACGAATGGGCAAAAATAACTGAAATAAACAAGTTAAGATAGCGTAGACAACTATAGCTACTATTGTAACTAATTTAAAAATATCAATGTACAGGATCCTAGGCTCCCAAACAGGACCCTCCTGCTGCTGTCCTTATCTACCTTGGATCCGTCTTCGTTGCGGAATATTGTAAACTCCAAGGAAGATTCGCGACGTGTTGAGCTTCCTTGGAGTTTACTGCGTTGCACAATAAGACGCGACCGCGGGGATATCTCGGACTTGCGATCCACTACTTGGACTCGGAAGATATTTGGTGAGTTGCATTTTAAAATTAATTGTTAGTAGGTCTGGTAAATTGTGCATCTGCAAGTCTTGTTTACAAATCAATCTAACATATACATCTTACATTAAATTCTTATGACTTTTATCCATGCAAATGGCATGCAGTGGTACAGGTTTAACTTAACACAGGAAATGTTTCTAAAGTTTATTTTACTTTGCACAGTTGTTTTGAAAAAAAAGTAAATAATTTGCCCACATATTCTTTAACTTGTCACTCCAACCCGACCCTAAGGCACATAACGGCATGACAGACTTTGACTTTACCAGGCAAGCGTACTTTTATTTCATGACCAAATTCAAAAATTGTAAAGCTTAAAATTACCAAAATTTAATAAAATATGTTATAATGACGCATATTTATTCTACAGACGCACATTTAATTATATAAAGATTAGTAGAGAACACCTTTTATAAATGTATGTTAACCAGTCCAATTTAAATTCAAATTTTTGCCAATTTAGTGACACTGTGCGCAACTGCTATTTATTATTTGGAAATAAAATGGGTCCCTGATTTATATTCCCTAATAAGTTGGGTTGTCAGTAGCTTTTTGGATGTGTGAACTGTTAATAAATATAAATCAGCCATTGAAAACCAAATATATCGATTTATTACATAATACACATAACAAATTAAACAAATTAATTTTATTTTTAGTGTTGGTATTTTTGCAAGAAATTCAGCGTCATCGTGGTCCTTGTTATTAATCCTAACAGAAGTAAAACTTTGGCTTGCTATCAGTTATTTGTCCTCAGTTGATGTCAAAACGCCCCTTATACAAATTTCTTAAATGGTCGTGTCATTTGTACTCATATTGAAATTTACTAGGTGAAAAAGGAAATAAATAGCAACCGTACATGTTATTAAAGCTTTCATTATACATGAAGATTCAGAAATGTATAAATAATTAATTAGTGAGCAAGCTATCAGTACAAGTAGCCAATATAAAAATCCAATGTTACAATATATTCAACTCAGAGCAAAGATTTATCAAGAGATAGAACATTGACGTTCGACTGGTTTAACTTTAAGATGGTCGCTCGGTACAAAGCCTTTGAACAGGCCGGGTATTGAGCCATATCGACCTGCTGATTGCCACTAGTCTACTTGGCTCCGACGACTTAGCCTGATTGCTAATCTGGTTGGGGAACCTCTAATGACGTGACTTGGGACGGATTAGAGAAATGTTTAACCAAGAATCAATTTATCAACGTTTTAGAGAATTAACAATTAAGTATCTCTTAAGCGGTTTGTTAAAATGCTATTATCATCAAGGTATTATAAGGAAAAATATAAATCCATCCATCCATCCACTCCTCTATTATTAAAGGAATGTGGTGTCTATCTCTCGTCATTGATGTTCCATTTGAAAGCAAAGCCTCCTGAACCGACATGCTGAAAGTCTGCATGAAGGTCGATTTAGTACAATTATATATGGGTTATAATGTTACTAGGCTTATTAGCGATTCCAAACCCCCATAGGACTTTGTCCCGAGAGTCTTCAAAATGCCTGTGTAATTGTTATTTATACTGATGTTTCATTGATTGCCATGGTAACACAATATTGTACAGTTCGAGTCACAGTGCTTGGCATCTGGTTAGTGCATGCTTTGGAATGACTTTTCGCCTCTATTTGGCTTAGTACCATTAGTGTTACAGTCTATACTTTTGTCAACAGAAAGCAAAAATCACTTAAGTTTAAAACATTTGTTTTGGTTATTTTTGTTAATGTCTACATTTATTTACGATAAATTTAAGTAGTTTCTCGCCTTTCCCAGGTGCATAGCACCGTGAACCGACCTGTAACATCTGGGTCTGTGTAACTGTGGGATCCTCGTGCCAAGAACAGGACATTAGGCCCAGCTAGTATTACTTAACTCGATCAAGGGGAAGGACTAGTCATTGTAACGCTGAGTGCTGAGTAATTCGTGGGAGAGAGTGATCGGCACAGCGTTACGTAGCATGCACATTTTAAGTTTCATGCGTTCATATATATATTTCTTCATGGATGATTTATTCAAATGTTTGTTCATTGATAAAGTTATTGAAGTTTATCCTTCAGTTATTTACTCACTGTTGTTGTATGTTATTGATCCTTAAAAATTAAATCGCTATGTTACTAAATAATTTGACTGTTTATTAGCGAATTTCCCCTATAGGGAAGAAGCTATTACCGTAGGTCTCATGGTAAGACTTAAGCCCGAGACCATGATCACTTTTTGTTTTGAGGTCCCCAGATGCCAAAAACACTATTTGTTCAAATTTATATATATGTATATATATATATATATATATATATATATATATATATATATATATGTGTGTGTGTGTGTGTGTGTGTGTCCGTGAATGCGATAACTTGAGTAAAAAACATCCGATTTTGATGAATTTTTGTTCAAATGTGTAAAGTGACATTCATGACTAAGTTCGAAAACCAGAAAAATCGGACCATGGGAAAGGGGCTTTATGGGGTTTCAAAATTTTCCAAAAATTACTTTTTTTCACTTTTCACCCTGAAATTTTTAAAACACACAATTTTTGTTTTAACAATTTTATAGAGCTTAAAAAACAAATAATATAGTATTTTGAATCATTAACCTAGGTTAAGTGGTTGCGGAGAAAATCCAAAAAATGGGTTCATAAAATCTCTCATGTTAATCTTATGGGAAAATGGTTTTTAGCTTTTCCTTAATTCATTTTACTGTAAACTTAACATTTGCTTTTACCAATCAGTTTAGCTCTACTAAACAATCATTTTGGTGTTTAAATTGTGATTCTACGTCCAACCATTGCCGAGATATTCAAAGTGCTAAACACAGTACGTTGTCCAATGTTATCCTTATGGAGAATATTTACAATTTTATATCTCGATTATTTATGAACGTATATCGATGAAACTTGGTATGTGGCTTCATCTAGTACCGGTATATTGATATTTGAACAAAAATTGATTTTTTGTTGATTATCCTCTTAGCAGCAAACCTGCATACTCATCCCTAATGTTATTCTTATGGAGAATACGTAAAGCTTTATATCTCCCTTAATTATGAACATAAATCATTAAAACTTGGTATGCATTTTCACCTGGTTGATTTATATTGATAATTGCAAAAAACCCACATTTTTATATTCCTCATTGCAGCAAACCTGCGTTCTCAGCCTTAATGTTATTCTTATGGAGAATAAATAAAATGCTATACATCACTTATTTATTTAAGTATTTTTATGAAACTTGGTAAGTGGCTTTATGTGGTACTGTAGTAAGAAATATATTCATGCATAGGAAATTCGCTGAGTGCGCAGGTTTGCTGCGACGGGGGTATCTTAAATATTACTAGCTGATTATACCGGTTTTACCCGCCTATAAAGTGTAGTTAAAAAACAAATTACTAATGTCATCTGTTTATTATAACATTGAATAAATAGCAGAAAACTGTAACCGTATGGAACCATTTGATTAACATTGCAATTTTGGATGTCCCACGGGGTACAACAGCTGTAACCTAAAGAAACCTACCCTGAAAATTTCATGCCTTAACTCCTTGTAGTTTAGCCTTATGGCGATCCACACACAGACAAAAGAACTCTGCTTTATTTGTATAGATTTCTCTAGCCTGTTTTTATGTCAGTCTGCGAGATGTTCCTTATTCCATTATCAAATTCCATGATTTACCCCTCATTTTAAAGCTTATCGTGCCGGCTATTGACGAAAAAAGACACACGGTCTAAAAATGTACCGCTTCTCGAAAATTAGAATAATATGAAAGATAAATAAAGGGAATAGTTTGTTTTGAAAGGAGCGAAAATGTAAACAGAAGAACATCTGATCAGCTGACAAGAGTAGGGGTGTATGGCCGGTTCTGGACCACCTTCGCAGCAGGAGGAGGCGGAGGAGCCGGGTGACCTTGACCCCCCCCCCGATGACCTTGACCTGCCCCCCATGACGTCACCCCCCACCCCCCATGTCCTTGACCTGCCCCCCGATGACCTTGACCTGCCCCCCTCCCACCCGATGACTTTCCTTGTTTCCTGCTGGCTTTTTCCACTACATGCTGTTTACCTTCCTTGTTTCTTGCCAGTTCGCCTCGCTACGTGATGTTTACCGCGTGCGTCTTTGCTTTCTCCTGCCGGTTTCTCCTCATCTTAATCATTCTTACTAGAGACGCCATGTCGAACGAAGCTAGATACACATTGTGGAACCACCAGATGATTCAAGATGTAGTCAGCCTGGTGGAGATAGCGATCCTCAACAGGTTGGTGATCCTCAGATAGGGACATCTGCGCCCCGACGGGTGTCATCATTTTATCAGGCGGCGCTACGTTGCCAATCAGCCCGGTGACCTGGAGGAGGTCCAGCAACGCCTCCACAACCTCGTCACCAACGAAGAGGTGGCCCTCCTCTGGGTGAAAAGTATTCCCTTAGTTTAAGTTTTAGTTTAAGCATTTTTTATTGTATCTATATCGTATTGTAAGTAACATGTATAACTTTTGTATTAAAAAAAAACAATAAAATAAAAAACAAAAACAAAACAAACAAACAAACTAGTTGAGGACTTAGCCCCCCCATGACGTCACCCCCCGTCGACTTTCCTTGTTTCCCGCTGGCTTTTTCCACTACGTGCTGTTTACTTTCCTTGTTTGTAGCCGGTTCGTCCCGCTACGTGATGTTTACCGCGTGCGTAATTAATCATTCTTACTACAGCCGCGATGGAGTACACATGCATGTACTGCGATAAGGCCTACTCGCGCAGCGACCATTTGCGCCGACACATGTTGGCTCATGGTGAGGAGCGACTGCATTCGTGCCCCATCTGCCAGAAGCAGTTCCTCCGGAAGGATAAGTTGGACCGGCACAGGGCCACTCATGCGCGGCAAAGAAATGCCCCGACTGATGTCGCTGCTCCTGCTCCGAGGCGTTTTGCCGACACCTCCACCCAGACGCCCATCCTCAAGAGACGGGCAGAAAAAACTGTTGGTGAGTACCAATCCTCATTTCCTCATCATTATAACATCAATTAATCTTTAAAAAAGAAAATAAGAAAAAAATAATATTAATGCTGGTTTGTTATTTGCAGCCGTTGTCCATTCGACCCGCGTACCCCAGGGTTGGTGGACACCGGAGTACGCCGAGCAACAGCGGTGGCGAGATGAGGAGGAGGCTCGCAGGGTCCACCACGAGTTACGTCGGGGGCTGATCCTCGCGCAGCCGCAGCGACCGCAGCCGCAGCCTCAACCTCAACAACCGGAGCCGGAGCCGGAGGCGGGGCCGAGTGGGGAGCCAGGTCCCAATGTAGTCTTGATTCCGGACTCTGATTCCGATTAAAAAAATAAAAATTTCCTTTATAAAAAAAAAACAAAACACAAAAAACCAAAAACAAAACAAAACAAACTATACGGTTGTGGACTTATCCGCTGACTTAGGATACAACACTCTTGTTGCATCCCCCCAATACGTCATCCCCCCGACATTACGTCACCCCCCCGACATAACGTCATTCCCCCCGACATTACGTCATCCCCCCGACATTACGTCATCCCCCCGACATTGTCATCCCCCTTTGACTTTTTTGTATTTTTTTAATGGATAAAGGAAACTCTTATTAATAAAATAAACAACTTATACCTAAGGATGAAGTTATCCCTACTCCTCACTACGACCTCCGAGCGGTTGTTCGGCTTCTTGCGCGCTCAGGCAGCTTATTTCCTCGTCCAGTTCGCGCAGCCTGGCCATGTCAGACATGAACCACCGCCACAGTGTGTCGTTGTACGGTTCCACCACCCACACTCTGAAGATGTCCTCCTGCAGCTCCTCATACTCCATCACTAACTGCCGCACAGTACTGAACCGGGGTGATGGAGGCGGCGGCGATGGAGGCGGCGATGGAGGTGGCGATGGAGGCGGTGTGGGCTGAGGCGCAGGAGGCCGCTGCTGCTGCTGCTGCTGTAGCCCCGGTTGCTGAAGCTGGATTCGCCCCTCACGAATCTCCTCTGCCCTGATCTCCTCAGCAAAGAGTGCCTCCTGGTCCATTTCGTCCAGATACTCTAGATTTTGAGCTATGCGCTCAAGCTGTTCAGGTGACAGCTCCTCTCCCCACGCAGCCATGCTAGCAACTGAGTTGTTTACGAGCCTATTTGCCCATTACTGTTAATTGACACTTGTTGTTCGAGAAAGAAAACCTCCTGGTTGTGTAACCTGTTTACTTAGTAGACCCCGCATGCTACTCGTTAACGATGTGTACAGCAAGTTTTAATCTTACACAAGCCATGGAAGCACACAACCCGTTGTCACTAGCCCAGCTTTCTGTCACTGAAATAAGAAAAAGGAAATACATCCTGCATGAGGGGATTGCGCAATTGCCAGTGCCTTTGCAACGATATGTGGCCTCCTGCCTCGAGGGATACGTGATTGAATATGTGTTAATACTTAGCAATCTTGAATCGGATCCTCGGTTGAAAGACTTGTATAAGAAATACGAGCGTCGTACAGTTAAGCAGTGCCGTTGGTGTAGATACAGTGAACATTATTGTAATAGACTTGTGTACCCTACAAGAAACGTGAAAGTGTATAGTTTTTTAGACACTAGAGATGAACAGCACACTTGTTTCTGTTGTGGTAAACTAGCTTGGGAGATAGACTGGTCTAGCAACGATGATTATCTCTCGACTTTGATTATTCTAAAGGCGATGGATATCAAAACAGTTCGGGAGGGTTCACTGCACTCCAAGTACGTTTTCTTTCTTGCCCTCCATTACGTCAGACCCCCTCACAATTACGTCATCCCCCCATTACGTCATACCCCCCCATTACGTTATTCCCCCATTACGTCATCCCCACCCGTAGTTCAAAAAACCCCCGCCGACCGGGAGCGATCGGCGGCGCGCGTCGAGGCGTGCATGAAGGAGTTCGTCAGCGGCTCGCTGACGCCTCCGCATGAAGGAGTTGCTCAGCGGTTTGCTGACGCCCAAGGGTGTCATGCCACGCCCTCTTTGGCTGTCGCCACCGCCACCGCTCGGCGGGGACATACCCGGTCGCGTGCGCCGCCGGTATATAAACCTGAGGTCCGGCACCGCGACCTCAGTTTTGCCCGAGATACCATGAACAGCAGCAGCAACAGCGCAACCGAGGTGGACCGAACCATCCGCTCTCTGATGGAGGAG
Source organism: Allygus modestus (assembly GCA_963675035.1). NCBI lineage: Eukaryota > Metazoa > Arthropoda > Insecta > Hemiptera > Cicadellidae > Allygus > Allygus modestus. Next base: position 82,234,362 of record OY776116.1, read on the forward strand.
CTTGACGCCATGGACGAGAATGCCAGACCGCCTACCATAACTAAGAAGAGGAGAAAGCCCGTCGTTGGATGGACAGTGAACAAGGATACGCCTACCGATTCTCCAGCATCCTGTTGGAGCGATGCCGAATGTCAACATACAGTAAAGAACCCCGCCAACTTTGGAAACATTTTGTTGAAAATGTCGGTGTTTCACGGTGGACGCCCTACGCACAGTTGCGGCCTGTACTTGGACGAGGATAGAGACGATGAAATTTGTATGTGTCTCTCGGACTTGTTAACGAGACTGGAAAACATGTGGATCAATAGCGATACCGGAGTGCCTAAAATTAACGGAGTTACCAGGACCGTGACTCCACTACCCGCATGGCGTAAGACCCACGATTGCGCAACAGTTTGCGAGGGAAAATGTAAGGCTGGAGGCGATTGCGTCGTCCTAAAGCGCAAGAAGTAGACACCGTAACGACCTGGAAAACACAACAAATGACGTAAACAACTTGTTGACGCGGCGAGCCTATATAAAACGACTTGGTGGCGGGCTACAACCATTCCACATCTGAACACCCAACGAGCAGCAGCAACATGGACCAAACAGGAGACCTGAATTCAGCCCTCAACAGCTGCAAGGCTGGAGGATACACCCGCATATCCGATCTGCGGGACAACATAGTCTACCCCATCCGGTCATTCGAGCGGGTGGATACGCCCCACGGCGAGGCAATAATGGCTACTTTGGAGGGCCTGACTGGTGACGATCCGCTGAGGATCTACATGCCCCGCAGATACTTGGCCGTCTTGGGAGACCATGTCATCGGGTAGTACAACGTGGATGTGGGGTCGAGGATGAGTCTGGTGAAGAGAAGCGGTCCCCCTGGCAGCAAAGGAGCTCTTCTAGAATTTGTTTAAGTAATTAAAATCTAAAAATAAAAAATCTTATTCCTTTATCCCCAAAAAATATAAAACAAAAAACTCAATTTAGTTATAAGAACCGAGGTGGTGCACGGTGGTGTTAGTAGCCGCCATGGACTTGAGGTGGAAACACCCGTTCACCACCATTGTGGCCGGGCCTTCGGGCAGCGGCAAGTCGCACTTTGTGGCTCGGTTCATCGAGCACGCCGACCGCATGTGCCATACGCACTTCGTCCGTATCACCTGGCACTACGGTAGCGACGGTGGAGGAGGAGCAGCAGCTGATGACACTGCTGTGCACTACGTAGCCGGCCTGCCCGACCTGGACGACTACTACGGTAGCGAGCCCGCCCTGGTTATCGTCGATGACTTGATGCGCGAGGCCGACTTGCGCGTGGCGGACCTTTTCACCAAGGGCTCCCATCACCGCAACATGAGCGTGTTCTTTATCACGCAAAACCTGTTTCATCAGGGCAGGGGTCAGCGCGACATATCGCTAAACGCCCATTACATAATGTGTTTCAAGAATCCCAGGGACCGCGGTCAGATCAAACACTTGGCCCGCCAAGTATACCCGGAAAACCCCAAATTTGTGGAGGAGGCTTACGCGGACGCCACGCGCGATCCCCACACATATCTGCTGATAGACTTGAAACAGTCCACGCCCGAGGAGCTACGCGTACGTTCAGCCGTTTTCCCAGATGACCCAGTCAACTACGTGTATCTGCCCAAGAAACGATAAATAGGCTGAGCGTGAGCCAGTGTCAGTCATCATGTCGCACCGCGTGAAGAAAGACGCAGTGCTACTGACGGCTCTGATGCACGCTACACCCAAGGAACGCAAGGCCCTGTTAAAAGCGTGCGAGAAGTATCAGGTCAGTGTGCGAGTGCGCGTACAACGTGTTACGCGGGAACGTGCCGCTCACCACCTGTTATAAACGAAAGTTGAGAAAACAGAAACAGGCGCTCAAACGGCTGGTGAAACGTGGTGAGGGGGTCAAGAAGCGACGCTACCTCGTACAACGGGGCGGTGGATTCCTCCTGCCCTTGCTGTTGAGTGCGGTGTTGCCCGCGTTGATGCAGAAAGTAATTTGAAAATGGAGCACGCTAAGAAAATTGCAGTTGTACCGCAGGAGCTCATCGAGAGGATGCGAGAAGGACCAGGACCAGGAGGAGGAGGAGGCAGTGCCAATAAGACAGCCAGCCTGGACACTGAGATGCATCGCATATTGAGTGACAAGCGGCTGGACTATACGGAGAAATGGAAACAATATCAACAGGTGTTACAGCGGTTCCTGCACTTTTCCGCGGCTAAATGTCAACCCATAGGCCTGTCAGTTATCGAGGAGGAGGAGGAAGAAGCGACGGGTCCGAGTCACGCGAAACGCGAGTCTACCGGCCTGGCGGAGGAGGTTGTGGAAACGTTCCCAAAAATCTACAAGTCGGAGGCCCGCAACTTGTTGCGGTTCATGACCTGGCGAGGCAGCCCCATCACCTGGGACGCAAGTGGGGCGGTGTACGTGAAAAACAAGAAGATCCCCGATTCCAATATAGTGTACATTGTGCACGGCATAGTGAGAGCGCGAAGGGCGGACCGATTGCCTACCGGTTGGCAACAAGTGATGACTGTATTGAAGAACATGAACGTGCCCAAAGAATACATGAGCAATCCCGCGGCATTGCGTTACCTAGGCGTGGGGCTGGACAAGGCATCGAGCCCCTGGACACGACAGCCTCGTTGACACCCTTGTCACCGAGGGTAATACCGGTACGAGACCGCCTGAGACCGCGAGCTCCGACGGCCAGGAGAAGGATAATAACTGAGGAACCCGACCAGGAATCGTCATTGGACAACTGGGAGCCGTTCTCACCGTAATGGAGAAGCTGTACTACGACCCTAGTCGTCCGGGCCCTTTGGTGGGGTGGCCGCCCTAGCGCGAGCCGCGCGCCTCCCGAAACGCAGAGTGGGGAATGGCTGCGCACCCAGGACACCTACACGCTGCACAAGCTGGCGCGCAGGCGGTTCCCCCGAAACCGCTACGCTGTTTTCGGGCCCCAAGAGCTGTGGCAGGCGGACCTGAACGACATGCGCGGCCTCAGCCAGCACAACGACGGAGTCAACTACCTGCTGACTGTGATCGATGTATTCAGCAAGTGGCTGTTCGCGGTACCGCTGAGGAGGAAAAGCGGACAAGAGGTGGCGGTGACGTTTGAGAGGTTATTCTCCGAGGCGATTCCTTGCTGCCTACAGACTGACAAGGGGACAGAGTTCACTGGTGCCGCGACCAAGCGAGTGTTCAAGAGTCTCGGTATCACGTACGTCACCACGCAGAACCCCGACGTGAAGGCGGCAGTGGTGGAGCGAGTCAACCGCACGCTCAAGACCCGCATGTGGCGCTACCTAACCTACAAAAACATGTACCGCTACATCGACGTGTTGGACAGGCTTGTGGACGCCTACAACCGCAGTCCGCACAAGAGCTTGGGCGGTGGCCTGCGTCCCTTGGATGTGGACAGCGGTGATGGAAAAACAGTGTACAAAGTGTGGCGTCACATGTACGGGAAGAAGACGCTCCAGCGCCGCCGCAAGCCCCTAGTTCAAGCTGGGCGACACGGTGCGCATAGCCAAGGAGAAGGGTACGTTCACTAAAGGTTACGAGACCAACTGGAGTAAGGACCTGTTTGTGGTGGTATATACGGGTCGCATCCTCTGCCATTGTACGTGCTGCGCGACCTGAACGGGACGCTGTTGGAGGGTCGTTTCTACGAGCACGAGATGCAATAAGTGACAATCGCTCCAGGCCGCCTCTACGAAATAGATAAAATACTAGACACTAAAGGGCGAGGCCGCAGTAAGCGCTACTTGGTCAAGTGGGTCGGTTACGGAGAGGACAACTCGTGGGTACCTGCATCCGAAGTGCAACAGCTGCTATGACGAGGCTGTACCTGACGTTGCCCAGCAACAGCTCCATGAACTACTATCCAAACAACACCGTGGCTAATTACATCACCCATTTAGCGTCAGTCGTGCAATTGGGCGGTGGCGAATGGGAAGTCGCTTTAGTTGAGGCCAATTACCTTTGCTCGTTTGTCACAGTGGGCGAGGACGCTCGCGTATATCTCTACACTAAAGGTGACACTGACAAGCCTGTACTGATTGCTGTAAAAGTGGAAACCGGAAACTATAAAGCCATCGATTAACTGGTTAACACCATCAATGCCATTCCAAAATTGAACTTGTACCAATGCCAGTTTGAGTACGACAAGGAGACTGGGAAGGTGGAATTGATCTCGATAGACCAGACTGTGGTGCAACTGGAATTTAGCCCCACCCTAGCGTTACAATTGGGATACGATGTACACAATGTGGATTTGATTAAACATAGAAAAGCTATAAGACCACCCAACTTACTGGCTGGGATCCCTTCGCACATGTACGTGTACTGCGATCTAGTCGAAACTCTGCTAGTAGGTGACACGGTAGCACCCTTATTAAAGATTGTAAACATCGACGCTAAAAACTACACCTACGGTGCGAGTACCACTGTGCATTTCACCGACCCTCACTACGTGCCGTTGATGAAGAGCTCTTTCGAGAGCGTGGAAATAGATTTAAGGAACAGCGCCGGACACCACCTGTCATTCCATTTTGGGACTACATGCATGAAGCTACACCTGCTTAGAGAGCAACAGCAGCAGCAATGAATCCGAACGGCCCCTATCTGGCGTACTAACGCCAACAGCAGTCTGGCCGCGGAGTGTCCTCCGTATTCAGAGGAGCCGCTTTCCAACGAGGCCATGGCATCGGCAGTTTCCAAGGCGGTCTGATGCGTACAGTCGTCCCGTTGATCAGATCCGGCGCATCGGCGCTGGGCAAGGAGGTGCTAAGGTCCGGTGTAGACTTTTTGGGCGATATAGCGATGGGCACAACCGACCCCCGAGTCACGGCAAACGCTCGGCTCAAGCAGTTTACCGGGTCACTGAAACGCAGGGCGGATGACAAACTAGATCGCGTGCTGAGCGGCGGTGGTGCTGCCTATAAGAAGAGGCGCGTACAGCGAGTGACCCCTCAGTCTCTGGCTAAACTCCTCGGAGCGAGGAAGAAGAAGCACACCGCGCCCAAGAGGAAAAGGAAGTCCGCAAAACCATTGCTAAGAAGAGGAGAAGCAAGGCCGTTGTGCGACGTAAGAAGAGTAGGAGTACTGCGAAGGACATTTTTGGATAATGGCGTTTCTACATCAGAAGTCGTGCGAATGTGTCAAGCCCGAGTTGGACCTGTTCTCACTGCCGCCGACGCAGACCAGTATAGAGAGCGGTAAATGGGTGCAGTACAAGCCCGTCTCCTCCATGACAGACGACTCGCCCGTGGAGTTCATAGTTCCGGGTCACGGGGACGAGTACACGGATCTTTCACAGACGCTACTGCATGTGAAGGCCACCATTAGATCGGCAAACGGAGATGCTGTAACGGGCGAGCAAGTGATAAAAGAGGTGGGCCCGGTTAACAACTGGTTGCACTCGCTGTTCACCCAAGTGGACCTGTACCTGAATAACAAACTGGTGTCTCCTCAGAACAACACGTACGCCTATCGCGCCTACCTGGAGAACCTGTTGACCTACGGTGGTGACGCCAAGGTGTCGCACCTCACCGCGGAGATGTTCTTCGAGGACACCGCTGGTAACATGGACAGTTGTGATGAGGAGAATGGTGGGCTCAAGGCGCGGAGGGCGTATATCAAGGGCAGCCGGTATGTGGACATGGTTGGACATCTGCACGTCGACCTGTGCAACCAGGACAACTTAATGTTGAACGGCATGGAGATGCGCTTTCGCTTGATCAGGTCACTGAACGCGTTCTCCATCATGTCTAAAACCGTGACAGACTACAAGGTGGACATTAGCGAAGTCAACCTGTTTATGCGCCGCTGCAAGATCAACCCAAGCGTGCTTTTGGCTCACAGCAGGACGCTGGAGTCGGGCATAGCCAAATACCCCATCACGCGCGTGGAAGTGAAAACCATCACGCTACCTGCCGGTATCAGCAGCAAGACTCTGGACAGCGTGTTTCTGGGCCAACTGCCGAAATGCATTATAGTCGGCCTGGTCAACAATCAGGTGTTCAACGGAGACTACAAGAAGAACCCGTTCAATTTCCACAACTATGACATGAACTTCTTCGCGCTGTACGTGGATGGCGAGCAAGTGCTGGGTAAGCCGCTTCAACCGTAGTTCACGTTGGGTCACGAGTTGTACGTGCTCGCCTACTACACGCTGTTCACCGGCACCGGCATCCATTTCTCAGACAGCGGAAACGATATCGGTCGCGGTAAATAGCCCTACGGATATTGCCTGACTGCGTTCGATCTGACACCCGACTTTGCAGTCGGCCAACCCAGCCACTGCAACCTGGTGCGCAACGGTAAGCGACTACAGAGGCCGTCAACTGTATAGTGTACGCCAAGTTGGACAACGTTGTGGAAGTGGACCGCCACAGGAACGTGACTGTGGAATTTGGCGGGTAAAACCGGTTATCTCCGCCGCCACCACCGCCTACTTAAGGCCGAGGCAGCGCGCGCCCCCGGTTCATTCGGCCTCGCGAGATGGACTTGCCACCACCAATCTACAACACCGTCACCACCGCCAACAGCACCGAGCCTGCCGCTCTAGTGCGCTGCCATCACGGAAGCGTGGTGATGGACATGCAGTGCTTCAAGGCCAGCGACAACGACTTTCTGCTGAAAGAGGTCTGCGTGGTGGACGTGACTACCGGCACGCTCATCATGCACCACGTCGCCCGTCCGCCCTTCAATCGAGACCTCCTGACCGGCGAGAAACTGCGCGAGAGCAGCTGGCTCACGCGTCACTGCCACGGGCTCGAGTGGGACCAGGGTGATATCACATACGTCGCCCTGCTGGACAAGCTGCGGGCCTGCTTCATCCACCGCCCCATGTCTACGTGAAGGGGTCTCAGAAGAGGACTTTCGTTCAGCGACACCAGATCACCGAGCCCGCCGCCACCACCGTGCAGGACATGGACGACCTGGGCTGCAGGTCCCTCAACGGACCGCCCTCCTGCCGGACCCTACGCTGCAGCCACCATAAGAGCGCCCTCAACTGTTGCGCTCTGCACAACTGTATCGTCTTGCGCGACTGGCTGGTGGCCAACGACAGATTGGACTCATCGGCCCTCGAGTGTTGCTGCTGCTTCCGCCCGCGATGAACACCACCCAGATCGAGAGGAGTCTGGTGCGAGTCCCCGGACTGAGGAGCGTTCTGGTCTGTTCCTATGACCGCCTACCTCTCACGCCCGTTCAGACCCGGACCGCCATAGTGGCCAACACAATGTTGCACACTGAGAGACCACTGGGTGGCGTTCTACTGCTCCGGGGATCGCCTGGAATACGTGCGCCAACACGTCCTCATCGCCGGGGTCTATGGCTAGCTCCCGGACTACGAAGTGGGCGTCGTAGTCGGACAGGTTGTGGAAGTAGCAGTTGATGACCCGCTGCTCCCTGTACCGCAGGTTGCACGAGTGGTACGCCGCTCCTCGGAACTCGTATGGCGTAGCGTGGTTGTGGTCCCGCACCTTGATGTCCTGCTCGGTAAACTCCTCGCCACAGAGGTAGCAGCGAGTCACCGCCAGGTACTCGTCCATCTCCTGCCGGGTCAGGGAAGGGTGCAGAGCTCTCATGTTGAACAGGAACTCCCACAGGCTCAACACGTCCATCTTGAGCCTTTCCATAAACACCTTGGACGCGTCGGCTCCGAAGTAGACCCGGGGTTCAAACTCCTCCAGGCCTAGCGAGTCTGCGATCTGGTAGGCGAAGGCGTACGGGACATGCATACGCAGGGGTCTGGTGCCGGGTGGCGGTTCCGCGGGGTCGTTGGCGACAGGCTGAAGGGAGCACTCGAAGTCCGCGTAGATGCAGAACCTCTCTCGCTGGTTGTATTCGGGATGCGTGAACTGGATCTTCCCCTTCTTCGGCATGTCTAAGCGGAGAGGAGCCTTGGCGTAGCAGTAACGCCTATGCTCCTCCAAACGCTGAGCGCCCGTCAGCCCGAGCTTGTTGAGCCGGTTGTCAAAGTAGGCGAAACACCGCTTGCAGATGTAGATCCTGTGGTCGTAGTTGGTGAGCTGGGGGCGGACCAGTCGGCTGAGGTTCCTGATGAACGCGTAATAGCTGTTACCCTCGGTTGTCACGTACAGCAGGTCGCGATGGTCTTGGAGCTCCCGCTTGCATATTTTCACTGGGTATACCTTGTCCTTGAGCTCTGGTGTCCCACCACGCCGTCCCCCCACCATCACGCGCCTGATCCCATACACGTTCACGCTGATGGCGTTCTTGCGCTCGAAAGCCTTGATGTCCTTCAGTGTGACGGGGAAGCGCAGGTCGGTCCAGTCGTACCGGGCGATGATGTCCAAGGTGTACCTTGCGGGTCTCTGCTGATGCTCCGGGATCGCGTACATGAAGCACATGTCATCATTGTTTTGGACATTGATGACTGCGTGTGTAGAGTCGATGGCCTTTGGCAAAGGAATAAAAGCTCTGCCTCTGAGCGGCGTGTACTCTTTAACGCGGATCTCCAGGTCGCGTATACGCAGGTAGGTCCAACCGCTGCCCACCAACTCGCACTGCTCCTTTTTGTTTATGATCATGGTGAAGGCCACCGATAGGAAATCCTCCGAGTCAGAGGCCTCGGTCAGCGGGACGTTGACGGTTTGAAGGAACGTAGACAGGTGGCTCCGTGGATGTTGGTGAACTCGCACTCCAGGACCATGTTCACCTTGCTACTAGGATGTCTGCTCCTCACATCGGTCAAAAGGTCAAAGACCTCCTGGAACAGGAAGACCAGCGCCTCCTCAACAGTCAATAAGGCGTCCATCGGTTGAGACAGTTGATAGGTGAGGAGGCGTCTGCGGAAGGCTCGATACACAAGCTGGTACGCGGGGAGACTGGCACCCACCATCGGCTCCTCACTAGGCCCCAGTTGTGGCTCCCTGCTTGGCCCCGGTTGCGGCTCCCTGCTGGGTCCCGGTTGCGGCTCCCTGCTGGGTCCCGGTTGCGGCTCCGCGCTAGGCCCCAGTTGAGGCTCCGCGATAGGTGATGGCGGTGGCCCGAAGTGGTCTCGGACGAGGTTCAACACGACGGGACAGCTGCGCGTCTGGTGGTGGTCCCGGTAGTGGTGGCGCATGAACTCCCTGTCGCAGAAGGCGCAGCGGAACCTGGCTGCGCGGGCCTCCAACTCTCCTCCTCCGTCTACAACACATAATGACAGTTACTCCACTAATAAAACGAAAGGTAGAACTGGGGGGATGACGTAATGTCGGGTGGGGATGACGTAATGTCGGGGGGGGGATTGACACTTAACACAATTTATTATGAGAATTTTTAAAGTTAAATTTATTAAATATTAATTAAAAGAAGTATTTTTATGAAAAGGTAGTCTGTAGATTATAGTTACTAACCTCTGAGTTCCTCCACGGGCTGTTGGTGAACATTAGTGGTGTGACGGCTGAGGTTGTCCCTTCGTGTAAAGCGTCTACCACAGACGTTGCAGTCATGTCGTCTGTCGTTGTGGGCAGACTCTGCATGCTTCCTCAGGTTTTTGAATAGGCTGAAGGTGCGACTGCAGACCTCACACAAATGTTGGTTGTTCATCTACAACAACAACGGATACGTTAAGTAACTTTCTAGAGGAATGTAAAAATAAAAATATTAAAAGGAAAAAAACCATGATGCGCTCAAAATAGCTCCACTGATTTATGTATGTCTTACACATCATAATGTCAAATTTGAAATCAGTTAACCAGAAATTATCATTCGTTGGAAAGACCTAAACATTTAATATAGAACTGTTTTAAAACAGGGTTTAGTTAAATTTCATCAGTGAATAAAGAGTTGAGAGTACGTACTAAGTAAAAGAAAATTTAAAATGGTTTATTTTAATAAAGTATTTCTACTTACGTTTAAGTATTGTAGGTAGTCAAAGCAGGAAGAAGTCACTGGTCAGGAGCACAGAAGTGGACACTCGATAGCACATTCACAGAACAACTGAGGAGGGTCATTAGGCACAGCTCATTAAATAACATTAGTCTATGCGCGGGGAACCACAAGTAAACAAGCACTGGCCTTGGGGGTATAACGGAGAGGGTGACGTCATGCGGAGGAGGGCTTTGTGTAACTTTTCAATTTATTTAATATCTATTCTTAGTTCTTGTAAATTTTTTTTACTAAAAAGGATTTACCATATACACTTCCCCGTATCTAGTCCACTCATCCACCACTAGCAGATACTGTTGCTCATACCGGATCCATTCCCAGTACTCCTTCTCGAATGGAAAGTCCTCCGCAAGATACCGCCTGCCCTCCTCAACCACGCACATCTCATATTCGTCACGCGGAAAAGTGTTAATGTTCTTGTACCGCTCCGCTCTCCACAGCAGGTCACTCTCGTACTTGTCCAAGTCTTTATGGGACCTCGGAACGCACTCCGCCGTAAACGTCTTGTCAAGGCGCCGGACGCGCTTCCTCCACTCGTATCGAAATTCCAGTGGTCTCCACACAGGCCTCACACTCCTAATTTTCACAGTCTTCCCCTCCGTGCCGACACTCACCTCAACCCGCTCGGTATTGCTGCTGCTGTCAGAGGACATGGTGCCGCGACTCTCGACCGTTAACTTAAGGCAAGAGAGGAGCAAACGAGGTGAAAGCGAAGACACACGCGGTAAACATCACGTAACGAGGAAAAACCGGCGACAAACAAGGAAAGTAAACAGCTGAACAGCACGTAGCGGAAAAAGCCAACGGTAAATAAGGAAAGACGGGGGGGGGCAGGTCAAGGTCATCGGGGGGGTAGTGACGTCATGGGGGGGTCAAGGTCATCGGGGGGTGTCAAGGTCAAAGCAAGGTCACCCGGCTCCTCCGGCTCCTCCCGCTGCGAAGGTGGCCCAGAACCGGCCATACACCCCTACTGACAAGATTTGGTTCTCAGTGCGGAATTCCGCATGGGTCGACTAGTATTGTTATTATTATTATTATTATTTTGTTATGTTTTCATCAAATACAAGTATTTCCTTCCAAAAATTAAATGTTAAAACCTATACAAAACAGTTATACTAACTGATGTTTTAAATTAGTTTAACATATTATTTTTAAATTTAACACATAATTAAATTAAACTTATAACTGAACTACATTGAATTATTAACATTATAAGCATTGAAAACTTAAATAAACTACGGCAAACACAATAACCGATGAAAATATAAAACTCTGGTGTTTGATAAGCCTACCTGTAAATACTAGAGTCGTAACTGAACCATACAAATGAAATTTGTTTGTTGAATTAAAGCTGGTAGGTCAGTATTGGATTACTTTAAATATTCCCTTTGCAACACAATTTTATATAAATTATATATAGGACATATACAGTACTCATATTCTAACAATTATGTCCAAACATCGTATTGTAGTATTTTAGTATCTCATTTTATTATTATAAATAATTGTTCATGCCATTTCGCGCTTAAAAACTACTCGTGTTGAAATGCTTGAAATAAACGCGGATGAAGTATGCAGGAATAGTTTGTACAATAAATAGTTATTGTAAAAGAAATACTTGATTTTTTAGTCTTATTTCAATATTATTTTAAATTAACACATTACATTAGGACAGGTGATATAAGAAAGTGCTCTCCATTGGAAATCATGCCGTTCCGGACATAATAAATATAAATTAGTAAATATCAACTTTAACAATTTAAATTACTATTACAACGCCTGAGGCACTCTGGATGCCCGAGTAGGGCCACGGCGCAGCGGAATCGTTAAGAACAAAGGATTGTTAACCTTTAAAAATATTTATTATAAGCAATATTATTAATGACTATGAATTACTGACGTATATTTTTGTATTAAAACACCAACGAGTTAAGTAGTGAAGTAAAATCGGAATATTAGAGATAGAGTAGGATACTATTATAACAAATTCAATTAGTTTTATGTAAAATACTCGTTCATTTTCGATATGAGCTCGCTTGCTTCACTCACTCACCTCCCGGATTAGCTCGTTCGCTTCGCTCACTCGCCAATCGGAAAAAATAGTTTAGTCTTAGTCTCAGACCTACCGAATATACACACAAAATTTCATAAGAATCGGTCAAGCCGTTTCGGAGGGGGTTTGTTACAAACACTGTAACACGAGAATTTTAAATAAATGATAATAATACTTTATTTTATATATTTTATTATATAAAGTAAAAAAAAAACTTAAAATTAACTTGTTATTAAATTATAGGGTGAGTGCATCGTGAATGACCGGTTAAGCTTGAGTTTCCAGTTGAATCTTAGATGGGAAAACAGTCTATAGTGCTACCCGTAGGAAATAGTTTAAAATCTTGTTATTCTACTGTACTTAATAATGCTAATACTTAATGTATTATGTTTAAGCAGCTTATTTAAAAACAATATTTATTGTACATAAATCATTGTACCAGTTAATGACCAATGTGTGTACCAATGAAAACTTAATTTTTTGTGTTTACAGATGTTTGACATTGTCTGTTTGAACCAATGTCAGAGAGGATTCAAACCAAACACCTAAGTTACTTTTAAGACAGTTTGTATTAGACTAGGCCAAAGAGAAAGCTTAATATGATTGTTTGGATACGAAACGGTAATTCACTGGGGGGTGGTCATTCACTGGTGCACTCACCCCACTTAAAATGTATACCTGTTACAAAACGTTCTCCTAAGGAAAATTTAATTAAAAATGTATGAAGAAACAATTTTAGAAGTTGGAATAAACCGAAATGTTCCATACCGTTAAATATATTTCACAAATTTATTCATAAATTATTCTTGATTAATAACCCGCAGTTAAGAGGAGATGTATGATGCAGAACAAAGGACTAAGAGAACAAAACAGGGGAGACAAGTTCTTAATGTCCGCTAAGGTTCTATTGTGCGACGTGGAGTTTACTGCCAGCAATACTCTGGACTCTTGAGTATTGTCGATACGAGTTGTTCTAACTACGACACGTCCAACTTAGCACCGACAGGACTTGGCACTTAGAACTGGGGTGAAGAATAATTTGGGTGCACTGTAAATCAGATTTGTCGATTCAATCTTTATTTTCCAGATAGTGCATTCACTTTATATTTTAGTATTATATACATATTTTAGAATAGGAATGGTATATCATTCCTTATTTTTCAAAACCCTTGAGGCTTGGAAGGGTTTGGCCGATGCATTGGGTTTGGCCGATGCATTAATTCATGGTATTAGGTACAGAGGTTTTCCATCAGCACGTACAATTGAACTGGATAAGTGATTGAGGTTGTAGAGTATTTTCGAGATTTCATTTTTGTCTATTGTCCTACCTGCCACTGTATTCACTGCATGGATCTATTCTTGTTTAAAATATTTATAATAGTATATTATATATTTCATTTACAAGAGTGAAAAGTGGCTGTTTCCGGGCCGAGCGCGGAATTTCGATCAAGGAATAACACTTTCTGCTCGAGTTATGAACGATATTTTTCATCACACTGTAGTTAATTAATAACGAGTTCGCACGCAGCACGCTGACGTGAGGGAAGTGAATTTCCACATAAAAACTTTTAAAACTCAAAATCAGTGTAAAAACATACATTAGTCCAATTCTTATTGAAATCTGAAAACATTGATTTTTTGCTGTTCTGATACTCCTGGTTTCATTTAATTGCAAAGCTGGGAATACAATTTTGCGCATTATAAGGTAAGAGAAGGTCCAGACAGGCTTAAAAGTAGGCGTGAGGTTGCTGGGGATGATAAAAGTACTCTAACAAAGGAATAACAGGCTTTTCTAGTATAAAACCCCCGTAAGACAACGTACTGTGTTTAGTCGATACACATACATGCATTGATTTTACATCTGGGGCCTTTCTGACCCTTTTTGGGCCCAAAAACTCGAAATTTGAAAAATTAATCCCCCAAAAAAGGGGTTTAAAGTTTTCCGATTGTTTTGCCCAACGAACTTGTCCAACTGATTACAGAAAGGAACGTCCCTACCAAATTTGAAGTAAATCGGACAAAAAATGCGACCGCTAGAGTGCAAACACATATATATATATATAAAATTTTGAACGACCCCCCAAAACGTGTTCAGGGAGTCACGTTAGGAACTTCTATGGTGGTCCCGGGCTTAAGTTTCACCGTGCGGGTCATGCTAATAGTTCACTTTCCAAAGGAATTTCACTAATAATAATGAATTAAATAATATCAGTTTAAGAAATAACCTATAGGTGCTCAATTGATTTCAAAAGTATAATGAAATAGTTATACTTTTTACACAGTTGATTACGTTATTGAGAACAGCTGATAAATATGATACCTTATGATAAATATACTCTTAGCGCTACTAGCGCTACTTTTGTCAGGAATCATAACTAAATACTAGTGTGGAAAATCAACAGCTGATTTTCCCACTCTAGAACGGGAAAACGTTATTTTCTGCAATCGCAGCTGATATTGAAAACAGCTGTTTTCCGTACAGTGTGATGAAAACGTTATTTTCTGCAATCACACCAGCTGTTTTCTGTACAGTGTGATGAAAAATAAATGTTTCTTTTAAAACCCATATACAAATGAATTTATAATATATTTTAGCTAAGAAATGTGTATAAGACCGTTGCAAAATTCATTTATATTAGTCACTTACCTTTTTAATCATTGCTCGAACCTCTGCTGGATTATCAATCAACTATTTAGAGTGTGCCAGGCCACAACGTCCTAAGCTACAGCTCCAGAAACACAGCTGAGTAAGGCGATAGGTGAATGCTGAGAGGGATGGGTGAATAGATGCTTCTAAGGAATAAATCTGATTTGTATACAGGTATACAGGTATTCGCTGTTGCACTGTTCGAAACCGTGACCAATACAACTGAGACCCTTAGCTCGATTTGTTGCAATCTTCTCTCTTTGATTGTAACACTATAGCTGCGAGTGGACTGTCCGATTACCACAATGGTAAAACTTTATAGTGAGTAGATATGTTGAAGAATAATTCAGTTTCATTTTGGTATCAAGAAGGGAGTAATACACAAAAGTAATTTTGACCAAGTTTTACTGCATACTCGATGAAGGTTTCGGTGTGACCTTTCTTTGGAGACAAGTCGAATAATTGTAAATTAAAATGGTTTTAATTTCATATTATTTGGTTGAATACAAAATCTTGCCCCAAAATTAAGTTTTGGTTATCGTTAAAACATTTGTTGCTAGGCAATTTAAAGAGTGGATATTATTTAAATTTTTTTAAATAGTATAAGACGGATTCGAGACGGTCAGAGGAGCTACCAAAAGATTTTGTAAGTTTGTTTATAAGTTTGTATACCTTATTATCATTAAATTATATAATTTTATGGAGCAAGAATATCGGAATCGCTAGTTAACAAGATATTTTAATTTTACATTCCCCATATGTTTAGAATAGTTAAATTAATGTTAAGACAATTTTTAAATCGGAAAAACACAAATATGAAAACGTGATTGTTATGTTGTTTAGTGAAACAACCGGACTATCAGACTATTTATATCAACATTTTATTTAACTAAAAAAGAAAAGAATATCTACATAAACAAATCATTTTTATAATAGTATTGTTGTTCAATTGTATTGATTTATATATGGATGAAAACATACATATACAGGTGCTACGTAAACTAAAACACCGGTGTCTGAGACTGTCTTCCACTTTCCTCTATGAATAGAACTCGCGGAAACATCATTCCCTCTGGCCGACAATTTTAAATTTATTTGGTGTAAGAGCAATCATTTTCAAATTGTAGGTAGAAGGAAAAGTAAGTAAAACTGTCTTTTTGAAGGAGTCTTTCTCAGTCAAAGTTACCTTAAATTTTGACCCTACATAAAAATGTATTTATATAGATACAATTTATGAATTAATCTCCTTTTGGAGAGGTAGTTAGTTGAATAGAGACGTGGATATTAGCGGGCGAGACGACTTTTCCCATTCTCCACCAAAAAGGTGAAGACTTTGAAGACTTATAGTAGCCTTATGATTGACCGCCTACGAATTTAAAATATAGATTCAACGAGTCTTAATTCTATGTAAAACACAGGTCTACCTGATGTGTGTGAATTAATGACGTAGAAAGCAGGACAACGTTTAGATTTATCATTGTGTTTTGTTAAGTCATGTTAATTTACAGGGACGCTTGTCCAATTAGGACTATTACTTTCACCTATCCTTGGAGCATCCCTACCTCCTGGACGTGCCTATTGTCGTGGAGTCTTCGTCGTGGAGTATTGTAAACTCCAAGGAAGATCCACGACACGTAGACGTCATACATCCTTGGAGTTTACAATATTCCACGTAGTGAGCGACCAGTGATCTCACAGGCCTGCGGTTTGCTTCATGGTTCTGGCACTTTGTCGTTAAAGACGGACATTTTGTGAGTTGTATTCCAGTTTTGAATGTTTAACCTGTTATATTATGCCTAGGAATCTAGTTTAATTGAGGTAAAATATGTATAGGGATTTTAATTACTAACAGGATTTATTAGGAACAAATGGGATTAGATACTATTTTCATAAGGCTTTCATTTAAGGAAACCTCCTTAGATATAGACACTCATAATTCGCCGTAAAATACGCCTTAGTTGTGTCAGCGACTTCCACAGAGATTAAGAAAGACATATTGGTATAAAAAGAAAAGTCAATCCATATTTTACGAGGTGATAACTGCATAACACTCGTTGCAAAAATAGCATACTTTGCCACAAAAATAATTTCAATAGAACTAGCCTATAAATAAACCGATACAGTTTGAGTAGCTATTAAGCCTATCTAGCCAAAGTGTTTTAAACTATAGTTGGTTTGATCACATCATCTGGAGAGTAATCAGCGACGAGGGTTACAGTCATAGGTAAAGTAATCACTTGTTTCAAATCTAAATTATATATTTTAAATTTATTTATTACATAATTACTCAATCATATTGAGTATTTTATTAGAAAATTTGCCGAAGCTTCACATGTTTTTTTAAACCGATTCAAATGGAAAAAGATTCATTTTTGGTTTAAATTTATCAAAGGATGACTAGGTTGTAGGCTGTACTGTGCGTACAACTAATACAACTTACGCCATCGTGTAGCTTAATTAGAAGTGAATAATTTTGTGAGATCTTACGTGAGACACCTGTATATTGTTGTAAATAAACGATATTGCTAGTATCGCGTTAGACTCAAGAAGACTATTGCATAAAAAAGTATAAACTCGTTATTCCATGTCCTGTTTTAAAATTACGATCTGAGCTGAATTGTTATTACACCTAAACATTTTATTGAGGAAAATGTCAAGGAAAAGTCAAATTAAAAGAGTTGAATAAAGCTTCATTAACACGGGAGAACGACAACGTCACGGATACCAGTTTGGAAACTGTTATTTATAGAAAGCGCTGTTATATTTTAATTTTAATTAAGGATCCTTTCTGGTTGTTCAGTATAATCAATGGCGAGCATTCCCTGTCAAACAACCAGTGTTCTTCGTTTTCCTTGATACAACAGTTTGTATAGTTCAAAGAGAATCTTTATTTAAATGAACAATCAAAGTAATTATTTGGCGGAATTTTGTTCTAGTGTTTCACAATCCACAAGCCGTGTTGAATTAATTTACGTTTGAAAATCCGGGAGAGGGGAAGACTGCTTACTCCTGATAATGTTATATCAGGCAATCCTAACGACATATTTATCCAATTATTTGGCCTGTTTTAAAAATAATTGGAAATGAAAAAAAAACTGTTAAATGTGAGTGAAAGTTAGGTAAAGTAGTACTAAGTAATAAATAATTAAATGTTATTAATAAAGTATTAAATGTTCACAAGGCATATTAATATTAAAGTCAGTACAATCATGTTAAAACTGATACATATTAGTCCGGTAAATAGAAATTCAAAACTGCCTTTTACTGAATTTGACTTGAAGTCGTAAAGCCAACAGTAAAAGTAAAAGTGGTAACAATCCAGCAATATAGCAAAACTTGGGTAAGACAAGCTCTACTGCAGGAGACCTACATTGTGCAAGAACAAGTCCAATTAGTTTGTTTTCTAACAAAAACCTGGTTTACTGACGTCAATAAGATTTGTACTTGATAAAATATTATTTAAAATTTTACCTAGAAAAAACTACTATTTTAAAAAAGTTACAAGGTACATTGGTCATATACGTATATGTATCATGTCTTGATTCCCAGAGCAACTGCCTCTCATATATAGAAATGCCTTAAACGTGATAGTTTAGTTATAACATTTTTAGATTGAGAGAGTTTACAAATTAGAATAAATAGTAAAAGTTTACATCCATTTTATTTGTTCAAATAGGGCTTTCAAAAATATCGAATAAATCCTACAAACACTAAAGGTAATACCAAACTTAAACTTATAAGGCTAAAGCTATTAGTTAATCAGAGACAGGCTATTAATATCCGAGTGTTCACAATATAATGTCACCACAAAGGCTTTGTGTTGAGTACAGGCCGGGTATTGAGCCATATTGACCTGCTGATTGGCCCTAGACTCCTTGGCTCCGACGACTTGGCCTGATTGCTAATCTGGTTCCAGGGGAACCTCTAATGACTGTGTTATAGGACCAGTTAGTTAAGTGTTTGTTTGAGAATCACTGAATCGAAGTTGCAGGGTAATTGCAAATAATTTTTGCCTTTGATATATTCCATTACAGTCCACTGAAAAACAAGTTCGCACGCAGCACGCTGACGTGAGGGAAGTGAGTTTCCACATACACAAATTTTAAAACTCAAAACCAGTGTAAAAACATACATTTATTCCAATTTTATTGAACTATGAAAACATTGATTTTTTTGGCTGTTCTGATGCTCCTGGTTTCATTTAACCGGAAAAGCTAGGAATACAATTTTGCGCATTACAGTATAAGGTTAGAAGGAGGTCCAGTCAGGCTTGAAAGTAGGCACGAGGTTGCTGGGGATGATACAAATACACCAACAAATAAATAACATGATTTTATAGTGTAAAAACCCCATAAGACAACATACTGTGTTTAGCCGATATACATTTTCTTTAATAACTCGGTAAATATTTAAGCTAGAATGACGAGAGAGGGCTTAGAACTTTCGCTTCACTAATTCTCATATTAATATAAGCATTAATTTTATGACCGGGGCTTTTCTAACCCTTTTTAGGCCCATTTGAAATTTGAGGGAAATAATCCCCCAAAAAAGGGGGTTAGAGTTTTTCGATTGTTTTGCCCAACGAACTTTTCCAACCGATTATAGAAACGAACATTCCTACCAAATTTGAAGTAAATCGGACAAAAAATGCGACCGCTAGAGTGCATACACATACACTATATCTATATATATATATATAAAATTTTGAACGACCACCCAAAACGTGTTCAGGGGGTCTCGTTAGGAACTTCTATGGTGGTCCCGGGCTTAAGTTTCACCGTGCGGGTCATGCTAATAGTTCACTTTTCCATAGGAAATTCACTAATAACAGGTAGATGCAAGTTCTACATACCTTATACCAGAACAATACATCTTGTGTATCCTAGATGTATTATAATACAGGATTTTTATGATCTGTCGTGATGGTTCGATGGTTCACATTTTGATTATAATCTTAATGTGCTAAACATTGTTAATGTCAAATAAATGTTTCACCATAAACATTTTAAAATATAACTATTGCTGTCCTAGAACCAAAATGTTTAATCTACTTTCAGTTATGCACTTTTGTATATTTAAGAATTCAATATTTTAAGCATACTATTAATTCCGAGTACAGAACTCATGAACACAATACATGAAAATCAAGTCATAAATATGTATAAGTTAGTGTTAAACAAGTACTAGTGGCTCGTGGGCACAACAGCCCCTAAACATTCTAGTAATTGCATTCAACAAATTATTAGTCTCTTGAGTTACCGTACCTTAAATTATCGTTACAATTATTGAATGTGCGGGGGTTTAAATGAAATGAAATGAAAATACTTATTTTTTTAGGCGAAACTTCTTACAGTTAACCTCTAACTAAAATAATTTCTTAAACTTATATACACATTGCTGTTGAAAAAAATAAACTACTGTTACTTAATTAATTACAAAAAGGAAAATCACATATTTAATTTACATTCTTAACAAAAATAATAATAAATAAACGAAATTTATGTGGTTCAATTTTTTCTGAATGCGGCAATTTCATCTGTAAGGTAGGTTTGTTGATCCGCCTCAGATCCATAGAAATGTTATTTACAAATCTTAGTCTAATGCTTTGATTGCCTTCATTTAGTAGGAAGCTTTTCTGTAGGATTGTGAATAGGGGTTATCTGATAATAAGTCCGATAATCGTTTCCCTATTTCCAATCTGAGTTCACTATTTTCGACTCTTTGTAGTCTAAGATTATTTGCAATTGCCGTATCGATTAAATATAACTGTCCATATGAAAGGGCAATAGCAATAAGTCTGAAATATAACGGTGATTTGGCCCTGAACTTTAAAACAGTATGGTTTGTTACCTGGCACTTCTTTTCGTCTAGCTGAGAGGGATGCAAATGCCATAGCGCTATTGTATCAAATTCCGTGGCGCTGCCTTTTTCATCAGATGGGCATTATTACATAATTGTTGCAGTTTATTGTTATTTTGCGGCTGTGGTAGGTGTATTAGGCCATCGTGGCAGCAAGAGTTGGTGTCCATCAATACTCATCGTACATTGGTCCTAGGCTGTGTAATGCTACCTCATTTAATAGTGGTAATCTATACATAAGTCCTATAACACCTTCCTTCGCGATTATCCGGATGCTTATTTCTTCTTCTTGCATTAATATCGCACCAATATTTTACCTGTTGTTCTCGTTTCGAGGAACAGTACCTCTGCGTGGTAGCCTTCCCACGTTATTCATATACGTGAAAATTAACACGTATACTTACTATCATTACCTCATATAACGTATTATTAGTGAATTTCCTTTGGAAAGTGAACTATTAGCATGACCCGCACGGTAAACCTTAAGCCCGGGACCACCATAGAAGTTCCTAACGTGACCCACTGAACAAGTTTTGGGGGGTCGTACAACATTTTATATATATATATATATATATATATATATATAGACATATATATATATATATATATATATATATATATATATAGCTACAATTCAATAAGGAACTGAAAAATTCAATACATTATACTATATTTCGCATTTCGCTTCTTCAGGTGTATAAAATAAAATAAAAGTATAATAAGTATAAATAAAAACTATAACATCTAACAGAATTAAAGAACGAAAATATAAATATGAATAAAGATCACATGTAAATTGGCCATTAAATAACATCTGTGGTGCAATCTATCTCAAATTCAGTCCATGGGGTAACTTAGATTTTAAAACCATTTGGTGAGCTTGTTCCATATATCTCAGCTGTTGTGTCGTGGAGTCTTTCCTTAATTGCCGAATTGGTACAATTGTATATAGTTCTTCAAAAGATTCCTTGTGATGATCGGCGTGTTTGACCAGTGGCTGTTCCATCTTCCCATGATTGAAGGCATACCTATGACCTGTAACTCTTGTTCTCAATGTGTTTATGGTTGATCCTATATAATCCTTAGGGCACTTACTGCATTTAACTTGTTTGATGAGTCACTGGACATGTTTTTGTAATGGGGTATGTTTGGTTTGTTATACTACTCGAGAATGTCGATGAACATGGCATCATTTTACAAACGAGACATCTTGGTTTCTTGCAGGGTTGTACTTTATTCTTTTGTTCTGTTTTCATCTGTTCGTTTTTAGAAGGAAGTTTAGGTTTTGATAATATTTCTTTTAGTACAGGAGGTCCTCAAAATATTATTCTAGGAATCTTTTTGAATATTATATTTGTAGAAGAAGATTGCTGTAATACATTATAAGCTATTCGCATTATGTTATTAAGTTTGTATAACCCAGGGTGGTAAGTGGTTATAAATTTTGGATCTTCTTTCTCAAAAGATGGTTTATTCTTTACTTTTATAGTCCTAGTGTTAAGTTTAGAGTTAAGAAGCTTCCGTGGATAACCTCTTTTAGTGAAAGCTATTAGTAGGTTGTCAACATAATTTTCTATGTGTTTTCTCTCGCTACATAAATTCATTGCTCTTTCTGTCAGACATATATATATATGTTTGCACTCTAGCGGTCGCATTTTTGGTCCGATTTACTTCAAATTTGGTAGGGACGTTCCTTTCTATAATCAATTGGACACGATCGTTGGGGAAAACAATCGGAAAACCCTAAACCCCTGTTTTGGGAATTAATCTTTCAAACTTCGAGTTTTTGGGTCCAAAAAGGGTCAGAAAAGGGTATGTAAAATTCGTGCATGTAAAAAGATGGGAATTAGTGAAGCGAACGTTTTAAGCCCTCGCTCGTCATTCTAGCATACATATTTACCAGTTATTAAAGAAAATGTGTTTCGACTAAACGCAGTACGTTGTCTTATGGGGGTTTTACACTATAAAAGCCTGTTATTCCTTTGTTAGAGTACTTTTATCATCCCCAGCAACCTCACGCCTACTTTCAAGCCTGTCTGGACCTTCTCCTAACATTATAATGCGCAAAATTGTATTCCCAGCTTTGCAGGTAAATGAAACCAGGAGCATCAGAACAGCCAAAAAATCACTGTTTTCAGATTTTAATAAATATTGGAATAAATGTATGGTTTTACACTGATTTTGAGTTTTAAAAGTTTTTAAGTGGAAATTCACTTTCCTCACGTCAGCGTGCTGCGTGCGAACTCGTTAAGTTTAAAAATGCCAAATTTGTTGTTAAAAAGCTTTATTATAATTTTCAATTTGTTTTGTCTATTTCAGTACCATTTTTACAAAAACAAAATATATCACAAAATGCACATTCAGGTGTGGTTATAATTATTCTAATTTATATAATGTCAGCTGTTTTTCACACTAAAAGATAACAACAGACTTATACCTAGATTCCCATGCTATTTAAATGTGAAGAATTATTTTATTCGGTAACAAATTGTTGGTACATAATCAAGAATATATAATTTTCCCCGAAATTTCATACCAAGACCTTTAAAATGAGACCTCTTACAGGTTTTTACGACCTCCCTTTCACTCACAATTTCATCGTCAAATTTGGGCTTGCGAAATTAGATATATAGAAGATAGTAGTAAACAAACCGTTACTATTGTAAGGCCGTTATTATGATTTTGATATGTGTTTACTTAACATATGTAAACAATTATACTTTTCTGTAGTTATATAGTTTGGATCTTCCTTAACTTGATGAGTAAATTTCTATACAATTTAAAATTATTTATTAACGTCATATTTAAAACTTAAATTAAGTTTTTCTCATTTGAAAAATATCTTTAAAACAGTGTTCAGAGGATGCCAAACTACAAATGTGTTTCTATAGCAAAATATGCCACAGCTGTCGAAAAATGTAACGATTAAACTATTGATATAGGAAAAAACTTCAGTATTTCTTATTTTAAAACAATATTTAAAATTACATATCTTGATTCACTCATCTAAATTGTACTTTTTTAATTAGAGAATGGTCAATATTAATATTACATTAAAACAAATACTTTCTCTGTAAACTTTAATCCTCTTTTGGTACGATCATGATCCCCCTCCCTCCAAAAGTTAAAAAGTTATTTTCTTTATACAATTGTTTTTACAAAGTGACCATATAATAAAGTAAAAAACAAATAATGTTGATAGTAATAAAGTTTATAATTAATTGTTGGACTTATATCTGTGAATCTAACGTACTCCAAACGAAAACGTAATTCAATAACGTATAAAGCAGAAACCACATTTTACAATACTTGTTACAAAACGACCTTCCTTTAAAATTAATATAAATTGCTCATTACTTAAAACCTATAGTTAAGAGGTGATGCATGAGGTAAAACAAAGGACCAGAGGAACGAAACACGGGAGACAAGTTCTTAATGTCCGCGAAGGTTCTATTGTGGAGTTTACCGCCAACAATACTTTGGACTCTTGAGTGTTGTCAATACAACTACAGCACGGACTTTCCAACTTAGCACCAACAGGTCTTGGCACTTAGAACTGGGGTGAGGAATAATTTGGGTGCACTGTACTACTACTACTACTAAGATGATTTTTTGATTAGATATATATTTTCCAGATAGTGAATTCACTAAATAGTTTAGTCTTATATACATATATTGTGAGTAATAATGGTATATTTTTGTTTCATTCAAAACCCGTGTGGCTTGGAAGGGTGGACGTTGCATTAATTCAAAACCCGTGTGGCTTGGAAGGGTGGACGTTGCATTAATTCAAAACCCGTGTGGCTTGGAAGGGTGGACGTTGCATTAATTCAAAACCCGTGTGGCTTGGAAGGGTGGACGTTGCATTAATTCAAAACCCGTGTGGCTTGGAAGGGTGGACGTTGCATTAATTCAAAACCCGTTTGGCTTGGAAGGGTGGACGTTGCATTAATTCGAAACCCGTGTGGCTTGGAAGGGTGGGCTTTCATTAATTCAAAACCCGTGTGGCTTGGAAGGGTGGACGTTGCATTAATTCAAAACCCGTGTGGCTTGGAAGGGTGGACGTTGCATTAATTCAAAACCCGTGTGGCTTGGAAGGGTGGACGTTGCATTAATTCATGGTATTAATAATTACAGAGGTTTCCAACAGCACTTTAGCTTGAACTAGATTAACGTCATTAGTGAATTTACTTTGGAAAATGAACTATTAGCATGACCCGCACGGTGAAACTTAAGCCCGGGACCACCATAGAAGTTCCTAACGTGACCCCCTGAACACGTATTGGATGGTCGTTCAAAATTATGTATATATATATATATATATATACATATATAAATATATATATATGTGTGTGTGTGTGTGTGTGTGTGTGTGTGTGTGTGTGTGTGTGTGTGTGTTTGCACTCTAGCGGTCGCAATTTTTGTCCGATTTACTTCAAATTTGGTAAGGACGTTCCTTTCTGTAATCAGTTGGACAAGTTCGTTGGGCAAAACAATCGGAAAACTCTAACCCACTTTTTTTGGGGATTAATCTTTCAAATTTTGAGTTTTTGGGCCCTAAAAGGGTCAGAAAAGCCCCAGGTGTAACATCAATGCATGTAAAAAGATGGGAATTAGAGAGGCGAAAGTTTTAAGCCCTCTCTCGTCATTCTAGTATAAATATTTACCAAGTTATTAAAGAAAATGTGTGTCGACTAAACACAGTACGTTGTCTTATGGGGTATTACACTAGAAAAGCCTATTATTCCTTTGTTAGAGTACTTTTATCATCCCCAGCAACCTCACGCCTTCTTTCAAGCCTGTCTGGACCTTCTCCTAACCTTATAATGCGCAAAATTGTATTCCCAGCTTTGCAGGTAAATGAAACCAGAAGCATCAGAACAGCCAAAAAATCAATGTTTTCAGATTAAAATAAAAATTGGAATAAATGTATGTTTTTACACTGATTTTGAGTTTTGAAAGTTGTTATGTGGAAATTCAGTTCCCTCTCGTCAGCGTGCTGCGTGCGAACTCGTTCTTCGTTTACCACCGCGCAGAGTCCTAAGTAAGCCACAGCTCTAGAAAACTCAATAGTTAGTTGGCTAATTGCCTCATATGAAACGGTCCAGTTTTAGTTTGTGTATTGCTCTTACAGCTACAACCCTAAGTTGTCTGAAAGAGGGACTAAGCTCGAATTAATGCCTTTTCGTGAAGTGTGTTTGTATCACGATTACTGCGAAAGTAGTATATATATTACAACGATAATCATTTATGAAAGAGCTGGATATGTTGTATACCAGCTTCGAAATCAATAAGAGGAGTTATGTGTAGAAGTAATTTCGTCCAAACATCCGCTTTGACCGCTTTGTCACAATATTTTGTAAGACACTTCTTTTTTGACAGTCGCCTGATACTAAACGTTTTACATATAAGGATTATATGCAATCTTTTGTTTAATTTTAATTGGTTAAATACTCCCCAAATACATTATTTATTTTATTTAGATTTAGCTATCAGCAAAATATTCGTTGCTAAGCAACATGTAAATTAAAACACTCAAATTTGCTATTTTCGTTTTAAAAGGATGTTTAGAGGAGCTATTGGGGAATTTTGTAAGTTTTTTTTAAATTTATACGTCGTATTATAGCATAGATTAAGCATTATGCTTAATCTATGATTATAGTTTAAAGAGCAAGGTGTTGGTTTGTTAGTTAATAAGGTTTTATCTACTATAATTGTTAAGTTAATTTAGTATATTATGTTTTAATAAATTTAACATCTCTCTATATAAAACACAATGTTTGTCTGTTTGATTGTTGTGATGTGCTGTTTGTATGTCTTGATATGCTTCTATACCACTGATTCGATTGCGATGAAACTTTGCACCGTCCGTTCAGGTTAACCGTAGGAAGGTTTCTAGCCACTAATCAAAGTCCTAGGACTTTAGGGAATTACCCCATTGAAATTTGAAATAATCAATTTTAATCTTATGGAGTATTCTTTTACATTTAAGTTTCCATGATAATGATTTAATTCATTCATTCATTCATTTTTAACAATGGGAAAATAAATGGGAATTCATCAAGAAAACCACGCGAACGAAGTCGCGGCAGGCACCAGCTGGTGGTCAAATAAATTAAAACGGAAACATGATTCTAAATCATCGTTAATTTAACTATTTTAAAATTCAAATCGAAAGAAATTAATTTAATTGTTTCGTTACTGAACTGTACTAATTTATATTTAAAGAGAAATTTATTGTCAGGATATTTATTGTCACTAGACATTTAAACATAAATGCATTAACAATCGTCACAACGAATACGAACGTCTTATAATAGGAACGAAAACTCTATTACGTTTGGAGATGCGCAAATTGTAACACTTGATTCACTTTTGATATTTGCAAAAAACACATTTTTTGTAGACCTGGTTGCAGCAAACCTGCGTAATCAGCCCCATGTTATTCTTATGGAGAATGATTACAATGTTATATTTCGCTTATTTATGATATGTATGAAACTTGTATGTGACTTCACCTAGATGGCTCCTATTGACATTTTCATAAAAACCCATTATCTTGTGTTCATTGTTGCAGCAAACCTGCTTACTCATCCCTAATGTTATTATTTTGAGAATAATCAGTATTTTATACATCTATATTATTACAAAATAATGGGTTTTTATGCAAATATCAATATTATTTTGAATTTTTTTACCGTCTAAAAATAGTGTATTTATACATTTTAGTTTCAAAATTCTTTACAGTCTAATAACTATTAGTTTAACCGATTTTAGGTGTCACAGATACACATCTCAAAGTGAATGAGGAGTGTTAATCTCATTCATTCACGTTTTTTTGTGTAAACATGTTTTTTGCGAATTTCCCCTATAGGGAAGAAGTTATTACCGTAGGTGGCATGGTAAGACCTAGGCCCGGACCCATGATAACTTTTCGTTTTGAGGCCCCTAGCTGCCAAAAACACCATTAGTTCAAATTCATATATGTATATGTGTCCGTAGGCACTGTAATGGAGGGGAAGAGAGTTAGTTAGTTTATTATAATATTTATGTAGTTAAATATGCAAGAGGGAAGTCAAGATTTGTAAGGAGGAAGTATTGGGTATGTTGTGTGAGTAGGCTGGAATTGTTATCAAACAATAACTTGTTTTGCTGATCTGCTGAAGGCTCTGGCTTACGTAGGTCAGCTGGGTTTTTGGGGGTCAGTCAGTCAGTCTGTGAGATGGAGTATTAGGGTGTAGGACTGGGGGCCTCAGGGTCCAGGGCCTGTTAGGTCTCGGATCCAAGTAAGTTTTATAGTCACTAGTCTTTTCTAAGTTAATATTTATACTTTCCAGGCTACTCGCCCTTGAATCTAGATAATTAGTTGTTACTATATTAAAGTATTTTTATTGTCATCACATTGATGTTTTACCGTTTAATCACCATTTGTAAAATGTAGAGTTTTATTCTTTGTTTAATAAAAGTTATATTATTACATTACATGTCTCTTTAATTTATTGAGCTACGTCCTCGTGGTGGCAAGTGGGTTTATACTGTTTGGCCAGCAGATAAGCTTGCTTGTCCGCCACAAGTGGTGGAGACGCCGGGTATCGATCCCGGTACCTCTCACAATGGCACTGGAAGAATTCACGGGAAAGTATAAATATTAATTTAGAAAAGACTAGTGACTATAAAACTTACTTGGATCCGAGACCTAACAGGCCCTGGACCCTGAGGCCCCCAGTCCTACACCCTAATACTCCATCTCACAGACTGACTGACTGACCCCCAAAAACCCAGCTGACCTACGTAAGCCAGAGCCTTCAGCAGATCAGCAAAACAAGTTATTGTTTGATAACAATTCCAGCCTACTCACACAACATACCCAATACTTCCTCCTTACACAATCTTGACATACACCCTCTTGCATATTTAACTACATAAATATTATAATTAACTAACTCTCTTCCCTTCCATTACAGCACGATAACTTTCGTAAAAATGGTCCGATATTGATGAAATTTGGTATAAACGTGTAAGACAGCATGTATTTTCATGAATTCGAAGACCAGACTGATCGTAAGTAGGGGGCATTGGATGGTTCAAAACCAGCAAAGGCGCAGTGAGGATCCTGAGGATCCACCTCCCCCCCGTCACGTGACCCAGGCCGTTGACCCCCCCCGTGACGTCAGCCCCCCCGTGACGTCAGCCCCCCGACCTTCCCCATAGCCAAGCACGACCCCCCCGGTCGTCCTCAACACTTTTCGTGATGACCTTGAACATGAGGAAAAAACATTTGAAAATTAATAACTAGCTTATTTACCCACCGATTCCCACGGGACTTTTTCCAGAGTGTAGGCCTATCCCAGAGGAAGCGAATGACGAAAAAAGCCCATAGATCCGCCATCAAACAAGGCCGCTATTAATTTATAACCGCGTTTTCCTTATGGGATCTCAGCTGTTTACCGACCGATTTTGATGAAACTTCACCACATGTCGGGCGGCGGCCTAAGTAAACCATCCCTTAAAGAAAATTGAAAATCCACCTTTAAATGGGTCCGCTATTAATTTATAACCGCGTTTTCCTTATGGGACCTCAGCTGTTTACCGACCGATTTTTGATGAAACCTCACCACATGTCGGGCCGCGACCTAAGTAAACCATCGCTTAAAGATAATTGAAAATCCACCGTTAAACAGACCCACTATTAATTCTTAAACGCGTTTTCCTCACGGGATCTCTGCTGTTTGCCGACCGAACTCGATGTGACTTCGTTACACGTTGTATACCGGCTTGACTAAACCAAAAACTGCGAGCGGCTCCGCGGCGTCACGTGGCGAGGTGCGTGCTAGGGCCTACGTGGCTGTCCCAGCCTGTTTACTCATGAGCGGTTCCGGGAACCGTTTACCGCTTACATTCCACTGCGAAGCTCCTCCGGAGGGCGATGCGGTGGAAAGTTCCACGACCGAGGCCACCTCTCGACCGGAGTGCTATTTATGAGCGCGTCCTCAAGGGTTTCGCCAGTTTGTCTTTGGAGCTCTTACTGTGCGGACGAAGTATTGCTGTCTCTGCGATACACCTGCACAACTTGCTGTTCATTGCCTTTGGATTCCCAGTAAAAGTTAACGTAACAAGCCACGAGCCCGGACCCAGCCACGAGCCTCAGCCCGGACCCAGCACGGCACCCGACGGGATGGTGGGCGGTGGTGGCGGATTGCCCACGTTCCGCACCGTCCAACGGGGGTTCCGCGGACGGCTCCTGACCTTCGGCCTGTCCCGACCCATGGAGGACTTCTTGGCCGTGGAGGACGCGCTGGTGCTGCTGTTCGACAGCGTCCTGAACCTGTTGACCGACGTCAGGATCCGACACCCGAACATCAAGGTCAACATGTTCCTGGAGTGCGAATTCGCCAACGTCCACGGAGCCACCTGTCTGCGGGCCTTCAAGACGAAGAACGTGCCCCTTACCGCCGCGTCCAACTTGGAGGACTTCCTGTCGGCTTCCTTCCACAAGCTGGCGGAAGAGAAGGAGCAGTGCCTGCTACTGGGCAGCGGGTGGAGCTATCTCCGGATACGCGACCTGGAGATCCACGTCAACCTCTACACCCCGTTGGGAGAACGCGGAGCCCGGTTCGTCCAGCTTCCCAGGACCATCTGCGAGACGCGCGCTGTCATCAACGTGCAAAAAGTCGATGACATGTGCTTCGCGTACGCCATCCTGGCCAAGTTCGTCGTGCAACACCCGGAGAGGCCCGCATCGTACACACCGGACGTCATGGCACGCTACGACTGGGCGGCCTACGCTTCCCCGTGGCACTGAAGGACATCAAGGTCTTCGAGAGGAGGAACCCCATCAGCGTGAACGTGTACGGGATCGAGCGCGCCATGGCGGGGAGACGCCCCGACGGATCGCCAAAGTTCCAGGACCGCGTGTTTCCGCTGAAGATCTGTAAGCGGGAGTTGGAGGATCACCGGGACCTGCTGTACGTGACTACCGGCGGGGACAGTCACTACGCCTACATCGCGAACGTCAGCAGGCTGGTGCGACCCCAGCTGACGTCCCGCGCCAACGCTATCCATGTGTGTAAGCGATGCTTATCCTACTTTGACAACCGGCCCAACAAGCTGGAACTGTCCGGTGCCGAGCGCCTGGAGGAGCACATGTGATACTGCACCGCCAAGGCCCCCCTCCGCTTGGACATGTCCCAGAAGCAGCGGATCCGCTTCGCCCACCCCGAGTACACTCGGCGCGAGCGCCTTTGCGTCTACGCGGACTTTGAGTGTGCTCTGCAGCCCGTCGCCGCCGACCCGGAAGCGCCGCCCGGCACGAGGCCCCTGCAACTGCACGTCCCGTACGCCTTCGCCTACCAGATCGTGGACTCGCTCGGCCTGGAGGAGTTCGAGCCCCGCGTCTACTTCGGGGCCGACGCGTCCAAGGTGTTCATGGAAAGGTTGAAGGTGGACGTGCTGGCGCTGTGGGACTTCCTGACCAACGTGGTCCTACTGCAGCCCGTCTTGAACGACCAGGAGACGCGCCAGTACATCGCGGCCACCGTCTGCTACCTCTGCGGGAAGGAGTTCTTGGACCGAGACCACAACCACGCTCCGCCCTACGAGTTCCGAGGAGCCGCCCACCGCTCGTGCAACCTCAGGTACCGGGAGCAGCGACACATCAACTGCTACTTCCACAACCTGTCCAACTACGACGCCCACTTCGTAGTGCGGGAGCTGGCCATCGACCCCGGCGACGTGGACGTGTTGGCGCACACGGAGGAGCGGTACATCGCTTTCACCAAGCGGTTCCCCTTCGGTCGACCCGGAGACAACCTGCGACGGAGCAGCAGCTTCGCGGTGCGCTTCCTGGACACGGACAGGTTCCTGTCCATGAGCCTGGCCAACCTGGTGGCGGGACTCCCCACTGACAGGATGCGCGAGACGAGGAAGCGCTTCCCCGACGACCGGCTGTTCGACCTGGTGCGGAGGACGGGCGTGTTCCCCTACGACTTCGTGACGTCCTACGACACGCTGTACAGGACCAGGGAGCTGCCGCCCAAGGAGGCGTTCAGGAACTCCATGACCCTGGAGGACGTCAAGGACGAGGAGTACGAGCACGCCCTCAACGTGTGGCGAGCCTTCGAGTGTCGACACCTCAAGGACTACGCGGACAAGTACCTGCGCTGCGACATCGCCCTGCTCACCGACGTCTTTGACCAGTTCCGTGACACTTCGCTGGCCGAGTACGGGCTGGACCCCACCCACTACTACACCCTGCCGTCTTACGCCTGGGACGTCATGCTCAAGACCTGCGACGTGGAGCTGGACACGCTGCAGGACTTCGACATGTACCTGTTCGTGGAGCAGGGAATCCGGGGAGGGATCTCACAGACCGTCACCCGCTACGCCAAGGCCAACCACGCCGGGTGCCCGGACCACCACCCGGACGAACCCACGCGCTTCCTCCTGTACCTGGACGCCAACAACTTGTACGGCTGGGCCATGTCCCAGTGCCTGCCGACCGGAGACTTCCAGTGGCTCAGCCGTGAGGAGATCCGGGCGTTGGACGTCGCGGCGCTGGACACGGAGGCCGAACGAGGCTACATCCTGGAGGTGGACCTCCACTACCCCGCGCGCCTACACGACCTGCACAAGGACCTTCCCTACTGCTGCGAGACGAAGCGTCCGCCGAAGGGAAGTTCCCCAAACTGTTGACGACCCTGGACGACAAGACGCACTACATCTGTCATTACAGGGTCTTGCAGCAGGCGCTGCAAAACGGATTGGAGCTGGTCGCGGTGCATCGGGCGATCTCGTTTCGCCAGTCGCGGTGGTTGGAACCGTACATCCTGATGAACACGGAGCTGCGGAAGAGGGCCAGGACGAAGTTCGAACAGGACTTCTTCAAGCTCATGAACAACGCGGTCTTCGGCAAGACCATCGAGAATGTACGGAAGCGCCTCAACGTGAAGCTGGTGTGCACCCCGGAGAGGTTTTCCAAGTACGTCGCCTGATCAAACTTCCAGGACCGGACGTACTACACGGAGGACGTGGCCCTGGTGCATCTGTCCAAGGTCAACATCGTGTTGGACAAGCCCGTCTACGTAGGCATGTCAGTCCTGGAGCTGAGCAAGTGGCTCATGTACGAGTTCCTGAGCAAGATGAAGGAGCGCTACGGTGACCGCCTCACCGTGGACTACATGGACACGGACAGCTTCGTCTTTGACATCGTGTCCCAGGACGTCCACGCCGAGATGAAGGAGCACCTGGACGACTTTGACACCAGCGGCAACCCGAGGTCTCACCCCTGCTACAGCCCCGTCAACGCCAAGGTCATCGGAAAGTTTAAGGACGAGCGCAACGGCCTGTCCTTATTCGAGTACCTCGGCCTGCGGTCCAAGCTGTACTTCATGGACATCGAGGACGCGGCGACAGGCGGCAGCAAGGCTCTCAAGCGAGCCAAGGGGGTGGCGAAGGGCGTTGTCAAGAACGTCCTCACCCCCGACGACTACAGAGAGTGCTTGTTTAACGGGGTCCGGAAGCACACCACCAACGTCCGGTTCCAATCCCACTTGCACCGGGTTTACACCATGGAAGTGGACAAGCTAAGCCTCAGTCCGGCCGACGACAAGCGGTGCGTCCTCCCCGACGGCATCCACACTCTGCCGTGGGGACACAAGGACGTCCTACCGCTACCGCAAGCCAGGAGGAGAGATCAGCCGCAGCGGATGGAGGTGGACGGCGAGGAGGAGGAGGAGGGACAGCGCCAGGACGAAGACGAGGACGAAGAGGAATTCCCGGTTTAGTTATATATTAATCTTAAGTAAAAAAATTGTAAATAGTATTTGTAAGAAAATATACGATAATAGCTTTATGTACAGCATGAACCCGAGTTGTTTATTTTCCTCCCCTTCGCACACTCAAAAGTCACAAGCCGGTAGGCTCAGAAAACTAAAGTGTGTGTGTGAAAGGCGTTATGGGCCGTTTGGTCCGAGCCGTGCAGCTTAAAAAGCCCCCGCCAACCGGGGAGTGGTTGGCGGCGCGTGTCGGGGATGGCCCTGAAAGAGTTTCCCAGCCCCGCTGCCTCGGTTTTGATAATTTTTTTTTTTTTTGTATTTAGTAAGGATAAAGGAGAAAAATGAAAACACAAGCTTTACCATAACGAGACATGTATTGTACAGTAAGAAAAGGTTACATACACATACTATTAAAACCTCACAATATAGTTTTTAAGCGAATATGGAGTGGAAGAGCCTGCGGACCAGAGCGTCGTTGATGACGGGAGCGGTAGGGTCGAAGAGCTGGACGTAGTCACTGAGTGACATGTGGAGAACAACCCGGCAGTACAGGTAAGTGAGGCAGTAGTAGCCGCAAACAGAGGTATCATAGCCCTGGAGCCGATACCTGTTGTAGATGTAGTGGCGGTGATGAGGATTGCGCCTCAGGAACCTTTGAAAGTCGGCCTGGAATGGCGGCCTCCCATAGCTGTCCAGATACTTGAGCCTGTCCTCTTCCGAGCAGTAAAACGCAACCCAGTGTTCGCCTCCCTCGGTGTGTGCTACCGTGTTGGACACGATGGCGGTGAGAGGCTTGACCGGCGCGTCCGGTAGTTGGTCAGAGGCGTAGTCCGCGACGTTCCTCAGTCCGGAGATCCTCGCAAGGCATTTTCTGATCTGAACGGTATTCATCGTGGACGGAAGCAGCACAGGCAGCTTGAGACGGACGGGTCCGGCCTGTCGTTAGCCACGAGCCAGTCCCGCAAGACGATGCAGTTATGAAGGGCGCAACGGTTGTGGGAGCTCTTATGGTGGCGACAGCGCAGAGTCTGGTAGGCGGGCGGACCGTTGAGCGACCCACAGCCCAGGTCCTCCATGTCCTGAGTGGCGGTGTCGGCGGGTTCGGTTATGAGGTGGCGTCGTACGAAGTCCCTCTTCTGCGATCCCTTGACGTAGACCTAAGGGCGGTGGATGAGGCAGGAGCGCAGCTTGTCCAGCAGGGCGACGTACGCGATGTCTCCCTGGTCCCACTCCAGGCCATGGCAGTGGCGCGTAAGCCAGACGCTCTCGCGCTGCTTCTCGGAAGTCAGGAGGTCCTTGCTGAAGGGCGGGCGGGCGATGTGATGTAGGAGCAGCGTGCCGGTAGTCACGTCCACCACGCAGACCTCTTTCAGTAGAAAGTCGTTGTCGCTGTCCTTGAAGCACTGCATGTCCATCACCACGCTTCCGTGATGACAGCGCGCTGGCAGTGGCTCGTTGTAGAACGGTGGCGGCACGTCCATCGCGTACGGTCGTCCAAACTGATCTGAGGTCGCGCCGCTGATCTGAGCGCGCTGCTGTCGGGCGACCTTGGACTCGCGCGCATGCGCACCATCACCTAACGGTCCGCACGGTGGCCTTGAGCGCAGCAACTCGTTTACACGCCAAAGTCCACCATCACCTAACGGTCCTCACGGTGGCCTTGAGCGCAGCAACTCGTTTACCCGCCAAAGTCCACAGTCACGTTGCGGTTGCGATCCACTTCCACTACATTGTCCAACTCAGCATACACTATGCAGTTGACCGCCTCCGGCAAGGCTTCGGCGAATCCGACCTCTATGCACAGATTGCCGTTGCGCACCAGGTCCCAGTGGCTCGCTTGACCGGCCGACAGGTCAGGCGTCAAGTCGAACGCCATCACCGTGCAACCGTACATGAATTGGGAGCGGTCTACATCATTACCGCAGTTCAAGTAATGGATGCCGGTGCCACTGAACAGCGTGTGATATTCGAGCACGCACAACTCCTGACCTACGGAGTAATCCGTTTGCAGTGGTTTGCCGGGCACTTACTCATCGTCCACGTACAGCGCGAAGAAATGATGAAATGATGAAAATTGAATGGGTTCTTCTTGTAGTCTCCGTTGAACGCCTGGTTGTTCACCAGCCCGACTATGACTCGTTTCGGCAGTTGCCCGAGGAACACGCTGTCCATAGTCTTGCCGCGGATACCGCTCGGCAACGTGACGGTTTTCACTTCCACGCGGGTGATTGGGTATTTGGCTGTGCCGGTCTCCAGCGTCCTACTGTGCGCCAACAGCACGCTGGTATTGACCTTGCAGCGGCGCATGAACAGGCTGACATCACTGATCGCCACCCTGTAGTCGGTGATGGTCTTGGACATGATGGCGAATGAGTCGCGCGATCTGATCAGACGGAACCGCATCTCGACACCGTTCAGCATTAACTTGTCCTGGTTGCACAGATCGACGTGCAGATGCCCCACCATGTCCACCAAGCGGCTGCCCGCGATCCACGCCCGCCGCGTTACGAGCCCCCCGTTTCCCTCCTCGCAATCGTCCATCCTAGCGGTGGTGTCCTCCATGAACAGCTCCACGGTGAGATGTGTGCTCTTGGCGTCCTTGCCGTAGGTCAACATGTTCTCCAGGTAGGCGCGATAGGCGTACGTGTTGTTTTGCGGCGACACCAGTTTGTTGTTGAGGTGCAGGTCCACTTGACTGAACAGCGAGTGGAGCCAGTTGTTTACCGGGCCGACCTGTTTGATTGTATCCTCCCCCGTCACCGCGGCCCCAGCGGCCGTTTTGATGGTCACCTTCACGTACAGTAACGTCTGCGACAGATCGGTGTATTCGTCTCCATGACCGGGCACTACGAACTCTATAGGCGAATCGTCCGTCAGCGACGAGACCGGCTTGTAGCAGATCCATTTGCTGCTCTCGATACTGGTCTGCGTCGGGGGCAGAGAGAACAGGTCCAACTCGTTCTTGACGCACTCGCACGATCTCTGATGTATGAACGACATTATCCAAAAATGTCCTTCGCGGTACTCCTGCTCTTCTTACGTCGCACAACGGTCTTGCTTCTCCTCTTCTTAGCGACGCGTCCTGCGGGCTTCCTTTTCCTCTTGAGCGCGGCGCTCTTCTTCCTCGCTCCGAGGAAGAAGCCAGAGACTGAGGAGTGACCCGCTGTATATGCCTCTTCTTATAGGTGCCACCACCGCTCAGCAAGCGATCCAATTTATCATCGGCCCTGCGTTTCAGTGACCCGGTAAACTGTCTGAGTCGGGCGTTGGCCGCGTCACGCGGGTCGGCTGTGCCCGCCGCCACGTCGCCCAAGAAGCCCACACCGGACCTCAGTGCCTCCTTGCCCAGCGCCGATGCGCCGGATCTGATTAACGGGACCACTGTACGCATCAGCCCACCTAGGAAACTGCCGATACCGTGACCGCGTTGGAAAGCGGCTCCTCTGAATACGGAGGACACTCCGTGCCCCGACTGCTGTTGGCGGTAGTACGCCAGGTAGGGATCGTTCGGGTTCATTGCTGCTCTCTGCGCAGGTGAAGCTTCATGCACGTAGTCCCGAAGCGGAATGGCAGGTGGTGTCTGACGCTGTCCCTTAAATCGATTTCCACGCTATCGAAAGAGCTCTTCGTCAACGGCACGTAGTGAGGGTCGGTGAAGTGCACGGTGGTACTCGCGCCGTAGGTGTAGCTTTTAGTGTCAATGTTCACAATCTTCAACAAGGGCGCTACCGTGTCGCCTACTAGCTGGGGTTTCACCAGGTCGCAGTACACGTACATGTGCGAAGGGATCCCGGCCAGTAAGTCGGGTGGTCTTATAGCTTTTCTATGTTTGATCACATTCACGTTGTGCACGTCGTATTCCAACTATAACGCTAGAGTGGCGCTAAATTCAAGTTGCACCACAGTCTGGTCCATCGAGATCAATTCCACCCTCCCGGTCGCCTTGTCGTACTCAAACTGGCATTGGTGCAGGTCCAGTTTTGGAATGGCGTTGATGGATCTAATCAGTTCATCGATGTCTTTATAGTTTCCGGCTTCCACCTTTACAGCGGTCAGTGCAGGCTTGCCCGTGTCATCCTTAGTGTAGAGATACACGCGCGCGTCCTCCCCCACTGTGACAATCGAGCACGGGTAATGGACCTCAACTAAAGCGACTTCCCATTCACCATCGCCACCCAATCGCACGACTGACGGTAGATGGGTGATGTACGTCAGGTACAGCTGTCTGCGCTTTGTCGTCATAGCAGCTGTTGCACTTCGGATGCGGGTCCGTACCCGGCCCACTTGACCAAGTAGCGCTTACTGCGGCCTCGTTCTTTGGTGTCCAGTATTTTATCTATTTGGTACAGGCGGTCCGGGGCGACCGTCACCTTTTGCATCTCGTGCTCGTAGAAGCGCCCTTCCAGCGGCGTGCCGTTAAGGTCGTGCAACACGTACAGGGGCAGGGGAAGCGACCCGTAAACGTGGTCCACCACGAACAGCTCCTTACTCCAATTGGTCTCGTAGCCTTTGGCGAACGTGCCCTTCTCCTTGGCTATGCGCACCGTGTCACCCGGCTCGAACCTGGGCTTGTGCCGCCGGATCGCCTTTCCGTACATGTGACGCCACGCCTTGTACACCGTCTGACCATCGCCGCCGTCCACGTCCGCGGGCCGCAGGCCGCCACCCAGGCTCTTGTGCGGGCTGCGGTTGTAGGCGTCCACAAGCCTGTCCAACACGTCCACGTAGCGATACGTGTTCTTGTAGGTCAGGTAGCGCCACATACGGGTTTTGAGCGTGCGGTTGACTCGCTCCACCACCGCCGCCTTCACGTCGGGGTTCTGCGTAGTGAAGTAGTTGACACCGTGACTCTTGAACACTCGCTTGGTAGCGGCCCCGGTGAACTCCGTCCCCTTGTCGGTCTGCAGGCAGGGGGGCGTCGCCTCAGAGAATATTCTCTCGAACGCAGCGGCTACTTCGGACCCGCTTTTCCTCCTTAGCGGTACCGCGAACAGCCGCTTGCTGAACATGTCGATCACAGTCAGCAGGTAGTTGACTCCGTCGTTGTACCGGCTCAGGCCGCACATGTCGTTCAGGTCTGCCTGCCACAGCTCCCGAGGCCCGAACACGACGTAGCGGTTGCGGGGAAACTTCTTGCGCGCGGGCTTGTGCAGCGTGTACGCGTCCTGGGTGTGCAGCCAGTCGGCTACCCGGCGTTTCGGTAGGCGCGCGGCTCTGGTCAGAGCAGCCACTCCGCCGAGGGAGCCGCGCTGGCTCGGGTCATAGTACAACTTCTCCATTACGGTGAGAACAGCTCCCAGTTGTCCAATGACGATTCCTGGTCGGGTTCCTCGGTTATTATCCTTCTCCTAGCCGCCGAAGGTCGCGGTCCCAGGCGGTCTAGCATCAGCGTCAACCTCGGTGACAGGGGTGTCGACGAGGCCGTCGTGTCTCTCCAGGGGTTCGATGCTGAGTCCAGCCCCACGCCTAGGTAACGCAACGCAGTGGGATTGTTCACGTATTCTTTGGGCACGTTCATGTCCTTCAAGGCGGCCATCACTTGATGCCAGCCGGTAGGCAATCGGTCCGCTCTTCGCGCTCTCACTATGCTGTGCGCGATGTCCACTATATTGGAATCGGGGATCTTCACCTTGTCCACGTACACCGCCCCACTGGCGTCCCAGGCGATGGGGCTGCCTTGTCGGGTCATGAATCGCAACAAATTGCGCGCCACCGGCCTGAAGATCTTTGAGAACGATTCCACAATGTCCTCCGCCGAGGCCCTAGACTCGCGTTTCATCTGACTCGGACCTCCCGCCGCTTCCTCCTCCCTCTCCTCGCCCTCGATGATTGACAGACCTAAGGGTTGACGTTTAGCCGCAGAAAAGTGCAGGAACCGCT
Source organism: Allygus modestus (assembly GCA_963675035.1). Taxonomy (NCBI): domain Eukaryota; kingdom Metazoa; phylum Arthropoda; class Insecta; order Hemiptera; family Cicadellidae; genus Allygus; species Allygus modestus. Next base: position 82,273,484 of record OY776116.1, read on the forward strand.
GTAACACCTGCTGATATTGTTTCCATTTCTCCGTATCGTCCAGCCGCTTGTCGCTCAATATGTGATGCATCTCAGCGTCCAGGCTGGCTGTGCGCTACCTGCTCCTCCTCTTGGTCCTGGTCCCGGTCCTTCTCGCAATCTCTCGATGAGCTCCTGCGGTACAACCACCATTTTCCTAGCGTACTCCATGTCCGATTAGCTTCTGCGCTAGAACGGGCAAAACGGCGTTCAACAGCAGGGGTAGGAGGATCCCTCCACCCCGTTGGACGAGGTAGTGTCGCTTCTTGGCCCAACCCTCACCGCGTTTCACCAGCCGTCTGAGCGCCTGTTTGTGTTTACTCAATTTGCGTTTGAGGCAGGGGGAAAGCGGTACGTTTCCGCGTAGCACGTTATACGCGCACTCGCACAATGACTTGATGCGACTCTTGTCACACGCTTTTAACAGGGCCTTGCGTTCTTTGGGCGTAGCGTGTACTAGGGCCCTCAGCAGCGCTGCGTCTTTCTTCACACGGTGTGACATGATGACTGACGCTGGCGCGCGCTCGATCTATTTATCACTTCTTCTTGGGCAGGTACACGTAGTTTACCGGGTCGTCTGGGAAAATGGCCGAACGTACGCGCATCTCTTCTGGCGTGGACTGTTTCAAGTCTATGAGCAGGTAGGCGTGCGGGTCGCGCGTGGCGTCCGCGTAAGCCTCCTCCACGAACTTGGGGTTTTCCGGGTATACTTGACGGGCCAGGTGTTTGATCTGAGCGCGGTCTCTGGGATTCTTGAAGCACACTCTGTAATGAGTGTTCAGCGATATGTCGCGCTGGCCCCTGCCCTGGTGAAACAGGTTTTGCGTGATGAAGAAAACGCTCATATTGCGGTGGTGCGAGCCCTTGGTGAACAGGTCCATCACGCCTGGACCGGCCTCGCGCATCATGTCGTCGACGATGACCAGGGCGGGCTCGCTACCGTCGTAGTCGTCCAGGTCTGGCAGACCGGCCACGTAGCGCACGACAGAGTCCGCACGGTTCTTGCCACCGCCGCCACCACTGCCATAGTGCCAAGTGATACGGGCGAACCGTGTATCGCACATGCGGTCGGCGTGCTCTATGAAGCGAGCCACGAAGTGCGACTTGACGCTGCCCGAGGGCCCGGCCACGATGGTGGTGAACGGGTGTTTCCACCTCAAGTCCATGGCGTCTACTGACCGCCGTGCACCGCCACCTCGGCTCTTGTAACTAAATTCTTTTTCTCGCTTTTTATTTTATTTTATATTTTTTATATTTTTCTTATAATATCAAAGGGAAATAAGGGTATAGGGAATATCGTTTATTTTATACAAATTCCAGGAGAGGGGTTTTACTGCTTGGAGGGCCGCTCCTCTTCACGAGGCTCATCCTTGGCCTCACGCCAAAGTTGTATTGCGTGATGGTGTTGTCATCCAGGACCGTGAGGTACCGCCGAGGCATGTAGATGCGAATCGGGTCATCGCCGATGATACCCTCCAAGGTGACCAACACCGCCTTGCCATATGGTGTATCCACCCGCTCGAACGAGCGAATCGGATAGACCACGTTGTCCTGCAGGTCTACGATGCGGGTGTAACCCGTAGCCTTGCAGCTGTTGAGAGCTGTCCTGAGGTCCATCTTCTGGTCCGTGTGGTGCATGATGGCGTGGCTGGATGCAGAATGACTGGCTTCTTGCTGCCGAGTCGCCTTTTATTGGCGGTGTCTACGTGCCAACTCGCGCGATGGCGCTTAGTGGAAGTTTCCACGCTCAATTCCAGGAAGGGTGACGTAATGGAAAGCTTTACTGCGTAAACAGGTGGATTGTTCTAGAAGCGTCTCGGTTATCAACTGCTTAGTGGAAGTTTCCACGCTCTCTCTGGTTTACTGGGTAGCGCGCCTGGAGTGTGCGCTCCTCTTGGTTTTCCCTGAGATGACGCAATCGGTCTTTCGCCAGGTGGGTAGAGGAGTAGCGGTCCTAGTGATCCCGTCGTATCTTGACTCTCCCGTCTCGCTATTTGCCAACCATAGGTTTTGCAATCTGGATAGCAGGTCCTCTAGACATATGCAGATTTCATCGTTTCGCTCCTCGTCCAAGTACAAGCCGCAACTGAACGTGAGGGGGCGACCTCCTTTGAACACATTCATCTTCAACAGTACATTACCGCTGTTGGTAGGGTTCTTCACAGTGTACTGATATCCGCCAGCGGACCAGCACAGTGTTGGGGAATCGATGGGCACTTCCTTCCTCTTTACGGTCCACCCATCGGGCTTTCTCTTCTTTGACGCACATCCCTACTGTACCGGCGGTGCGTTGGCATTCTCGTCCATTGCGTTCAGCTCCTCTAGGAAGGAGCGGATCGTTTGGTCCACTTCGGCTGCACTGACTCCACTTCTGTTCATGGTGACGTCTCGAACAACACTGAGGTCGCGCGCGCGGCTCTGCCTCAGGTTTATAGCCGGGTTGCGCTCCAGCGGACCTTCTAGAAGCTTCCAGAAACGTGAAGCTCCTCACCTGCATGCTAATTCCGGCTGATGACGTCCGGGGGGGGCTCCTCACCTACGTGCTGATTCCGGGTAATGACGTCACGGGGGGGGGTGGTTCCTCATTCCACCCTTGCTAGTTTTATTGGGGTGGGGATGGGATAGGGTTATGGGTTGGGGTAGGACAGAGGGTTATGTCGTAGGACAGAGGGTCTTGGGTCTTTGGGTTGGGGAATAGCCGGTTTGGGGTTTAACCGGTTACTGTCCAGGCCTTCTATAGTTTTCATGGACGTCCAGCACCGCCATGCCGCCTTTTGGTCAGAGTGAACTGCAGCACTTGCAGAACCTCGTCCCACTGCGCCGGGTCGCCCGGGTCGTAACGACGGGAGGACATCACGGGACTGGCTGGACTCCACCGCCCCGGCCTGAGGAAGACGTGGACACCTCTCCTCATCGCCTCCTCGACCCGAGTCCTTGTGGGAGTAAGGTACTCCGGTCCGAGCAGAAGGTACCGGCTGATGTTGGGGACGTTGACAAAGACTTCCACGGTAAGGGCGTCCATTATGGAAGCGGCTCTGGTCAAGACTGACTCGAATGTGCGCTTTCGCCTGGGAGGGTTGTTGACACCTCTAAATCTGGGTATTGTCGCTTTCCAATGCCGCTTTCACCCGCTGTTGTTGACACCTCTGCTTGTTCACTATGCGGAAGGTCGGGGGGCTGACGTCACTCGGGGGGGGGGGGCTGACGTCATCCCTCGCATCCTCACTGTGCCTTTGCTGTTAAAGTTAAGACTTAGATAATTAGTAGTTTTTCTTTTTATGGAAAAGGGGTAAGGATATAAAACTTTATTTTTAAAAATATAAGTATCCGGAGTGCTGGGACCCTTCCCTCACCGTAGAAGTATCCATTGCCATTCGTAGGAAGGTCAGGTAATTGTCATTACTCCACCAATTACACTCCCATGCACTCCGCCCACAGCAGAAACACTTGTAATGTTCTTCACTGTCTATACAACGGAACACTGTCATGGTCATATTTGGTACCTCGTATAACAGGTTACCACAGTAATGGTTTCTATCATCACAACGCCTACACTGATACACTATATGTCGGTCATACTTCCTATACAGCTCTCTAACACGCTCGTCCTCTACACCTCTAGGAAGCACCGGCACATAGCGTCGTACACTGCCCTTCAAGCAAGAAGCGATGTATCGCTGAATGGATACCGGTAAAGCACCTAACCCCTTATATAATGAACATCTATTGTGTCTAATAGCTATCGTTGACAGTTGAGCGAGAGATGGTGGATTATGTATCTCCATCGCAAAAGCCAACACTAGACTGAGCTCACAAACAACTGTTGAGTGACCATGTAGCAATGACGCATGGGGTTATTCCACAAGGGTGAGAAAGCAGTCAATACAATAATAGCTCGTTTACGTCGTTGACTGATTTGAAGAGGGCTTTCCACTGAGCGGTGAAAGCTTCTGGAACGTTCCACTTGTTTACAGCGCAGAAATAGCTTGTGTATTAGCCAAACCCTCATTCTCTTGTCGACAACCAACAGAGCACCATGTCGGACGTCACATATGTCATGTGCTGCCCCTACACTGTGGCTGTTGCGTTTCAGAAAATTGAAGAAGAAATGCAAAATGGATTGATAATCCTCCGCCTCGGCTGTGTCGAGGAGGACGGAAGACTTCACTATTTCCCCCGGTGGTTTACCGCCAATGTGCCAGTGGAGCTGGACCTTGTAAAGCAGAGGGTGAACGGCTTTTTGGCGAATGGTTTTTCGGCTGTGGTAAGCTACCGGGGGGTTCAGCTTCAATAAGCTGTTATATTCATATTTTTATTACATATTATTTTTTTACAATATTAAATTAATAAACTAAAAAGGGGGAAATATATATATATATATATATATAATATAAATTGATAAACTAAAAAAAACAAAAAAAAACAAATATATAATAAAAACAGATTTATAATAAAACAGATGGAAGAAGCTTATGTTAGGTTTACGCCAGGTCACGTGACGGGGGGGGGGGTCGTGCTTGTTTACTTAGGTCACCGCCCGACACGTGGTGAGGTTTCGTCAAAATCGGTCGGTAAACAGCTGAGATCCCATAAGGAAAACACGTTTAAAAAATTAATAGCGAGCCTGTTTAACGGTGGATTTTCAATTTTCTTTAAGCGATGGTTTACTTAGGCCGCCGCCCGACATGTGGTGAAGTTTCATCAAAATCGGTCGGTAAACAGCTGAGATCCCATAAGGAAAACGCGGTTATAAATTAATAGCGGCCTTGTTTGATGGCGGATCTATGGTTTTTTTTCGTCATTCGCTTCCTCTGGGATAGGCCTACACTCTGGAAAAAGTCCCGTAGGAATCGGTGGGTAAATAAGCTCGTTATTAATTTTCAAAAGTTTTTCCTCATGTTCAAGGTCATCACGAAAAGTGTCGTAGACGACCGGGGGGGGGGTCGTGCTTGGCTATGGGTATGGTCCGGGGGGAGGGGGGGCTGACTTCACGGGGTGGGCTGCCGTCACCGGGGGGGCTGACGTCACGGGGGGGCTGACGTCACTTGGGGGGGGCAATGGCCTGGGTCACGTGACGGGGGGGGAGGTGGATCCTCAGGATCCTCACTGCGCCTTTGCTGGTTTTGAACCATCCAATGCCCCCTACTATCGTACGATTGTAAGAGGGGGTCTGGGGGGGTTTGTACCCAAAAAATGAGTTGTTTGAACTTTTTACATATAATTATTGTTAAAGCCAAACTTAAGTTTACACCATTGGATATAATTTAAAAATACGAACAATTTTGTTTTTTAATCATTGCTCTATGTCAATTCGTTACGGAGATATTGAAATTGCAAAACCCAGTACGTTGTTCAATGTTAATCTTAGGGGGATTAAGCTAAATTTTATATCTCGCCTATTAATGAACATGTATTAATGAAACGTGGTATGTGGCTTCATATGGTTGGGGTTTACTGAAATTTGTATAAAAAATCTATTTTTTGTGACCCTCATGGCAGCAAACCTGAGAAGCCTACTCAGCAGCTATAATGTTACTCTTATAGAGAATAAGAAGCATGTGATATCTTGCTTTTTTATGAACATAAATTGGTAAAACTTGGTATGTTGATTCACCTAGTGGTGATCCATCGTTATTTGCATAAAAACCAAATTTTTGTAGTCCTTGATGCAGCAAACTTACATACTCAGTCCTATGTTATTCTTATGGAGGATTAATCAAATGTCATATCTTGCTTATTTATGAATATACTTTGATGAGAGTTGTTAAGTGGCTTCGTGACTGAGGTACCATTTGAAATTCGCTGAGTATGCAAATGGTCGTGCAGGTTTGCTGCGACGGGGGAATTATTAAATACCCATCCACCACATTTCTATATTAATTAATAGGTGTTCTCTTGTATATTTCACACAATAGGTCAAGTAGCCATTTTTTATCAGAGAAATAATTGTTTAGTCTGTTAACATAGTAAATCTCAGGTCTTCCCGGCAAAAAGTGAGACCACCCTGTTCGCATTAATCATCTGTATACTACCATTATCTACACATAATGATTACAAATAATTAAAAAAATGAAAACTCAGTCATACACTTACGCAAATAGAGGTAAATAAATTAAAATAATTATACAAATCAGTCAAATAGTAATCAGCTAAGATTTATCAATAAACTAAGATGGCAGTGACAATAATTAATTGATTACTATTGTAACTAGTTTATACAATCAATTTCCAGATATCTCATTTCCTTTGCGGGATATTTGCTGCTGCTATCCTTTCAGCATCTCTACCTGTTGGACGAACCTCAGCTTCGTATTGGAGTATTGTAAATTCCAAGGAAGATCCACGATACGTCGTCTAACTTCCTTGGAGTTTACAATGTTCCACGTTTGCCATAAGCGGTAATATCTCGGAATCGTAGTGAGCTTCCCGAGTCCGGCACCTTATAAGGACAACTGGTGAGTGGTATTCCAATTTTATTTGTTAGAAGTCTAGATAGATTGTACTATGCTCTTGCGTTTTGTTAACAAACAACTCTAGAACAAGTATCACCACACAAGAATACAATTTTCAAGAATGTCACTAGTATTCATTCAACTGGCATTCAAGGATACAAGTTTAAATTTGCAAATAATTGTGAAAATATTTAACCATTGCTTGGTTTATTAGATGAAAAATAAATATTTTTCAGCTTGTCAAATCCAATACACTAATCGCCAGGTAGCGAGGTGACGGCATTACAGACTTTATTTGTTGGGCATGAAGCATAAATTTCAAATCGTTTGTAAAAAAGGTACATTTTGTGAAGCCTTCTGGCCAAGGTCTTTCGTCAGAGTTTTCAGACCGCGTCAGCGCATCTGACATGACCTGTCGACTACTTATGTAGCCGAGTCCAACGACGTAACGTGCCTTGCGAAATACGGTGACAGTTTGAGTTTCAAAAGTCATTCGGGTTCCACCGGGAATTGAATCCGGGTCTTTTAGGGGGTAGGCCAGTACTCAACAGTAGATTAAACATACTCAAAATGAGCTATTAATCCTAAAGTGATAACATTGGTTATTAAGTTAGCCGAAATTAGCCACAAAAAAACGTACAGAGAGCACCGCCGCATCACCTGAACAATAAGTTGCTATGAATTATAGTCATTTGTAAAAAAATGTTCAGCTGTAACCAATAGTAACCAACATTTTAGTTTTTATGGGGGTAAGGATTTTTCCAATGAACCTGAGGTCAAAACCCCTAAATTGTTTAAGAAAAATCATTACGTGAGATTCCGAGATCTAATTTCCATAATTACATAGGTTTTACATACAAAATTCCCCCAGTTAAGATTATAGGGTTGTTTATTTCTATATATACAAGGTGTTTCCAAATTAATGTTGCTAACTTCGGGATATTGATCCTTATGTCAAAAGGAACGTAACTCATAATATAACCGGGGATCTATTTCTTTTCGTTTACTGTCTGTCTGTATGTGATTTTTACTAGAAAATTTTTATTTTAAAAACGGCTTGACCAAATTCAACCAAATTTTGGTTATCTTCTTGGTAGGTTCTTTTTTAGAAAAAGATATTTGTTTATAATATCTTGATTAGTTATGATAGTAAAATCTAGCCATGTGTTCCGTTTTTCAGTCATAGTTCAGTTAATTTTAACCCGACTTTCAATATTAAAGCAGATATGGATTTATAATTACATTTTATAACTTTCTTTACTCTAGAAAGTTTTGTAAAATTTCTAGTTTTTTATTTATTTGGGGTTAAAGATTTTCAATTGCCGTAATTTTTAAACGGAAAGGTTTTATGAACAAATATTTTTGTCTAAAAAAGACCAGAAGAGTATTTAACCAACATTTGGTTGAATTTGGTCAAGCCGTTTTAAAAATATAAATTTTCTAGTAAAAATCGCATACAGACGGACAGACGGTAAACGACAAGAAAAAGACCCCCGGTTATATGATGATTTACGTTCCTTTTGACATAAGGAACAATACCCCGAAGTTAGCAACATTAATTTGGAAACACCCTGTATATATTTTATAGTTATGCAATTATAAATACGTAATTGCTGTAATGAGAAGTACAGTTTGATCACAGATATAATTTTAAAATAATCCACAGGGAATATATCTTGTGGTCGAATATGTCTTGTGGTTGTGGTTGATTGATCTAAGTATGATTAGGCTAGATTTGCTGTACAACCAATAACACTTAAGGCGGTTGTAGCATCATACAGGTTAGTAGACCTACTCTATATAATAGATATTACGTCATTATGTTCACAGTTCACATACATATCTCAAGTAATTTTCTCAACTCCCCTTTAATGCATTATTCATATTCCGGTTTAGAAGAGAAGGAAATTTTAAATAGTTTCTATACCAATACTATTTTACATTGGGTTTTATCACTGATACTGATGTTATCGCCTTTCAGCTTTTTTGAAACAAGGCTTTGAGGGCTATTTATAAATACCCTCGTAGCAGCAAACCTGCATACTCAGCGAATTTCCAATGCATATATTATCTTAATACCACATAAAGCCAAGTTTCATCAATATAAATTCATAAATAAACGATTTATGACATTTTAATTATTCTCCATAAGAATAACATGGCGGCTGAGTATGCAGGTTTGCTGAAATAAGAAACACTAAAAATGGGTTTTTATACAAATATTAATATAACTCAACTAGGTAAAGCCACATACCAAGTTCTATTAATTTATGTCCATAATTAAAGGAGATAACACGTTACTTATTCTCCATAAGAATAACATGGGGGTAGGTATGCAGGTTTGCTGCTACGGGAACTATCGGCTAAAAAATGGGGTTTTTGTGCAAATATCAATAGACCACAATGAAATGAAGCAATATACCAAGTTTCGTCAGGATAAGTTGATAAATAAGCGAGATATACAATTTGTCTTATCCTCCATAAGAATAGCATCGGACAACGTACTGTGTTTAGCACTTTCAATATCTCAGTAACCAATTGACGTAGAGCAATGATTAAAACACCAAATTGTGCGTCTTTTTAAGCTGATTCCAATGAAAAAAATAAAATTTAACTTTTTCAAAAATGATGTGTAAAAAACTCAAAAAACCCATTTTTGGGGTACAAAACCCCCCAAAATACCCCTTCGGATAGGTCGATCTGTCTGGTTTTCGAACTAAAGTCATAAATGCAGCTTTACACGTTTGTACCAAATTTCATCCAAATCGGACCTGTTTTACGAGAGTTATCGCACCCACGGACACACACACACACACACATATGTATATATATATATATACATACAGTTTCAAACGAATGGTGTTTTTGGGGTCTGGGGACCTCAAAACGAAAAGTTATCATGGTCCCGGGCCTAGGTCTTACCATGCCGACTACGGTAATAGCTTCTTCCCTATAGGGGAAATTCGCTAAAACAAATTAACTGTTTTGGAAAGAATTAAATAGTCTTACTTAAAACAGTTTGAATTATTATTAGTTGTTTTTTTACTGTACTCAGTAGACAAGCAAAAAACCTTTGAATAATTTTAAATTTTGTATTTATGTTATAAGCTTGGTGTTTATTATAGTAAATAAATAATGATTTTGCAAAAGTTACAGTCGTCAAAGGACAATTATTGGTGCAAATGGAGTCAATGGGACGAAAAGTATAAGAACGTTGCTCAATACCAGTACGTCATGTTTATTACAGTTAATAATTTTTAGTAAAGTAAATGTTGAGGAAGAAAAGTCAAGTCACTTAAGTGGAATTGAATAAAACTCAATTTGTTGCAATATCACGGAATAACTGTTCGTAAACTATAAGACTTTTGTGGTTGCTCAAACCAATCACTGGTGAACTTTTTCTGAGAAACGGCTTTTCCTCTTTTTCTTTTTTGAAATTTGTTGTATGGCTCAAAGTGAATCTTTATTTACGTGAAAAAGCAAAGTAATTATTTAAAGAAATATTTGAATATAGTATTCCGTTCTTCCATCAAGATATAAAATAAACTAGAAAGGAATATAATTGCACCCACACGAATCTGTTGGACAACAGTGGTATACAAACTTTGTTTAGACGGTTTAAAAAATACTTAAAGTATGAAACTCAAATAAACTAAAGGTTAAATGACAATTGTATTAGATTATATCAAATAACAAATTTGACTAATGTCCTCGAAATATACTACTATTGAGGACAACATCAACATGATTATATCGAGTCTTATTAAAAGTAGCTCATATTATATAGTATTAAAATAGTACTGTACCTTATATTAAACCGGCGTTAAGTACCAAATTCTATAGCTGAGATCCAAAGTCAGTTTACAAGTTGAGATGTGAAGGCCACTTGGGTAAGACATGCGTTAATGCAGGCGGCCACATTGTCCAAGACCAAGTCTAAGCTCCATGTTTTGTAGCGATAACCTAGCCTGCTACATGAATGTCTGAATGAATTGTGAGTTACTTGATATAAGAACATTCAAAAATCTAACTAGGCAACTGCCATCAGAAGTTTAGTTATAAAGTAAGTGATAGTCCAATTTAATATTTCCTAATAAGTTAAGACTTAAAGAATTGTATCAGAGTTTTGTTAATTATTATGAAGTAATTGATTACATGCATTATTCTTGATTTAAAACCCATATGGCCAAGACAAAAACACAAAAAAAAAACAAAGGACCAAGAGAACAAAACATGGGAGTCAAGTTCTTAATGTCCGTGAAGGTCATATTGCGGAGTTTACCGCCAACAATACTCTGGACTCTTGAGTGTTGTCAATACAACTACAACTCGGACATTCAAACTTAGCTCCAACAGGACTCTACACTTCGTAGAACTGAACTGGATAAGTGATTTGCGGACTACTGGTACTTTTAGTAATAATTTTTCGCATTCCTTCTTTTTTCCCTACAGTGTAGTTGTTGAATATTTTATTCTTGTATTCATATATTTAGAAGAAATATTGGCTTATAATTCTTTTAAATATAAAAATAACATCTTAAATAGCATTTACAATAATTTAAGCTGAGAAGAATTTATTCATTCATTGTATTTTCACAGACATTTCCAACAGCAGTCTAGCTTGAATAAAATTAGCTTGTTTACAATTTACAACAATTATTAGTAAGCTAAAGTACAAATAACTCAATCGAGTTATACATTAAGCAGTAGTTTGTTGAGTAGCTGTCCTTTAGGAAGAGGTCATATCCTTGTTTTTGTTGGCTGTTACAATAACAGTCACGACTAAGATGCATCTGAGGGGCTAAGCTCGATTTGTTGCGATCATTCAGTTTGTGTGTAACACGATTACCTCGGAGCCTAGTCATTTTTTTAAGTGTAAAATGTGCAAAACGGAAAATATTTATGAAAGTAATTTCAGGCTAATTTAATCGTTTGCCAAGTTTGTCTGTATGTACGTACTTTGTAGGCAGGTTGATTAATGCTAATTTATATTTTTAATTTTAACCCCAGTGTGACAGATATTAACTGTTGAAAAAGGTTTAATTTAAAAAGGTTTAAGGTTCCATTTTCTGATCTGGAACTTACTGACCGACGCCGACGTCAACGCGCCGCCACCCCAGTCTTTTTGTTGGCTAACCACACAGTCTTATTGATTAAATCATGTTTTAAGTTTAATAGGTCATCTCTACAGGTTGATATTACTGTTATTTTTCATTTTACACATTCAAGAAAAATGAATTATCAAGTCTGTCGAAGTTTTACTAAACCTTAAATTACGGTACAAGTGTTTTAAACGTATTAACGTATTTTAAAGTGAGCAGTTCTCAAAACGAAATTGAACCGAGTCAAAAACTAAATAAAATCTCGGGATACATGAAAACGGATACTTTTCTGCAATGCTGGCTCAAAAACATATTTTGTTAAAGGAAGTTATTTCTCTGAGCGAGTTTTACGTTTAGAAACGTAAGGTTGTAGTAAAAGTTAAATTAGGACACTTGGCAACGCAAAATTAAAGTCAACTACATTTTAGAAAGCTCACATTGTTGCTCACATTTTAAGTCTATACACATTACACATTACAGTCTATACACATTAAGTCTTACATTAGCCTACATGTATGTAGGCTAAATTATCCAGATTTTGGTCAGACTGGATCCATTGTGGATATTTAAGGTGTTGCGGGTTTTAATATCACCGTATAATTTGAAAATTGCGTAATTAATACGAAAATGTACCACATGGCCTTGGAGGCCTAACATACCATTACGGCCTGGAATTATCTGTCTGTAATAAGCTAAGACAATTTTGTAATCATAACTCCTCCGTTATTTCTGAACCAATTTGGGAAAAAATCTTTCGATCAGTATTTTTGCAAAGTGTTAATTTCCAATATTATTTCTTAGAAGTACAGACCGCCCTCAAAGTTTGATATTCGCCCATAATAATAACATGGAGCTCAGTTATAAATCATTTGCGTTCTAAAACAGCTATTTAAATACACAGTTTGTACAACTTTAAAGTATTATAAGTTGAATATAATTCAAATTACTGAAGTGACGACACAATCCGCTTTTGACAGCTCTTTTAATAAGTTCCATGATAAAAAAAACTTTGCTAGGTTTTTAACAACAGGTGCACCAGTTATTTTATAATCTTCAACAAATACTCTAAAATATAAAAAAAATTATCTCACGGTCAATAGTTTCTGATACTGTTCGGAAGAAGTACAGTTTTGGAGATCAGTAGATGTCATGATAAAGAATAAGTGCATCAACAACCACGCTGAATTTTAAGAAGATTGCAGGTGAAATACAGTTTATTCAACTTAGCAATTTTACTAGCTAACTACAGTTACCTGAGAATAGCGAATCACATGACGTTTGGCGAACCGGTTGAATCTCAGAGGGCGGTTTCTGGTTTCTGGGACCAACTTAAGAGGTTTTAGAAAGGAGCTGAATAAGGTTGAGCAAATGTAAATCTCTGCACTCCAAAATATAATTAATTCTAATAATCTTTGTTTTATTTAAGGCCTATAATTAATTATAAAACACTTTCAGACACCAGTTAAAGCCAAACGCTATATATTTTACAATTATGTCATATCCATGGAAACACAATAATTATTTACTTTGTAAACCATTATTTTTTTAAACATATAGTTTTAATGTTGTAGTATACAAATTGTCTACTGCATTACACTACTACTATTATATAGTAAATGTTCGTCTTAAAAAAATCCTCCAATCGGTTTAGCCAGAATTGTATAAATGGTGTTCTGAAAAGAGAAGGAAAATTATCGCTTACTTTTTGTAAAAACTAGTAGATCTTCTACAGGACGTCTCATATTGGGGTTGGGGGGTTGGATGTAGTTTTTAAAATTACAATGAAATATAATTATACAAAAATATCTGTAAATTACTATTATAATTTTTTTTATCCAATTAGAGCACATTTTAAATTAGGTTTAAAACTTTACCAATGATTTATTAATAGTTTATATAATTATTAAAATACCTCTACTCTAGAAAAGTCGAAGGATCACAAAAGTACAATGGTTAAACATCTAACACTTTGTCAGTCCAAGCCAGCTGCGAATTTGCCAACTCGTGGGTCAAAAATAACCGGCGTGCTTTGGTGGCGGATGTCCGGTCGGCGACGCGTCTGTTGCGTCAGCTGATTGTGTTTTCATGTCTGTCACGTTGCCCAAGTTATGTTGGTAGCCCTGTGTACACCTAGCTGATTGAGTTTTCATGTTCGTCACGTAGTTGAGTCATGTTGGTAACCTTGCCTACGGCCAATTGGTTGTTTTGTCATATCCAACGACGAGATTAATACAGTACATATAAAGGTCTTGTCTAAGGTAAAACGTGAAGCCTACATGCTGACCGCCATTTTCCTCAGGTAACCAAACTCAGGTTCCTCCCTTGTTAGCTGACTGATATATGTATATCATGCTACTCCTTCAATTAATAAAAGATGTATCTGAAATAAGACATTTTTGATTTGAACAAGATTGAAACTAAAACTATGACAAACATATGATTTATTTTTGTATTTACAAACAATAATTAAGAAATTATAAAACACATGATACAATATACTGAAGTATCTTACACCTCCCCTTCCAAAGAGAGGCTGTAGAGTAACAATATGGTGAGGGTTCATAGGTTAAGTCTTTCTACTGGTTTCCTTGTTCTAGTAGAACGTCTTAAAAACAGAGTTATGTTCAGGAAGCACCTCAGCATTGTCTGACCTATTATTTAATGCTGGCTCCTCCCCAACATCTGGTTGCATCACACCCTCTTCAACACAATCTTCCTGGAGCATCGACACACACAATGACCGTCCTGAGCGTCGTATCTGGTCCAAATGACGTCTTGTTTTAAGGAAATAAAATCATTATTCATTTATCATTTATCATTTGTTCTGCCTTGGTTAGTATTTATTTCATAGTTTCTTGGGCCTTCTTGCCTGATGATTTTCCGAAGCTCCACTTGTCATTATTTTTGTATGTTCTGTATGCAATGGGTTCATTTTCAAGATAGTTCCTCCGTTTGTCAGTTTCCATTTCTGAATCGTACCTTTGGTTCATTTTATCTGAAAGATTTGGATACAATAAATCGAGTCTTGAGCGAATTTAACGGCCGATAAATAAGTGGGCGGGAGACTGCTCTATTTTGTTATTTCGCATTAAAAACAGCCTGTGGCCTGGAGTATCAATAACATAATGCTTGACATAGGCTAATGAAACACAATACAGACTATTATAATCCATCGGTGATGATCCTATTTAGTAGTATAGAAAAATGCTACCTGCATTATATTTTATCTATAGCGGGGAGTTTGATTTGATGGGGTAGTTTTCTGGGGGTGGATATCCGGGGTTAGCTCTTTGTAAAGAGTTTTCTGGGGTTAGTACATTCCGGGTAGTATTCTGGGGTAGATTTCCAGGAGCCGAACTGTTGAGTTAATTATTTAAGTTTTAATGAGATTGCAGTTTGATAAAATAATAATGTATTAGGGCTGGAAATCCAGACGCGAGCCAACTTTCATTCGCCTATAGGCCCCACACTGCGTGACGTCAAAATGACGTTGGCGTTTTTTCTTGGGGGTACTTTTCTGGGAGTAGTATTCCGGCGACTCCATAATCCTTGGTTTTGGTATTAATTTAATTTTCAGTATGCCTAGTCGGCTTTGCCATCGGAATATTACACGTTGCGTTGCTGTTTTGTTAGTTTGTCTACTTACATTCAGTCCATGTTATTTACATAACGATTTTATACTTTTTATTACTTACGAAGCTGTATGTGTATTTAATTATATCAATTGTATTCCCTTGTTATCTTGATGGACATGTTATGTACAATTTCACCTGTACTAGTTCTCGTGATGACCACTTCGCAATGAATAACGCATGCGTTTACAGTTTGTTAATATTTAAACACAGTTTTGGACTTTGGCAGGCCCTTTATCAGATTTTAAATTAATTAAATTAAATTAGATAGACGTAAAAATCGCAATTATTTGTTTTGAATTGATGAACGAATTAAAAACCGAAGCTTTGGTGATGCAGCAAATAGTTTTCAAGAAAATAGTAATACTAAAAGAATCTTACAAAAAGTTCCTGGAAATATCATTGGAAAAATAATTCCCCGTGTATTAAAATTCCCTATAGACGAAATCATTCCCTGCCGTACTTATTATGCAGAAATAAATAGCGGTTTTGTACTTTTGGAACTGAGTTCAAGTTCAAACACATTTACCTGCCTTTAGAGTAACAGCTATTTTCCCACCAAATTTCAGCTCAACTTGTTTAGTATATACTGATGTCTACAAGATTAACATGATAACTTTAAAGCCAGGGGGGAGAAGCCCAGAATGATATTTATATCGTGAACACGTCTTATCTGTCTTTGCTCTAAATGCTAATTCTTACAAAATTTCAGCAAAAACAGTACAGTAAATAATAATGTCCATAAGAATAAAATGGGAATTTGAAATGCCAATGAGGCAGAGGCGCTAATGGAGTTAAACATTTAATAGGCTTATGTATTACTTAAGGATAATGGCTATCTTCCCAACAAATATCAGCTCAATCGGTTTATTATTTGGTTCGAGATCGAGACACAGACAAACAAAATCACAAACTTTCTGCTATGATATTAGTTTGATATGATTACTAACACTAATGATGAACTTCACCGCCACACATAATGCTACTGAGGTCTGGATCAATAGCCACGCTTCTACAATTTATAGATAGAGTGTGTCACGAATGATGAACTTCACCGCCACACATAATGTTACTGAGGTCTGGATCAATAGCCACGCTTCTACAATTTATAGATAGTGTGTCACGAATGATGAACTTCACCGCCACACTAGTAACTGATTTCAACCAGTTCCCCGTTGTTTGCACGATTCACAGTCACAAAACCTAAGTGATTTGAAAATATGACATACTGTTACCATGTTTGGCAATTAAACAATCAATATTCTTAAGAATAACATCATAATTTAAATACCGGTTTGATGAAACCCTAAAATATTTGAAACTCAAACATTACCTACTTTCAAGCGAAATTTCAGCTGTATCGGTTTAGAAGTTATTGCCTTAAATGGAACAAACATGACGACAGACAGAAACGCCTTTATGGATGAATTAATATGATGTATATATAATGCATCTAGCCACTACATTGGTTTCTGAGGTTGGTACTGGTAGTCGCGGTCTTTGAATGTAGAGTATTTGTGCGACACACCACATACAATATTAGTGTCACGTTTGTAGCATTACGCCGCCGCACCGCACGTGTTACTGAGATCTTTGTCGCCTGGGGTCACTACTTTAAGTCATTTGTTCTTCTCAATGTTCTACACCAAAAACTAATCATCCCACAAAATCATCCTACTAATTATCCCACAGTATTTTAATACAAATTTTGTTATACAGATCCGTATGGTGCAATATTTTCGAATCTGTTTAAATATCTCAATTAACGTAATTAAGCTAATCTAAACCTGTGAAACTTTATGACCTTGAGACATTTTGACAGAAAATTAGAACTCTAAAGTTCTTCGGAAGCGGAAATACGTTTATGAAAGGTACACTAGCCATGTTATTACAAAACCTTAGATTAAACAGTCCAGTGGCTTCTGCGTATATGTGTATTAGCGAATTTTTCCTATAGGAAAGAAGCTATTACCATAGGTCTCATAGTAATACTTAAGCCCGAGAACTTTTTTTTTGAGGTCCTCAGATGCCAAAAACACTATTCGTTCAAATTGACTTATATATGTGACCGTTAACTCGATAACTTTTTAAAAAAGTATCCGCTTTCGATGAAATTTGGTACAAACGTGTAAAGCAACATTTATGGCTAAGTTCGAAAACCAGAAAGATGCGGCCATGGAAAGGTTTTTTTGGGGGTTTTACATTTTAAAAAAATAATTTTTTTAATTTTTTTTTACCATAACATTTTTAAAACACTCAATTTTGGTTTTAACCATTTTATAGAACTTAAAAAATCAAATAATATGGTATTTTGAATTATTAACCTAGGTTAAGTGGTTACGGAGAACAACCAAAAACGTGTTCATAAAGTCTCCCATGTTAATCTTATGGAAAACGGTGTTTAGCTTTTCCAATGTTAATTTTACTGTAAACTTCACATTTGCTTTTACCAATCGGTTCAGCTCTACAAAAAAATCATTTTGGTGTTTAAATTGTGATTCTTCTTCAATTCGTTGCAGAGATATTAAAAGTGCTAAACACAGTATATTTTCCAATGTTATCCTTATGGACAATAAATAAAATTATGTATCTCGATTATTTATGAATGTATATTGATGAAACTTGGTATCTGTGCTTCAAATAGTACTGGTATATTGATATTTGTACAACAAATGATTTTTTGTTGACTGTCCCCATAGCAGCAAACCTGCATACTCTGCCCTAATCTTATTCTTATGGAGAATAAATCAATTCCTATATATCACTTATTTATAAATGTATTTATGAAACTTGGTAAATGGCTTTATGGTAATGAGAAACCTATACATGCATTGAAAATTCGCTTAGTATACAGGTTTGCTGCGACGGGGGTATTTGATAGTATACGAGTATGCTATATAATAAACCGATGAGGTGTGCTATTTTAAACAATCGTATAAAAACGTTTTGTTGTAACGTAAGGAATTTATACGAGTAAGATCCTAATCTCTTTCTTTCTGTCCGTCTAGTATTGCTGCGTGGTTGAAAGAAACAAAATTACCTTTTGAAATAAAGACAACGGAACATTCTCTTCTGGTATAAAATAATAAAACTGTCTAAGATAATTTCACCTGAGAAGAAATTGAAACTAGTTGTCACTGCAACAATTTGAGGATTATTTAAAATCAGGCATTTTTAGTATATTCGTTTGCCCTTATTCTGCCACTTCTCCCTCTGCCACCGCATACAGTCGTGGCCTTATTTTAGGGTTAGGTGTCACATAGTTTACTGTTGAAAATAATACTTCATTAAGAAAACTTTCTGTTCGCCTAAACAGATTAAAGTACGGAGAATTTAGAGTAAAATAGGAGAGCGTCAAAGAAAATAACCGTGGTCCGAAAACAAGTGTTGATCTTCAGTCGATAGTATTAGACATATTATAACAGTACGTTAAAATTAGAAGAGCATGACGTTATGATTAGCTGGAATGTTTCATAGTTGTGCTTCAATCATCTGATTGATGTCAAGATGACATCACACACGCTGTTCCACTTTACTATGAGGTCGAGCCAGCTGATCATTACAACGTGATGATAAACACTTATTATGATTAGCAAATCAGTTTGGAGAAAGTGAGTTATGAAGTGGCTGGAGTTTGTTATCACGGTATCTTGTGCTAAATAATTATAGTTTTCTAGGAATACATCCTCGGAAGCCATACGCATATTACGTAACGCATTTTTCGTAATTTCAGACCCCCTCCCTCCCCCATGTAACGCACCATAACGCTTTACCTTACCCCCCACCTCCCTAATGTGTTACATAACTCAATCGTAGCAGGCTTTAAAACATGTTAAACCTTATAAACATAGTTTTATTAGAAATTTTGAAAATTGATTTCAATGAATCATTAAACTTTAAATTACTTTCTCATAACAACATTTGTAATAACTTGTTTCAAAGCAAAATGCAAACAAACAAACAAGACTCTTAATAATAGTATAAACAACAAAATAAACTATCCCAGCTAAAAAGTAACAAATTTTATTTATAACTAATACAAATACAAAACAACTTAAAAAACTAAAGATGTGGGTCGCATTGCGCAAGACTGTGTCAAGGCATGATTTTATACTCTCAACAACACAAAACATTGATGTAAAGCAATACAGAACTTACTCAAAACACGTTATAGATTTATTTTTAGTTTAACTGTTATTGAAATGGTATGATGGAAGTATTTTGTATATAACTGTCCTGTAACATTGATTTAGATATAAATTCGATCTTATATTATTTATCTAGCCAGTTTTTCTGTCACTCCGCGAGATCTTCCTCATTTATTTATCAAATTCCATGATTTACCCCTCATTTTAAAGCTTATCGACGCTAAGGCTATTGACGAATAAACGGTATCAGGAAACTGACGCATACTTTCTCCCTTTTGGCCCAACTTTAGTGAATAAATTACTTTTTACTTACTAAATATAGAATACAGAGCACGGTCGAATGTACAGAAAATCTTGTAAACAAGTTGTTTTCAAAAACATCCACCCAAATCCCAGTTTTGGAGGCACTACAGAATCCATTGCTACACACGTGGTTTTAAGAGGAGAAATGCCCCCTATTCCCCTCCAGGGTTATTAAGGAGCAACATATTTCGAATTCCTCCTTTGGCCAATGCTAAATTGACAAGCATATCAAGTTTGCATGAAATTGATCAGTACATAAGAGAGAAATAGTAATTTTTGTATTCCCCATAAAAATAACATTGGACAACGTACTGCGTTTACCGCAAAATGAAAATTTCAATTTTCTCCTCAACCAGCAATTGTAGAATAGTAATTAAAAATACAAAATGATTTAGTTTTTTGGGCTCTTTTTAATGGTGAATAGTAATATTATTTTATATTTATGTTTTATTATGAAAAATCCAAAAGACTGAATTTTTGATGTTTTAAGTCCTGTAATTTCTGAACCCGAATTTTAACAGAAATGCGGGTGGTGTTATTTTATTGGAAAACTAAATTTATTCAATCGAATAAAGTTTAATCAAAATCTTTAGAGCCATTTTTGGGAAATTTAGATTTTTCATGTTTTTTGGTGGTTTTGGGGGGATAATTACCCTTAAAAATAAAAAAATCCAAAAAATTAAAAAACTCTTGGAGATATCGTGGACATACCACATTTTTAAAAAATCGGTCGATTGGTTAGGGCTCTGTACATATCCACACAGACAGACATCACGTAAAAACCACTTTTTTGGGTTCAGGGAGCACCAAAACGAATATTTCCACTAACAACTCAAATTCGAACATTTTGACGAAAATAATACTTTATCCATATATAATGTATAGGGGGAGAAAGTAAAAATAGACCCACGGGCTAAAAATGTACCGCTTCTCTGACATTTGAATAAAATGAAAGATAAATAAATGGAATAGTTTGTTTTGACAGGAGCGAAAATGTAAACAAAAGAACATGTGATCAGCTGACAAGATTTGGTTCGCAGTGCGAAATTCCGCACGGATCGAATAGTTATTTTTTAATTTTAAAAGATTTATAACAGAATAAATAGATACGGGAGTGCGCCAGCTCTTATGGTTAAAATGTTTTGAGTTACGTAACGTTGATCCAAACCCCCTTTCCTCCAAAACGCAGCATAACGCTACGCCATACCCCCTTCCCCACATTAAGTGCGTTACGTAATATGTGTATGGCCCCTACGGCATCAATAACCATTGTGTCACGTGCACGAAGCACAGAGGGCAGTGATATATCCTGTGAGGCCCGCACAGTACAATACAATAGACCATCGGTTGGCTCGCACCGTTGCTGACGTGTCCTGTTTAACTCACTGCGAGCAATTACCTCGGATCTCTCGCCAACTTCCCCACTACGACTGTTAATGTTTATGACCCTACCGCTCCTTTATTGCGAGTGTAACGGTGAAAAGAGAAAAATAAGAACATAAATACCTTACATTGAATTTGCAAGTCTTAAAAACTTACATAAAAATAAGTCATGGTTCAAAATAAATAGTGGGATTTTATTAGCTGCAATTATGTACAAATCGTGCTTTTAGGCTAGGTTTTAAGTCACAGGTTTGAGTCATAAAGAATAAGGGAGTTTTGTAGTGGGTAAATTTTGACTGTAGCGTACATTTTTGATGTGTGCGTAATGCATTTGTTATTAAAAATATAAAATTTTGCTTTTGAGGACCTCGTAATTATTTTAAATTCGACTTACCGAAGGTGGAATAACTAGAGGATAAAATCAAATAAAAAAACTATGTACATTTTTTAATTTGAAAATTGATTGTAAAAAGTATACTTTTTTAATGTAAGGCGCCACCATGTAGATTCTGCCTTTAACGTTTTAACGTATAATTTCAAAATTGTATTTATACTACAACGGTTAAAACTAAACAAAATATTAACCTTATAACATTAATCTTCATTTTAATTTCCAATTATACATTATTTACAAGAAAGAAACGTAAGAAATTTAAACGGTGTAATTCAACTAAAGCATGCCAAGGCTGTTCGCCAAATCGCCGTCGATACAGACATCGCCGTAGCCGCTCAATAACCCGTGCTGTAGGATGCGTCGAACGTGAATGGGATACTGAGTTTTAACATTGACTCTACACACTACGTAGTGTGTATAGTCAATGGTTCTAACTTGAATCAAGGCCTAGAACCATCCTTGACAAAACTCAGTGATTTATAAAACAAAACTAAATAACAGTTTATTCAGGAACACTTTTAAAAGCTAAATGACGTTTGACGAATTTATTGAATGCAAACTAACTCAACTTTATTTGTTTAAAAGAGACAGAAGCTTTGAACTAGGTAAAGTCACTAAATTCAGTCTATTTCTATTTAATTGCCCTATTAGAACGGTTCTGACTTAAATTTACCGATTATACTTTGACATTGTTGCTCACTGACTCTTTAATACAAAACAATCTAAATAAATAACAAATCTATTTCTCTTCGATTTGCATCTTTAAGAAAATGTAGAGTAATTACTTATTACTAAATAAGAAGTAGTCAAAAATAGGATGTGTTTTAGTAAACAGTTCTATTGCCAAATTATATCAGTGATTAAATTAACTTTCAATAATAAATTACTAAAATTATTACTTCTTACGTTTTTACGATAAATGGATAAATTTAGCTGAAAATCTGAGTACAAAAAATGCACAGAATGTCCTGATATTATTAGAGTGTTATGATTCTATTCTTACAATTAGAAATAACACACACTGAGGATATAAATGGCTTGCGGCTCATAAACTTATATTTCAACGAAAAAATTCCGAAAATAAAGAAGCTAGTTGAAAGAAACTGCGGCCAGCTTTTACGGAAGTAAGACTACAACTTAAATATCGGTATCCATTGTTGTTAACGATAAAATCCTAACCAAAAAAGGACCATATCAGCTGATGGTAAGACCATTGATGGTTTCAACAGTATCCTATCCTCTAATATGAGTTTGCTTGCTTGATTGATTGCAACTCAGATCTCAAAATCGGTTATAACGATTTCCTTAAAAACTGTAATTAATTAATTTATGGGTTAAAAATAAGTTATAGATCAAGTATAAATCTTATGTGAAATAAAATCAGGAAACTGACACATACTTTCTCCCTTTTAGCCCAACTTTAATGAATAAATTACTTTTTATTTACTAAATATAGAATACAAAGCACGGTCGAATGTACATAAAATCTTGCAAACAAGTTGTTTTCAAAAATATCCACCCAAATCCCTGTTTAGGAGGCACTACAGAATTCATCGCTACACACGCGGTTTTAAGAGGGGAAATGCCCCCTATTCCCCCCTCAGGGTCATTAAGGGGCAACATATTTCGAATTTCCTCTGTTGGTCAATGATAACTTGACAAGCATATCAAATTTGAACGAAATTTATTAATAAATATAGTAATTTTTTTATCCCCATAAGAATAACATTGGACAACGTACTGCGTTTACCGCAAAATGAAAATTTCAATTTTCTCCACAACCAGCAAACGTAGAATAGCAATTTAAAATACTAAATTATTTAGTTTTTTAGCTCTTTTTAATGATGAATAGTAATATTTTTTATATTTATGTTTTTTATGAATAATAAAAAAAACTTAATTTTGATGTCCTGTAATTTCTGAACCCGCATTTTTACAGAAATACGGGTGGTTGTCATTTTGTTGGAAAACAAAAGCTCTACAAACTACTAAAGTTTAATTAAAATCGTTAGAGCCGTTTTTGAGAAATTTAGATTTTTCATGTTTTTTGGCGGTTTTTTGGGGGATAATTACCCTTAAAAATCAAAAATTCAAAAAATGAACAAAAAACCTGGAGATATCGTCGATTAGTACCTACATACCAAATTTCATAAAAATCGGACCATTGGTGTGAGCTCTAGCTCTGTACACACCCATACAGATAGACAGACAGACACACAGACATCACGTAAAAATCACTTTTTTGGATTCAGGGAGCGCCAAAACGGTTATTTCCACTATAAACTCAAATTCGAAAATTTTGACGAATACAATACTTTCTCCATATAGTATGTATAAGGGAAAAAAGTAAAAATTAATTTGAAAAGTAAAACAAATAATATTTGGCATACGGAGTTTAATAAATGTACCCCCGTCGCAGCAAACCTGCGTACTCAGCGAATTTCCAATGCAAAATATAAGTCTTAATACCACATAGAGCCGCATACCAAGTTTCATAAAAATATATTCAAAAATAAGCGATATATCAAATTTGAATTATTCTCTATAACAATAACATTGGGGATGAGTACACAGGTTTGCTGCTACAAAAAACAACAAATATAGGGTTTCTTTTAAATATCAATATTACTCAACTAGGTGAAGCCACATACCAAGTTTCATCAATATAAGTTCATAAATAAGTGATATATGCCATTTTGATTACTCTCCATAAGAATAACATGGGAGATCAGTACACAGGTTTGCTGCAATAAGGAACACAAAAAATGGGGTTTTATGCAAATATCAATAGAACTCAACTAGGTGAACCAACATTCCAAGTTTTATTAATTTATGTTCATAATTAAGGGATACATTACATTTTACTTATTCTCCGTAAGAATACCATGGGGGCTGAGGACACAGGTTTGCTGCTACGGGAATTATTGGTAAAAATCGGGTTTTTTGTGAAAATAACAATCGACCACAACCAGATGAAACCATATACCAAGTTTTGTTAGAATACGTTCATAAATAAGCAAGCTATAATTTTTTTCTTATTCTCCATAAGAATAGCATTGGACGTACTGTGTTTAGCACTTTCAATATCTCTGTAACCATTTGACGTAGAGCAATGGTAAAAAGACAAAATTGTGCGTCTTTTTAAGCTGATTCCAATGGAGGAAACTAAAATTTGACCTTTCAAAAATTATATGTAGAAAACTCAAAAAAACCCATTTTTTGGATACAAAACCCCCCAAAATACCCCTTCGGATGTCCGATCTGTCTGGTTTTCGAACTTAAAGTCATAAATGCTGCTTTACACGCTTATACCAAATTTTTCTCAAAATCGGATATTTTTACCAGAGTTATCGCACCCACGGACACACACATATATATACAGTTTCGAACGAATGGTGTTTTTGGGGTCTGAGGACCTCAAAACGAAAAGTTATCATGGTCCCGGGCCTAGGTCTTACCATGCCGACTACGGTAATAGCTTCTTCCCCATAGGGGAAATTCGCTAAAAGAAGTAATTTTAACATCTGTTCATAACCAATCGGTGAACTGTCAAAGTAATACCATTGTAACACTCATGTAATTTAAGTATTAACATTGACTATATATACTGAAATATTTGTAGTCAATGGTATGAACATGTGGTTTCCTGAGAGCAGTGACTAAACCCATTAAATGAAGTTTGCATACAGTGTGGTCATGTCGTATCCAAAATGAATCAAAGGGACACGAACTAACAACTGGAGTGACCTTAAGCAAGCAGAAAAGAGGCGAATGAGTTAAGTAAATCTTCTCTTCAGTTGGGGGACATGGTGAAATATTACTCCAAGTTATTTAACCAAACTGACGAACCTTCCCCAAGCAAAGCTCGGCACCAAGTAGCTAGCTTTATAGTAACAGCTTCACCTCGAGTCTTCATCCACACCCGATCACAAACATACCGTTCCTAACATTATGATGGATTTTAGTTTCACATTTTCATGTACAACTATATGTTTTAATCGTTCGAATACGTTTAGTCATTCTCGTAACAACGTAGCGATGGAGCCGTTCCATCTATTGTCAGATGGTATAGAACTTAAGGTGTTCTAACTTAAGTTACCCGCATTAAAGTATTGAACATGTTAAGTAATATACATCTAAACGTGTATACTGTGTGTTTTAAACTCTCCACTTTAATTAGTAAGAATAAAGTATACTTTAAGGATTCAAGGCCTGACAATTCCAGTTCCCAGTTACACTGATGAGACTCACGGAGAGCGAAACACATTTGTTTGTGCAACGCATTCTGTGGAAAACTGATGAACTTTTACGACATGAAACATACATGTTTAGATAATTGGCTAAGCAAGCACCATGTTATGCATTGAAACGTTTAGGGTCAATGATACGAAACTCTGAAGGAAGTTCGACAATTTTATGAATTTAGACACATATGAATCATAGCAGACATTTTGTTATGCAATGTCACGAGTTCATGCATTTCATTATGCATTACAAATTGACATTTTAAATATAGATAATCCCGAAGCGTTCAAACTCTGTTAATTATTTTGAAGGGGATATTTTGGAGGGTCTTACACATTTAGCAGTACGCTTCAGGAGGTGATGAACATGAACATGCAAATTAATGATAAGGATTTGTCTGACGGGTTTGATAAATAAGATGCGAAGCGTATCAAGGGGTGTTATGTTTCTGGTAATTGGTTAATTCAGGTTTGTTGGAAAGGATCTCGAGTATAAAATGATCACATCACTGTTTTTGGTGCCATAAGGTGACAAATCACTGTTCATCTTGAATCGTAAAAGAATGCTGCCCGTTTCTTCTTCCACCGCAGTTCTCTCCGACTGCCGCGCCGTAACCACCCATAAATCCACCATAAATCCGGCGCTACTAGCCAGTGGCACGCCACACGCCTTGCGCGACTGCATAGTGGAATTACAGCTCAGACCACCACTAGCCATAAACCCGGTGCTACTGGCCAACGGCACGCCACGCGCCTTGCGCTACCGCATAGTGAAATAACATCTCAGACCACCACCCGTCATAAATCCGGCGCGAATGGCCAGTGGAACGCCACGCGCCATGCGCGACCGCATAGTGGAATAATATCTCAGCCCACCTCCCGCCATTAACCCGGCGCTACTGGCCAGGAGAACGCCACGCACCCTGTGCCACTGCATAGTGGAATAACATCTCAGACCAATTCCCGCCACAAGCACGGTGCTACTGGCCAATAGCACACCATGCGCCTTGCGCCACTGCATAGTGAAATAACATCTCAGACCACCTCCCGCCATAAACCCGGTGCTACTGGCCAGGGGAACGCCACGCACCTTGTGCCACTGCATAGTGGAATAACATCTCAGACCAATTCCCGCCACAAACACGGTGCTACTGGCCAATAGCACACCATGCGCCTTGCGCCACTGCATAGTGAAATAACATCTCAGACCACCTCCCGCCATAAACCCGGTGCTACTGGCTAATGGCACGCCACGATCCTTGTGCCACCGCATAGTGGAATAACATAGACAACCACCTGCCATAAATCCGGCGCGACTGGCCAGTGAACCGCCACGCGCCATGCGCGACCGCACAGTGGAATAACACCTCAGCCCACCTCCCACCATAAACCCGGTGCTACTGGCCAATGGCACGCCACGCGCCTTGCGCCACCGTATAGTGGAATAACATCTCAGACCACCTCTTGCCATAAACCCGGCACTAGTGGCCAATGGCAAGCCACGCACCTTGCGCCACCGCATAGTGGAATAACATCTCAGACCACCTCCTGCCATAAACATGGTGCTACTAGACAGTGGCATGCCACGCGCCTTGCACCACCGAATAGTGGAATAACATCTCAGACCACCTCCCGCCATAAACCCGGCGCTACTGGCCAGGGGAACGCCACGCGCCATGCACGACCGCATAGTGGAATAACATTTCAGACCACCTCCCGCCATAAACCCGGTGCTACTAGCCAGTGGCACGCCACGCGCCTTGCGCCACCGCATAGTGGAATAACATCTTCAAAGGCCATAATATAACCTGGGATGGGGAATTCGTAAACCACCGTTTTACGTTAAGCATGTCAAAACAAAATTGTATGACGAATTTGGCCATTACTGAAACAAAATTATTGCTGTAGCTTACAAATTGTAACCAATATCACTAATACATTTTTTTAAATTTCATATAATTGCTTGATGGTTGAATTGGTTCTCATGTAATTTGGAATATCGTGAAATAGGTGGGTAATCAGTATTACGCTTAAACGTGACTAGTGTCTTTGCCTTAAGGATTCTTGTTTAAAAAAGTTCCAATTTTGTTGTTGAAGTGTGTTAAATATTCAGTATTAAGAAAATACCCCTTACACAGCAAACCTGTGTACTCAGCGAATTTACAATGCATAATATATGTCTTAATACCACATAAAGCCGCATACCAAGTTTCATAAAAATATATTCACAAATTAGCGATATATACAATTTTAATTATTCTCCATAAGAATAACATTGGGGATGAGTACATAGGTTTACTGAAACAAGGAACATAAACAGTAATTGTTTATGTTCCTTGTTTCAATTATTGGTTTCACTCAACCAGGTGAAGCCACATACATAGTCAATGCACATACCAAGTTTCATCAGTATACATTCATAAATAAGCGATATATCCCATTTTGATTATTCTCTTTATGAATAACATGGAAGATGAGTACGCAGATTTGCTGCAACAAGGAACGAAACAAATGGGTGTTTAGGTAAATATCAATATAACTCAACTAGGTGAAGTCATATACAAGGATTTAGTAATTTATGTTCATAATTAAGGGAGACATAGCATTTTAATTTTTCTCCATAAGAATAACATGGGGGCTGAGTACGCAGGTTTGTTGCTACGGGTACCTTTAGCAAAAAATTTTTTTTGAGCAAATGTCAATAGAACACAACCAGATAAAGCCGTATACCAAGTTTCGTCAGTATACGTTCATAAAAAATCAATATACAATTCTTTTCTTATTCTCCATAAGAATAGCATAAGACAACGTACTGTGTTTAGCACTTTCAATATCTTGGAAACCGATTGACGTAGAGGAATGATCAAAATACCAAATTGTGTGTTTTTATAATCTGAATCCAATGGTGAAAATTAAAATTTGATTACTTCAAAAATTATATGTAAAAAGTTAAAAAACCCATTTTGGGGTACAATACCCCCAAAATACCGCTTTAGATAAGCGATATGACTGGTTTTCGAACTTAAAGTCATAAATGTTGCTTTACAAGTTTATGCAAAATTTAATCAAAATCAGACCTTTTTACTAGAGTTATCACACCCCGGACACACACATATAAATATATATATATATATATATATATATATATGTATACAGTTTCGAACGAATGGTGTTTTTGGGGTCTGGGGACCTCAAAACCAAAAGTTATCATCGTCCTGGGCCTAGGTCTTACCATGCCGACCACAGTAATAGCTTCTTCCCTATTGGGGAAATTCGCTAAAATGAGGGTAAAAGTGTAATAGTTAGGATTGTTCGTGCCAGGTAATTAGAGAAACCGTTAACAAATTCCAGCAACATTTACTTGTTTTATTTCTGGAAAACCATCTATATGCAGTAAAGCATCAAACTCTACCTTCAAATTAATTCATTTTAGCGAATTTCCCCTATAGGGAAGAAGCTATTACCGTAGTCGGCATGGTAAGACCTAGGCCCGGGACCATGATAACTTTTCGTTTTGAGGTCCCCAGACCCCAAAAACACCATTCGTTCGAAACTGTATATATATATATATATATATATATATATATATATATATATATATGTGTCCGTGAGCACGATAACTCTCGTAAAAATTATCCGATTTTGATGAAATTTGGTATAAACGTGTAAAGCAACATTTATGACTTTAAGTTCGAAAACCAGCCAGATCGCTTTATCCGAAGGGGTATTTTGGGGGGGTTTTGTACCCCAAAAATGGGTTTTTTGAATTTTGTACATATAATTTTTGAAATAGTCAAATTTTAGTTTTTACCATTGGATTCAGCTTAAAAAAACACACAATTTGGTATTTTGATCATTTCTCTACGTTAATTGGTTACCGATATATTGAAAGTGCTAAACACAGTACGTTGTCTAATGTTATTCTTATGGAGGAAAAGAAAAATTTTACATCTCGCTTATTTATGAACGTATACTGACGAAACTTGGTATACGGCTTCATCTGGTTGTGGACCACTGATATTTGCTCAAAAAAAACATTTTTTGCCAAAGGCTCCCGTAGCAGCAAACCTGCGTACTCAGCCCCATGTTATTCTTATGGAGAATAAATAACATGTTATCTCCCTTAATTATGAAAATAAATTAATGAAATTTGGTATGTGGCTTTGCCTAAATGAGTTGTATTGATATTTGTATAAAACCCCATTTTTTGTTTTCCTTCCTTCAGCAAACCTGCATACTCAGCCGCCATGTTATTCTTATGGAGAATAATTAAAATGTTATAAAACGTTTATTTATGAATGTATATTGATGAAAATTGGTATGTGGCTTTATGTGGTATTAAGATACGTATATATTCATTGGAAATTCGCTGAGTATGCAGGTTTGCTGCTACGGGGGTATTTAAAGATAGAACTGGTTGCTGCTAGGATTATGTTGTGGCGAATTCTCACCCGTACATGAATGTCGCCCTAGTCTTCTGAGTTCAAGAACAACCTCATAGACAATAAAAAGAGTAGTTTATTTCGTGGGAAAACGCAGTTGCTGGGCTTAAACATTAGTTCTCTACCGTCCCAATATTCGCTAAACAAGTTTTTAAAGACAAATGTTTTTATGAAAACAATGTGCAAAGCGAATTTCTTTGTGGAATAATTGTTAGGATTGTAGAACAAGTACTACATTTCAGTAGATCTTAATATATAAAATCCAAATACCACTGACTGACTCACTGACTTACTCACTCATCACAAAATCTCAAAAACCACAGAACGATTTCAATGAAATTTGGAACATACCTTCCTCTGGTGTCTTAGGTGCTCATTAGGAAAGGTTTTTAAGAAATTCCCATCCTGTTCCAAAGTTCCAATCCTGTGTTATTCTTATGGACATTCACTCCAAGTTTGAGCTGATGAAAGTACAAATACCCCCGTTGCAGCAAACCTGCGTACTCAGCGAATTTCCAATGCATACATATGTGTCTCACTACTACATAGATCCACTTACCAAGTTTCACAAAAATACATTCATAAATAAGTGATACATAAAATTTTATTTATTCTCCATAAGAATAACAATAGGGCTGAGTACGCAGGATTGCTGCAACGAGGAAGATACAAAATGTGTATTTTTGCAAATATCAATATAACTCAAACTTGGAAGCTACATACCAAGTTTTATTAATTTAGGTTCATAACTAAGAGAGATATAGCCTACAACTTTACTTATTCTCCATATGAATAACGTGGGGGCCAGTAGTGGTGAATTACCGGGGAGGCATACTATTCGGCGCTTTTTTCCCATGTTATTCTTATGGGGATCAGTTTTTGCGCCAACGCCCGATCCTACCCTACACAAATTTTCTTTTTGGCCCTTGCCTTATTTTCCCCCATTTAAAATTTGCATTAATTTTAATACATCCTTTGCAGAAATCCACGAGTTCAAAAATAACTCCACACTAAATAAACAACACATGTAAACAACTTAGAAGTTATTGTGTAGTAGTGGTGAAATGGCAAAGAGGCATCACTTCCGGCGCTTTTTCCCCATGTTATTCTTATGGGGATCAGTTTTTGGACCGACACCAGCTCCCGCCTATAGAGCTCCCGCCCGCTGGCCTATATTAAATATACCCTTGCCTATATTAAATATATTGTCCCCATCCCCATCCCTCCTCTATATTTTTAAAAATTAATTTTCAAATTCAGGCTAAAAAACTATCTTTGGTGTTTATGGTCCGATTTGTCTGCAATTTGGATATGTTATTGTCCTAGGCAAGTGTTTTAATAAATTTCACTTACATTTCCCAAATTCACTATAACGGTCAAATTAAAAAATATTTTTTGAAAAATACTGCCGCCAACTGAAATTTGTGTTTTAATCCAAACTATTTAAAATTCATTTTAATACATCCTTTGCAGAAATCCACGAGTTCAAAAATAACTCCACACTAAATAAACAACACATGTAAACAACTTAGAAGTGCACTCGGTTATCGCCACTAGCGCGACAATCAACCTTGAAGGAGATTCTGCAAGATCGGCACCAAGGACACAGCGACCGATGCATAGTAACCGATGCGTAATTTTACAAATTGTGTGAATTGTCGGCTATATAAAGAGCTGTTGCAGGCCAGGGTCCTCACTTCATATCCTACAGCCCCAGCATCAACAAGACCTGTTGCAGATTTTAACTTAAAATTCAGTGGTTAGAATAATTTCGGCTAAAATATGATTATTTTACTCTGGACTTAGAAAAATTTAGTGGTTAGAATAATTTCGGCGAAAATATGTTTTTTTTACTCTGGACTTAGAAAAATTTAGTGATTAAAATAATTTCGGCTAAAATATGTTTTTTTACTCTGGACTTAGAAAAATTTAGTGATTAAAATAATTTCGGCTAAAATATGCTTTTTTTACTCTGGACTTAGAAAAATTTAGTGATTAAAATAATTTCGGCTAAAATATGTTTTTTTACTCTGGACTTAGAAAAATTTAGTGATTAAAATAATTTCGTCTAAAATATGATTTTTTTACTCTGGAGGTTTGTAGGCACTTTATACAATTATCTAAAAAGTAGTTTCTCAGATTTTTTGATAAAGGGCTTAGTTTTTATAAAAATTTTGAATTTGTGTTTTTTTTTTAAATCTTCATATTTTGAATTTTGATCGTATTTAAATTTTTAAAATGGTAATTTTTGTTTATAAAAAGCAGAGCATGACATCTCTACAGTCATTTCAACACAAAATGTTGACCTGTGCAGTCTGTTTTATGTCTTACTCCAACAGAAGCAATTTATTACGCCATTATCGACTTGTTCACAAAGTTATTCCTAAAATTTGTAAAAAATGCCATCAAATATTTGATAATAACAATCATTTTAAAATGCATATGCTAGAGAACCACTATACTTGTAATGTGTGTAAGAGAGTCATCACCCGTGACAAGAAACGCCACCACCTACGATGTGACAAGCGGCCCTATAATGTGTTTAAGTTTTACGGCGAGTCCGCGGATATATTAGACACACTTCAATCTTGTCCTTTACCTATCAAATGGATTCTTATTAGGAGAGTGAAATTTATCAAACACACAGTGGACAATAATGGTGATTTAATCATTGACAAAGAATGTATTGCTGATTTTCGAAGTTTAACTAATTTATCAATTGAGAAAGCACAATTAAAGACACAAATTGAAAATTCACTTTTAAAAATCGACACATCTTTACACAAGTATCAAGCCCAAGGCAGTGGATGGATATATGACCATACTAAATACTGGCAGCTGCATGTTTATAAGTATAAACCCCTAACTCCCAAATCATACATCCCCACACCAGAAAATATAAAATCAAAACACGCCGTTTTAAATATTAAAAATAGTGATAATAAATGTTTCGTGTGGAGTGTTTTAGCAAGCCTGAATCCAAGGAATCGTAAAGAAAATGCAAATCGAGTATTTTACTACGAACCCCACATAGGCCAGTTAAATATGTCAAACATAAAATATCCAGTAAAAATATCCGACATTGATAAATTTGAAAAACAAAACAACATAAGTGTTAACGTATATGGAATTGAAGGAAAAACAATATATCCACTGAGAATAACTAAACTAAATAGTAACACGCACGTCAACTTGCTGCTTTTACAACAAGGTCGGAAATCACATTACTGTTTAATTCGTGATTTTGATAAGTTAATGTTTAATTCTACAAAAGATGACCATAAGAAATATTTTTGCAAGTTCTGTTTGCAACATTTTGGCACCAAAGATATATTGGAACGTCACATAACATATTGTAAACCCTTTGATGCTCAAAGAGTACAAATGTGTGAAAAAGATACACTACAATTTACGAATTACAAATATCAACTTAAAGCTCCCTTTGTGATTTATGCAGATTTCGAATGTTTTATAAACTGCGGCAAACACACTCCTTCTGGATTTGCTTATGTTGTGGTGAGAGACTCTAAAATTATTTACGAAGAGTTGTACAGCGGTGAAAATGTAATGGATGTATTTTTTGAAAAGTTATTTAAAACCTATGACTTTATTAAAAGTCAGATGGAAGTATATGTTCCCCTTGTAATGACTGCAGAGCAAGAGGCATCCTTCAAAAACTCTAAATACTGCCACATATGCCAACAGCTGTTACTGGGTGATAAAGTGCGCGACCACTGCCACCTAACGGGCGAGTTCCGAGGACCCTCCCACAACGCTTGCAATTTAAACTATAAAGTAACCAAGAAAATTCCAGTATTCTTCCACAATCTTAAAAACTATGACGGTCATTTAATAATGCAACACTTGGGAAAATTCAATCGCAAATTGAATTGCATAGCCAAAGACATGGAAAAATATATATCGTTCTCTGTTGATGATTTGGTATTTTTGGATTCCTACAACTTTCTGTCTCTTCCCTTAAGCAAATTAGCTTCCAATTTAAATACATTTAGATTTATAGACAATCCACTACTACAACGCAAGGGCGAATTTCCATACGAATACATGACAGGACCAGAAAAGTTTTTAGAGCCCCTCCCACCCATAGAGGCATTTTACAGCAGTCTAACTAAAGAATGTATATCTCCTGCACAATATGAACATGCTAAAAACGTATGGAATCATTTTAATATAAAGAATTTAAAAGAATATCACGATTTATACCTTAAAACAGATGTGTTGTTATTGGCTGATGTGTTTGAGACATTTAGGGACTTGAGTTTAAAGGATTATAAACTCGACCCCGTCCACATGTACTCACTGCCTGGACTAACATGGGAGGCATGTCTTAGAATGACCGGCATAAAATTAGAATTATTTCAAGACATTGACATGCATTTGTTTATAGAACACGCCATTAGAGGTGGTGTAAGCATGATTTCCACGCGCCACGCTAAAGCCAATAATAAGTACATGGGCGAACATTATGACCCAAATCAAGAAAGCACCTATCTTGTATACTTAGACTGCAACTCGCTATACTCTACAGCAATGTGTGAGTCGTTGCCTGTTGATGGCTTTAGATGGACAAATGAGAAAGATTATAAATCCAATCAAAATGAAAACTTTGGATTTATTTTGGAAGTTGATTTAAAATACGATAAAAGTTTACACGATTTGCATAATGACTACCCGCTCGCACCAGAAAAAATGAATGGAAAATTAATACCAAATTTAAATGACAAAACTAAATATATTTTGCATTATAAAGCACTAAAAAAATACGAAGAATTGGGTTTGGTAGTTACAAAATACCACAGAATCTTAAAATTCAGACAATCAAAATGGCTCGCCCCCTATATTAATTTTAATATTGAAAAGCGACAAAAAGCTGAACATGATTTTGAAAAAGACTTTTACAAACTGTTAAATAACAGTCTCTTTGGTCGAACAATTATGAACCAACGCAAGTTTCGTGATATACATCTTGTAGACGAGTCTAAGTTAACAAAGTATGTTACAAAGCCAAGATTTGACTGCAGCAAAATGTTCGATAACAAGTTGCATGCTGTGCATTTAAATAAATTAATTGTAAAGTTTGATAAACCAATATATTTAGGAATGACCATTTTGGATATCAGCAAAGTAATAATGTATGATTTCCACTATAATTATATGTCAAAATTTAAGAATAAAAAGTTCTTAATGACAGACACAGACAGCCTTCTTTATTCTATAGTAACAGAGGACTTTTACAAGGAAATACAAAGTGACTTGGACCGTTTTGACACCTCTGCATACAGTAAAGATCATTTCTTATACTCTGATAAAAACAAAAAAGTTACGGGCAAGTTTAAAGATGAATTAAATGGTCAAATTATGTATGAATATTGTGGTTTAAGGCAAAAATTATACTCTTTCATTCCTCTACAGTGGTTATATGAAAAAGAAAAGCAAAATGAGCTAGAGGTTAAGAAGGCAAAAGGAGCTGACGGCGCTACAGTTAAACATCTCTTAAGACACCAACACTACTTACACTGTCTTGCAACCGGAGAAGATTACTACGAGAATGTTACAAGAATTAAATCCACAAACCACCATCTGCAAACATTAACGATGAACAAAAAGGTACTCTCTTTTGATGACGACAAGAGGTTTATTCTAGATGGCATCAACACCCTTGCCCTTGGTCACTATAAAATTGGTCAAACATAAATCTGTATTTGCCATTATTCTTTGGCCTTTCCTTGTCTATTACAAAAAAGCCATATTTAGACCTATCCCAGCACTGATGGCAGAGATTTCTAAATTGGTTAAATGAAAAATCATTTCCCACATGATTGTTATACACATGTTTTAAATTTAAATCGTCTTGTTTAAATAATATTAGGAAATTAACATTGTCACGTAAATGTTTGTTTACTTTACTGTAAGATTGACACAAGTAAAAACTGCTAACATTTTTGTGTCTGCCCATTGAGAAAAATTGTGTGATATTTGGACTATTTATGTCGTCAAATACAACTATTGAGTGTGATTCTACATCATTTGGTGTGATTTCACAGTTTGAATATGTGTGTAATTTAACTTCATCACACAGACGGAATATTTCAATTATTTTTTTATATTTTTCTTGTTCTAAAGATTTGGATATTATATATAAATTTGTAAACTTTAATCCTTGTTTTTTTACAATTAAGTTATAAATTACAACAGTCTTCCCCGAACCACTGGGCCCTATTATAAGACAGCGAATATTATTAGGAAATAGGCCCAACTTCTTTGGTGTATTTTCTTTATGTGCAATTTTAAATTTGTTCTTTTGTTGAATAAATGACATTTTTTATATAATGGTGTATTTTCTTTATGTGTTAAATGACATTTTTTATATAACTGACAACTGACACAAAAATAGTTTGTAAATTGTGTAATAAATACATGTAATATAAACAAATTTAACACAATCATAACATTGTCCACATTAACATTGGAAGTTAAAGGGGGGGTGTATCGATACACCCCCCCTTAATTTAACACAATCATAACATTGTCCACAATGTTATGATTGTGTTAAATTAAGGGGGGGTGTATCGATACACCCCCCCTTTAACTTCCAATGTTAATGTGGACAATGTTATGATTGTGTTAAATTTGTTTATATTACATGTATTTATTACACAATTTACAAACTATTTTTGTGTCAGTTGTCAGTTATATAAAAAATGTCATTTAACACATAAAGAAAATACACCATTATATAAAAAATGTCATTTATTCAACAAAAGAACAAATTTAAAATTGCACATAAAGAAAATACACCAAAGAAGTTGGGCCTATTTCCTAATAATATTCGCTGTCTTATAATAGGGCCCAGTGGTTCGGGGAAGACTGTTGTAATTTATAACTTAATTGTAAAAAAACAAGGATTAAAGTTTACAAATTTATATATAATATCCAAATCTTTAGAACAAGAAAAATATAAAAAAATAATTGAAATATTCCGTCTGTGTGATGAAGTTAAATTACACACATATTCAAACTGTGAAATCACACCAAATGATGTAGAATCACACTCAATAGTTGTATTTGACGACATAAATAGTCCAAATATCACACAATTTTTCTCAATGGGCAGACACAAAAATGTTAGCAGTTTTTACTTGTGTCAATCTTACAGTAAAGTAAACAAACATTTACGTGACAATGTTAATTTCCTAATATTATTTAAACAAGACGATTTAAATTTAAAACATGTGTATAACAATCATGTGGGAAATGATTTTTCATTTAACCAATTTAGAAATCTCTGCCATCAGTGCTGGGATAGGTCTAAATATGGCTTTTTTGTAATAGACAAGGAAAGGCCAAAGAATAATGGCAAATACAGATTTATGTTTGACCAATTTTATAGTGACCAAGGGCAAGGGTGTTGATGCCATCTAGAATAAACCTCTTGTCGTCATCAAAAGAGAGTACCTTTTTGTTCATCGTTAATGTTTGCAGATGGTGGTTTGTGGATTTAATTCTTGTAACATTCTCGTAGTAATCTTCTCCGGTTGCAAGACAGTGTAAGTAGTGTTGGTGTCTTAAGAGATGTTTAACTGTAGCGCCGTCAGCTCCTTTTGCCTTCTTAACCTCTAGCTCATTTTGCTTTTCTTTTTCATATAACCACTGTAGAGGAATGAAAGAGTATAATTTTGGCCTTAAACCACAATATTCATACATAATTTGACCATTTAATTCATCTTTAAACTTGCCCGTAACTTTTTTGTTTTTATCAGAGTATAAGAAATGATCTTTACTGTATGCAGAGGTGTCAAAACGGTCCAAGTCACTTTGTATTTCCTTGTAAAAGTCCTCTGTTACTATAGAATAAAGAAGGCTGTCTGTGTCTGTCATTAAGAACTTTTTATTCTTAAATTTTGACATATAATTATAGTGGAAATCATACATTATTACTTTGCTGATATCCAAAATGGTCATTCCTAAATATATTGGTTTATCAAACTTTACAATTAATTTATTTAAATGCACAGCATGCAACTTGTTATCGAACATTTTGCTGCAGTCAAATCTTGGCTTTGTAACATACTTTGTTAACTTAGACTCGTCTACAAGATGTATATCACGAAACTTGCGTTGGTTCATAATTGTTCGACCAAAGAGACTGTTATTTAACAGTTTGTAAAAGTCTTTTTCAAAATCATGTTCAGCTTTTTGTCGCTTTTCAATATTAAAATTAATATAGGGGGCGAGCCATTTTGATTGTCTGAATTTTAAGATTCTGTGGTATTTTGTAACTACCAAACCCAATTCTTCGTATTTTTTTAGTGCTTTATAATGCAAAATATATTTAGTTTTGTCATTTAAATTTGGTATTAATTTTCCATTCATTTTTTCTGGTGCGAGCGGGTAGTCATTATGCAAATCGTGTAAACTTTTATCGTATTTTAAATCAACTTCCAAAATAAATCCAAAGTTTTCATTTTGATTGGATTTATAATCTTTCTCATTTGTCCATCTAAAGCCATCAACAGGCAACGACTCACACATTGCTGTAGAGTATAGCGAGTTGCAGTCTAAGTATACAAGATAGGTGCTTTCTTGATTTGGGTCATAATGTTCGCCCATGTACTTATTATTGGCTTTAGCGTGGCGCGTGGAAATCATGCTTACACCACCTCTAATGGCGTGTTCTATAAACAAATGCATGTCAATGTCTTGAAATAATTCTAATTTTATGCCGGTCATTCTAAGACATGCCTCCCATGTTAGTCCAGGCAGTGAGTACATGTGGACGGGGTCGAGTTTATAATCCTTTAAACTCAAGTCCCTAAATGTCTCAAACACATCAGCCAATAACAACACATCTGTTTTAAGGTATAAATCGTGATATTCTTTTAAATTCTTTATATTAAAATGATTCCATACGTTTTTAGCATGTTCATATTGTGCAGGAGATATACATTCTTTAGTTAGACTGCTGTAAAATGCCTCTATGGGTGGGAGGGGCTCTAAAAACTTTTCTGGTCCTGTCATGTATTCGTATGGAAATTCGCCCTTGCGTTGTAGTAGTGGATTGTCTATAAATCTAAATGTATTTAAATTGGAAGCTAATTTGCTTAAGGGAAGAGACAGAAAGTTGTAGGAATCCAAAAATACCAAATCATCAACAGAGAACGATATATATTTTTCCATGTCTTTGGCTATGCAATTCAATTTGCGATTGAATTTTCCCAAGTGTTGCATTATTAAATGACCGTCATAGTTTTTAAGATTGTGGAAGAATACTGGAATTTTCTTGGTTACTTTATAGTTTAAATTGCAAGCGTTGTGGGAGGGTCCTCGGAACTCGCCCGTTAGGTGGCAGTGGTCGCGCACTTTATCACCCAGTAACAGCTGTTGGCATATGTGGCAGTATTTAGAGTTTTTGAAGGATGCCTCTTGCTCTGCAGTCATTACAAGGGGAACATATACTTCCATCTGACTTTTAATAAAGTCATAGGTTTTAAATAACTTTTCAAAAAATACATCCATTACATTTTCACCGCTGTACAACTCTTCGTAAATAATTTTAGAGTCTCTCACCACAACATAAGCAAATCCAGAAGGAGTGTGTTTGCCGCAGTTTATAAAACATTCGAAATCTGCATAAATCACAAAGGGAGCTTTAAGTTGATATTTGTAATTCGTAAATTGTAGTGTATCTTTTTCACACATTTGTACTCTTTGAGCATCAAAGGGTTTACAATATGTTATGTGACGTTCCAATATATCTTTGGTGCCAAAATGTTGCAAACAGAACTTGCAAAAATATTTCTTATGGTCATCTTTTGTAGAATTAAACATTAACTTATCAAAATCACGAATTAAACAGTAATGTGATTTCCGACCTTGTTGTAAAAGCAGCAAGTTGACGTGCGTGTTACTATTTAGTTTAGTTATTCTCAGTGGATATATTGTTTTTCCTTCAATTCCATATACGTTAACACTTATGTTGTTTTGTTTTTCAAATTTATCAATGTCGGATATTTTTACTGGATATTTTATGTTTGACATATTTAACTGGCCTATGTGGGGTTCGTAGTAAAATACTCGATTTGCATTTTCTTTACGATTCCTTGGATTCAGGCTTGCTAAAACACTCCACACGAAACATTTATTATCACTATTTTTAATATTTAAAACGGCGTGTTTTGATTTTATATTTTCTGGTGTGGGGATGTATGATTTGGGAGTTAGGGGTTTATACTTATAAACATGCAGCTGCCAGTATTTAGTATGGTCATATATCCATCCACTGCCTTGGGCTTGATACTTGTGTAAAGATGTGTCGATTTTTAAAAGTGAATTTTCAATTTGTGTCTTTAATTGTGCTTTCTCAATTGATAAATTAGTTAAACTTCGAAAATCAGCAATACATTCTTTGTCAATGATTAAATCACCATTATTGTCCACTGTGTGTTTGATAAATTTCACTCTCCTAATAAGAATCCATTTGATAGGTAAAGGACAAGATTGAAGTGTGTCTAATATATCCGCGGACTCGCCGTAAAACTTAAACACATTATAGGGCCGCTTGTCACATCGTAGGTGGTGGCGTTTCTTGTCACGGGTGATGACTCTCTTACACACATTACAAGTATAGTGGTTCTCTAGCATATGCATTTTAAAATGATTGTTATTATCAAATATTTGATGGCATTTTTTACAAATTTTAGGAATAACTTTGTGAACAAGTCGATAATGGCGTAATAAATTGCTTCTGTTGGAGTAAGACATAAAACAGACTGCACAGGTCAACATTTTGTGTTGAAATGACTGTAGAGATGTCATGCTCTGCTTTTTATAAACAAAAATTACCATTTTAAAAATTTAAATACGATCAAAATTCAAAATATGAAGATTTAAAAAAAAAACACAAATTCAAAATTTTTATAAAAACTAAGCCCTTTATCAAAAAATCTGAGAAACTACTTTTTAGATAATTGTATAAAGTGCCTACAAACCTCCAGAGTAAAAAAATCATATTTTAGACGAAATTATTTTAATCACTAAATTTTTCTAAGTCCAGAGTAAAAAAACATATTTTAGCCGAAATTATTTTAATCACTAAATTTTTCTAAGTCCAGAGTAAAAAAAGCATATTTTAGCCGAAATTATTTTAATCACTAAATTTTTCTAAGTCCAGAGTAAAAAAACATATTTTAGCCGAAATTATTTTAATCACTAAATTTTTCTAAGTCCAGAGTAAAAAAAACATATTTTCGCCGAAATTATTCTAACCACTAAATTTTTCTAAGTCCAGAGTAAAATAATCATATTTTAGCCGAAATTATTCTAACCACTGAATTTTAAGTTAAAATCTGCAACAGGTCTTGTTGATGCTGGGGCTGTAGGATATGAAGTGAGGACCCTGGCCTGCAACAGCTCTTTATATAGCCGACAATTCACACAATTTGTAAAATTACGCATCGGTTACTATGCATCGGTCGCTGTGTCCTTGGTGCCGATCTTGCAGAATCTCCTTCAAGGTTGATTGTCGCGCTAGTGGCGATAACCGAGTGCACTTCTAAGTTGTTTACATGTGTTGTTTATTTAGTGTGGAGTTATTTTTGAACTCGTGGATTTCTGCAAAGGATGTATTAAAATGAATTTTAAATAGTTTGGATTAAAACACAAATTTCAGTTGGCGGCAGTATTTTTCAAAAAATATTTTTTAATTTGACCGTTATAGTGAATTTGGGAAATGTAAGTGAAATTTATTAAAACACTTGCCTAGGACAATAACATATCCAAATTGCAGACAAATCGGACCATAAACACCAAAGATAGTTTTTTAGCCTGAATTTGAAAATTAATTTTTAAAAATATAGAGGAGGGATGGGGATGGGGACAATATATTTAATATAGGCAAGGGTATATTTAATATAGGCCAGCGGGCGGGAGCTCTATAGGCGGGAGCTGGTGTCGGTCCAAAAACTGATCCCCATAAGAATAACATGGGGAAAAAGCGCCGGAAGTGATGCCTCTTTGCCATTTCACCACTACTGGGGCCGAGTATTCAGGTTTGCTGCTACAGGGAAAATCAACAAACAACCTTTTTCGTGCAAATATCAATATACCAAAACTAGTTGAAGCCACATACCAAGTTTCATCAATATACAATCATAAATAATCGAGATATCAAATTGTATTTATCCTCCATAAGGATAACATTGGACAACGTACTGTGTTTAGCACTTTGAATATCTCTGCAACGGTTGGACGTAGAACAACAATTGAAACACCAAAATGATAGTTTTGTAGAGCTAAACTGATTGGTTAAAAATAAATGTTAAGTTTTAAGTAAAATTATCTGAGGAAAATCCAACAACCTTTCTCCCATAACATTAACATGGGAAATTTTATGGACGCGTTTTTGGACTTTTCTCTATAACCACTTAACCTAGGTTAATGATTCAGAATACCAAATTATTTGGTTTTTAAGCTCTATAAAATGGCTACAACCAAGATTAAGTGTTTTTAAAGTTGTAGGGGGAAAAATTAAAAAAACTGATTTTTGGAAAATTTAAAACCCCCATAAAACCCCCTTCCCATAGTCCGATCTATCTGGTTTTCGAACCTAAAGTCATAAATGTTACTCTACACATTTGTGCCAAACTTCATCAAAATCGGGCGTTTCTTTTAAAAGTTATCGCGGTAACGGACACACACACACACACACACACACACACACACACACACACACACACACACACACACTCACACCCACACACCCATATATATATATATATATATATATATATCATTCATATATATCAATTTGAACGAATAGAATTTTTGGCATCTGGGGACCTCAAAACAAAACGTCATCATGGTCTCGGGCTTAAGTCTTACCATGCCACCTATGGTAATAGCTTCTTCCCTACAGGAGAAATTCGCTAATTCCCTATAGGGGAAATTCGCTAACAGCTGATCTTGATTCGTAGTAGTTCCA
Source organism: Allygus modestus (assembly GCA_963675035.1). Lineage (NCBI taxonomy): Eukaryota > Metazoa > Arthropoda > Insecta > Hemiptera > Cicadellidae > Allygus > Allygus modestus. The sequence continues at coordinate 82,316,602 of OY776116.1, forward strand.
CGGGATAACCACAGAATGCAGCACACACAACTGTGTTTTAGCGATTTTCCCCTATAGAGAAGAAGCTATTAGTGTAGTCGGCATGATAAGACCTAGGCCCGGGACCATGATAACTTTCCGTTTTGAGGTCCCCAGATGCCAAAAACACCATTCGTTCAAAACTCTCTCTCTCTCTCTCTCTCTCTCTCTCTCTCTCTCTATATATATATATATATATATATATATATATATATATATATATATATATGTCCGCGAGCACGATAACTCTCGTTATAAAGTTATTATAACGTCTATGTGCCATATTGTAGAGAATATTCCAATACTGTAACAGTCCATGTTCGCTCTTTACAACTATCTATAAGCTAGCAATCAAGGCTTAATAAGGTGGGAAAAGGTTTTCCGTTTAGAGTGGGAGAGATAGAAGGGCTAAAACACGAACCATAACTATTGGTTTGTTGCAAGTGGCAAGTGGTTTTAAACGGAATTGATGTGGAATTTGATTTTACCCGATATTTTTGCTATGGAATATAATAATTTTACGTTTTGAAAATAACGTCTTACACAATGAACTTATTATTTTTTGTAATGATAATTTATTTGAACCCAACCAGTAATACTCAACGTTGCATCTCCCATAAAATAAAAAACTATTCGAACAATATTAAAAAATATTCACTAAAATGTCATTGGGTTAAAATTCCTAGACCGAGTCAGGATACATTAGTCCAGATAGCTTCGACTGTGAGCAACATTACGTTAACTCGGTTAGTCGGCACAACTTAGTCAACTTCAGGGCAGTTAACCTAGTTGCCTAAATTGGTCCTCCAAGAATGACTGGTGTCGAAAGGGGGTTCCGACGAATTAATTATTTTAATATTTAACTTTATCCAATAACTTTTAAAGACTTAGTTTAAATAATATATGAAATCTTTAGATATCATTCTGTTCGCGAAAATTTTAAGTCAAAAGTGGAGGAATTAGGCAAATTGCAGGATGATGGGAGAGGGCTCAAATTAAAGGTCTCAAACCCAGGGACTCCGGGAAAAATAGCAGTATTTCCAAAAAGCTACAAGCAATCGAGAAATAACGTAAACCATCTCCAAAAACGTCTACTTTTTACATTAAAACATGTGATTAAATGTCTACTTAGTTTGCGAACTGACATGTGATCCTACTTATATTGTTTTATTTTCCTCAGCATGTAAAAGTAAAAATGTCAGATAAGGCAGACTATTTTAGCAAGGTTAGGGGCTTTGGCCCCTTCAATCCACTAGTTTAATAATATTTCGGTAAAAATAAATACAAAATCTCACAAACCTAGTAAAATCTGAAAATGTTGTGTAAATGTTGTTGTACCTTCCTGCTAAACATATCTAGAGACCCCTTACAAGTGAAACTGTGCTGTTTTCACTTTTTTGTTCATAACTAATAATTTTATCTTTATTGAAAATATTTATAAGTAAAATTTTGCAAGTAAAAATGTAGGGCATAGAAAAATATAATGCTTTTTGTTATTAACATTTGTTGTGAACCTAACAGTTTTAGCTTACACACGACTTACATTTACAGTATAGTTTTTAATACTTTTTTCAGTATTGGCAATTTTAAAACGTAATCTTAAATTGTAATTTTAAATTATTTTCTTCGTAATTTTAAATTGTAATCTTCACCATTTTGAAACGGGTTGCTGCATGGATATAAAATGTTTGAGGTGTTTATAAACTACTTACTACTCAAATTAATGTTCATAACATGTTTTACTGTTTAATATTTTAATATTTTAAAGATTGTAAAAAATGTTTAAGGTTATTTATTACTTTTACGGGTTTGTAAAAAATACTGCAGATCCACAGACAGAAAATGCGGGCTGGGATGGGACTGAGCCCATTTTCCTGTTTTTTTGTTGTTTTTTTCCTACCTAGCAAACAATCGAGTACATTATGGTGCAATCGACATTTGCAAACTGAACATTTAACACGGACAGTTAAGACAGTCCACTTAGTCCAAAGTCCACAGATGAATTTGCGTTACAGTAAATGTATAATATAAATAGTTAAACCTAACCAAGAGTGATTGTAAGGTGTAAAAACCGTGAGTGTACGAGAGAAAATGATGACATTACAAATTGTTATTTTTAAGCTATTCAATTTTTACTTGAAAAAAGTGTTATCTTCAATAATTAAGCAGTTTTTATTTATTAACGCATTAACAATTTACAAACTCGAGTTCAGATGTCTAGAAAATAAATACATATCGATACAGTGAATATCCTTACAAGCAAATTCATTGAGCTTAAGTCTTTAAGCAATTTAAACTTATACGACTTATAATAACAAATAATAATACATTTAACAAATAATAATAACTTACTTGTTTCAGGGCAAAGTAAGGCTGCATTGTTAAACTTTAATAAAAGTAATTTTATAGTTCATGACCTATTTGGTTTATTAAAAAATGCGATTTATTCCCCCACTTACAAAGTTTATTGACCCATAATAAAAACCTTATTGAAAAGTTAGTTTCATGAACTCAATTGCTAACAAGCTTGCTTGGATTAAATGAAAAATCTCAACGAAAATGTTTGGTTTAACAATGAACCAAAAATATTGTAGAGCAGAATCATTGTTGAAAATAAATGCAAGATGTAAAATATGCAAACACAAGAGGACAAAACCTGGGCAAGACGGGGTAGGTGTTTGCACTGTTTCTATTGTGTTCACCACCATTATGATGTTAACAATACATATTTTCTGACTACTTCACTTACGTGGGACTAATTTGTATTATTTTAGAATAGAGTTCTTATACACAGGGTGTTTACGAAACCCGTGGTCCCCTTTTTTGGAATTGTTCCTTAGGGAGACAATCATAAAACATCGTATAAACATGTGTCTAAAATGCCTAGTTTTCCGTCTGTCGGTCTGTTTGGAATTTCACACATTATTTAATAACTTGAGTATTATTTGAGATAGAAACTTCAAACTCGGTACAGATGTGTACCTTAGTAGATAAAACAAGGTTAGCAAATTTCGTTTCGATATATTAAACCGTTTCCAGATGGTGGCCACTTACAATCTTTCATGTCAAATTTCACGAAAACCGTCTGAATTAAAAAAGATTATCAAGATAAGTAAAAGATGCGGAATTAAAAAGCAAATAAAAAATACACCTTATTTGATGAAATCGGATCATAAATAACGAAGCAGTTAATCTTTACTTAAAAATAACATCATTTTCCATTCATTTAGGGGTATCACATTATTACTGTGACACTGTTATGTGTTATGTGTTATGTGTTATTACTGTTTTACCTCTAAACCTATGCAAAATTGTGTAATAAAATGGCTATATTAAGTAAATAATTCAAGAACCATAAAATCTGCACCTTTTAATTACAAATCTAACGGCAACTTCATTATGATAATTGGATGATAAATTACCAAAATGTGACACTGTGACAAATCATAGTGTGATGTAATTCTAATAGTAATTCTAATTCACCACGCTACATGTTTATCACAATGATAAACATTACATAGTGCCAACTTGTACAACTATTAATCAGCTCTTTTAATTAATGGATTATTTACAAAGTTAGAAACATAAATTATAACTTACAAATACAAAACAAATTATAAAAGTTGTTGAAAGTGGTGGCCATTGACACGATTGCACATTCGAAAGAGTTCTACTGCAGATTGGCGAACATGTTCAAAATTTACATCTTGCTGGATTATTGCTGCAGCTCCAGCAATTCTGGCAACCAAGTCCATTTCGCTTTCCACGGTGTACTGTAAACCAGTGTTTTCATGTGACCCCAAAGGAAAAAATCCAGTGGGGTCAGGTCTGGAGATCGGGCAGGCCATGGTACTAGTCCTCCATGTCCCACCCATGAATGTCCCATATGTTGAAATGTAACATTTAAATAATCCCTAACAATGTTACCAAAATGAGCTGGAGCTCCGTCATGCTAGAACCACATTCCAAGTCTTACATTACATTCAGTGGCAAACCTTCCAGCAATTCTGGGAGAATGTCTCTTATAGCGTCCCAATTATTATTGAAACGCTATATATATAATTAAATATACTATTTGTGATATGTAAAAATAAACAGTGTATGTAATATAGAAGAAGTTTTGTGAATAATTGCTGACAGTTGCAAATAAGAATTGCTGGTGCTACTTGGTTTTGCAAGTCTAGGCAAGATCGCGATTTTCTTGTTCGGGAATGTCAGAAAGAGTTGGAGACAATGATTTAAATTCTTGCTTGGCTGGAAAGGACTGGAGCTGGGTCACGTGACGGCCGGCGTCCCCGGGTTCGAGAACTTTCTTAGCTAAGGTTATATATTCACGGTCGCTGGGAGGCTACGGCATTTTACGTTGACCACTGGTGTTGTGAGTGTGTCGTGAGTCATCCAACGAAACGTGAATCTCTTCAGATTGGAAGGTACAAAGTTGTTTTAAAATTTTAGAGTCTTAATTTTAAAAAAATGCTCCATTTCTCATTTGTAGTTTTTCAAAAAGGGGAACAGTCTGTAAAACAATTATTTCTTTTTCAGGGTTCGAAGCGTTTCTTTCATTCATCTTTTTCTATACTTGGGTTGAAGATATGCTTAAAAACAGACTGTTAAAGACCAAAAAGAAGATTTATTTAAAGTCCAGTAATATTAAAAAAAAACGAACAGTTAACTTTTATTTTGAAAGATAGAAGTGATAAGCAAAACCAAGTTTAATTTTATTTTAAATTTTGAATTGTTTTATTTGAGAAGAAAAACTTTTATTTTGTTTATTTGAATAAATACAAGAAGATTTAATTTTTTTCATTTTATTTAAAAAAGACCACTTCTTAACCTCAAGAAATATTATAGCCTGCTAGTCAGCACTATACTCTAAGGAAGAATAAATACTCTTTGGAGTTAAGGCGGTTAGGCAAAATGTACGGCCCTATTAGATAATCCCCAATGATACCTGCCCAAACATTCACTGAAAATCTTTCTTGGTATCCTCTAACGAAAGTTGCATGAGCATTTTCTGTAGCCCAAACATGTGATGTCCGTGAATTAAAGATTCCCTCTCTGGTAACACTTGCCTCAACAGTAAACAATTCCGTATCAAGAAACATTTGGTTCTCAATTTATTTATTTAAAAACCAACGGGAACATTCCACACGCCTAGGATAATCTTGAGGATTCAGGTCCTGCAATTTTTGAAGTTTATAAGGTTAAAGCCCTTCACCATGTAAAAACTTCCACACTGTACCGTTACTACAGCCGAATTCTTGAGCTACTAATCTGGTGCTCGTTGATGGCGTTTCTTCAAATACCTGCAAAACGTTTTCTTCAAAATCAACGGTGCGAACTTCTCTTTGCCGACCATTATCAGCAAGGATACATTTAAATGTCCCAGTTTCCCTTAACCTGTTATGAACATTTGTAAAAGTCATGTAATTAGGAGGATGTCTGTTCGGGAAATTTTCATGATACAATCTTCGAGTTAATTTCGAATTGCCCCTTGCCATCCCGTAACAGTATGAATATCACAATATCCCGGAAATGTAAAGGTATTCATAATTTTGCACAATTATTACTTAAATCACAGTAAAAAAACTCATAACCTTTAACACAGCTTGTTGCAGCCCAACAGACAATGTTTACTTTCCTCATTTCAACAATGCTCTAGTATAAACAGCTGATTCAATTGTAACATAAATTAGACAGAAAACAGCTGATTTGTGATTTGTCAAAGCGCCACATTTTGGTTATTTATCATCCAATTATCATAATGAAGTTACCGTTAGATTTGCAATTAAAAGGTACACATTTTATGGTTCTTGAATTAATTACTTAACATTAGCCATTTTATTACACAATTTTTCATAGATTCAAAGTTAAAACAGTACCACAGTAATAATGTATACCCCTAAATGAATGGAAAATTATGTTATTTTTAAGTAAAGATTAACTGCTTTGTTATTTATAATCCGATTTTATCAAATAAGGTGTATTTTGATTTGCATTTTAATTCCGCATCTTTTACTTATCTTGATAATCTTTTTTAATTCAAACGGTTTTCGTGAAATTTGACATCAAAGATTGTAAGTGGCCACCATCTTGAAACGGTTTAAGATATCATAACGAAATTTCATACCCTTGTTTTATGTACTAAGGTACATAATCTGTGTCAAGTTTGAAGTTTCTATCTAAAATAATACTCAAGTTATTAAATAATGTGTGAAAATCACAAACAGACCAACAGACGGAAAACTAGGCATTTTAGACACATGTTTATTCTATGTTTTATGTTGTCTTGACCTAAGGAACAATTCCAAAAAAGGGGACCACGGGTTTCGTAAACACCCTGTATATTACAATTGTTATGTACTGTTCTTACGTTAATACTAAAGCTATTATAAATGTTCATAATAGGAGTATAATAATTTATTGTTAACACTGTATCTTAGTGTTAAAACGTTAGTAAAACTTTTTGAACTGTCATAATGATTAATTTGTTTGTATATTATATTACAACTGTAGGAACCACTGGTATTTTCACCGTGATAATCATACTTAATATTACAAATGTGAAGTTTGGATGTTTGTGCGTAACTCTGAAGTTCCATTACGTGAAAACTACTGGACTGACTGAGCTGAAATTTTGCAGAGAGGTACTTGATAGTCCTGAGTAACATATAGGCATATTGAAGTTGTGAAAATCCTATAGGGCTATGCCCCACGGGGGTTCAAAGTTCCCATGTATTCCTAATGGACATTGATTTTTGTGTGAGCTGATGAAAATACAATCAGCTGATCTTGATTCGTAGTAGTTCCACAGACTAACCACAGAATGCAGCACACAAAACTATCATATTTTTTATAAATTATTGGCGGGGCGAAGCCTGCGGGTAACAGCTAGTATGTAATAAATTGCTCAAAATTAACAGAATGATCAACGCAAAATAATAGGCGTATCATGTCAATTAATGTTACAAAATGTAAATACATTCAATTAGTGTTACAAAATGTAAATATATTCAATTAGTGTTACAACATGTGAATACATTCATTCTAATATCTGCTAACTATAAAAATACTAGTATGTCGCACGTAATTAGGGCAAACATTAGGGCTTGTTGTCATAAGCTTTGGCAATTTTATTTTGTTTACGTGCTTGTAACTCATTATGTTACGATAGAATTGTACATAGGTGTGACAGAAAATCCTAAAAACAATTATAGTTATATCTTCAATTCTTTAAAATGAGTATTACAAGCATAGTGTTACAACTGATACGGATGCTATTTTTTAATGATTTCTTACTACTAAGTTTTAATAGACCTGATTTCTTTAGTTCTCTAATATAGAACATTCATTTATGTTCATTGATAACATAATTTGTGCTGGTAATAATAAATTGCTTTACAAATTCAAAGAACCATAAGCTACTCTGCCTGCCTAGTTCGCAATTTTGTTAAACCAAAGCTAGACACTGAATCGAGGTTTATTATAAATCTTTACGAGGATGTCCAGGCCTGCAGACATCTTTATCGTTCCAGCAGTTATCGTTTAACGACGATAACGCATGTTCTGCTTTTTACAATATAAAATAACGTAAACGCCTGAGGTTTGACCTTTACAACCATTACAACCTACCAAAGTTTGACGGAACGTGGACTATGTGCAATATTTCTATAATATATTTAGAAGCTGCAAAAAGCACTCCCAATAAAACGAGTGTTGGCCGAGGATTCTCGTGTTCAATGTGAGCATCAGGAGTCTGGTTCTGGTTGCGACCATGGGAACTACGAGAGCTCGTGCGCTTGATGGTGTAACGCATCTGCCACACTCGCACCGACCGCAACGACGACGTGTTATTGGTCTTAGCCTTAGGTCAGGGGCAAGTCCATCGTGAATAGAATCGATGTAAAAATTTCCTTACCATTACAAATAGTACGTACCCCTATAAAATAAATAAATCACACCCAATTTACAAATGATCCTTACCAGCAAAATAATAATGGCTAAATATAAAAATGAATTAGTTTTTGTGGAGTTTAATATGTTATTGCATAGAGACAGCTTTCAATAATATAAAACGTGGTTACTGCTTATATTTTTATTACGGTTTCCCTAATGTCCTTGCACCAAAATTGCCTAATTGCCGCATTTTGATCCCTTGTAAGTCGGTTAGAAAATTTAAAAATAGTTGTCCAACCATTTTTTTGGTGTGGTAATGAATGATTAAAACATTTTAAAAAAGCATTGGATATTTATTTTTGTTACCTTATTTTTAATCAAGTTTTTATTTGATTTACTCAAACTTCTGCTTTGTGTATTTAGAATCGATGTTAGTTGCGGAAAGGGATTGGTCTTATAATTAATGCTGCAAAGAATTATTGTTTTACTCTAAGTGTTTATAATACTAGTTGACTGACGGACTTTAATTTGAAAAATCTAAAGCACTAGTAAAAAAATACATTACAAACAGATTTATTTGTTTTAAAAGTGTGATACTTCATTTTCCTAATCGGTACCTGCTTTTACTTAAAAAAATGTGAGTTTTGTATTTCAAAGAAAAGATACAGGATTTTTCTCTAGTTTACTGCGGGCAGAAACTATAGAGCCTTAGAGCACGGAGAAAAGTGAGAGCCGCTCCGGACCTGAGAGTGATGCAGCTGCAGTCGGGCAGTTTGATAGTGCACGTCACAATAGTTGTGTTGGTATTTAGGTTGTTACTAGTGAGTTCTATTTTCGAGGAATAAATTGGCTATACTGATACTATACAGTATTTATATCTTTATATATAATTCTGTAAGCGAAATTTTTAAGTCAAAATTGTGGGAGTTTGGCAAATCATAGGATGATGAGAGACGGCTCAAGTTAAGTCTTGATCCCAGGACATCGGGAAAAATATCAGTAATTCTAAAGTGTTACTAGCAAACGTAAAACATCCCCCATAAGAAAAACATAGGGATTTAAAGATGTCTGCTTTGTTTACATAAGAACATGTGATTAATTTGTATTTGAAAAGAGAAAACAAATCAGAGGAGATAGAGTATTGGAAAAAGGTTAAGGGATATGGCCCCGTTCAAGCCACTAGTATTGACTATACTGATACTGAACTGTGATTTGCACGGAAATTCTGTCGAGGAACTTCACCAGCTGGTTGTACACAAACTAGGAGCATAAATCACTAAATCAGTAGTGCTCTCTTGGGAAAGATCAAATGAGCTATTTATTTAAGATTCATTCAAACCTCGACGGTCTGCTACGTAAGTTGTTTGAAATAGCTTTAAGCATTTTTAAAGCTCCATATTAAATTAGATAAAGTTTTAACGTTCCCATAAAAAGTGGCCAGTATTTACGTGTTAACGGTATTACAGACATACATCGATTTAGGGAACATCGATTTTGATTTCCTTTATATAAACAAGGATAAAGTTTCCCTTATAAATCACAAATGTGCAAACATACAGAACATAAATGAACAGACATATATTACTAGCAAGACTAAAAGTATAGTGTTCCGGGTTTTGTGAAGTGCTTTAAATATCAAAGTATTCGAAAAGTCTAATTTCTAAGCAGTGATATAATACAAACAATAATATTATACATACTAAATTATTACTGGACATGAGATACCTTTTTGATTTTTTTAAAATTAAAAAATAGGTTTTAAAGTTTATTTTATTTTTAATACGACGTCATATATTGTGTAACGTTATCGTACCAAAAGGAGCAATCGTAAAGGGGATTATAGAGGGCGGATTACGCAGCGTGTGGCTGTACAATACAGCGGTAAAGGGGATTAACAAAGCTCCATCTAGATACCTTTAAATTTACTTTTATTTAAAATAAATAAAATAAAATAAAAATAAATTATAAGGTCTTTTTAATATGCGATTTTCAAAGAATAATGTTTGTTTTACAAGATAACTAACATGTTTATAATAATAGAATTGTCTACAGTTCTGCAACAATGAGGTTGTCTCGAACTTTTCTTCTTAAAGTTTTAATACTGAAAAATTTTCTTTTCTTTGGAAGAGCATTGTACTGCTTTGGCCCAAAGTATCCAAATCCCCTTCTTCCTACTTCTGGCTTGATGCGTGGCACTTCCAGTAAATAATCCTGCCGAGTGTGTTTTTCTCGCACGTCTACTCTGTTCTTAAGTTTTTCTTTTAAATATGCTGGAAGACCAGTGGCAAGGACTCTATGAACAAGTGTTACAGTTTGCAGTTTGCAAAGACTCCTTATAGACAGAACCTTAGAACTCTTTCGGTAATCCGAAATGTGGTCAAACTTTTTAAGGTTATACACAAATCGTAATGCGCTATTTTGAAGACGTGTGAGAACCGTGCAGTTTTCATTAGAAAGACTGTTTACAAAAACTAGTAACGCATATTCAATAATAGGGAATACCAGGGATTTGACCATTTGTAGCTTAGCATCTTCAGGAAATAATCCCTTAAATCTGTTTAAGACTCGCAATAAGCCCAAAACACGAATAAGGATTGATTTGATATGTATTGAAAAGTTAAGGTCATTATCAACCCACACACCTAAAACCTTTACAGCATCCTTCATGATCAGTTGAATACCCTCCAAATTTAAAGTAGTATCGCATTGGATAACATTCTGTGATAATGTCGGAGAGTTAAAGTGGACAACTGAGCATTTATTTAAATTAAACTTAAGGCCATGAGCATCCGACCAAGTTTTCACACTGCTTAAATCAAAGTTTAATTGATCAAAAGCTTGATGGGAGTTTGATCGTGGATATGATAACAACAGTTGAGAGTCATCTGCTGTATTATCATAAAGTAAAGAACTCAAACAAGAATATGCAATAGCGGGAGGCTTGTATACCAAGCAAACTAACAGTTTCTTAGTATTGCTAAAAAGTATTCCACATATATACTCCAGACGACTATCTGTAGTATCGAGCTGTACTTGCTTCATATTCAATCCTTCCCTTGTATATAGTGCGACACCACCACCACCACCTTATAGGCCACATAATAGCTAAATAACTAATTTAAATATCAATTTCCAAATGGCCTCATTTGTATCGCTACTTACCAGATACTTTATTACCATTAAATGTCTGACTATTACAGCTGTTTATGTCCAAACTTAAACCATAACTTTATAAGCCTAAATAATATGATTTGTTAATCACATATTGTAATATGAATAAAACATTAAGTGGTACTGAATAAGAAATCTTGGACTGGTTTGTGGAAACAAGGTTATGCCAGGGAATTGTCTACTGAACCAGTTTAAACTTTATTAAGGCACACTCTAAGACGTCTCCAGATCTAGTGTTGGTGATAACTTGTTAGGTCGGTATTGAGATAATATTAGGTTAGGGGGCTCCCGTCCTCTGCTTATACCTGCTTCTCCCATAAGACCAATGTTAACTTTTAAAGTCCGCCCCTCCTCAACGGGTTATCCGAAATTGATTATTTATGGTTCGTTTAAAATATCAAAAAATATATCTAGTGATTTCAGTAATCAGAATTTCGTTATCATAAATAGTTCGCGCATAAAAAAATCGTAAATATTGAATATTTTGGAATTTTATTAATTGATTATTATTTGCGACATTGAAGGTCGGCTACTGAAATCGCTAGGTATAATTTTGATCTTTAAAATGAGTCATAAATCAACGATATCGAATAATCCGTTGAGGAGGAACGAGCTTTGAAAGTTAATATTGGCCTTATGGGCGAAGCAGGTAGAAACGCGAAGTTTCCTGACTGGAGCGCCCTCTTAAGTTGGACAGACGGCCCTACTCAACTCAGCTGTTGGAATGAAAGAAGTATGTAGGGGGGTGGGGGAGGGGGTAGTTGCCCCAAAGAAAACGAGAGTAATGGACTATTCAAATGTAGTATGCAGGGTAATATAAAATACAATTCCACAGTTTGAATTCATATCAGAGATTTTTTGGGTGAAAGACGGTTTTCCGAGCTCATTTACACCAGCTCATCTTAAATTAATTATATTTCATAATTATTACTAACTATAAAACAGTGTTCAGTCCAATTTACGGTACACTGTCATGTATTGGGCCAGGTTGGGGCAACTTCATATATCATTGGCCGAGTGTTCTGTAAGAACAATGAATATAAGATTAATACTAAAGAATATGTTTTACAACCAATCTAATGTTTTTGATTATGGTGAATAAATTTATTCCATTCTAGTGGAACTGGGTTGGTTTCATTTTTAGAATCAACAACCACTTGCCGTTGCTGACATTAAATACAGTACTTTATACCACACATCCGTGATTTTCGTAAAAGTTAAAATAGGAAAAAATTAAATACATGTAAAAGACTGGATTTTCTACTCAGACACATAAAATACGGTTCAACACATTAAAAAATGCCAACGGATGTCGCCGCGCGCGGATCGAGCAACGTGCAATATTCGTCCCGGACGAATTGTAAACGCGTTGTACTATGTGCTATGTGTCTGTATAAAAAAGTTGTATATAGATGTACCTTATTAAAACGTTGACGACAATCACGGATGTGTGATATGAAGTATTGCATTTAACAACAGGATGTAGCTGAAGATGATCCCTTCAAGATTGTGACGTCAAAACAAAAGGCTATATTATTGTAGATGTTACTAACAGTTACTTTTTGGCAATGCCATATATAAATCATAATACTAGTTTCAGTTTCGCCTTTAATTGAAAACGCTCTTACTGGTTACTGTAAGTATATTGAATTTGGTTAAAGGATAAAGCCACGGATGACAGTTGTTCAGGTATTTCGAAGTTTATAATTTATGTAACTAGGAGTATATTGACACGTTTAACTCAGTTAAAGCTGCAAAACCTAAACTTGTCTAATAAGTGACATGAATTTAAACTGTTCAACTTGTCTAAGGTTTTAGTTACTAAAGTACAAATAAATCTTGTAAAATCATGCAATGTTATTTTCTTATTGACCAAAAATAAAAATAACTTTACTTAGATTTGTTTAAACTTTTGGAAGGCCGACGTCGGAAATCATTTAGAGCCATGTATTTAACTGAATAAACGATTGTATAAACATTAAAAATATTGTTTTAAATGCATATCTGTTAATATATAAAATACTAGCTGTGTTCCCGTCCTTCGTACGGGTTGTATGTATAAATAATAGATGAATTTGAAAAGAATAACTGTTTTCCAATGTCCTGTTCCCAACTTTTAAACAGGACCTAATAAAACTCCTCAACTCCTTAATCTTATCTAAAAATAATTTTCAAATTTAGTGTTAAGTTGAGACACTCAGTAGTTGGCTACATAAAAGATCAAATTAGAGAGGCATAGATCTCGTCCCCCCATGTCTCAAACACACAGAGTTTCTGTATGAAATCTCTAGAGAACAACACATAACTCCCAATTATGGGCCTTGTTGTTGTTGCTGATATTCTTTAAAGTACCAAATTTCAGCTCTATTGGTTAAGAAGTTTGTTATGATTATATTAAAGGTCAGTGGGGCAGAGCCCCATTTGACATTTTTTATCTGCTTTTTTTGCTACCGAATTTCATCTCCATCAGTCCAGTAGCAGGTGCAAGATTGTTAAAATAAGTATTCTGAAGGTTCGGGGGTGGGCCCTGCCCTGAAACATGTTATTAACGGGAATAGGCTTGTGTTTGTTCTGATATATTAGGTATGTTCCTGCCAAATTTCAACTTAAAAGGTCCGAACTAATGCTCATAAGATTGCCAGTAATAAAATTAATTTAGGGCAGAGTCGGGTACGATTTTGTTTCAAACCTAGCCTTATTGAACATCTGCAGAATAAGGGGAACCACTATGCAAAATTTCACCTTCTTAGATAGACATTGTCGTTTTTTAGTTACGGTGATCTCAATGTAAGAAAGTGAATTTGTCTGAAAAATATAGATTTACATAATATGTCCACTCTGTATACTTCTGTTATTTATTAAAAATCTTCACTCAACATTTTAAATGAGACCTACACCAGCTGATTATGGAATAAATACTCTTAAGTAATCAACTGGTTTAGCATTATTAATGCTTTGTCCATAACAATAAGATGGTATCTTGAAAATCCCGTGGTTTGTAGCCCTAAGGTGAATTCAAAATGTTGAAGTAGCATGTAATCTTCTAACGTACGTATAGAACATATAAAAACAGTTTCATCTAAATCAGTTAACCCGTTTCCTTGGGAAAAGCGAACAATCAAGATCAAACCCGCGCAAAAACACGTTTTTGAGCGGCCTCAATTATTTTTCCAAAAGGCGCATGCCAGTTTAAAATAGCCTAAATCCTTCTCACAAATGTATTGAACAAAGAAACAAGGATTCATCAAAATCAGTGAAATTATTTTCCCGTGAAAAACTAACAAAAACACGTCCTTGAGCGTTACCGAAGGACAGACAGACGGACAGAAATTTAGTTAAGACTTGTTTTGGTTCCCCTAGGGTGTAAAACGCGAAATTATGCAAAAATGTCATAATTCCAAGCAATGTACAGACAAAACTTTAATTTTTGTACATAGATATCCTCTCTGCATACTTATGTCATTTATTACCAATCTTCACTCAAAGTTTTAAATAAGAGCTACAACATCTGTTTATAGAATAACTATTCTTAAGTCATCATCTGGTTCAATATAAATAAATGCTTTGTCCATAAGAATAACATAAGATCTTTAAAACCCCGTGGGGCAGAGTCATAAGGTGGTTTACAAAAATCAAGCTAACCTAAAACCTTCTAACGCACATATAGAACATAGAAAAAAGTTTCATCGAAATCAGTGCACCCGTTTCCCTGTGAAAAGCGAACAAAACGTGACCAAAATCGCACGAAACACATTTTGGAGCGGCCGCCATTCTTTTTCAAAAAGGCGTATGACATTTTAAAGTGGCCTAAAACCTTATCACGTTATATAGAACAAAGAAACAAATTTTAATCAATGTCAGTGCACCCGTTTTCCCGTGAAAAGCGAACAAAAACCCGTCCTTGAGCGTTAACGACAGACAAGACAGACAGACAGAAAGACAGACAGAAATTGAGATAAGACTTGTTTTGACTTATTTAGGGTGTAAAACGTGAAAATATGCAAAAATTTCATAATTCCAAGTAATGTACAGACAAAACTCTAATTTTATTAATATAGAAGATTAATAGAAAAATTTAACTTGTTTAATTTTTGGATGAGATACATGTAGGTTCTACAGGAATCCAAAGTGTTACTTTTAAGGATACTAAAATATTCTAACAATAATTACAATTAACTAATAGTAAAAGTAATTAGTAAGTAACATTTTCATTGTTATTATCACATACAGAAATTCTTATATGTTAGTGTCAAATATGAACATCAACAAAATAACTAAGCTTTGAGTGAGACAAGTGACTCTCAACACAACAACACTCGTGTCGACACTGAGCCTCTTAACTTGTAACGTATTGAAACACAATCGCATATTTAATATTAAATGTCAGACTAAGAATGTTGTATTACCGATTTCCAGATGTATGTTTTCAGAGAGACACATGGCTGCATGCAATGGCGCGGTAACGGCTACAACACGAGATGTTGTGCCGATATGGTTGTGAGTGGCAGCAAACTGTGTTGGGATGGACAATGCCACTGCACCATTGGTGGTAGCGGGTAAGGCCGATGAGACATGACCGCAGGCGATGGTGCGGTCCTAGATACAATACGAGATGTGGTGTCGATATGGTTGTGAGTGGCACCAAACTGTGTTGGGATGGACAATGCCACTGTACCATTGGTGGTAGCGGGTAACCCGATGAGACATGACCACAGGCGATGGCGCAGTCACGGCTACAACACGAGATGTTGTGTCGATATGGTTGTGAGTGACACCAAACTGTGTTGGGATGGACAATGCCACTGTACCATTGGTGGTAGCGGGTAAGGGCGAAAAGACATAACCGCAGGCGATGGCGCGGTCACGGCTACAACATGAGATGTGTCGATATGGTTGTGAGTGGCACCAAACTGTGTTGGGATGGACAATGTCACTGCACCATTGGTGGTAGCGGGTAACCCTATGTGACATGATCCCAGGCGATGGTGCGGTCATGGATACAACACGAGATGTGGTGTCGATATGGTTGTGAGTGGCACCAAACTGTGTTGGGATTGACAATGCCACTGTACCATTGGTGGTAGAGGGTAAGGCTGATGAGACATGACCGCAGGCGATGGCGTGGTCACGGTTACAACACGAGATGTGGGATCGATATGGTTGTGAGTAGCACCAAACTGTGTTGGGATGGAAAATGCCACTGTACCATTGGTGGTAGCGGGTAAGGCCGATGAGACATGACCGCAGGCGATGGCGCGGTCATAGATACAACACGAGATGTGGTGTCGATATGGTTGTGAGTGGCACCAAACTGTGTTGGGATTGACAATGCCACTGTACCATTGGTGGTAGCGGGTAAGGCCGATGAGACATGACCGCAGGCGATGGCGCGGTCATAGATACAACACGAGATGTGGTGTCGATATGGTTGTGAGTGGCACCAAACTGTGTTGGGATGGACAATGCCACTGCACCATTGGTGGTAGCGGGTAAGGCCGATGAGACATGACCGCAGGCGATGGCGTGGTCACGGCTAAAACACGAGGTGTGGGATCGATATGGTTGTGAGTGGCACCAAATTGTGTTGGGATGGACAATGCCACTGTACCATTGGTGGTAGCGGGTAACCTGATGAGACATGACCGCAGGCGATGGCGCGGTCACGGCTACAACACGAGATGTTGTGTCGATATGGTTGTGAGTGACACCAAACTGTGTTGGGATGGACAATGCCACTGTACCATTGGTGGTAGCGGGTAAGGGCGATAAGACATATCCGCAGGCGATGGCGCGGTCACGGCTACAACACGAGATGTTGTGTCGATATGGTTTTAAGTGGCACCAAACTGTGTTGGGATGGACAATGCCACTGTACCATTGGTGGTAGCGGGTAACCCGATGAAACATGACCGCAGGCGATGGCGCGGTCACACCTACAACACGAGATGTGGGATCGATATGGTTGTGAGTGGCACCAAACTGTGTTGGGATGGACAATGCCACTGCACCATTGGTGGTAGCGGATAAACCTATGTGACATGACCGCAGGCGATGGCGCGGTCATGGATACAACACGAGATGTGGTGTCGATATGGTTGTGAGTGGCACCAAACTGTGTTGGGATTGACAATGCCACTGTACCATTGGTGGTAGAGGGTAAGGCTGATGAGACATGACCGCAGGTGATGGAGTGGTCACGGCTACAACACGAGATGTTGTGTCGATATGGTTGTGAGTGGCACCAAACTGTGTTGGGATGGACAATGCCACTGTACAATTGGTGGTAGCGGGTAACCCGATGAGACATGACCGCAGGCGATGGCACGGTCAAGGCTAAAACACGAGGTGTGGGATCGATATGGTTGTGAGTGGCACCAAACTGTGTTGGGATGGACAATGCCACTGTACCATTGGTGGTAGCGGGTAAGGCCGATAAGACATAACCGCAGGCGATGGCGCGGTCACGGCTACAACACGAGATGTTGTGTCGATATGGTTCTGAGTGGCATCAAACTGTGTTGGGATGGACAATGCCACTGTACCATTGGTGGTAGCGGGTAACCCGATGAGACATGAATGCAGGCGATGGCGCGGTCACACCTACAACACGAGATGTGGGATTGATATGGTTGTGAGTGGCACCAAACTGTGTTGGGGTGGACAATGCCACTGCACCATTAATGGTAGCGGGTAAGGCCGATGAGACATGACCGCAGGCAATGGCGTGGTCACGGCTACAACACGAGATGTGGGATCAATATGGTTGTGAGTGGCACCAAATTGTGTTGGGATGGACAATGCCACTATACCATTGGTGGTAGCGGGTAACCCTATGTAACATGACCGCAGGCGATGGCGCGGTCACATCTACAACACGAGATGTGGGATCGATATGGTTGTGAGTGAAACCAAACTGTGTTGGGATGGACAATGCCACTGTACCATTGGTGGTAGCGGGTAAGGCCGATGAGACATGACCGCAGGCGATGGCGCGGTCATGGATACAACACGAGATGTGATGTCGATATGGTTGTGAGTGACACCAAACTGTGTTGGGATGGACAATGCCACTGTACCATTGGTGGTAGCGCGTAACCCGATGAGATATGACCGCAGGCGATGGCGCGGTCACATCTACAACACGTGATGTGGTGTCGATATGGTTGTGAGTGGCACCAAACTGTGTTGGGACGGACAATACCACTGTACCATTGGTGGTAGCGGGTAAGGCCGATGAGACATGACCGCAGGCGATGGATTGGTCACATCTACAACACGTGATGTGGTGTCGATATGGTTGTGAGTGGCACCAAACTGTGTTGGGATGGACAATGCCACTGCACCATTAATGGTAGCGGGTAAGGCCGATGAGACATGACCGCAGGCGATGGCGTGGTCACGGCTACAACACGTGATGTGGTGTCGATATGGTTGTGAGTGGCACCAAACTGTGTTGGGATGGACAATACCACTGTACCATTGGTGGTAGCGGGTAAGGCCGATGAGACATGACCGCAGGCGATGGCGCGGTCACAGCTACAACACGAGATGTGGGATCGATATGGCTGTGAGTGGCACCAAACTGTGTTGGGATGGACAATACCACTGTATCATTGGTGTTAGCGGGTAAGGCCGATGAGAAATGACCGCAGGCGATGGCGCGGTCATAGATACAACACGAGATGTGGTGTCGATATGGTTGTGAGAGGCACCAGACTGTATTGGGATGGACAATACCACTGTACCATTGGTGGTAGCGAGTAAGGCCGATGAGATATGACCGCAGGCGATGGCGTGGTCACGGATACGACACGAGATGTGGGATCGATATGGCGGTGAGTGGCACCAGGCTGTATTGGGATGGACAATACCACTGTACCATTGGTGGTAGCGGATAAGGCCGATGAGACATAACCGCAGGCGATGGCGCGGTCATAGATACAACACGAGATGTGGTGTCGATATGGTTGTGAGAGGCACCAGACTGTATTGGGATGGACAATACCACTGTACCATTGGTGGTAGCGGGTAAGGCCGATGAGACATGACCGCAGGCGATGGCGTGGTCACGGATACAACACGAGATGTGGGATCGATATGGCGGTGAGTGGCACCAGACTGTATTGGGATGGACAATACCACTGTACCATTGGTGGTAGCGGGTAAGGCCGATGAGACATGACCGCAGGCGATGGCGCGGTCACAGCTACAACACGAGATGTGGGATCGATATGGCTGTGAGTGGCACCAAACTGTGTTGTGGTGGACTCTGTCACTATTACAGTGGTGGTAGTGGATATGGCTCTATTCTTCGAGTGGGGGAGGTTAGGGGCCTAGGAAAATAAATACAATGAATGAAATAATTTTAATGCATTTTTTAATAATATAATGCAATAATTTAAAATGGCTTGTATGGTAAAATCCTCTTACGTCCTCAAACCCCTCATACAAAGAAAGACAAACATCAGACGAAATATTGAACAAATTACATTCAATACTGTAAAGTCTGTGTTATATATTTAGACTTACGTTACTAAAACACATTCTCATAGGGAATCCTTTTAAATTGTTCTTGCACTAGCCTGACTTTAGATTCAACTTTTAAATACAGAATTCAACTTGTAGATACGCGTGTTTTAAACGCTGATTCAATTTTACTACCTTCTTTCCATGTAACATTTCGAATGATTTGAGTTCTCGCATCACTTAAAAGGAATGTGATTGGCGAAAGTCTTAACCATGAAGTTGAAAATAAACACTTTCAAAAATTTGTTTGTATCGTTACCATGGAAACTAAAATTAACTATTAATGTACATTTCAACAATAATACATAGCGCTCTCAGTTTTTGGTGTTCGAAATTCGAGCCCGCAACATAAAAGACTTCCGCCTTCAATAATTTAACTGAGTTGAGCAGTTCATTAGCTGAAAGCGTGAGTTTCATTAGTCTAGTGACTGACGGTTCTGCAGCCATAGAGGAATGAATCTGCAGCCCCAACACTCATGTCAGCTCTCTGTGTGTTGTTTGGATCTGAGAGTGAAAGCTTGTTTGATCTCAATTCATTTTACAATCGGCTTTTTTAAACTATAGATAAATTAGCAAAAATTAGTGTTTACAAATTGACATCGACAATGTTTTGTCCAGTGTTAAGTATGGTATACAAAAATAAACTAACAGAAACGTTCAATTCAATCTGTAAGACATACTAACACTCTTCAGGCTATTGATTGACTTGCTATTGTCTAGCAAGTTGTCAGATAAACTATTTGGATACAGTTGATTGATGATATAAGTATAGCATTAACCTTCTGAATGATGGGTTGTACACAATAGGTGATATTAGTACAGCATTGACCTTGTAAATGATTGCATAGTTTTAAATATGTGAATATTATTTTGATTGGTTAATTTTATATTAACTAAGTTAGTATATTAGTATAGTAAGACGAATTGTAAATTGACTATCCTCAAAACAATTTTCATTTCGAAAAGCCATAAGAGCCGAAGGCAATGTCGACAATCGTTAGGAATTTTCACAAACAAATAAATTACTTATGAATATATATTCTAAATGCACGAAAATTACAAAGAGTTTTCTCTACGATTAAAATAAATATTTCTTTGTTTGTTCCACATGCGTTCCCATACCATTTGTCCGATAGCGATAAACATCTGCATGGTAATTCAGGTTGAATCTCGGCAAACCTCAAGCTTATAATCACAGTGGTATAGCGCTGACTAGCAGGCTATAATATTTCTTGAGGTTAAAAAGTGGCATTTTTAAATAAAAATGAACTAAATAAAATCTTCTTGCATTTATTTAAACAAACAAATTAAAAGTCTTTCTTCTCAAATAAAATAATTCAAAAGTCAAAATAAAATTAAACTTGGTTTTGCCCACCACTTCAATGTTTCAAAATAAAAGTTAACTTTTCGATTATTGATATTACTGAACTTTAATTATAATCCTTCTTTCTGTACTTTAACAGTCTGGTTTTTAGTTTATCTTCAACCCAAGTATCGAAAAAGAAACGCTCCGAACCCTGAAAAAGAAATTATTGTTTTACAGACTGTTCCCCTTTTTGAAAAACAACAAAATGAGGAATGGAGCAGTGATTTAAATTAAGACTCTAAATTTTAAAACAACTTTTGTACCTTCCAATCTGAAGAAATTCACGTTTCGTTGGGTAGACTCGCGACAAACTCACGACACCAGAGATATACGTAAAATGCCACAGCCCCCCAGCGACCGTGAATATATAAGCTTTGCTCAGAAAGTTCTCGAACCCGAGTACGCCGGCCGTCACGTGACCCGGGTCCAGTTCCTTTAGGCCAAGCAACAATTTAAATCATTGTCTCCAACTCTTTCCGACATCCTCGAACAAGAAAATCGCGAGTTTGCCCAGACCGAGTAGCACCAGCAATTCTTATTTGCAACTGTCAGCAATTATTCACAAAACTTCTTTTATATCATATACATTATTTATTTTTGCCATATCATAAATAGTATATTAAATATATAGTGTTTCGATGGCAATTGGGACGCTATAGTAGAAAACCTTAGGGCTCGACCCTACTTGTATTTGCAATTATCAGTGTTAACCGCATTGAGTCATGATTTTATTCGGGTTTACATTGTGACAATACTTTATTTTTTTGTTACCACCGAGAAAGAAACGGGATACAAGAAAAATCACGCGAACGAAGTCGCTGTACCAGCTATAAGGTTACGAATTTGAACTAAGTTTATTAACAACTAGCGATGTGTCGTACTGATAGCTCTCCAACAACATATTATAACAAATAGACAGAAGAAGTAAGAGAGGACCTACAACAGAGCTCTGCGATAGTCCAAGATACCTAGTTGCTGCTACAGTCGACCGTCGTGAGTATTGCCCAGCTTTGCGTGAGAGAAACAATTGAGACAAACTCTCTTTGTCTCGACCTTGAGCCTTTCAACTGTCAAACTCTTAATTTGTATTACAGTCTAAATAGTGAAAAATGAAGAGTATGAAATTGGATTGAAATGGCTTTAGTAAAATTTGGCTGATTCAATTTTTTCAATCTGGCATGTTCAATTTGTATTATTAGCAGGATGTTTAACTGATAACATACAAGTTTTATGAGTTTGTTTAGGTAATTAAAGGTGTTTAACCATAAGTTCATAAACCTTAAATATTTAACGTTTTAAATATTGCTATAGATTATTTACAACACACATTTACACTTATCACATTTTATACTAAGTATTTACTTAGTATTTCAGTTAAAATATGGACGATATATCGGTGATGTAGGTTTAAAAATACCAACCAATTTAAAACTTAGATAATTTGTAATAATCATTTGTTATTACTCGAGCCTATATTTAAATCTCAGAGTTGATTACTAATATGTGTAGATGCAACGCCTACAACGTAAGATTAATCCCAGACAACTGAAACTTTGCCTTGTGTAGATAAAAGATAAGCAATAAATTGCTTAAATGTAAACTGTTGAATCATAAACAGGGATATACAAAGTCGGTTATGGCGATTGAAAACTAAGAAGTAAACTAGTCGGAATAGTTTAATGAATGCTGTATGCAGTTAAGTTTAAACATAAAAGGTTTTTAACTCTTACATGAACATTTAAGATATGCCTATCTATTAGTTTTCGATGTTTTTATGTATCCGTTTCGTGTGTGTTTGTGTTTTTTTAACTTCATGACGAGACCACATGATATGTGATAAAGTTTGTGTTCGACAATGACACTGTAGTGTCGAAACATGCAACACTGTTCACATAATTTTGGACTGCTGACGGAGGTATGTAACTCAATTGGTCATGACAATTTTGTTTAAATACAAAAATAAAATAATCTCCATAACAATGTTTTACATGGCTAATAAGAAATATTTGCGGACGGTGAGAGTGCGACCAGGGACTTGACACACAGTGAGACAGTTTTAAGATACCTGCACAAACTGTGTGTTGTTTGTGCCTCACTATACTCGCAGTGTCGTATGGGTGATGGTAAAATGTATGTTAGAATTAGAGACTAGGTTGCATTTTGCGTGTTGTTAGAGTATTGTTTATTTAAAGTATGGGGTTTAAAAATATAATAAACATGTAAACGGCTTTTTATCCACCTCATGCTTAATCGTTAAATACTGGTACAATACAACCCTACCCTAACTTAAAATTTTAAGATAACAGAGCAAAATGTACTATGTGAGCAAACTCAATGTAAAATAATCATAGGCCTAAAATTTAACTTACAGCTAAACCCACCTGCACTTACAGTATTCATTAAAATCATTTTATTTACATTTAGGGGAGATAACTTGTAGAATTTAAGTTCATTTGTATTATAACAAGAATGTCAGAATTAGCCTATAGAACGTTAAATACTTCAATGCAAGCAGTAAGATAACATTTAACCTCAATCCTCCATGAAACGCTTAGTCGGGCATTTCAATCAACTAAACAGTTATAATGAAGAATTGAAGCATACTGTTATACAAAATTCAAATCTAGATGTATCAAGGACGAATTTAATAACCAAATTTGTATAAGGGGGCCTAAAATTATATTACTTGCAAAGAAATAGAGTATCTAAAAGGATCAGCTCGTTGGCTGTTGAAAATGTAAACACTGTACTAGGGCCGAGTAGGGCCCACAGCAGAAGGTTAGAGTTCAACTGAGCAACTAAAATTATGGTGTTGGTAGAGTCAAATAAACTGTTAAAACAAACTGATGCAATGAACCTTATTGCTAATTTATGGCCAGATGGGATATTTTTGATTTATAATGTATCTTGCATATTTAATTTAGATAATAATTATTGAATATTTAAATAAAAGGGAAACTGATTTTAATATTATTTTTAACATGGCAAAAGTATGAATGTTTGTAATATATTAGTTATAAGAATAGTATAAGAAAGTTATTTTCTCTCATAGCGCGAAATTCAAGTATTTAAAATAAATTTTTTTTTATATTTTATTTTAAATTTAACCTATTTTGGAATAAAGGTAATAACATTTAACGTGAATCACGGTTATCAGATGTACTGCATATAGTATACAAATCCAAGTTGAGAAAGTGCTGTGCTCAATAATACACCAACATCTGGAAGACAAAGTTAAACAAGAGGGCAATTGTTGTGAAAATTTGAAAGAAGATGGACATTTAACTCAGAGTTCCACATTTCTTATAATTTTTTTATCTAATTGCATCCATTAAATGATTGAATTAACCTGTTAGAAAGTAATAAATTTATGTTTTAAAGTTGTTTTTCTAAATTACTTAACCCAAGAAGATCTCCAGGGACATTATTTTTGTTTATTGAAATTTACCACATGGAAATTGCACATATTTTGGTAACCGACGCTGGAGGGGATTTTACCACAGTAATTGTAACTTACCACAGTAACTTACAATAACTAAATATTATTTTTTTTATTTTGCCGAATTTGAATAAAGAGGTTAATAAACTAGTATGCCTTGGCAAAGAACCCCTCCCTGAATGAGAACCTCATTCATTATAAGTTATCTACCTAATTTGTTGAGCACCGGAGCATTATTTTTATTTTTATTTGATCTTTGAGTTGTCTTTGTTGTTTGTTTTGAATTGTACCTAAATTGAATAAAGTTTGTTAATTATATTTCTGTTTTGTACTTAAAAGATATCCTCTTCAAGGACATATAACTTAATTTATTAATAGAAGTTAGTTTGGTAATATAAAAATACTTATAAACAACTATGTAAAATGAGAAATATTACTAGTTTTGTTTTGAATAGGAAGTTATGAATGAAGGTGTAAACATGTTAGCACCAAATGTCTGGAACACTTTATGTGTTCAACATCACAACCGCGTGACACGTTTTGATGCCAGTGAAGGATTTCTGTGACATCAATTATATTGTGTGTAACCCATTTACACTTTAATCAATAAAACTGATTTGAATAATTTCAGTATACATTTTACTATTTTAAACTCACTGTTTTATAAATCGTTGAATTTTCGTTATGTCTATTTTAAATTGTTTCATTACTTATTTATATTGATGTTTCTTCGTTCACTCAAACGAACATGGTGTGGAACACTGGTGTTGTAATGCATATTTTGGTTTCCACTTTAATGTGATTGAAGGAGAGGAACTATGAAAAATACAAGTTAATAAACAGCTAAAAATGGCAATGATCATAAATAAAATTTAAATAAAATGTAAATAAGATTTATTGTAAAATGAATAAGGCAATTGTTGTGTCAAGGCTTCCGGAAAAACTATTAGATTCTTAAAGTGTTATTTGAAAGCCCTTAACGAATAGTACCTTTTGGGATTTTATAGACTGTCCACCTTCAGGGTTCCGCTCCTTGGGCTTTCAAAATTTCAATGTTTATCTTATGAAAGAATAGAAATCAATTTATTTTTATAAATTAACTACTGTCGAGACTAACAAAACACAGTACAGAAGCAAGAACAGCGATTTCAAGCTTACTTCTGGAATGGCTTTACAAAATAAACTTATAGTACTGTATATGATCTAGGAGATATCAAAAGAAAAATGTTCACTCGAATGAATATTTCATTTATTATAACAACTTTCACCATAGGAAATTCACTAACAATGTGTTGTGAACATGTTTAATAATACCTTACCTGTAAAAAATATTAGTATGTTACATATTTGTGCTCGTTATTAGTTCGGCTTGATAAATAATTTCCTACTTCTTTAATGTAATATTTATTACTTATCAATGATTGATGTAGAATTAAATTTAATTAGTTTTTAAATCGATACTTTTTTACATAGAATGCAAATAAGTTGTTATGTAGGCTTACTTGTATAAATTTAAGTTATATAACTTAAAAAAATGACGCAAAAACGAAATAAAAAATGTAGTCACATCGTTAATAGTCGATTATGTTTTTATTAATTGATATACATATTATTTTACTAAATTAATACTACCACTTTAAAAATGAATATTACTAAATAAAATAACTACATTGTTGCAGCGATTAGGGACTATACACTAACTATGCTGTCAACCAATCATGTACAATAAATCAATGTAAAATCTCTACTCAAACATTTAAAAGAGATTTTGTATAAATCTCCAACGGGAACAATTGTAAGATTGATCAACTGTTTGGACCAGCTCCCTAACAATAGATACTCAACATTTGTCAACTTCTCTCTACCAAAAATGTGTTCCTCGTGCTCACAGGCTCTTAAATAGTCTTTTAATTTGTTTCCATTACTTATAGTGGAATATAAATGGACCTACACTTCTGCAAGTGACGGGAGTGAAGATAAACGATTTTTTTTCAATAGAAGTGTTATTTATTATGTATTCCTGGTGAGTTGGACTTTATAATAAAACGTGTGATTAACATTCATCTACTGAAATATGAATTGTTTTGTTCAGTTCTAGAATGTAAACTTTGGGAATATTTTTATAATTTTTTCAATTATAAGGGTAAAAAGTAGTTTTGTTGCAAATATTTAAGTTAGCATAATATGCACAGAATGCAATTAACATATTTCATTAAAAATTGCTAAAACCAGTTTAAACAGTGTTTATTATTGTTAGTATTTCGTTTGAAATTAATAAATTATATCTATTGGTAACATTATTAAATTAGTTTCGTCTTCACAGTTTTATGCAAAAGTACAGGTTAGCTGAAAAAAATTATAATGTAATTATCAGTTTAAATTGATATTTGTACAAGTACAATGTTTATACACTATTTGGTAATTGCCTTATTTAATAGTTTGTCACATTCATAATTTTGAAATATCACATGAGCTACGAAGGTTATAGGTTAGATAAAATGTCATAACATTACACAAAGAATTCAAGTGAAAGAAAAAAGGTTTCCCAAAAAGGCTATCTTAAGTTTTTAACTAACGAACCTGAAGGAACGGACAGTGATATATTTCAAACAGCCCTTACAAAGATGGTACAGGGAGCTGGTTAAGTGGTAATGCAATTTGTCTATTATGCTGGCTTGGCTTTGGAAATGTAAAAATGAGAATAGAGTAAATTAAAAAATATTATAATTTTAAAATATGAACGTTTTTAGTGATTATTGTCACGAATTTATAAAAAACCAGAAACTCATTAAACTTAAAACATACTTTTTTCTCTTTTTATTTACTGCGAATTTATTATTTTGATGTATATAATTTAGCTCAAATATATCTGAATTTATATCCCAAAATTAAATTAACACTGAACGTATCCCAAAAAGGTGGAGGATGGAAGGCAGGAAAGTACAAAGTTACAGTCAACACTTCGCAGTTTAACACCACCCAAACGCTGAGAAGATCGCTTCAAGCATCAATGTTGTAGACTAGCTGATATTGAAAGCGAAGTAGAATGGAGCAGACGAACAATTCAAAGCCCTTGAAGATGTTTGCCCTAGCGGGAGGGGGTGGGTGTGTTGTGGGTGGGGTTGGTGGAGGGGTGGTGGAGGGGTAAGTATACAGATTATAGTCTGTCAACAGCCGCGAGCCGTAGCGGTCTTGGTGGTAAATGTTGATCGCTGAGTTTAGGGTAAGAATTACATTCGGGTCAAGTTCACTTCGTAATTTTTGTTTTGATTAGTTGTTGCACAACTAAAGGAATAAATTAAATTAAGCGCTATATTGCCAGTTAGATTTTCAAAGCACAATCTTTATTTAAGCATGACCATTTGTTGTTATTACATACTAACGAAGGCATATGCCATCAATGTTAAACAACCTACTGACAATATATAAATATATAAAACAACCTCTTGAATGTGGAAACAAGAGTTACTTAGAGACCAGGTTAAGGAAGTAATAATTTAATTTAATATTGTGACTCTAAAATATTAACATAAATGACTAGAAAAGAGTATTTGACTGAGTCACAAGTTGTTTTTGAGCTAAATTAAAAAATTGTCAGTATGAAGATTAAAGGCAAAATGTAAACCAATAATACAAACTATAACTCTACAGGGATTAAATCGTAAACAATAACATGTTTAATTATTAATAATTATAATCTATTTCAACTTTTTATTAATTACTCTGTTTTTGAATGCTGATGTAGTGTAGTGTAGTGAGTTTAACGATAAGTGTTTTGAATTATGCAATACTTTTGTATTTGCATTCATTTGTATTGGGTATTATTTTGTGAACACGAATGTTTGTTGTAAATTAATGGCATAAATATTCTTATTCTATAATAATTAATTGAAGACAATTTGAATATTATCCATATTTGTAAAAAAAGGAAATGTAATTAATACATGGGAATAATTGTTTATTTTTGAGGAAAAATGTAGGGATGGGGATGGATTGATCAATGAACAGGTCAACTTTGACTCTGGTGGTACTTATCGCAACTTGTTTCCGGAACTTCCGGTAGCCAATAATATATAAGCTGTTCGCCATCTTGTTTCTGTCATTCTCTGATTGGGCCTGATGATGACCGGTGTAACTCTTTGAAATCGATCGCCTTGTACTTATCCTTAATAATTCAGTGTTTTAATTCAGTGTTGTTTTTCCTTTTATGTATATTTTACCGCCATTTATGTAAGTACAGGATAAGTGGAAGTATACTTTATAGTGTTGTAAGACTTTTTTTTTCATTCTGTTTAGTTGTAACAACACGTATCGTGCTAAGAAATAAATTATTTAATAATTAATTATAAAAGGAAATCAATAAGAATAACGTTTATTTCTAAAAGAAGCGTTATAATAATTCACAACTGTTTTATAATACTTTTTGTGCATATTATACAATTTGTATACATGTATGCACATACATTTGTTTATTGAATAATTAAATAATTTAATTTAAGTATCATTCAAGGCACGGGATGTAATAAAAGACGTCTTACAACACTTAAGCTATATGCACACTTATACTGATCCACATGCAGACGGTAAACATATATAAAAGATCATAAGCTAGACCCATATTTATATATGTTTACCGTCTGCATATGAACCAGTATAGTGTAAATATATCTCAAGTGTTGTAAGACGTATTTTATTACATCCCGTAAGTAATAACAACACGTAATATGCTAATAAAAAAGTTGCATACAAGATACAAACGAGTTCGCACGCAGCACGCTGATGTGAGGGAAGTGAATTTCCACGTAAAAAACTTGTAAAACTCAAAATCAGCGTAAAAAATACATTTATTCCAATTTTTATTGAAATCTGAAAACATTTTTTTTGGCTGTTCTGATGCTCCTGGTTTCATTTCATCTTCCATCCCTTTGTTCTGAGCTGTGGTGCGCACGCCCCGCCACCTACACTACAGCTCAGAACTGGGAAGAGAGTTGTATCCCCTCTCCTGGTACAGAGGCCAACATAAAAAAATACTTTGAACAGTGATTTTTAAAAGATTGAAATGATTTCAGGGTCTATAAGACTGTTATAACTGTTTTTAAGGTTATTAGTGAATTTCTTATGGAAAGTGAACTATTAGCATGACCCGCACGGTGAAACTTAGGCACGGGACCACCATAGAAGTTCATAACATGACCCCCTGAACACGTTTTGGGGGGGGTCGTACAAAATTATATGTATATATATATATATACCATAATTATTCAAACCATATATATATATATATATATATATATATGTATGCACTCTAGCGGTCGCATATTTTGTCCGATTTACTGCCAATTTGGTAGGGACGTTCCTTTCTATAATCAGTTGAACAAGTTCGTTGGGCAAAATAATTGGAAAACACTAAACCCTTTTTTGGGGATTAATCTTTCAAATTTTGAGTTTTTGGGCCGAATAAGTGTCAGAAAAGCCCCGGATGTAACATTAATCCATGTAAAAAGATGGAAATTAGTGACGCAAAAGCTTTAAGCCCTCTCTCGTCATTCTAGCATAAATACAAGGTGACTCATGGGAACCGGACGTTTTTTAAATAAGTAGTACACAGTAGTTATAATGAATAAAATGGTTTTAATACTGTACATAGTGAGGTAAACATTTGCCATTTGTTACCAAACAGTCATTTTTTGAAAATTACGTCACGCATATGGTTGCCATGTACTTCTCTACAAATGTTCATTCTGGTCAGAAAATCAGCTGAAACTCTGGTCAGGAGGTCTTGTCCAATGCCATTGATCTCTTCTGTGATTGCCAACTTCAAATCTTCTAGAGTGCGTGGTTTGTGAGCATAGACACGCTCCTTTAGAAACCCCCAAAGGAAGTAATCACAGCTCGACAAGTCAGGTGACCTTGCCGGCCACGGTATGTCACCAAAGCGAGAAATCACCTTATTAGGAAACATTTGCCTCAAGACTCTCATTGATTGGTCTGCGGTGTGGGCTGTAGCACCGTCCTGTTGAAAATAAACCCTTTCCCGGTTTATTCTAAGTCTGCGAAGTTCTGGACGGAGAAATGTGTTCAACATGTGAACATAGCGTTGGGAGTTCACTGTCACTGTTAAACAATTTTCCTCGAAAAAGTACGGCCCAATAACACCTGAATGATATACCGCACACCAAACCGTAACCTTGGGAGAGTGGAGAGGTTTTTCGTGAATATTGCGGGGATTCTGACTGGCCCAGTAACGAAAGTTTTGTTTGTTTACCGAGCCATTGAGGTGGAAGTGGGCTTCGTCACTCATTAACAATATCACGTTCGGCTCGTGGTTAAACAATCTTTGCATTCGCGATGCAAAGTTCACTCGTTTATTATAGTCAGTCACTTTAAGTTCCTGGACTACCTGTATTTTATAAGGATGAAACTTAAGATATTTCTGATGAACTCTCCTTACTGATTCGCGGGTCATGTTCAACTCTTGAGCATGTTTTCATGCAGACCTGCTTGGACTCCTTATCAATGCTGCTCTCACTCTGGCGATGTTTTCGGGTGTTCTTGCAGTTCTAACAGGGCCTGGTGGTTTCTTTCTTGTTATATTCCCTGTTGTTCGGAACCCTGAAACCCATCTTAACAGCGTATAGTAACCACTTGGCTTGGAATAGTAACGGGTTATTGTTAAAATGGAAACTAAAGCAAGTATATCGTTGACAATTAGAATTCAAGATTTTTAAGATGGGCACCAGTAAATCCAGGTAGATTCCTAAACCCAAAAGAGCCAATGATCCTTTCAAGTTACATCCAGCCTCAACGGGTGGTCGGATATTGTTGATTTATGGCTCTTTTAAGGAGGAAAAAATAACGAAGCGCTTTCAGTGAGCAAAGTTTTGAATTTATTTGTTATTCATTGATAATTTTGCATCAAATACTAAAAATTAAATAATTTTTCTATTGCATTTTAAAGCATAAATCGAAAATAGTGTCACTAAAATTGCTAGATAATCACCAGTACAACATTCCTACCAAATTTTAAAACAACATATTCACAAATAACTACTGAACGGAACTTGAAAGTTAATATTGGCCTCTTGGGGGAAGCAGTTAGAAACACGAAAGTTTTGTGGCTGAAGCGCCCTCTTAAGTCGCTTTCAAGAGGAAATCCCTGTGAATTAATGTTATAATTAAGAATAAATTAAATTAATTATAACAATAATAATTAATTCACATGAATTTCCTCTTAAGTCATAAAAGGCCCTGAACTCGAAGTGACAATGATAGCCTGGATTAATTTTCTACTCTAAAAAACCCTGACACCACAGGCATGACCCAGAGGAAAGCGCAGAATTGGTTGTCGGAAGTGTCCAAACAGTCCACTCCAATCAGTCATTAAGGTTTGGGAGAGAAATTCATGGTGTTCACGCCTCCTGCTGCCACCGTTGCTGTACCATTAGACCACGCCCTTTGACCAAGATTTCCTCATGTAAGCGAATTAAAAGACAATTTGAAGGGGCATAGATAGCCTGACTATAGTAACCACTCTAAAAAAACCTGAATTACTTTCTAAAACTTTGTAAAACGTTAAAATTTGTCTGTTTAAAAATGGCATTAAAGGTATTTACAGGTCAAAATCTTTAAGTTAAGAGTAGATTTTGGTACAGTATAATATGCATACACCAACCAAGCAGTGTTGATATATCGATCTCTAGCCTTTTATGAATATAAAAATTTACGGTATCTATTATTATATCCTTAATAATATGATATTTTGGGTATACAAAATTTGGTTTATTAAACAATTTAAACAACTAAAAAATATGATAACATATGCAAAAACAACTTTTTGGCTTGCCTACGCTAGAGCCATTTTGTACTTAACGTTGTCAGAAGAACACGGTCCAAACCTCTCGAAGCCTTGTGGGCACCCCGGGAATCGAACCGGCTTCTTGAACCGACCAAGATGTTAACCATAAGGCTAGCAAGACACCAAACACCCTCACTTCGTTAACAAGATTTTACGTATAGGTTTAAAAAACAATTATAAACAATCAAACAATTATTGTTCTAACAAAAATAACAATAGGTAAATCATAATGAGAATGATTTTATAGTAATGGTTTTTACCGTGGTAAACATGAAAGACTCCTAGAACGTACCAATAGCCTAAAAATAGCCTTCTGAAACTGTTTGTTTGTATTTTTATTTTAATAATATGCCAAGTAGTAAATACTATGTAGGCTTAAAATGTTGTTTAGGCCTAAGCCTGATATTGTGTAAAATAATTAATTAATTATTGGACATAATAATTTTAACTACCAAATAATTAATGCAGTAGGCCTAAGCTAAATGAGCAGCTTAAAACCCCGGTACTCTGGAGGGCCTGTAAGATGCAAAACTGATCCAACAGGTTAATAAGCCTAACATACAATGTTGTTGATACCAAATAAGTTTTGTTTGTAAATGTTATTCCTACATTTTTTAGGTTTATTTTCAAAATAAAATGTTAATCCTAATTTTGGAATATTATGGGTACAGTTTCATAAGAAGCCACCTACTAATAGGATGCGATATATCGATCTTAAACATTCGACACCTTGTATCGAATCAAAACCCTCGATATTTTGAACCACATTTGAACAGTACAGCCTACCGTATACGTAAAATTATTTACTCGATATTTCTATTAATGTTATAACTTAATCTAAAATCAACAAATTGTATATCGTTAATAATAATATGCGATGTCAGTTACAAATATATTTTAATGAAACATTTAACATTCAAACATTCATTTAACATTCATTTTTACTTTCCCCCCCCTATACATATAATAGTATACGGAGAAAGTATTGTTTTCGTCAAAATTTTCGAATTTGAGTTGTTAGTGGAAATATTCGTTTTGGTGCTCCCTGAACCCAAAAAAGTGGTTTTTACGTGATGTCTGTCTGTGTGTGTGTGTATGTGTGTGTGTGTGTGTGTGTGTGTGTGTGTGTGTGTGTGTGTGTGTGTGTGTGTGTGTGTGTGTGTGTGTGTGTGTGTGTGTGTGTGTGTGTGTGTGTGTGTGTGTGTGTGTGTGTGTGTGTGTGTGTGTGTGTGTGTGTGTCTGTGTGGATGTGTACAGAGCTAGAGCCCTAACCTATGGGCCGATTTTTATGAAATTTGGTTTGTAGGTACTAATCCACGATATCTCCAGTTATTTTTTATTTTTTTGAATTTTTTATTTTTAAGGGTAATTATCCCCCAAAAACTGCCAAAAAACATGAAAAATCCAAATGTCTCAAAAACGGCTCTAACGATTTTGATTAAACTTTAGTGGTTTGTACAACTTTAGATTTACAACAAAATGACACCACCCGCATTTCTGGAAGAATTCGGGTTCAGAAATTACAGGACCTAAAACATCCAAAATTAAGTTTTTTGGATTTTTCATAAAAAATAATAAATGTTAAAGAAGATTACTACTCACCATTAAAAAGAGCTAAAAAAACTAAATAAATTAGTATTTTAAATTACTATTCTACGATTGATAGTTGCGGAGAAAATTGAAATTTTCATTTAGCGGTAAACGCAGTACGTTGTCCAATGTTATTGTTATGGGGAATACAAAAATAACTATTTCTCTCTTATTTACTGATCAATTTCATTAAAATTTGATATGCAGGTCAAGTTAGCATTGACCAACAGAGGATGTTCGAAATGTGTTGTTATTTAACCCTGGGGGTGGCAAGGGGGCATTTCCCCTCTCAAAACCACTGTGTGTAGCAACGGACTATATAGTGCCTCCCAAAAAGGGATTTGGGTGGATATTTCTGAAAACAACTATTTTAGACAATTTTCTGTACATTTATCTATACTTCATATTCTATATTTAGTAAATAACAAATATTTTTGTCATTAAAGTTTGGCTAAAAGGGAGAAAGTATGTGTCAGTTTCCTGATACCGTTTATTAACATTCATTTAACAACCAAAAGAAAACTACAATTTAAAAATAAAAACAAACAATATAGAAACATATAGACCTAACTAAGCTAAAACTTAAGTTACCTATCTTTGCCAGGCTAAACTTTGTGGGCTGCTTTACTGAATTGAATGAACGGAACTCTGGCGAAGGATCAAATGGTTGGGTAGCACGGTGGTTAGCATGCTCGCTTCATAAGCTGAAGTTCGCCGGTTTGATCCTGAGCAAAATCATGAGAAAATTGGGTGAAGGTTCGATACTGGATCCAGCTACCATTGGTCATTGGGCTATTTAATCACCTGTTTGGTGGAATTATACTTTAAACAGCTGATCGACATGGCTCACTAGCAGCGATGTCACATGATAACAGTTGATATTGACAAGAATGCAATATCTTAAAAATGGATTTTCTCCGTTATTTATCAACCGATTTCCGTAAATTTGGTGTCATTAGATTTGCAATTAAATTCTCTAAATAAAACGTAATTAACTAATTACTATGAGTAATTTACTAATTTAATATGAGTAATAACGTAATTTACTATGAGTGGTTTTTAAGATATTTACGTTTGACATTTTTAGGCAGCCGCCATTTTGAAATTAATGATTGTAAAAAAATCATTTTTTTCTGTAATTAGGCATTTTGGGAATAAAGCTAAATACCAAATTTCATTTAATTATAACTAGCCGTTCTCGAATTAAAATTTCCTATGTGAAAAAACAAAATGGCGGCTATACGAGTAATTTTTGAGTTTTCGAAATTTTGAATATGATATTTTGGCTTGTCTATGGTCCAGGAATAATACCTGAAAAGGTTGGTAGAGAGTTCAGAGACACCCTGTATATATCTTGGTTTTAGCATACTTTCTTAAACCGAGTACCCTTTTTGGGTAAAATAAATAAATAAATGAGTTAAATGAGGTTTACGGCGCGAAGAATTTTTTATTTTAAAATGGTTTTCGGAATCATATCACAGGATAAATTCTTTAGCTTTTGGTACTAAATTCAAATGTATTTAACCTCTGATTATGACATAAAAACACGTGTAGTTTTCAATATTAGTATAAATATCTCGATCTTCACGTACTTAACCTTGATTTGTATCGAAAAAATAATAATTTACGACTCTATATCTGCCATATTTGCTTTAATCGATACATTCCTCAATTTTTGATATGAAACCAAACTATATAACAACTATTGTAAGGCTTTTGGAGAGGCTTAGTTTTGAGTTTTGAGATATAAACATTGATTCTATATTATTCAATTTATATTTTCTGTAGAGAGGTTTATTAACAACTACAGGGTTTCTACTGTCAGGGGAAGTCAGGGAAAGTCGGGGAATAGAAATTTGGTCAGGGAAGGACGGGGAAAGTCAGGGAATCCAGTAATAAAGCTTATTTTAATAAGTATCGACCCCACGTGATAAAGATATGAAAATAAATTTGTAGCTTATAGACAATACTGATTACTATTACACCTTAATGCTACTTCTCAAAATTAATTTTGTAATCTTTTTTAAGTCTCAAAATAGGTTATGAGGGTCATTATCACAACAAGAATAACTTCCTCTGAGGAAACATACAAAATTTACATGATAATTCGGTGCTTCTTATTTTCCATCTGATCCCCGATGATGACAAAACTGAGGAAATGTTTGCTCCAGGTTGTATACAATCTGTTGTAGCATTATTTTTCAGGTGAAGTCCCAATTGTTGGCTAATGATCTAAGGATTCCTATGAGTTTATTATTAACATCTTGTAATCCTCAATTATTGAGTTTTTATTGAGATCAATTTATTTAATTTTGTTTTATTAACATTCATGACGTACATGATATAGAAAATAATGTTTTACATATTAAATATATAATAACTGTGCACACACGCTTGTTTATAAAGCGAGATTGCGAAGACGTATAATGAAAGTTGGTCAGGGGAGTTTGACAGAAGGGTCAGGGAAAGTCAGGGAAATAGAAAATTGAAATTCTGTAGAAACCCTGAACTAAGTATCTTTCGTATTCAAGTTCCTTGATACGTTCCGCTGCCAAACACATTTGTATAGGATTGATTATATTGCTGATATAGAGGATTAGTTTTAAGTTTTTATATAAAACATATATTTATTCGTCATTTTAATCAAATTTGTAGCTATTTCATTTACGACTAAGAAGCTTTCATATTTGGAGGGGGAATAAATTTTTAAGTAACAGATAGTTTAAAAGGATGTAAGTTTTGTTTTATAAAAGGCAACGTTATGTTTTCTTACTGAAAGTATTTTATTTCATTATTGATTCAAAAAAGTTGTTGCTTTACGAGTAAAATATAATCAATCACTAATCGGATAATGTTTATCTTATCAAATAGCCTATGTTTTATTCTTTCATACAAGTAAGTCTCTTATTATTTACTGTCTAATTTACTTTACAAATCAAATTATAAGATTCCTCATGAGCCTAATTACATCCCGATAACTGAGTTTTCTATCAAAATCGAAAGCTATGTTAAAAAACGGTAATCTCATTACAAGATGGAGTAAAATGTACATAATTAATATTTTACAGGTGAAAATCTAAGTAAAATGAGGATCATTTAATTATGCTGGATGTGGTAGAACAGCGTGGAGCCGTGGTCCGCGACGACGGCGCGCTTATAACTGAACATAGCGGTTATTTAGATCGGATTATTGAACAAACTATAAGTTATATCGAAAATTGTTTTGAATGAAAATTTAAGATCATCTAATTAGCTACAACTTTCTCGCTGGAAGTTTGTTTCTACCTCTAAAATAAAAAAGTTTCTCACTTGCTGACTTTTTCATGTCCTGCTGTTACAGCTTTCTAGTATTGTTATTATTAAAAATTACACATAATTGTAAACTAAAATATATTTTTACTGTTGGATGCGGAAGTTTATGCAGAAAATGAATATATAAGTTTCATTATAGTTTTATTATTATTACGATGTACAGGAAAGTGTAAACGACAACGCGCTCACCGCTCGGGATTACTCACTTATCGTCTGGCCTGACAATGCCGCGGACCGTTTTCTGTCCATTTGGCGAGCTCTACATGGCGAGCTGGGGTAGCGTAGCAGTCGGGGAAGGACGACCCATTGGGACGACCGCGACGGCCGGCGGCGTGGCGGCGCGGTGGTAGATGGTCTGATGTTTTTAGAAAAGAGCCCCCTCTTCGCCCCTCGTCCTAGCCTGGCGCACCTGACTATACGAGGTCCTTTGGAATCAAACCAGACTGTACGGTCAAACTTTTCTCAAAGGTGATGAAGACTCTTAATGATCCTGACTAAAGAATCAGTCGGTCTTAGTAACAAGGCTACACAAGGCATCTCACCCATTCTACACTCACCTTAAAGATTCATTCATATTCGCCTTAAAGTACACCCAGGTTGCGTTGGCGTCTTAAAGAGATATTAAGATATATATATATATATATATATATATATATATATATATATATATATATATATATATATATATATATATATATATATATGTATATATTAAGATGTTGTAGCTAAGTTTTAGCTTGGTTATACGTTGCATTATTATTTGTTGTATTTTTACATTTTTGTTCGTTTGTTACTTGTTAAGTTTAATGTTTCACTAAAATATATTTGAAACTGACATCATCGCTCTTAATCCCAGTTTTCAGAGACTGTTTCAACAGACACCATAAGGACTCAAGTTTTTGGTTGTTTTTGTTATTTAGGTTAACGATCGATTTAAAATGTGATTCGATATATCGCATCCGATTAGTTGGTGGCCGCTTGTGACACTGTACCCATCGAATATATTAGGCCTATACCATTGTATCACATCCGAATAGTGGACGCATATTGTACTGCACCCCGTAAGAGCGCTACAGTTGTTGGTTGTTGTTGATAGCTTATACTGAAATTATACGATTGAAAATACATTCGTAGTTGCGCTCATTACTCATTACTAAATGTAGCTCCTTTTTTCAAAATCTTAAGGTTGTTACCACTCATGTTTCCTTATAAGGAATCGTACACTTGAATTTGCCCTCAAACACTCTAGGCATAGGCTAATTTTCTATTTTCTAATCTATCTTACAAGTTACTGGTACCTACAAGATTACCTGCCAGTGATCAAAGCTATAACCCATAAACCCCTTTCAAGTTTTCTTTTAAAAGCATTTGGACTTAGATAGATCTAAATACAATATATAGGCCTTTAATAAAATTTCCCCTTAGAGAATGCCTATTTAAAGCTGGAATAAACTCATGTCAAGGCTAAAATTAGAATCTAATTATGGGTCTTGGTCAGCGTAAGATGATTGACAGATATGGCCCACACTACAGGTAAAAATACAGAACAATAGTATCATAGGCCTACATAAATCAAATGGAAGTTAATTTAATTAGCCTCAAAGGATAGTGTTAAAGCCTTCATACCTATTACCGCAACTGTAACTTTGAAGACAGATTTTTAAATATATCGTCAACACAGCATAACTCAAGTTGAAATTGGCCTGAAATAGGTCTCATCTTCCTTCTGTTACAAACATCCATATATAAGGTTCAACATAACAAACTTATGTCATGTTCCTATTTCCAGTGTAATGTTGCCGTCGTCGCCAATTAGAACTCTTTTTTATACTACACAAAATCTAGCACAGTTAGTATTTACAGAAAGTTTACATTTGTGGAACCGTAAATTGATTAATTTATGAATAACATGATTATTAATAGACTCAAAGTCGCGTTTCGTATTTAGATTAAGGTGTGGAGCAATTGAGCAATTAGGAACAATCGAAATACACTTAGTAACCTCAAACTGAAACTTCAAACAAAACAATTCAGTTGATATTTGACTTGACAGTCAACTGACAGTTTGACAGATAAGATGACAGTCGAGAACTACGTGGTTCAAATCAACAACCTAACTGACTGATCATTGTTAAATAAAATACCCCCGTCGCAGCAAACCTGCATACTCAGAGAATTTCCAATGGAGATATAACTGTCTTAATACTACATAAAGCCACTTACCAAGTTTCATATAAATATATTCACAAATAAGCAATATATACAATTTTAGTTATTCTCCGTAAGAATAACATTGGGGCTGAGCACGCATCTCCATTGGAAATTCGCTGAGTATGCAGGTTTGCTGTGACGGGGGTATTTATTCATTTATGTTCATAATTAAGGGAGACATAGCATTTAATTATTATCCATAAGAATAACAAGGGGCTGAGTACGCAGGTTTGCTGCTACGAGAGCCTTTAGCAACAAATATCAATGGATCACAACCATATGAAGCCTTATACCAAGTTTCGTCAGTATACGTTCATAAATAAGCGAGATATAAATTACGTCTTTTCCTCCCTAAGAATAACATTAGACAAAGTACTGTGTTTAGCACTTTCAATATCTCGGTAACCAATTGACGTAGAGGAATGATCAAAATACCAAATTGTGTGTTTTTTAAGCTGAATTCAATGGTAAAAACTAAAATTTGACTATTTCAAAAATTATATGTAAAAAATTCAAAAAATCAATTTTTGGGGTACAAAACCCCCCCAAAATACCCCATAGGATAGAGCGATCTGGCTGGTTTTTCGAACATTAAGTCATAAATTATGTTTACAGGTTTATACCAAATTTCATTTAAAATCGAATCATTTTTACGAGGGTTATCGTGCTCACACACACACACACACACACACACACACACACACACACACACACACACATACACACACACACACACACACATATATATATATATATATACAGTTTTGAACGAATGATGTTTTTGGGGTCTGGGGACCTCAAAACGAAAAGTTATCATGGTCCCGGCCCTAGGTATTACCATGCCGACTACGGTAATAGCTTCTTCCCTATAGGGGAAATTCGCTAAAAGCTAATAATTATTTAAATGAAACAATAATTTGTCAACTATAGTTTATTACAATCATTAAACCATCAAATATTTACCCTAAAAATGTCATGATAGTCCATCAAACCGTTAAAAAGGAGTTAGCGTAACCTGAATTCCATTTTCAGACTGAAGTATGAGGATTCACTAACGTTCATCCAATTATTTTACCTTATTCATGGTTGAATAGCCTCCAAAGCTGATTATTTTACCTTTTATTGCCTTGTAAAAGCTAATGTTATAGTAATTTTGCATCTTTTACTAGTAATAAATGTGTAATCCATGTATATAAACGACTAAAGTAATAAAATATAAATTAATAAATAGCATCGTTATAATTTGCCAAAATTTGGAAATGTTTTTGTAAATAGGTGAAATTCACTCATTATTCGAAAATCGACTGAATTATATAGCAGCTCTATGTGATCAAATACAAGAGAATATCTTTTAATACAGTATAACGGTTATTACTAGTTAAATACGAAAACTAAACAATTATGTTATAATATATTACCTAACAAAAATGTTCAAGTACAATATTGGAGTTTTACGGCACATCTCTAACTGAAATCTCTTCTTATATGTTTATTTATTATTCTTGCAAACATACAGGGACTCTGAAAAGTATTTATTCATTTGAGGGTTTTGTTTGCGCAAGGTATTATACTGGACCTTAACATGTATAAGCGTATCTAGTAATCGTAAAAGAACGTGTTGGAATGCACAAATTTGAATTGAAAAAAAAAATCAGTTTTATCCTGTTTTGCACTAATGTTATACAAACAAAATGAAAGGGGACCATAATTACTATTCTTTATGCTAAGGCAACTTATCAGTAAGTGGAATATATATCTGGATTAGATTCGGGATGGTTAATTATGGCGTAAGTATGCAAATTACAGAAGTTGTCTAAATTATCTAGCCCATATAGAATGTCGATTTGTCGGTTCATGCACTGGTTGACTATAAATGATTATAAATAGCTAAAACTTAAAATTTATTAATTAAAAAAACATGTCAGGAGTGGAAACTTACCTTAAAAAACTTTGCTTTTAGATAACTATATTTTACTGAGATATTCTAGAATGTACATAGTTTCGTTGAATAAAGGCATGGTTATTATCGAATAGGGTAGAAATATTAAATAAATATCACCTTATCATGACAACATTTAATAAAATTACCATAAATCATACTGTTTTACCCAAAATTCATAGTAAAATGTTTAAAATCCTCGCCAAAATGCTTAAAACGTGGTTAAAACGTCAGCAATTAGTTTAAATTAACTTTTTAAGTTGGCCTCTGTACCAGGAGAGACGATACAACTCTCTCTTCCCAGTTCTGAGCTGTAGTGTTGGTGTTGGGGCGTGCGCTTCACTGCTCAGAACAAGGAGATGGAAGATGTGGTTTCTCTCCTTGAAACAAAGGAAAATGTATTTATACGGTGATAAACAAAGGGATATCAACCTGTTTTCCCGGATTTGGACTATATTTTTGTGTTTTACTGGATGGTTTAAAGGTTTTACAACAAGGCAATAGAATAGAAGTAGTGATTATATATATTTAAAAGTGATAACATAATAACAAGTTATAAAAAGTACTATATACTATTTACCAAATATGCTTTCAAGTTATTGTTGTAATGCCTTGTGATACAACAGATTTTAACAAGAAATATACCACAGGGTCTATCTATTGTCTATCTACACAATATAGTAAATATTTAAGGCTGTTATAAATTATATTAACCATTAAACAAGTTTTATGACATTTTGTTAAGAAATTGTTCAATATCAACAATAAAATACGCCATATTAAAAAAACTAAAAGAACAAACATGGCCGTATTTGGTATCGTTTTAAAGGGAATTCTAAGCTTAACACAGTTAACTGAGTGCCCATACTGCCTCGCTATCGATTTGCTAGCGTAAAAAATGTCGCTGACGCCGCGTTCCGGGCCGTCATGCTAGTGTTATACTGTAAACTTTAAACTCGTAACGGGCTCTCTATAAGGCCCTTAAAGATGAAACTTGATGTATTGGATTAGTAATTTTTACATCATAACCGACCAAAAACAGCTATTTACTACCCATTGACTCTAGGCGACCGCGCGCTCGGGAGGTTCCGCGCGTCGTTTCTATTGTTTTCTTTATATGAGAACCTCTAGTCATCTAAATTAGTCTTTTTATGACTAAACATATTTAAGAATAGTTGTATTAAATAACTGTATCTTAAAACTGTACCTAAACATGTTATTTAACAGTAATTTCGATAAAAATAGAAAAAGTGACTACGATAGTTCAAATTTACGATATTTGACAGTTTTTGCAAGTTTAAAGCATGTTTTTATCGTAATTTGGCCTATTTATATATCATTTCAAGTGTAAACCATGAGTATTAACGGAATTACAACCATAATTTATACATTTAATTACGATATAGTCAAATTTGATCAAAATGTATAGAATTTCACGGATTTTGTAACAAAATAATGTACCCAAATTTCACATTTATTGGCTAGTGATAGAATGTAAGGTAACTAAAACAGTTGAATATCGTAAGGTACAAGGCTTATAATGTATTAC
The DNA here is from genome assembly GCA_963675035.1 of Allygus modestus. Taxonomy (NCBI): domain Eukaryota; kingdom Metazoa; phylum Arthropoda; class Insecta; order Hemiptera; family Cicadellidae; genus Allygus; species Allygus modestus. The sequence continues at coordinate 82,359,474 of OY776116.1, forward strand.
ATTCGAAAATAAAACTGTATTGTATAATAATATAATAAATAGAAAAATTGTTATAGTCGGTAATTGGCGAATTTCTCCTGGATTCAAAGGTACAGTGTCACTTTATAAGTTTATTTATAAAACACACATTTCGAAGCTATCAAATCGGTATATTCCTCTATAGATTATGTTTCCAGACGGAAATATCACACTTTAGTAGGTCCAGACTTATAAATATACTTTTTAAATGACAATATTGTGATGAAGTACAAAAGTGAAAATTGAGAAAACATTAATTTTAGCGTATATTTCGCAATTTATACCCAAACTGAATACAGGCGAACCCTAATATGGTTAAAATCGGTTAAAATAAGTTTCCTCAAAGTGAAATATATATATATTAATGTTTCGAGAGGTTAAATTTAGCCGTAATAGATGAAAAACCTAGAAAATTTAAGGAAAACTGTGAAATTAATGTCTGAATAAAATATGGTCACTGCGTGTCTATTTATGTAAAATTTTATTTTATATGAATATGAATCGATAGTATACAATGTATATGAGCCAAAATGTAACAGTTTAACCTTAGTTACTCTCCTTTTACCCACGTATGGCGTAAATCCTTTGTACAAGCATCTCAGGCTAGAATAAATATCGCCATTAAGTTTGAAGCCTCTTCAAGCTCTTATGACCATAAATATTTTATATCAGTGGTATGAAATGAGCTTGTAGGGCTACAAAGATTATATAAATTGACAAAATGGAGCCAAAAGTAGTCAAAATGGGCCAAAATTGGTCAATATTATTCAAAAAGTTTCCAAAATTAGCTCAAATTATACAAAAAACCCTGAAATTGGCGAAAAACCCATTTTACTTTGTCCAAAGAAGTGAAGAAACATCTTCCATCCCCTTGTTCTGAGCTGTGGTGCGTACGCCCCGCCACCAACACTACGCTCAGAGTGGGAGGAGAGAATACAATTTTGCGCATTATAAGGTTAGGAGAAGGTCCAGTCAGGCTTGAAAGTAGGCGTGAGGTTGCTGGGGATGATAAAAAAAATGAATAACAGGCTTTTCTAATGTAAAACCCCATAAGAAAACGTACTTTGTCTGACCAATACACATTTTCTTCAATAACTTGGTAAATAGTTATGCTAGAATGACGGGAGAGGGCTTACAAGTTTTGCCCCAGTAATTCTCATCTTTTTACATGCATTAATTTTACATCCGGGGCTTTTCTGGCCATTTTTGGGCCCAAAAACTCAAAATTCGAAAGATTAATTCCAAAAAAAGGGGTTTAGAGTTTTCCGATTATTTTTCCCAAAGAAATTGTCCAACTGATTATTGAAAGGAACGTCCATACCAAATTTGAAGTAAATCGGGCAAAAAATGCGACGGCTAGAGTGCAAACATACACACACACACACACACACACACACACACACACATGTATATATATATATATATATATAATTTTGAACGACCCCCCAAAACGTGTTCAGGTTAGGAATTCCTTTGGTGGCCCCGGGCTTACGTTTCACCGTGCGGGTCATGTTAATAGTTCACTTTCCATAGGAAATTCACTAATCAAATTAAAAGCAATTAACAAGGCTATAACACACTATGATACCATGCGATATCCTTAAAACATTAACACATTAAACATAAACGATTGTATTTTTGTCCATTTAATCTTGCGTACAACATGCTGACGGTCTTTTATATTTTTCTTTTAAAAACATAAATAGAAAAATTTAGTTTTCTGAGCTTTCAGTGGATGTCTTTATAACAGATTGTCAAACTATAATTATAATTCTGGATAATATGGTGATATATTAACCCGTGATTTACATTTATCTATACCAAAAAACATATTAACGACAATAAGCGGTGTTTCTGTTATTGTTAGCCCATTAAGAAAAATAATTCTTCATTATACTTCATAAATTTGCAAGTACGGTGCATTAAAACATATACAAATAAAACTGTTAAATCTTAATTGCACTGATCAACCAGCCAAATGTCAGGTTTAAGTTTCAAACAGCAAATCATCAACTCACAGACATAGAGAGACGGAAGCAAAGATTAGGTAGCGATTGCGAGCAGACATTAGTTCTCCCGGAGAAGTGTAATCTCAAACTTACCAAGTTTCCATTTGTCTAACAGCTCCATAACTTTACAAACCACTAAATGTTGATTAAAGCTGTTCAAATAATCTCACAACTAGGTAATTAAAAAAAAGTGGTTACAAAACAGAACCCTGAAAATATTCCATAGATGAAATACTCGATTGTGGTCTGCTCAAGCCATAATACTACTGATTGCTGTGATAATGAATATTCATAATCCTATATATTAATACACAGTTGAAACGCTAGGTGCTCAGTGACTACTGAACCGATTTAAAAGATTTGTGTGTCAAGTTAAAGGGGATAATGTGTAGATTTGCCAAATTTCCTCAGAATTCACGTTCGTTCTTAGGGCTACGCCTCATAGCCCTTAAAATGTTGGAATGTTAATCTTATGGAAGAACAGCAATTGAAATTGAGCATTTGACAGCTGTTGAAGGTAAAAAACAACAGTACGTAAGGTAGATCAGCTGTTTTAAGAAAAATTCTGGAATGTCATCACAATTTAAACTGCTCGAATAATAAATATTTCAGTATGTTTAAAGAATAATATACCCCCGTCGCAGCAAACCTGCATACTCAGCGAATTTCCAATGGAGATGTAAATGTCTTAATACTTCATAAAGCCACTTACAAAGTTTCATAAAAATATATTCACAAATAAGCGCTATATACAATTTTAATTATTCTCCATAAAAATAACATTGGGGCTGAGTTCGCAGGTTTGCTGCATAAAGGAACACAAAAAATAGGTTTTTATGCTAATATCAATACAACTCAACTAGGTGAAGTCATATACCAGTGTTGATTCATTTATGTTTATAATTAAGGGAGACATAGCATTTAGTAATTATCCATAAGAATAACATGGGGCTGAGTATGCAGGTTTGCTGCTACGGGAGCCTTTGGCAAAAATTTATTATTTTGAGGAAATATCAATAGACCTAAACCAGATGAAGCCGTATACCAAGTTTCATCAGTATACGTTCATAAATAGGTGAGATATAAAATTGTTCTTTTCCTCCATAAGAATAACATTAGACAACGTACTGTGTTTAGAACTTTCAATATCTCGGGAACCAATTGACGTAGAGGAATGATCAAAATACCAAATTGTGTGTTTTTTAAGCTGAATCCAATGGTAAAAACTAAATTTGCCATTTTCAAAATGTATATGTAAAAAATTCTAAAACCCATTTTTGGGGTATAAAACCCCCCCCCCCCCAAAATACCCCTTAGGATAGAGCGATCTGTCTGATTTTCAAACTTAAAGTCATAAATGTTGCTTTACACATTTATACCAAATTTCATCAAAATCGAATAATTTTTACGAGAGTTATCGTGCTCACGGACACACACACACACACACACACACACACACACACACATATATATATATATATATATATACATACAGTTTCGAACGAATGGTGTTTTTGTGGTCTGGGGACCTCAAAACGAAAAGTTATCATGGTCCCGGGCCCAGGTCTTACCATGCCGACTACGGTAATAGCTTCTTCCCTTTAGGGGAAATTCGCTAAAAGACTTTTGTTCCAGAAAGATCAGCTGTTGAGACCGTTTGTTAATTGTGTGTTCTGTGCAAAATACATTGAGGTCACCTGCAATCACACTTCAGAACTCTTAGTTTTCAATATTACAAAAAGTAAATTTATCGATCAGATACTCTATTAGGTATAATTATTGATTGGTTTTTGACATAGAAATCCAGTTCCTATACAGAGCCACATAGTATAGATACATTATTTGGGTTTTAAGAAGTAGGTATAGTTTATTTGAGATTAAAATATATACTATTGACGTGTAACAGGTTCAATTGAATGAATAATCCCTGAAATAATGACAAAAGCTAAGGATGGAACGGTTGGTAAAAACATATATTTGGTAAAGCTCTAAATATACCGTATACTCTAATACCATGCGAGCAATGTCTGTCTGAAGTTTGATTGCTCAATTTATCCCGGAATCCAGCGGAACGATTTTGTTAAAAATTTGGAATTAGGTTATTTTCCTGGGGTTGAAAAGGTAAAACCCTCAACCCCAGGAAAGTTCATATTTCGTCGAAAATCTTATTTGAAAATTTAACATTGGCCGGGCTAATAGAGTTTCAAATCAAAACAAAAGAATCATGACAGCTGTGAATAAATTAACCAATGAACTAACTGTAAAAGTAGCACTTGCACAAGGTGAATAGTCAACTTATAATTTCTTGAAAACAGTAACTAGAACCATTAAATAAAGATTGCATACATACATATTTTTCACCCACGAAGCTATTTAAATATCAACGAGCATGGCTCGGTCTCCACGGTACTTTTAATTATTTCAATAGGTTTTGACATATATATCAAATAAAATTGGAGACTAATTTTAGTCATTTAGATTAAGGATGGTTCTCATATACATTATTGATTACGGGTGTAGGGGCACAAGTTTTGTTTTTAGTTGAGCCTGTCGGTGTGAAAATTATTATATAATTATATAATTTAATACATAACTATACTTGTATAAAATTTAGAATAGTTTCGAAAGAGACTGTGTTGAAAGAGATGTACTCACGAAGACAATCAAGGCTGCAAAAGAACGGAGAATATTTCCAATCAGCATTTATACGAGAATGATTTGTCAGGGAGGCGATGCCGATGCAACATTGATGCTACAGGGCGGCGGCACCGATTGCCTACATTCATTCGAAACTTAACCTTCCCCCGCTCTCCGTAATGTTTCCCATTACAATGAGTTTGGAATAATATGTTTGTAGTTGTTATAATTTGTTCTGATATTCCTAAGTATAACAAATTTCTGTTATAATAAATATAATCTACCATTAAATCAAGGAAGATTAAAATTCTTATAAACCTGATAAATGCTGCGAGTGGATTAGTTTTTGGAATTCAGTTTCTTAAAAATTATATACTTAAATTACATATTTCCATACACTCACTAGGCGTTTCCTATGGTGTAAGTACTTTCCGTAGAAGGGTTGGTAAAATACCTGATATCCTTCCCTATTTATGCATGAAAAATCATTGTGGTTACATTTTTATGCGATATGATATCATTGCAAATATATTTAAACTTATAGAGTAATCAGTTTCAAAACTGTAAAAATATACATAACAGATAATACAAGGCAAGCGATGTTGACCTCACACCGATCAACAGGTCCAATTATAAGTGAGATCGGATTTCCATTTTTACTTTCTTTCCTAAATCCGTATAGAGAAATTATAATTGAATTTGTAAATATTTTCGAATTTGGTGGAACCATTTTTTTCTCTGTTCATTAAAATAATGGTTTTCGCAATGAAGTTTGTCTGACTTTCCAGTTTATAAACACATCCAGATAGAGATATTTTAATGCATTTAGACCTAGAGACAAACCCTAATAGCTTTATTTTATTGTAATTTTGTATGCAATAAAATATGGTATCTCGAGACGGTTCTTTTATTTTTGAAACTTAATTTAATCAAGTAAATTATTCCTCAAAACCAAATAAAAACACAGACATATCAAAATTTCTTAAAAACAGCTTTAGTAATTTTCTTTAGGTTTGTTGTCCTCCAGATCCTCACAAAGAATGGCATGACCCGTATGTTAAGGAATTTTCGGAGTCAGGAAATATGTAGCCCAAAATCTTTAACAATTATTTATCCTGCCTAAAACAATTTATTTTAAACTAATGTTAACTATTATAAACAAAAAATAAACTATTTTCCCCCTATAGCGTCTCAATTGCCATTGAAACACTATATATTTAATATAATATTTGTGATATATAAAAAGGAAATAATGTATACAATATAAAAGAAGTTTTGTGAATAATTGCTGACAGTTGAAAATAAGAATTGCTGGTGCTACTTGGTTTTGCAAGTCTGGGAAAACTCGCGATTTTCTTGTTCGGGGATGTCGGAAAGAGTTGGAGCCAATGATTTAAATTGTTGCTTGGCCTGAAAGAACAGGAGCCGGGTCACGTGACGGCTGGCGGTCTCGGTTTCGAGAACTTTCTGAGCAAAGCTTATATATTCACGGTCGCTGGGGGGCTGTGGCATTTTACGTACATCTCTGGTGTCGTGAGTTTGTCGCTAGTCCACCCAACGATACGTGAATTTCTTCAGATTGGAAGGTACAAAAGTTGTTTTAAAATTTAGAGTCTTAATTTAAATCATTGCTCCATTTCTCATTTTGTTATTTTTAAAAAAGGGGAACAGTCTGTAAAACAATTATTTCTTTTTCAGGGTTCGAAGCGTTTTTTTCTATACTTGGGTTGAAGATAAACTAAAAACCAGACTGTTAAAGTACAGAAAGAAGAATTATAATTAAAGTTCAGTAATATCAAAAATCGAACAGTTAACTTTTATTTTGAAATATTGAAGTGATAAGCAAAACCAAGTTTATTTAAATTTCGAATTTTAAATTATTTTATTTGAGAAGAAAGACTTTTAATTTGTTTGTTTAAATAAATACAAGAAGATTTTATTTAGTTCATTTTTATTTTAAAATACCACTTCTTAACCTCAAGAAGTATTATAGCCTGCTAGTCAGCGCTATACCCCTAAACAATACCTTTATTTAGTAAACAATTTGAATTCTAATTAAGGGATTTGTATGAAAACACTGACTGATTAAAGTCTATAAACAAATTAACTGTCTAATGGGATTTGGGTAAAAGCTTCATTAAATTATTATTTGCGTAGGCTACCGTACTTTATATACAAAATATAGTAATAGGGGAGGATTTATTTAATAATTAGAGTTTTATATAAAACTGAAAAAGTATGCACCAGTTTTCTAATACCATGCACTAAACTTTGTTTTTACTTTTAATTCGTGTTTGGGAGTAATGCGATTGAATACGAGTGATGTGGGTCAAAGGTATAATTCACGAAGTTGCCGTTCAGTACGTTTGGATGTTGAATAAAGATACAGAGACACCTTATTGATTATAACTATAATTTAGAAGCGAAACGTGAAACACTTATATTATTAATTTTTATAAAAAGATCTCATTCATAGTGTAAGTATTAGAAAGAGAGCGGTCTACAATAGCTACACAGATTCGCAGTAAAATCTTATTTCTCAGTATACCAGGGGTGACACTCAAACATGAAAATCTTTACTAAAGCTGTACAGAAAAATAATCAAGATAATATGTAAACAATTAAAATGTAAAACAATGTTTACAAATTTTAATTCTACTGACTTTTGTTGTGATTTGTTGTTGCATTTTTTTGTATTAAGTATTAAACTAACCGAAGTAAGAATGCTCAGACAACCCAGGGAGCTAGAGAACGTTGACAGCCAATAAAGAGAATGTTTTGTTGAGGAAACCACTGATGTTTCCACTTCATTGCTATGTTTAAATACAATGTAAAGTCTCTCGTGTGTATTTTTACCTGATTATTTTAAATTTTTCTATTTTAGGATGGGTGGGATCCAATATCTCACAAAGATTGTTCCTGTTTTCTTTTACATACATTTTTTGAAGAATTTCTTGATTTTTTAACGATTTTCAACCCCTATTACTAAAATTCGAAGTAACTTCTTTTAGTATAACTATTTTATTATTTTACCTGTTTAGTACCAATCAAGAGCCATATGTGTCTTTTGAGGACGACAAAATCCACTTTCAATGCTCTGTGCCATGCATTTCAGTACTACATTGTTTATTTTACGTAATATATTAACCTAAATATTTAACGACCATTAGTACACTAAAAATAGAGCACAATTAGAAGACCTATATTTGAATCATAATTTAGATCAAATCACATCTTGGAATATCATGCATCGCAATACAAAATCAATCTATATAATCTCATTCAAGCTTATATTATAAAAATGTTTTTACTCGAATTCGAGGATATTGATATACTAGTTTAAGGGAGTATGTTTACAAATTATATACTCATTAAACGAGAAAAACATAATTTGAAATATGAGTTTCCTGCTTTTATCTACTTTCTATAATTTCCTTCCAACCATTTGCAGAATAGGCAGTGCCCAGACTATATTAGTTTTGATCAAAAACCTTCTCTCAAATAGTATTACAAATTGCAGGGAGTGTTCTGAAACAAAAACATCAAAACTACAAAACATAAGGAAACTTTTATCGGTCTACCATCACCATTCAACTACTGTATATCGTTATTTTAGAATGTAATCTCAGTAGGTCAAGATCGTCGTCTGGGGACCGTCTAGGTATTCAACAGCAAGTAGTACACGGCTTGGAATTAATATTACCCTTTTCTCAGAAGAGCAACTTGTAAAGTATAATGGTGTAACGAGTAAAATATATTATTGCTACAACGCTCCCATTCTTTAAATTGGGGATTTATATTCGTAGTTTCACGATAAATTAAAGATAAAACTAGGTACAGTTTGAATTAAACGTAAATGTTATCTTTTAGCGAGTTTCCCCTATAGGGAAGAAGCTATTACCGTAGTCGGCATGGTAAGACCTAGGCCCGGGACCATGATAACTTTTCGTTTTGAGGTCCCCAGACCCCAAAACACCATTTGTTCGAAACTGTGTATATATATATATATATATATGTGTGTGTGTGTGTGTGTGTGTGTGTGTGTGTGTGTGTGTGTGTGTGTGTGTGTGTGTGTGTGTCCGTGAGCAAGATAACTCTCGTACAAATGATCAGATTTTTATGAGATTTGGTATAAACGTGTAAAGTAACATTTATGACTTTACGTTCAAAAACCAGCCATATCGCTCTATCCGAAGGGGTATTTTGGGGGGTTTTGTACCCCAAAAATGGATTTTTTGAATTTTTGACATATAATTTTTGAAAAAGTCAAATATTGTGAATAAAATACCCCCGTCGCAGCAAACCTGCGGACTCAGCGAATTTCCAATGCATAATATTTGTCTGAATTCCACATAAAGCCGCAAACCAAGTTTCATAAAAATATATTCACATATAAGCGATTTTAATTATTCTCCATAAGAATAACATTGGTAATGAGTATGTAGGTTTGCTGAAACAAGGAACAGAAACAATTGGTTTTTATGCAAATATAAATAGAATTTAACTAGGCGAAGCCACATAATAAGTTTCATCGATATTCAATCATAAATAAGCGATATATGACATTCTAGTTATTCTCCATAAAAATAACATGGGGGCTGAGAAAGCAGGTTTGCTGCAACAAGGAACAGAAAAATGGGTTTTTATATGATTATCAATATAACTCAACCAAGTGAAGCTACATACCAAGTTTTATTAATTTATGTTCATAATTAAGGGAGTCAGTACATTTTACTTATTCTCCATAAGAATAACATGGGTCTGAGTACACAGGTTTGCTGCTACGGGAATAATCAACAAAAAATCAATTTTTTGTGCAAATATCAATATACCAGTACTACTTGAAGCCACATACCAAGTTTCATCAACATACATTCATAAATAATCGAGATATTAAATTTTATTTATTCTCCATAAGGATAACATTGGACAACGTACTGTGTTTAGCACTTCGAATATCTATGCAACGGTTGGGCGTAGAATCACAATTTAAACACCAAAATGATTGTTTTGTGGAACTAAACAGATTGGTAAAAGCAAATGTGAAGTTTACATTAAAATAAACTGAGGAAAAGCCAAAAACCTTTTTCCCATAAGATTAACATGGGAGATTTTATGAGTAGGTTTTTTTTGATTTTCTCCACAACCATTTAACCTAGGTTAATAATTCAAAATAATAAATTATTTGGTTTTTAAGCTCTATAATATGGTCAAAACCAAAATCAAGTTTTTTTAAAATTTTAGGGTGAAAAATGCAAAAAACTGATTTTTGGAAAATTTAAAACCCCCATAAACCCCCCTTCCCATGGTCCGATTTTTCTGGTTTTCGAACTTAAAGTCATGAATGTCATTTTACAAATTTGAGCCAAATTTCATCAAAATCGGACGTTTTTTACTCAAGTTATCGTGTTAACGGACACACATATATATATATATATATATATATATATATATATATATATATACATATATATATAAATTTGAACGAATAGTGTTTTTGGCATCTAGGGATCTCAAAACAAAAAGTTATCATGGTCTCGGGCTTAAGTCTTACCATGAGACCTACGGTAATAGCTTCTTCCCTATAGGGGAAATTCGCTAAAAACACACAATTTGGTATTTTGATCATTCCTCTAGGTCAATTGGTTACCAAGATATTGAAAGTGCTAAACACGTTACGTTGTCTAATGTTATTCTTATGGGAGGAAAGGAAAAATTTGATATCTTGCTTATTTATGAACGTATACTCAAGAAACTTGGTATAAGGCTTCATCTGGTTGTGGTCTATTGATATTTAAAAAAAAAAACTCTTTCTGCAAAAGGCTCCCGACTCAGTCCCCATGTTATTCTTATGGAGAATAATTAAATGCTATGTCTCCCTTAATTATTATGAACATAAATTAATAAAAACCGGTATACGACTTCACCTAGTTGAGTTATATTGATATCAGCATTAAAGCCCATTTTTTTTATTCCCTTATGCAGCAAACCTGCGTACTCAGCCCCAATGTTATTCTTATGAAGAATAATTAAAATTGTATACACCGCTTATTTGTGAATACATTTTTAAGAAACTTGGTCAATGGCTTTATGTAGTATTAAGACATTTGTATCTCCATCGGAAATTCGCTGAGTATGCAGGTTTGCTGCGACGGGGGTATTTTATTAAGGCATAACTCTGATCAACTTATGAATTTACCTAGGAAGCAGCCGTAATACAACGTACATTTCTCATCAAAAGCAAAAATTTTGTGAATATTGATGGTGTCTGCTTTTTAATGCATTTAGTTTATAATTGTGTAAAACATTATATGGATCTTAAACAATTACTGTACTTTTATTTTAACATTTCTGTTTACATGCATCATCAATTCTTTTCGCTAAATTTAATTTTAATTATGTGGCTTACTGAATTTTTTCTGCTAAAGAAAATGTATACTGTAACTTATTAGCACGAGTTAAATTGATTAAAATACTACATGGGCAAAATTTAAACTGTGTTTAAATATGCTTAAAAATATCGTTCATTAAGACTATTTATATCCTACATGTCTAGTTAATTTTTTTTCAAAACCACGAGGTAAACAGAATAAACAAAGTTATTTATTACTCTCATAAAAGGTCTTATGCAAATAGTTCATGGTAAACAGTGCATTGATCTGAATATGATTAGGCAGGTTGCCAATGCCACCTGTTTATTTTATGCAGTTGCACTGACTGCCCGTTGATTGGAACAAGTATTTTCCTGCATACATAATAAATATGTCTAATAAAAGTACATGTGTCCATTAAAACACGTGTGTCTTATTTTTTGTACGTTTGATAAAAACCAAATATAAACTGAGAATCAGGTGAAGTTAAACCACAAATTGTTTTTGTTATTTTCAGCTTGACAGTACAGGAGACGATTAAATAATTTGTTTAATCGTCAATCATGTTATCGAGATAGTAGCGAGTAGTTGTAGCTACTTACAATGATTTTGGGAATTCTTAGGATCATTTTGGTATATCACACGTTCAGAATAGTTTGTCATTCAAAGACATCTATTGTCTTTCTCAACGTAAGATATCCAATATCTTGGTGGATTCATGTGTTTTAGCGAATTTCCCCTGTATTTCCCCTATATTAGCGACTATTACCGTAGTCGGCATGGTAAGACCTAGGCCCGGGCCCATGATAACGTTTTGTTTCAAGGTCCCCAGACCCAAAAAAAACACCATTCGTTCGAAACTGTATATATATATATATATATATATATATATATATATATATATATATATTATTTTAAGCATAATTTTATTAACAGAGTACCCTTTTAGCGAATTTCCCCTATAGGAAAGAAGCTATTACCGTAGTCGGCATGGTAAGACCTAGGCCCGGGACCATGATAACTTTTCGTTTTGAGGTCCCCAGACCCCAAAAACACCATTCGTTCGAAACTGTATATATATATATATATATATATATATATATATATATATATATATATATATATATATATATATGTGTCCGTGAGCACGATAACTCTCGTAAAAATTATCCGATTTTGATGAAATTTGGTATAAACGTGTAAAGCAACATTTATGACTTTAAGTTCGAAAACCAGCCAGATCGCTCTATCCGAAGGGGTATTTTGGGGGGGTTTTGTACCCCAAAAATGGGTTTTTCGAAATTTGTATATATAATTTTGGAAATAGTCAAATTTTAGTTTTTTCCATTGGATTCAGCTTAAAAAAACACACAATTTTGTATTTTGATCATTTCTCTACGTCAATTGGTTACCGAGATATTGAAAGTGCTAAACACAGTACGTTGTCTAATGTTATTCTTATGGAGGAAAATAAAAATTTTATATCTCGCTTATTTATGAACGTATACTGACGAAACTTGGTATACGACTTCATCTGGTTGTGGACCATTGATATTTGCTCAAAAAAACAATTTTTTACCAATGGCTCCCGTAGCAGCAAACCTGCGTACTCAGCCCCATGTTATTCTTATGGAGAATAAGTAACGTGTTATCTCCCTTCATTATGAAAATAAATTAATGAAATTTGGTATGTGGCTTTACCTACATGAGTTGTATTGATATTTGTATAAAACCCCATTTTTTGTACTCCTTGCTTCAGCAAACCTGCATACTCAGCCGCCATGTTATTCTTATGGAGAATAATTAAAATGTCATAAATCGTTTATTTATGAATGTATATTGATGAAACTTGGTATGTGGCTTTATGTGGTATTAAGATACATATATATGCATTGGAAATTCGCTGAGTATGCAGGTTTGCTGCTACGGGGGTATTTGGTTTTATCATAGTATGTTTAACTAGACGACTAGTGTCAAACCTTTAGGTCATAGTCATGTCTACATTATTTTTGTAACCTCAAATAATGCAAATTAATTAAATGGTAAGCAAATTAAGAATCATATATGTTAAAAATAAACTTAGTATATGCGAGATATTCTTGACTCTGTCTTCAGGTATATTATATTTAATTATCCCAGTGTTCCTTTTTTATATGAAGAATTTTGTCGTAAATTGGATTTCTTTGACGTATGTTTATAGTATTCAGCAAATTAATCGGATTATTTTCGTAATTCATATATATATATATATATATATATATATATAAGTCTTCTTTTACATATAATTCATCCCTTTCTTTCTAATATTCTAATATTGTTATCATTGATACCTTTATAGCTGTGTCTTGTTTCAATTAAATGTTTAGCGAAGTTTGATTTCATTGTCGTCCTGTTTCCGGATTTTAGGGCTTGGATGTGTTTTTTAAATCTCTTATTAAAACTTCGACTGGTATGCCCGATGTAGTAGCTTTCACAATCACTGCATTTAATCTGATAGGCACCCGCTTTGTTTAAATATCTTACTTGGTTGTTTCTTTCATATAGTACTCTGTTGCTCATGATCCTATAAGCATTATTTTTTGTTCTATAGCTGGTCTTGATATTTGAATTAGAGATTGTTCTTCTTGTAGCTTTATTTATGAGTGTATTATAAGAAATACATATATATTCTTTTTGGTTTTCTTCTGTTGACGTTTCTCTTCTTTCATTTTCTCTCTGATCTTCTTTTTTATCATTCTTTCAATTATAGTCGGTTTATATCCATTCTTTACTGCCAAGTTTTTTATAAGGTTTTTCTCTTTGATGAAATTGTCATTCGACATGGGAATGTTGATTGATCGATAAGTCATTCAATGAAAAACTACTAATTTATGTTGCCATGGGGGGTAAAATAACAAGCATTCATTTTAAATCTATCGAAAAGCAACTTCAAAAGAAACGATAATACAGTACCTTCAAATTCAAACCACCCATGGCAACATTAATTAGCAGTTTTTCATTCAATGACTTATCGATTAATCAACATTCAAATGTCGAATAACAATTTCATCAAAGAGAAAACCCTTATAAAACACTTGGCAGTAAAGAATGGATATAAACCGACTATAATTGAAAGAATGATAAAAAAGAAGATCAGGATAAAAAATGAAAGACGAGAAACGTCAACAGAAGAAAACCAAAAAGAATATATATGTATTCCTTATAATACACTCATAAATAAAGCTACAAGAAGAACATTCTATAATTCAAATATCAAGACCAGCTATAGAATAAAAAATAATGCCTATAGGATCATGAACAATAGAGTACTATATCAAAGAAACAACCAAGTAAGAGATTTAAACAAAGCGGGTGTCTATCAGGTTAAATGCAGTGATTGTGAAAGCTTCTAATCGGGCAAACCAGTCGAAGTTTTAATGAGAGATTTAAAGAACACATCCAAGCCCTAAAATCCGGAAACAGGACGACAATGAAATAAAACTTCGCTGAACATTTAATTGAAACAAGACACAGCTACTAAAGTATCAATGATAACTTAACAATATTAGAATATGAGAAAGAAAGAGATAAATTATATGTAAAAGAAGACTTTCATATAAATATATACATTAATTACGAAAATAATCCGCTGAATACTATAAAAATACGACAAAGAAATCAAATTCATGACATTTTTCATATAAAAAAAAGGAATCCTGAAATAATTAAATAGGGTGTCCATAAAATATTCATTTGGTTTTAATTACATATATATCACTTAATTTTTCTCCCACGATACTGTGACTCACACGTGGTTAAAGAAAATTGTTCTAAGTTTTATAATCATATGTTCATTGTTCTTTGTTACCCTTTTTGTTTACTTTCATTTGTTGTTTTTAAAATGCCTACAATTGAAGAAAAAACCTTGTGTGTCTTAAGATATGATAATAGTTTTCGTTAATAACTGTCCAGCGTGAGTTCTTCAGACACTTCGGTAGATCTGCTCCAACTCACCAGAGCATTTTGAGATGGTATCGGCAGTTTAAAAACACAGGAAGCCTGCTGAAACGTAAGAATCCTGGCCGACCAAGTGTATCTGTCGATAAAATAAATAGGGTCAGGCAGTGCTACGAACGAAGGTCTCAACAGTCGGTAAGAAATGCTAGCCGTGAACTTGGCTTACCTAAGTCGACCGTTTGGAAGGTTTTACGGAAAAACTGCGCTTTAAGCCGTATCGACTACAGCTGCTTCAGAAATTACAACAGGGTGATTTCCTAAAACGTAAAGAACTATGCAACGAACTTCAAAATCACTTAGAAGATGAACATTTTTCTGCTTATCTCGTATTCAGTGATGAAGCGACCTTTTACTTAAGTGGAAAGGTTAACAAGCATAACGTGCGGATTTGGGCGTCTGAGGCTCCGCATGCTTTATGCAACTTGAGAGGGATTCGCCGAAACTGAATGTCTTGTGTGTGGTGTCAAAGAACAAAGTGTATGGCCCGTTTTTCTTTGCAGAAACAACTGTAACTGGTGTTGCATATTTGGACATGTTGGAACAATGGTTGTTTCCCAAACTTGAAGAGGACATGGAAGATTTCGTGTTCCAGCAGGACGGGGCTCCACCTCATTGGCACTGCGATGTCCGAAGTTTTTTAAATGAGAGACTCCCTGTTGGTTGGATTGGCCGCTGTGGTGATGATGACTTAGCTCTCCTAAGGTGGCCACCCCGTTCCCCGGACCTTACTGTATGCGATTTCTTTCTCTGGGGCTATGTGAAGGACAGGGTATACATCCCGCCATTAGCTCAAACCGTGCCAGAGCTCTGAGAAAAGGATTCGCGTTGCAGTGACAACAGTAAGCCAGGATATGCTTACCAACGTTTGGGCAGAGTTGCAACATAGACTGGAAACATGTTTCGCTGCAAACGGGCAGCATATTGAGCAACTTTAGTGATATCAAACAAAACTTGAGAGCTTTCTCTTTCAACCCATGCAATTTGTAGTAGCATTCATGTATCTGTAAGTTCAATAAAGTATTTTAAAACCCGATGATTATTTTATGGACACCCGGTATAATACACCTGAAGAAAGATTAAAGAATATCTCCCATAAACTAAGTTTATTTTTAACATTTGATTCTTAATTTGTTTACCATTTAATTAATTTGCATTATGTGAGGTTACAAAAATAATGTAGACATGACTATGACCTAAAGGTTTGAAACTAGTCGTAAAATTAAAAATTTTATGATAAAACCAAATACCCCCGTTGCAGCAAACCTGCGTACTCAGCGAATTTACAATGCAAATATATGGGTATCACTACTACCTAGAGCCACTTACCAAGTTTCACAAAAATACATTCATTAATAAGAGATATATAGCATTTTATTTATTCTCCATAAGAATAACATTAGAATTGAGTACGCAGGTTTGCTGCAAGAAGGAAGATAAGATATGTGTTTTTTTGCAATTATAAATATAACTCAACCAGGTGAAGCTACATACCAAGTTTTATTAATTTAGGTTCATAACTAAGGGAGATATAAAACTTTATTTATTCTCCATATGAATAACATGGGGGCCGAGTATGCAGGTTTGCTGCTACCGGGAAAAATTAACAAAAAACTTGTTTGTGCTATTATCAATATACCACAACTAGTTGAAGCCACATACCAAGTTTCATCAAAATATATACATAAATAATCAAAATATAACATTCTATTTATTCTCCATAAGGATAACATTGGACAACGTACTGTGTTTAGCACTTTGAATATCTCTGCAACGGTTGGACGTAAAACAACAATTAAAACGCCAAAATGATTGTTTTGTAGAGCTAAACTAATTGGTATAAAGAAATGTGGAGTTTTTAGTGAAATAATCTGAGGAAAATCTAAAAACCGTATTCCCATAAGATTAAAATGGGAAATTTTATGGACACATTTTTTGACTTTTCTCCACAACCACTAAACCTAGCTTAACGATTCAAAATACTAAATTGTTTGTTTTTTAAGCTCTACAAGATGGTTATAACCAAAATCTAGTGTTTTTTAATTTTAGGGTAAAAAGTTCAAAAAACTGATTTTTGGAAAATTGTAAACCCCCATAGAAACCCCTTCCCATAAACTGATCGATCTGGTTTTCGAACTTAAAGTCATAAATGTTACTCTCCACATTTGTGCCAAATTTCATAAAAATCGGGCGCTTCTTTCAAAAGTTATCCCGGTAACGGACACATATATATATATATTTATATATATCCATATATATATATATATATATCTATATATATATATATCTATATATATATATATCTATATATATATATATATATCTATATATATATATATAGATATAGATAGATATAGATATATAGATATATATAAATTTGAACGAATAGTGTTTTTGGCATCTGGGGACCTCAAAACAAAAAGTTATCATGGTCTCGGGCTTGAGTCTTACCATGCCACCTACGGTAATAGCTTCTTCTCTATAGGGGAACTTTGCTAAAAGGATACTCAGTTAATAAAATTATGCTTAAAAATAACATATTAGTATCCCTAATCACTCTGTTCTTATCAATATTTATATATATATATGTGTGTGTGTGTGTGTGTGTGTGTGTGTGTGTGTGTGTGTGTGTGTGTGTGTGTGTGTCCATGAGCACGATAACTCTCGTAACAATTATCCGATTTTTATGAAATTTGATATAAACGTGTAAAGCAATATTCATGACTTTAATTTCGAAAACCATTCAGATCGCTTCATCCGAAAGGGTGTTTTGGGGGGTTTTGTACCGCAAAAACGGGATTATTGAATTTTTTACATTTAATTTTTGTAATAGTCAAATTTTAGTTTTTACCATTGTATTCAGCTTAAAAAACACACAATTAGGTATTTTGATAATTTCTCTACTTCAATTGGTTACCGAAATATTGAGGTGATAAATACAGTACGTTGTCTAATGTTATTCTTATAGAGGAAAAGAACAATTTTTTATCTCGCTTATTTATGAACGTATACTGACGAAACGTGGTTTGTGGCTTCATCTGGTTATGGTCTATTGATATTTGCTAAAAAAAAAACAATTTTTGCAAAAGGCTCCCGTAGCAGCAAACCTGCATACTCAGCCCCATATTATTCTTATGGAGAATAATTCAAATTGTATAAATCGCTTATTTATTTGTGAATATATTTTTATAAAACTTGGTAAGTGGCTTTATGTAGTATTAAGACATTTATATCTCAATTGGAAATTCGCTGAGTATGCAGGTTTACTGCGACGGGGGTATTTAATAATGCTAAACTAGTATCGCATACTCTGGTGGTAACTCCAATCATTGAAACTGTAAGTATACTTACTGATAAACCTTTAGTTTAAAATTTAGTTGTAATGTTATGGTAACATTATGCTTTTAAATGTTCTACATATACCCTCAATCATTTTACTAAGTATCTTCAAATACTGTTACATTATTTAAAAACTGATTACCGCGTTATTATCTCTTTACACTTCAACACTATTTCAATATTATAAATTTATAACTCATTATTCAACTAGAATGAGCGATTCAATGAGTTAATATAAAACCTTCAAAACCTCGAAAAGAAGACGAATATTATAACGTAATAAATTAGATTCACATAGAAGGGCTAATTTAAGATAGATGAAGAAAATGTAACATGAGAACCTTGAAGAGATAATTTTAATTACAGTGCAATGTTTTGAATTTTTACAAGCCATTTTAAAAGTCACAGTGCTCGATAAGCTTAGTGCTAGTGTGTTTTTTATGACTAGTGGAGACATAAAAAGAACGAATTTTAATGGAATCTGAATTCTGTTCGTGCTCTTTCTTAAGTCCTAAAACAACTTCGACACACTTATTGTGAACTATCTGTATTCTTACCATGTTGCCTCAAGTCGTGGCAATGTCGTAAACAGGGAAACAGTGATAAAATGTAAGCAGTACTGAAGCCTGAACCGGACACGAAGTTCGGTTGCTTGACAGAATAGTTGTGTTCACACAACACTTGAGTCGAGAGATAGCTTTTCACAGCCGAACTCAGGTGGCTGGAAAATTGTGACAATGGTAAAAAATGACACGCAATAGTTTGGCAAAATCGTATTTTTAGAGAGCTGTAAATGGCTACCTTAGTGACTATAATACATGGGCTGAAATACGTAATGATCATTCAGATAATGTGTATTAAATCTTAATGTCCTAAAAACTGTTTGCGTTGAGTCCAATGTATTTCTTACTCGATCTTGCCTCCTATATGGCTCAACTGACGTTTGAGAGGATCGGTAAATTAAAAATAACATTTTCTTTTATTGAATTTCCTCTAAAGGGAAGAAGCTATTACCGTAAGTGGCATGGTAAGACTTAAACCAGAGACCATGATAACTTTTTGTTTTGTGGTCTCCAGATGCCAAAAACACTATTCGTTTTATATATATATAGGTGTGTGTGCCTGTTACCACGATAACTTTTGAAAGAAACGCCCAATTTTGATGAAATTTGGCACAAATATGGAGAGTAACATTTATGGCTTTAAGTTCGAAAACCAGATCAATAGGTCTATGGGAAGAGGGTTTTATGGGGGTTTAAAATTTTCCAAAAATCAGTTTTTGAACTTTTTACCCAAAAGTTTTAAAACACTAGATTTTGGGTTTAACCATTTTATAGAGATTAAAAACAAACAATTTAGCATTTTGAATCATTAAGCTAGGTTAAGTTGTTGTGGAGAAAAGTAAAAAAACGCGTCCATAAAATTTCCCATGTTAATCTTATGGAATACGGTTTTTAGATTTTCCTCTGATAATTTCACTAAAAACTCCACATTTTCTTTCTAACAATAGGTTTAGCTCTACAAAAAAATCACTTTGGTGTTTTAATTGTTGTTTGACGTCCAACCGTTGCAGTGATATTCAAAGTGCTAAACACAGTACGTTGTTCAATTTGATCCTTATTTAGAATAAATAAAATTTTATATCTCGATTATTTATGTATGTAGATTGATGAAATTTGGTGTGTAGCTTCAAATAGTTGTGGTATATTGATATAAGCACAACAAATTGTTTTTATTGATTTTTCCCAGTAGCAGCAAACCTGCATACTCGGCCCCATGTTAGTCATATGGAGAATAAGTAAAGTTGTATATCTCCCTTAGTTATGAACCTAATTTAATAAAACTTGGTATGTAGCTCCACCTGGTTGAGTTTTATTGATAATTTTAAAAAAAACACATCTCTTATCTTCCTCGTTGCAGCAAACCTGCGTACTCAATTCTAATGTTATTCTTATAGGGGAAAAATAAAATGCTATATATCACTTATTAATGAATGTATTTTTGTGAAACTTGGTAAGTGGCTCTAGGTAGTGGTGAGACCCATAAATATGCATTGTAAATTCACTTAGTACGCAGGTTTGCTGTGACGGGGTATTTAGATTTATTCTCCATCATATTCCTACATGTGTTTATTCAGTAGCCGTTCTTTAAATTAGATAAGTTAATGGAGTGATGTTATTCTTGGGAGGAATTGTTAAAAAGAATCTGAATATTCAAATGGAAAAAAAAACATCATAAGTGAAAGTGACTGTAAGTAAATAAGTTCTGTATATTATAATTGGTCATGACTTTATATGGAGGAATGGATTAGCGTAGTATATTTATGGTAGACCATCTTAACAAATTTGAAAGTTAATCCATAACAAATCATGGGATCAATGGTTAATTTTAATCCATATATTACAAATCCCCTGACTTTAGTTACACTTTTTAGTAATATGACAATAAAGAATACAATAATTTAGCATACAGTTAAAAGTAATTTATCATATCATTAGGCAAATAATGTAAACTTTATAACACGAAACACTTCAATCGCTTACATCGATAAATAAGACAATCAAATAAACATACAAAATCTTAATCAAATCTGTTGGAAAATAAAAGTGAATGTTTATCTTTTTTGTAATACATGTAAATAAAATATGGTAAGTAGTACATTTGCCTGAATACTATTAGGCCTAGTGTCATTGTAACACCTTATGTTGTGTTACACAACAGTTTATCCACAGCTAAGTGATATATGTTATGACGTTTTTCTTTAGCATAAAAGTTATTTAACTTTTAATTTTAAACATTAATTACTATCCAAAAATTAAGTCAGAAATTTGTTTTGGTAGCACATGATTATGAATAGTTATTCATAAAGTGGTATTTAGTTTTACCAGACAGATCACACATTTCAAAGGTTTTTTTGGGGGGTTGTGCATTAAATAAATATTGGTTTGCACCACTAGTTTCGGCTGAAAAAACATCAATGTTGTAATTTGAATTATTGCTCTACGTTAATCGGTAACTGAGATATTTAAAGTGCGTAACGCTAAACACAGTACGTTGTCGAATGTTAATCTTATGGAAAATTAAATCTTTATCCCTCGTTTATTTAAATGTTTATACTTATATTGATGAAATTTGGTATAGGCTTTATCCGGTTGAGGTATATCTGAAAAAAATCCTATTTTCGGTGGCCGATGCGGCACGGGTTAGCCGGGAAAAAATGCATCAAACTCGATGTCAAATTTAACTTCGACGAAAAAGTGCTCACGTTTCTTACTCGGCTTCAGAAATAGAGAACCTCTGACTCATTCCTGAACGACGACAAGCGAAGGGCTCTCGAAATAGTCCGGTTTGTTTCTAGCACTGTGAATTCTAAACAAATCTTCAATCACTATTCTTGACCTATACACAAATTTAAATTTAGTTCCCGAAAATATTTTCAATGCTGCACTGAAGTGTTTACAACTATTGGTGTAAAATAAATTATTGTCTTGCGTACCTTGATTACTAATAGCAATTTCACATCAAGTTTACATCCAAATCAAATAATACGCACAATTTCAACTAAATAACTGTTATATAGTTTTATGTTTTACCAACGGACTATCAAAGAAGTATTCCGCAGTGTTAGGCTAGGAAAATATAAATATTATAACGTAATAAATCAGATTAACATAGAAGGGTTAATTTAAGGTAGATGAAGAAAAAGTAACATGAGAACCTTGAAGAGATAATTTTAATTACAGTGAAATGTTTTGAATTTTTAAGTCATTTTAAAAGTCACAGTGCTCGATAAGCTTGGATTAAAACATAACATTATGTTCAATGCTATCTAAAATATATAAATAAAATAAAATATAAATACACCCAAGTCAGTCAGATATTATTGTTAGGTTTACAAATAACAAAATCTAAAAAAATCAACACATTCATTTATTTAGGACTGACATACATTTAAAGATTACAAAGCTATCTACTAAATTAAACTGTAAATAATGGCATATCATGATGGGCATTAGCTAGATGGATGATAATAGGTTGTCATGATGGGGACGTCATCAGATAGACAAGTGTCAAGTGTCAATAGAGTGCCACAACTGGTTAATAAGTCAATCGATTTGCTTTATAAACAAAGAATGCAATGACTTTTCAACGGATGTTTAAATTGATTGGACAGCAGTTGTGTAGTCAACCGCGCTGAGAAAGCGATGCGGTAGAATTGCTCTTGAAAGCTTAGCTCGTTCCAATCTCCAGTTGGATTTACTTCCAATAATTATATTAAATACCCCCGTAGCATCAAATCAAAATAATGGCTTTAAATAACCTAATGCCCCCTGGCTGGGAAAGAAAAGAAGTTATTAGGTAATAATACCCCCGTAGCAGCAAACCTGCGTACTCAGCGAATTTCCAATGGCTATATAATATGTATCTTTATACCACATAAAGCCACATACCAAGTTTCATCAATATACATTCATAAATAAATGATTTATGACATTTTAATTATTCTCCATTAGAATAACATAACGGCTGAGTATGCAGGTTTGCTGAAACAAGGAACATGAAAGATGGGGTTTTAAACAAAGATCAATATAAATCAACTAGGTAAAGCCACATACCAAGTTTTATTAATTTATGTTCATAGATAACGGAGATAACATTTTACTTATTCTCCATAAGTATAACATGGGTGCTGAGTACGCAGGTTTGCTGCTACGGGAACTATTGGAAAACAAATAGTGTTTTGTGCAAATATCAATAGACCACAACGATATGAAGTAATATACCATGTTTCGTCAGGATAAGTTAATAAATAATCTAGATGTACAATATGGCTTACCCTCCATAAGAATAACATGGACAATGTACTAAGTTTTGGGGTATATATACTATATATACAGTTTTGAACGGATGGTGTTTTTTGCATCTGCGGGGACCTCAAAACGAAAAGTTAACATGGTCCCGGGCCTATGTCTTACCATGCCGACTACGGTAATAGCTTCTTTCCTATAGGGTAAATTCGCTAAAAATATAATACGACTTATAAATACCTTCTAATAACCTTTTAAAATACCTTCTGTCCAAATATCCAACAGAACATGCCATAACAAGTATTATCATAACATTATTTATACATGCCATTTTACATTACACAACTAAAACCATACAAAAAATAAATAACAATAATCTCTCTGTAGCCATGTTTAATAAATTAAGTGAATACTTTAGTTGTAACATTAATCAAAATCACAAGTTCTATTTTGAAAAAAACTTCGGAATCTTCTTTTAGATACATCGGGTTGTATCAATTAAATTATGAAATGTTTGTAAACAATTTGTTGTTCTACAGTAAAATAAATTGGTTTCAAAATCAATATCCAGAACTTCAATATTGAAATGGTAATTTCGAAATTCAATATAATATATTCCATTACTTCCTCCCTTATGCAGCACTCTGGTCGGTGGCCAAACAAGGCCCAGGCTCTATGAGAACTCCCGAGTCCAAGCAAATACTTTGGGAAGCTTTGTAGTCACTGAGTGAGGATTGTTTTGAAGGAAAGTGGAATGAGGAAAGTAAACAAATTACAATGCCACATGGTCCCCATTAATTACTTACGTAATTGTACTATAAATGTCGTAACCTTGCCATTTCCAGGTTGAATGTGTTTATTAACATAAAGTAAGGTAGTGACTGGGGGGGGCTAAAACTATATAAACTATGGCAAAAATGTTCAACCACACAATTTTGAACCCGTGATACTGTAGCCGGAGGAAGAAATAACTGATCTAAATGCCTTGGTCAATTGGTAAAATTGAATAAAAATATGAATCTTGGTTATATGTTATCATTCCTGTCCTAGTATTGGAATTTCGGATTATATGACATTTAGAATTTAAGTCTACTATGTATGCCGATGAAATGTTTAACGTTTTGAGAGGAAACGGTCCAAACCTGCGCCCTGTTACTATCTAAGGTTAACGTTTTATTAGACAACGTAATTAATTAATAGCCCAATGACAAATGGCAGATGAATTTAGTTTCAAACTTTAGTAATATTTTCATTATTTTGCTCAGGATTTATCTGCTTACTGCCTCTCTGTGTGTGTGGGATTAGGCTATATATTCACTCACATTATATTTGTGTCCAGAAAACCAAAACTGATGTATGTAGATTTAAGCTCTTTGACAACAACGCTCGTGTAACTTTATTGTGTAAACGCGAATATTTTTTTCTTGAATGTATAATAATATTTTTCGCTACCCTGAAAACAAATCGAAACTGTTATGACCAAAGTTGTCACTGCCCACAATTTGGCGGGATTACCACAATATCCACTCTATTTATTCTTTATTTCTTAAAAAATAATTATAAGAACGTATTTTTTTGAAAGTGCATATATATAAGAAGAAGTGTCTGAAGAAGTGTTTTTTTTGTAGAAGTGTATATTATAAGAAGTATAATAAGTGAAATAATTATATTAATGTGAAACGTCGTATTGCATTAAATGAGCATATCAATATGCTTGCTAAATATAACTGTCGAAATATTCTTATCACTCAAGGTGAAGAAATAGTTGAAATTGGGAGTATTGCCTAGCGCCACAGCTGCCTTTAAATGCGGCTATAGGAGCACGAAGCACAGTGAAGTCACGCTGAAACTATCACGGCGTTGGGATAGGCAATATAGCTACAGGGCGGCTGTACTCCGATTGCCTATCCACCCCTTGCCCTTGCACTCTGTGTATTATATTATTGAATGGACTGAGACATAATATTAAATGTGTCGATTTAAAAATAAATTTAAACTACAATGGTGCTCATGGACTTTTTCAACATAATTACAGTATTTACAAAACACATAAAACAGTTATACGGTGTAATACTATAAATAATACTGACCGCAGCTAATAGTTAATTTATGTACATTTTCATGACTCAATTAAAATAGACTATATTTACATGACTTTAACATGAAAGTAGAAAATGTTTATTTTTCTGTTACAAAAACACTTACAGGTTCATTTTTAGTAATAAGGGTTATATCTAATAAATAGTCTCGCCTTCTTTGTTGACAAGACTTTTTTGAGTTTAGTAAAATAATAAAACTCAAAAAATGAGGAGGCCATCGAAACTTCAGCTTTAACAAACAAATCATGATTCGTTACAAGCAACGATATTCAAGCTTTACCGCCTTCATTAAATTACACCCGAGCCATATTGCTGCCACAAAGTAATTGCAGCCATAATTACTCCTTAAATCACATTTCGCATTTACATCACGTTGTTGGCAACACTGCTAGATCTGATAGCTGGCAGCCTGCGATAAACAAACAGCTGACAGGTCAGCAATCAGGTGATCAGGTGTTGGGCGGGCGCGGACTCGCGCGGGCGCGCCAGACTAGACGGCGGCCTTCGGCAGTTCCGCGGCCAACAAATTGTAGGTTATGTCGGCCTGTTGTGTCATTGGCGGGGAATGCTTGAGCTATTGTCCTATTAAAAGGTCGGCGAACCCTTTATTTCCCATGCGGTGCGGTGTACTTTTAACTTTAAATAAGATATGTATATAGGCCTATGGTTTTGAAAATATGTTCTAAAATTTTGATAAAGGGGTAAAATTGTTGTTAGATGCTAGCATTTGGAAATTTTAGGCAAGCTGCCCTTGGAAGAGTGGATACCTCATCTCTAACACTGTGATTAGGGATTATCATGGAATGAGCGTGTCGTCTGCAATAAGCAATGAGCGTGTGAAATGCAACTTCAGTTGAGGGAGCTCTTTGGTGCAACTTCAGTAAGTTATTTAAATTAATTGAGATTTTAATCAACAAATGGATGATTGACATTCCCAATATTTATATTGAAGTTGTTGAGAGATACTAGAGAAAGCTGTTAAAACTCTGGCATGTATCGGTTTCTTCAATACTTAAACAATAACCTTTATACTGTCATGGTAAGTGTTGTTATAATTACAGGATGCAATTTTAATAAAAAGGTCTTACAACACTTTAAACTGCATTTTCAATTATACTGTATGTCTTACAACATTTCAAACTGTATGATGGCCAAATTATACTGTATTCATATACAAGACGGCCTAAATATATTAAAAGTACGGTACAAGGCAATCGATTTAACCGGTCATACCGGTTATAATCTCATTGCATTGCCATACCTCTCATTTACACTTATTCTGTATTAGACGGTATAAGACGGTAATAAATAAAGAGGGGAACGCGATTTTTAACGGCATGCAATCGTCGTTCGTGAAACGTACGTCGCCATATGTGACGTAAGGCTTTTTATTACATTCCGAACATTCAAAATAAAATTGTCAAGACTATATTACCAACTCTGCATAGAATAATGCGTGTGTTTGTATTATTCTTACAGTGGATTCAAATAAATCGTTACACAATATTTTATACTGATAAGCATTTGAACCACACTAAGAAAAACTCGGTCCCATTGCACAATTATCCTTTCATTCCGATCGATCATATTCCCCGAACACCGCGGTCATAAAACAAACATAAATCGTTCTCACCGCCAAAGAAAAATTCCCGGAACCGGTCACGAGTGCGCCATTGATACTTGATAATGCAAAATGCACCTGGACTCCGACGGAAGAATGCCGCCCAATAAGGCCGCCGAGTTTAACGAGACGAAGACCTTCGAATTAAATTCACCGTTCAACGCCAAAAAGGTGGCATCCTGCAAGTCCAAACGTGCAGAACAGGTTAGAAACTCTAATCCTTATTTCGACGGCCAATCAGGTGATCAGGTGTAGTTCCAACAAAGTCCGCTAGGTGCGCGCGCTGCCGCGGCTCAGTCGTTCGGTCGTTCAGTCAGTCGCCAATCGGGCCGCGTACCGGTAGTCTCGCGCGCGCGCGGCATGCTCTAGTCGCTGTTGAGTTGAGTTCAGTGTTGTGCAGTGATGGCCAAGTCGATGTACCTGGTTTGTTTCCTCCACTTGTTCTGTGCGGCTGCCGCGCTCAGTGTCGACGCCAAGGAGCTCGTGGACACCAGTGTCTCCAACTGTTCAGCTGTCAAACATATTTTTGTTTCGAAGAATGTCACGCACGACGTCCCCGATACCCCAGTTGATGGTGAGTAGTTGTATTGGATACTAGTACGTAATACTTGATTAGATATTAATAATTAACTAAACCATCTTAGAAATATTCATGAGACACACATTGAACAGTAAATCAATCACATAAAGTTAATGTTGTATTGGCTACAGTATGTTTATAAATTACGCCTTATCTCGTCAAAATGCATATAAATTGAGTAACCTTAATTATAACCAATTTAATCTATAACTTGAATGAAATAATCCCAATGAGTGCAAAGGATTAAAGTGCAGAAACAAACTTTCAAGGGTAGAAGTAAGGTCAAACTTGTTCAGTTAAAGCAATAGGCCTATTTAAATGTAGAAACAACGTAAATGCCTAATAAAATTCCA
The DNA here is from genome assembly GCA_963675035.1 of Allygus modestus. Lineage (NCBI taxonomy): Eukaryota > Metazoa > Arthropoda > Insecta > Hemiptera > Cicadellidae > Allygus > Allygus modestus. The sequence goes on from OY776116.1 coordinate 82,387,302, forward strand.
TAGAAGGCAGTTGACAAAGTAAAAATATATATTTACTTACGTATACAAAAATTACGACCTATTTCATCTTTAGTTTTTCACGTTTTACGTTATTTTATGAGTATGTTACCTAGCCACCTACAACTATTGTACAAACAATAAATATATACAATCAAATTAACGTCATGAGTGGATCATTAATTACTGTATTGAGTTATATATTTAAATGAGTACATGCAATAATGGGTCAAAGTATGTTTGTAACTCAATGGATTTTTTTCAGAACAGTCATAAAACGATTAGACATTTCGAATTTTAGGGGTGTATGTTCGCAGACATTCGCAGACTATCTCCGGAAAGAAAATTATAAGGAAATTCAGCGCAAGAATAAATTGGTTTTACTGAATTTTCCTGCGATATTGATGACGTCGATTAAATTAATTCAATAATGACTCCCGACCCTAACAAGAGACATAGACCCTACAATATTATGGAGTACATGGCTATTCGTGAGTGTGCTTATTGTATATAGTAGATATTGAATAAATATACATATTACATGCAGGCTTTATATTGCAATACTATAGACCTACAACAAATGATAAATTTAAATTAATGGACTTTACGTTAACTTAAAACTATTTTGATTATTATATTTGCATTGATTTGACATAAAGATGAAAATGCATAACTTCCCTGGGACTAATTAATCATATTAATGTTTAGTCACTAATTTTCTTATTTACATACGGTAATAAATTTGGAACATGTTAAATTTCTTTCACTACTACAACATGATGAATTTAGGCCTAATTAATATATATCTTAACTTCAATTTTACATTCATCGTAGCTTGAAACTTTGACTGAATGCAATAATAGACCTAAATCAATACAGTATAACACCAGTAGAATTAAAAGAATTACGGTATAAAATCGGGATGACGAAGTAGAGGAGGTGATAAAAATACGAGAAAGAACCGAGGAGTGATCCGGGCAGATCGCGTTCTAAATATTGATAAGGGGAGTCGGTAGTCGGCAGTGATAATGGACAGGGACACGACTTTGCTCTCACAAATTATAAGATAGATCGGCCCCACACGGCAGGCTGGTGCAATTCATTAGGTAGCGGTCTATCAACGGTAAAAGGCTGTCGGTTTTAATAAACTGCGCGATTTTGGTGATCGATTATGGCGTTTTTTAAGTAACTCGCACAAAAAATGTTTTCGATTTTAGAAGTGAAAGTAAAGTATGATTCTACAGCTGATGTAGAGTTTTGTCATGATAAAAATTAGTATGCATGGTTTATAGGAAAGGTTCCAGCATTTATAACTTTTAACAAATTTAGTCTACAATATTATTAGAGAGTGATTACCGATACACAATGCGAACGAAAAAGTAAATAAAATGAGTGCCATATTAAGGTTGGAGACTCTGAAGATTGTATCAAACCAGATTAAAAATACCAAGTTAGACTGATGAATTAATCTTAAAAATATTACCTAAAACGTGTGCGAAATTTAATTAATATCCTATTATTAATACAAAAGCTATACACTCTAGATATAGTTGGCCTACTTCCAACAAAATGAAAAAAGTAAGCCAAAAACATACTCAATCTTGCGTATATGGATACAAATTAATGCATGTCTGTGAATTTGTATGCATCCATGTCCCACACTTTTCGCGAACACGCCCGAACATTCGGCCGAACTCTGAATGTTCAGTGTTCGGGAGAAGTGTGAGAGCTGCAAGAATTTTTGAATACATGCCGGAACATACGGGACGGAATGTTCAGTGAACATTCGGGAGAATGTTCAGACCTGTTCGCGAGACGTGTTGGACCGCCTTTAGATATGTTCATTTGTATTGCTATTGCTTGCTGTTTATGCACTCATGTCTTTGTTGCACATTTGTATCATAGCATTGTCAAGCTACCTTGATCATTCATGCAAAATGGCTATGTCGTGGATATGTAAATAAAATAAAATAAATTGGTTTAACAAGAACGTGGACTAGTGGAATGGCACGAGGCGTTAAAGAGACTTCGCGAAGGAGGCTAAAGATAACCGAGATACTATTTATAAATGACTCTATCGTACGAAAGGTCTATGTTTAGCTGCTATGTGTATTAACAAATGAGGAGGCTGTCGGACAAAAATGCGCCTGGACAAGTTTTTCCAGACTTCTCCTCGTAGTGTTTCTATCCCCGGTGGTTACCTGTAGTCACGAATCAAAAGTGTAATCATGTAAATCGATCTCTAACATTTTTCCATGGAATTGTCTAAGAATCTGTAAGAAAGACTGTGTTATCAAATATTTACACGTTCATCCTTATAACGTCCAAGTGTTAGGGACAATGCAATGGATTACATTGCACAATAAAATTAAATTCACGTAAATAATTAACTATCTGCCTATCAGAAAGTAAGAAGAACAGTTTTGTTGCATTTCCCGTACTGCGTTTTATTACACTTCCAGTGCTTTAAGTTTATATAGGTGCGTCGTACCATTGAAAAAAACAAACAAAAACAGACCGCCTATTTTTTAAGCCCAATGTTAACAGTATTCTTATGGACGGCCTGGTTTGCCACTGGTAACGTACTGTAGCCTAGATTCTTTTTCCAACATGTCACCATATTACATGCAAGTTATATTAAACTAACCAAATACCTAGCAGTGTGTCTAATGAAGAGTTGCTCTGAAAAATAATACCACCTTGAAATAACAAAAACATCTTTTAATGAGGTGGTTACTGTAGCCTAATTGTTTACAATAAAGATGCTCGTGGACGGCATTAGATAGCGATTACAGCCTGAAGTGGCGACTGAGACGACCGCGTCAACTGTAATGGATCAGCTGTTCTCGACAAAGTTTATCTTCTGTAAACAGCTGATAGCGACATATAACAGGTGGAGAGACAACCAAATGTTTTGCCTCGACGTTAGATACTGGAATCCAAATTCCTCCTATCAAGCTTTCCCTCTCTTTGAGGTTTGTCTGATGTAAAATTAGTTAGTTTTTAACTAAATTACCGTACTTAGATAAGTAATTTAAAATGTTTTATATTGAAAATTTAATCTCTCTAAACAAACTAACCAAGCTTTTTCATGTGTTGACTGACATTTTATCAAACTCACTGGATTTGTGAATATAGCTAAATAAATTTAGGTTATTGTTTTATTTGTTAGTTTTTACGGGGTGGGGTAATGTTTGTACAAACATAAATATGAGATGTGTGAATAATTTACATATGTATAAATGACAGCCAGAACTTAACTTCGTGCTCATTTCCGTTTGTAATATTTATATATGGCCTCAGAACAACTCGACATGGTTATGTCAATAGGAGATTCCAAAAGAGGATACATCACGTTATGCATACTCTTAGTGGATATTAAGAGTGGTCTCCATTTACGCAACATTTTGCGTCTCTAATTCTTCTCCCATTGGGTCAATGTTAATTTTGTAAATCCGGTACTTCCTCAACGGATTATTCTAAATCGTTGATTTATTGTTCACTTTAACGAGCACAAAATTACCTAAGGATTTCAGCGAGCATGATTTAGATTTCACAAACTAAACCTTCTATAAAGAATTGTAAAAATTGAATATTTTGGAATTTTACTGAACGATTATTACTTGTGATATCCTATTTGTTGCTCATTAAAAGTTAGGCATTTTTCTCTCTTTAAAATGAGCCATAAAATCAACGCTAGCGTATCGGATAATCCTTCGAGGAGAGACTGAAAGTTGTCGTTGACTTATGGTGGAAGCAGTTAGAAACGAAAAACGTTCAGTTGAGCCACTCTTGCATAGGCTATTTATAAATACTTTATTTAAACTATCGTCCCCTTTTGACCCTTTCAACGACAACTAATTGAGTAATAATGAGATTCAGAAATCCTCAAGTCTACAGAGATTGTACTGATAACAATCTCCGAATGTACTAACAAATCAAATCGATTCTTGGAGTAGAAATAAAGGCAAGATGAGTCATCAAAAACTACGGTACTATAAATGCAGTAATAGGACTAGACTCTGGGAGAAGGTCCTACAATCCTACAGAATCGACCAGCGCCAAACTATCGTGAGTAAAACGGCGGAGGCTTTATTGACAAATGGTTCAGTAATTGGGGGAATGATCTGGGGTCACTGACTGAGGGGGTTTCTTTGAAAAGTCTCACACTAGAGTCTAGACTGTCACACGGCGAACAATGAGCTCTCAATGTCAGTGTGACGATGACGATGTGGGGAAACATTGTCCAGCGGCCAGCGGCTGGAACTGTTGGAACATTGCTGCCAACTACACGTGTCGTAATCGTAACTGGTGGGTGAATCGATTCCGATATTTAAGTAGTAAAACAGGATTGCTGTGATCGGTTGACACAACGTGCCTATGAAAGCTTGTACAAGTAAAATTCTTATTTAGATTCAACCAGGAAAGAAACAAGTTAGTTTTTTTACGTGAACAATAATTATAATCATCGAGGTAAAACTACTGGAGAGATCGCTAAGTGAGCTAAAAACGGTCCGCGTAGGTCTGTGCGGAACAGAAATGGTGGGCCACTGTGTGCTCAGAGCTGTTTCTGGCGTTGAACGCGCTGTCGTTTACACGCTCCTGGACTTCACTGCCATGTTTGAATTGTAATGAAATTTATATATCCTTTGTGTACGTGAACTACGGAATCCGAAAGTATAAATATTGTTTTATTTTACCGTTTTTTAATATTTTTAATAATTAAAAACTCTTACGTGTTATTAAAGAGGGACATGAAAAAGTTACTCAGCGAGGAAGTTTTTTATTTTTAGGTTAGAAACAAACTTCCAGCGGGAAAGTTCTAGATAATTAGTTTCTCTAGAACTTTTATTTCAAACATTTTTCGGTAAAGTTATTGGTTTGCCTACAATTCGTTTGGAAAGATGCTGAAACCTTTCGCCGCGCTCTATCCAAGACGTGCCACGCGCCGGGCGCCGTGCCGCGCTGTTAAATTCAACTCAGTGATGCTGTGTTACAACATGGCCTAGTTTTTTGATAAAATACATAGTTATACGACTTTTGTTTTAGTCGTATTTTGATAAGTAATCTTACAACATTCTACAATTCAACTGTAATGTGTAATGTAACAGTTAATCAGTAAATAAAAATTAATTTTGAGAAAAATCATTTCATTTAATCCTATGCCTTCCAAAATACTCTTAAAACTGACTAATGCTACGGATACATTTATACTATACCCCATTATTATTATACTTGTATCGTCTCTTAAATAAATCATAATCAATTGTTATCATACACTGAAGATAATTTTTTGTTATTCAATAGCGAAATGTTGTATTAATGCAACATTATGTAATCGTTCTTAATACTATACGTGGACGGGTGAACGAACAATGTTGGTAATTAATGTTTATTAAGAATACATTTGCTATTAAAAAGTATTTGTCTTGGTATTCATTCATCAACAAAATTTTATGATATTAGGCCAATTAACTTTCATACAATCTACAACTTTTGGCAAACGTCGAAGTTTATATGCTAAAATTCAAAGTTTCACTAGTCAAAAGAACGATATTACTGCTCATAAAAAATTCATTCCAGTACCAAAAACTTCAAAACATCATTATTGAACAAAACCTAAAGCCTAGTAGGTCGTACATAAATTTATATGACTGGAAATATGAAAGAATCAGCCATCAAGGAGATTATTTTACAAAACTCCCAAATTTCTGTTATTTTTACGCAACTAACCCTGGTCGAATATATTTACTTTCGGTATTAAAAATTCGAGAAACTATTCAGGAATACGGATCAGAAGGCCATTCAACCATAAAAAATGTTCCCTGGCTGCAAATTCAATTCAAGTGAGCACGCGTCGTGTTTTTCCCTATATCCCCCATGCTAAGCGCTGCCGCGGTAGCCCACCATTTGCGGCGCGACCTCGAACGCGGCCGGACCGAAATTTGGTTCGCTTCACCACGGGCGCGAGCGGTCCAGTAGTTTTAAGTCTTTGATTATAATAGGCCAACAGTATTATATTACAAGACAATAGCATTTAATTGAGATGGGGTCCCAGTCTAGAAACATTTCGGAATTTTACCTGATTCTCCTATAAGTTTAAATCCTGTCCCTTGTCAACGAATTATACGAAACGGATTATACGAAATCGTTGATTTATGGCTTATTTTATAGAACAAGCTATTTACCTAACGATTTCATTGAGAAGAATTTTTATGTCACAAACAGTAATTTTTTAAACATTGTAAATATTGGATATATTCAAATTTGTTTTTCTATTATTATTTAAACACCAACTAAACACCAATGGAGCTGGTGCCCCCTTTTAAATAATTTTAATTACAAAAGAAAAGATTCTTTCACATCCTTTCAGTTTTTTTATTCACAGTTTCTCATTAAAAAAGAGACGCTTTTACACTTGGAAACCTTTTAATTTGTTTAGCCAATCAAGATGCTTTATTATATCTATTTTTTCTATTAATTATGTTACCGCACTGAAATGGGTTCTTTTTACTCAGTATTGATTTGTTACGTTTTTAGTCGATGTGCTATAAGGGTGAATCTCACAAAATGTGACATTTTTAGTCCTTTTGGCAGGAACGTGAAATAAAAAGACTATTGTAATTAATAATGTGTTCGTGTTACTATCTAACCCCTTGCATTTCCATCAAACATAGTTTTAGATTATAATCATAATTTATTCAATAAGAAAAATAGCATATTCTACCTTAATTTGGCAGTAGTTCACTGTCCTCAGCCTGTTGTAATGTTCACTCAAAAGTACTTCATAACCTCATAATTTCACATAATAATGGAACTATAAACAACGGGAGTTCGTCTGCTCTCAATAACAAACAGCAGAAAAAAATATAAAGTACATCGGAGACCTATTTTTGTACGGTTTAAAGGCTGTCCCCAAGGTACAGCTTGTCAAAGACGTCTCAAGTGAAAATTGTGCGAGGCGAAAGAGACGATGTAAAAACTGGGCGCCAAAACTCAACCCAGTGCTTGTAATATATGTTGAGTACTAGGCACAGTTTTTATATTTGTGATATATTAATTTTAGAGAAATTCATTGATAATCAGATGAGAAACACATAGTACCTTAATTAGGTTGCCAGTCGTTCACTTCAATAATTCAAAAACTTTGTAGTCTACAGTAAAGAGAATTGCATATTCTGACAATGTTTGTTGGACTTAAACCTAACCTGAAATAGGCAGCCAACTTAAACAATGCAGATTCTGTTAGCTTATATTTTAGCTCATATTTGACAGTCGTTAACATGCCAGTCGTTCACGGGAACGATGTGGCATATCGGGAAAAAATAATCCCGCTTTTCGGGCAGGTTTTCTTTTACCTTGGAATTGAATTATTTCGGAACGGATTATTTCCTCGAAATGGTCATCTGCGGTGCTTTTAAGACCGTGATTACGCCGTGCGATCGTCGTTAACGGCCGATGTTATGAGGTGCGATCGGAAATTACGGCCGATGGTATGCGGTGCGATCGACAATTACGGCTGATGTTATCCGGTGCGATCGGCAATTATGGCGAATGTTATGCGGTGCGATCGGAAATTATGGCCGATGTTATGCGGTACGATCGTCATTTGCGGCCTATATCACGTGGTGCGATTGTCAATTTATGTCCTTCATTAACGATGCTGTCATCATTTATTGCCGATATCGTCTGGTCCGATCGTCGTTTCGGCAGATAGCGGCGATCGTCATTATTTAGATTTGTCACACTTGTAGTTGTCTTATCTTTAATAATTTGCTATTTCAAACCAAAGTGTATCGTTCATAGTCACAAATGACCAAAGAATGTTAAGTTAATATCATGAAACAAACTTTTTCCTTAAATAATTGTGGAATACTGTATTTGGTCTTATTTTACTCAAACAATATCCATTACTCTATGAGTTTTTTTTTAAGTAGCCCACTCCAATTATACGTTGTTCATGCCGTCAATGCCAGTAGTTCACGCTTACCAAAGCACAGATATTTCGTTATCTGCATTGTATTATGATATATGTTGTTTTCTGATGCATGCCATACCGGCAATCATAATTCAGTACAAAAAACTGTTTACTATAGCATTATTTGCATTTCAAACTTAAGTTTCATCTGCAATGTGAAACCGATTCATTTTAGGTTAGCTCAATTGTTAATATTTCTTAAAATTGTAGGAATCTGAAACTTTTAATTTAGTTTATTTGATTTTCGAAGGGTTCATCAAACATTTATGATGAAAGTTGTAATTAAATATCATTTATACTATTTTATTTTTGCATATTCATTAGCGTGACCGACTGGCATTTTGTGTGTGACTGCCTAGCTAAAAATATTTTTATAAAAAATTAGAGAAATTCAGCTCTGCTGTTTAGTTAGCATTAATCCGTAGTAAATGCTGATTTTAATAGGCTACTTTTACATGGATTTTAAGAATATAAAAATTATTATTTTTCTTTCCTGAAAATTCAACATTTTGTGAGATTCACTCATAAATGCTATATTTTTCAGACGGATAAATTATTAAACAATTTAACATAAACGTGCTATTTAATGAAAATGAGCATATCAGAAAAAATAAAAAAATAACAAAAAGTACATATTTTTATAGTATAAAGTCCCGCGCCTCAAACTACACAGAATATTTTGCTTCTCAACACCAGTAGTATTTTGTATTTAACGTTGTCACAGGAAAACGGTTCAAACCTCTTAGAGGAATGTGGGCGCCCCGAGAATCGAACTCTAGACCAATCGCACAGAAATCCAAGAAGCTATCCGTCTGGCTGGTCAGGTGCTCAAACCTTGGGTACACTGTTACGTGAATGTATTTGTTATACAATCACATTATGGATCTAACTGTTAACAGTTATTAAGTAAGACAACATTTCGTACAATTCGTGCTTCATAGATAAATAAATAATAAATACACAGGTAAAGGAGAAAGGTCTCGGCCACATTTTCATAACGTCTTATCTTTATCAGCCTATCTTGAAAACCTTTACACACGTAGCACTACGACAATAACTAGAACTCTACAAGTGTTTTTAAAGAATAGTCTCCCCGAGTCCATTTTAAATCGAGCATTATTCCGCAACTCCGAAGCGTAAGCTTACACACTTGACTTCACCAGACCTCCCCACCCCCTCCCCCCTCCTCCAACCCCGCCACAACCCTTACAAACACGAGATATTCACTCAGTCTCTGCTGGGGTATTGCATATCCGACTGAGCCTCTCGCCCCGCTGCTCCTTCTATCCTGCGGTTGTAATATGAAACTGGAGACCGACTCGTGACGTCACTACACTGTTACCGCGACGCAAAACCCTCGTGTTTTATAAAGGAAAACATTTACGGTTGTAACATGTTGTGTATAACATTTAGTGGAGTTTTTTAGGATGTAAAGTATTAATGAATATTCTTCACGAATGCGAATGGATATTTTTCATTATGAAGCGCAGTAAAACAATTAGTTTTAAAACCTATTGTAAATTGTATGCATTAGTCAATTAAGATATGTATAGTGTTTGTTGTATGGAGTTTCTACATGTATATCATTTAAACGATACATAATTATTGTGATCTCGAATTTGCTTGGACAATTGTTATAAAAGGCGACTTCCAATACCTAACTTAAAAATGTGCCTTAGCATAAAACTAATTTAGTTAGACATAGTGCTTTAAAAATCTAAATTGGGGAACATAAAACAAGTATAAATATTGTTATGATCACTAAAATAATCCAATCATTATAAGTCTATGATATCATAAAAAATACGTCAATTCTGATCTAAAACATACAATTTTAATGCAGGGCTAGATCCACACGACCAGTAATATCATAACAAACAATAAAACACAAATATTTTTTGAAATTAAAAGATACAATCTGCTAAAAATATTGTTTAATACGTCCCCAAACAAAACAATTCCGTTCAAAGGGTTCTTATAATTGTGTCAAGGTTGGGAATAACTTTAATGAGCGTTTCAAGGGTACAAACACAGAGACAAAACCCTCCCCTTCTACTTCGTTGACAAAAGAGGCTGAGCTCTCGCGGAGATGAAAGTACGGCTGTGAACCTTGTGAGAGAGAGGAGGTCGTGGGAGGGGGAGAGGGGGGGCAAGTGTTCCTCTGTAAATGGGTTACCTTCAGAGACCATCAAAGGGTTGAGAGAAACGCCCATTGAAGGTTTGACTGTTCGGCTCCCTTCAAGCCACCCTACTGCCGGAGTCCCGAGTGAATGGCTGGATTATGATGGCACATAAGGCTGAAAGGCTTTTAGCCAGAAAGGCAGCCGTCTTTTGAGTAAGGGATCGGTTACGTTTTGTTGGAGTATCGCTTAGTATTAGCTTAATATTTATGGTTTTCTTAATTGTATGTCATAAATTTGCATGCTTGCAGCAGACAAGTACGTGGTAAAGTAATAGAGCGTTTCCCAAATTTGTTTAAAAGTTAAAAGAAGGCGGTGGAGGTGAACGTTTATTAGGCCCTACAGGTAATTAAGTGTAGTAAATTGTCAAAATCAAATCCAGTGGATTTGAGTTGGTGGATTTTATTTGCAGTTTAAAACAATATTGAATGGTAACTTATATACAGAATGTACTAATAAATACTTAGATTTAGATTGTTTGAATACCGTTTCATATAATTCAACTCTAAATAGAAAAGGTTTAGTTAAGCATATTCTATTACTTTCATTAGTTTGCGTCATACAAGTAGAGCCTTTTTGGTATTGTGTGTTGAAATTAAAATCGGTCACATTCATAATTTCAGTTGTGTCAGTTTTGATAATGGTCATTAACTTATATAAAACTTTTTTAAAGTTCCGATATTTTATAGGATTACAAACTTACCGTTGTTTTAAATAACATTACGGTACCATTGAATTGTGCATTAATAAAATAATTGTGAATGTTTTCTCTAGCAAACTAATAAATTAATAATCTATTTCCAAACTATTCATGCAACTTATATAATCTAGAAGATTTTAAGTTGCAAATAATCATCAATGCAAGTAATATTAATATTGTACAATATTCAAATCAGAAATTACCATACTGTAATATTTTATACAGTAATCTTATTTTGTTCAAGACGTAGCAAAAGTTCACACGAGCTAGGAAGTACAGAAGTGGATCAATGTGGCATTGGAGTCAAAGTCAAGTCAGGTGATAGCAGAGTCAAGTTACAACAGCTGACTGCAATCTTATCACAAGCCAAGAATGTGACCTCTGCTTGCATCTGCCTTTGGCCAACACATGGCCGGCGTTTATAACCTATAACAATACTGCCAACTCTAACTTTTGTAATATTAACGTGATTTTATATATATATATATTATAGTCGTGTTTTGTGCTGATTCAACACACACCTTTAACGAGAGATTCGTCGAGTTAAAATGAAAAAATAGTTTATGTTTAAAACTGTCAAACTAGCTATGTTGTTATGAGTCATTTTATTGATTGACTAATAACATTATAAGCCATGCAATCGTATGCAGAACTCTACAGCCCTTTTTCAATTGAAGTTTTTTTTTAAAGAGGCAATTATACTTTTATAAAAAACTACGAACAAACCTCTTTAGTCTATTACTTGAAAAGTAAACGTCAGCAGTTCTTAACTATTTTACTAATATTAATTTAATTAATTCAATAAATAATATCTAAAATAAGATATCTATGCACTAAAAGAAGAAATCTTGGACCAAGGCTGTTATAAACCTCAATAAACCTTTTGCTAAAATAACCAAACGAGAATTTAAAACCCCTGCAACTCCTCGGAAACACTGGTTACCTTCCCTCTCGTTAGGCAATTTGTTGGTGTAATCCCTCCATATGTAGTATAATTCTTCCTAAATTGTGCCTGGTGAATCGTTCAGTTGATGGATGTTAAGCTGACGTCATAGCCTCGCAGTAAAGATTATTCCATGGATAGTGTCTGTACTTTAACCGTTGACACGCTAACCAACTAATATTCAAACTAAGTTTAAGATCTGGTTCAAACTGAGAATTTCTCTATTTCCAATACACAAGTCGTGTAGATAAATAGGGACAACATACAGAAAATTTAGCCTACATTAACTAAAGTGAAAGACAGCGAAAATTGAAGATGATTCAGCGTGTGCAGTCCTAACCACAATAAATATCACAGATATAACAAATTCAGTACGGGAACAGGTTTTACAGTTATCCTATCCCCTATTGTACAGTTATCACTCGGAACAGAAACAAATAAAATACCACAAAACTAAATGCATTTATTAAACCATATTTTAATTATTTAACGTGTAAAAACGTAATCGTGATACTAATTATGAAACAGTTGATACCAGTGTAGTATCATGAATCTAATCTTGATCGAGTTAATCAACATATTTCGTAATTAATTTACATTACATTTTTTGTAGCTTGTTAAACTTTTACAAATATAGGCCTAGCTTTAGAAGAATTGTTAGGTAATAAATTCTATCCATTATCTGTATTTGAGTGGGCGCTTTTTATCTTCAATTTATATTTCAATTTGTAAAAGGTCAAAGAGAAGCAAAAACATGTAAATTTATTGATTAAGATTAGGTTTTTTGTTCATGTAGATAACAGTGGATTGTAAACGCCGGCACACATATCTTGCTATTTTAAAAGTTTAACATCGTTATCTAAATCATAACATATTTTAAATGTGCAAATTTCTCCGCATAACTTTGCACGTTACTTCCACGAATATCTCTAAATTTTTATTTAGCTATGTATGCAAACAGTTTTCAAAGTTTTTTATTAACTACTTGCTATAGACTGATTTTTGTATGAGGAAATATGTATAGTTGAAAAATAACAGGTAATACATGTTGAGCTATAGGCCTTAGTACAGTACAATTTTGGAACAGAATAATGAATAGGCCTAACAAACTTTTTTATTACTTTAAGCTATTTTTTATCATGGATAAATTAATATGTAGCCAAAATGCACACCCTAATATTACGAGTAAATAAACTAGCCAAAGGTCTAAATAAATACGTTTACTGTTTTTATTTTTTACATAACTATATTTTTAATGTAGGCTAACATTTTTTTAAATTTGTCTTACATTACACAATGAAAGTCTGCTGAAGGCAGCAGTAATGTGGTAAAATATTTAATTCTTAAAATCCCCACGATAAAAATCTGCTTTCATAGATTTAATCTCTCTCGTTCTCTTTTATCCAATCCTTTTCAAAGAATTTACAAGCCTTTGTACACAAATTAGTAGGTGGGCGTTTCGTAATGGAATTAGGAGTTTAATTTACCTGATGCATTTAAGAGACGTATGCATTTAAGAGACTTTTACGAGCGTATTGAAAGCAATTTAATATCTAGATCAAATGTAGGCAAATCATAGTGAAACGAGTTATTTGATCATCATCGTATTTTAAATTGTGATTTAAATGTTATTAACACCAAATAGTTGAACAATAACTTTATCATGATAGGTTTTTAAACATTTATTCTGTCATTTTAGGCTGTAAATGATGTTGAAAAGTGTCCTGTTTTTGTCAAAATACCATGCAAATATATTTGTTTACACTACAAACAGTGGAAAGTAGTATTATCAAGTTAAATTACATTCATTCCAGGTAAAAGTTTATGTCAGTTGAATTTAATATAGTAAATAGCCTATTTTAATGCTTTAAAAACAAGTAGTTTTTCATCCATCCTTTAGTCAAGTTCGAGCTCGGAACAACTTTCCTAAACCGATAAACACGCTTACGTAGACTGATATTGTTTATATCAAGTCTAGTCACCTATGTAATGTTTTCTTCGTGAACCTTTTGGTTTTATATTTCCAAATGACCTACAATTTACAATATTCTAATAATACGTTAAAACAAATGCACAATTTAGTTCCAACATGAGGACGAGTCCGCGCTTGAAAGTTGTGTACTGTGTAGTCGCGTTGCAGTCGTACTGAAGTCAGATGGAGCGCGCTTGAAAGTTGTGTACTGTGTAGTCGCGTTGCAGTCGTACTGAAGTCAGATGGAGCGCGCTTGAAAGTTGTGTACTGTGTAGTCGCGTTGCAGTCGTACTGAAGTCAGATGGAGCGCGCTTGAAAGTTGTGTACTGTGTAGTCGCGTTGCAGTCGTACTGAAGTCAGATGGAGCGCGCTTGAAAGTTGTGTACTGTGTAGTCGCGTTGCAGTCGTACTGAAGTCAGATGGAGCGCGCTTGAAAGTTGTGTACTGTGTAGTCGCGTTGCAGTCGTACTGAAGTCAGATGGAGCGCGCTTGAAAGTTGTGTACTGTGTAGTCGCGTTGCAGTCGTACTGAAGTCAGATGGAGCGCGCTTGAAAGTTGTGTACTGTGTAGTCGCGTTGCAGTCGTACTGAAGTCAGATGGAGCGCGCTCCGGTTGGCCAATTCACCAAACTACTTTGCTTTTAATTGGACCAATCTTGTCAAGGACTTCACTTCTATGATACAATCAACTAATTTCAGGTCGTGTCCACTTTTATTGAAAGGATAACTAAATGTAAACTAGTGGACATTGGTTGGTAAATTTAGTTTAGATTCGGTCATGTTAAATAGAGTTATTAAAATGTGAGGGTGTTCAGCTGTTTTAAATAGCCGGAATGTATGAACTAGGGCCTAATATTATAATTTCAAGGTCCAAGGGACTCGAGGAAGATAGCAGTTCTTCTTAAATGCATGTCCACTATACAAAAGGAAAACAAATGGCAACTGTAAAACGCCCCCTTTGATTATATTTCCGCATCATTATTAAGCGTATGCTTTATCAAGGGTTAACGTGTATTCATACTTTTATGTTGGTAAGCAAGAGGTTGGTGGCTAAAGCCCTAACAAGCCACTAATAATAGCTATATAATGAAATTCCTATTGTCATACACATAAGTTAATACCCGTATGTAGGAGATACTTACATACATTTGTTCATTACCTTTCAGTGTATTTTATGGACATTTCTTATTGTTTTACGAATCATAATATTTTATCTCATATATTTCAATCTCATATTACAACAGTCATTTGAGCGGCCATGGTAAAATGTTACACCACCGCATTTATTCCACAGTCTAACAATTCTCCCGGTGCCTATCGAAGGCTAAGTTCATATCAATCAAGAAACATAACTTTACACTCAATTAATTTCCATACTGATGTGGAGCGGTGATCGGCGAACACACGAACACACGAACACACGTCCCTGCCTTGATTACTCCGGTAATCATCGGGTGTGGGGCCATTAACATGTAAAACTGAAAGGTTACGTTAGATTTACGATGTTCGCAAGTGTCAGTCGATCTTATCGTGCTTAAAGAGCTTTGGCAACCATGGCGCACTCTCTGTCTCTCTCGCCACCGGATCGCGCTCTCTCACACTGTGGTCTCGTGTACACGTTATGACGCAATTGTGGTTTAAACTGACCCCCGATGTCGACACGGTCTAGTATGAATTACTCGTTGTTTCTAGTCATAAATAATCTCATCATTCGCGGTGCAGCTGACATTCTGTGGATGAGCTGATTATTCTTTTAAATTTATACTCGAAATATTCTACATATTAAAAAGTAACTTAAGAATTATATTTTGGTATACCATATAAAGGGATCTACCAGCTGCTAGAAAAACAACAAGTAACTTACACAATTGAAGGAAACTCGAACTGCATTGGAAACTAATGAATTTTCCCCTGAACACAAATTAGTTAAATAACAA
Organism: Allygus modestus; assembly: GCA_963675035.1. Lineage (NCBI taxonomy): Eukaryota > Metazoa > Arthropoda > Insecta > Hemiptera > Cicadellidae > Allygus > Allygus modestus. Next base: position 82,403,008 of record OY776116.1, read on the forward strand.
GGTTATTGGAAACTAATGAATTTTCCCCTGAACACAAATTAGTTAAATAACAAGGTTTCTTATCCGTGGTTTCTGGCCTAGTGCAGAACTGGCTGGGTCGTATTTCGGATTAGCGCAGTCAAAGTGGGCCGAGAATAAATAACGTGCTTTGAGCCTGCCTCCCTTTGGTAGGCCGCGAGACTTTATCAAGACAAAGCGGCGTTTAGGTAGCTCTATCGGTGAAATTAAATTTGAGCTACGAACCCTACTAACTCTGTAGACTTGGAGATAGGTTTGGGAATTTAGGGTTCATAGCCAAATAAGCATAATTTTAATACAGTACATATTAAATTGATCATACTTGTAGGTGATTTTTGTTTTTGTCTTGGAACAGTCTGCTCATGTACCTGTATTCCACATGGTACAACTTTTGTCAAGTCTTAAGTATAATTCTTGAGACCAGTTGTAAAGCAACAGAAACAGAAGCTAAGAGTTAGTTAGTTACTTATTCAACTGGGAGTGTGTATAGTTCTAAGCTACCCAGTAAAGAAACAACGACGGTAAAATTATACTTAAATATTAGCATTTATAGTAAATATATATACTAAACGATATTTGTAAAAATAAACGGTAGCATAATTTATCGCAAAATAAAGTAATTAAAATAAGAACGTGAATGATAAAACACGTGAAACTTGCTTACATATTCTTGTTCTCTACAGCACTTAAAACCCTTTTACATACAAGAAAGGAAAGGAAAGTTGCCCAAGAGGACCCTAGAGGGCGGCACGTCTTGGTGCGAGAGAGAGGGAGATAGTGATGTTGGGTAATTAGAGAAGATCTTCACAGTCTTGCCAATTATACATCTGCTCTTGCATTGTCTAATGAAACGAACGCTCGGTGTTGCCAACACCAACTGACGCAGTTTGTGATTGAAAATCTACGTGGTTAAATTTATTTGATTGCGATTGAAAATGTAGCTAGTTAAACTCTGGGGACCGCATTGGCACAAATTACAATCACAGGTAATGGTGATTTGATACAGAATTTAAAGAACGTATTATTTTGAAGTTGTTTCATGGCTAAATTTGTCAGAGACAGTATTAATTTTAGGTTAAAGATCCAAAATGTAGAGCCATCAGAAAGTCCCAAAACTTCCAGAAATGTCAATGTTTCTAAATGGAAGTTCCATTAAGAGTGTATATGTGGAGACAAAGAGTAAAGAGGCGCTTCGGATTATGCCACCGACATTTATTCAATGTGGATTCAACTTTAGTCTTGATTTTACTTAAACGTTATTTTCCATATATTTAGTTTCCTGTTATTTGATCAAATAAATATCTCAAAGAGAGCATCATTTATGAAAACACAGTTAAAAAAACATCTACTTAAGGAGTGGTCAGGGAATACTTAAAAAATATAAACGTCGTCAAACTTTACAAAACTATTTTTCCTACAAGAAACAATACGTAACTATTTGGAAATAAAGAAGAGCAGTAGTGCAGTATTGAATTAAAATTAATCTTCAATATTAAATAATATTTTAAAATTAGTTTTCTTGTATCGATATAGTTAAGCTAAAGAATGTCTTTAACTAAACTCGAAGTAATGAAGTGAAGCGCCGTTTTTTGAAGAAGTAAAAGCTCAAATTCCATATCTTTATTGTTCCTTACAATGATTTAAGCGTAAGACGAGCTGCGATTAAGAATATTTGTTCTCGAGGAATTCCAAAGTTTATAAAGAGAGGCTGTTAACAGATCCTCGGCGGAGTTGAGCGTCTCAAAACAGTCGGTTTGCTTTGTTAATGGACATTTCATTCTTATTTCTAATTAGTCTCATTTGGCATCCCATTCAGTAATATTATTAATTTATTTAGAGATTTGTTTTAAATTTTAATCGGTAAAAAAATGAAAATGAAAATGTGTTTATTGCAGGAATAAATAAATACAACGTTTAAAAAAAATCATGCTGTAATTTGGAACTTTTTGGCTATAATAAATACTTGCTTATGTACAATACCTTAAAACGAAAAATTAATCCTGCAATTACTGCCCCAACAGGCAAAGCCCAATTACAGGGCCAGGGGCCAATATTACAGGGATTCTTATAAATTATCTAAAAATTATATCATATTTTTGTACTCTACAAAATGTACAGAATCAAAATCTCTAATAAAGCCTCGTAAACACTTATTTTTCAAAAATATTAGAATTATTTGGGTTTTCCTTGCACTATTTCGCTGTAAATAATTGTAATTATTCTCATTAACTCGTGTTAGCTCGATAGCATTAATTTTAATACAGTTTGAATTTTAATTAGCATTACCAGTTTTCCAAGATACCACAGAAGGAACGCCTCTTATATCTTAAGTAAATACAAGTTGTTGTTGTTTAAAAAGAAATCAAAACTGTAACCCTGCTCTAAGGTAACACTTTCAGTTTTCGTAAACTTTATGTCCTCCGATTTTTTAAACGGAAAAAATTGCAACAAAATTGTACTAGAAGAGTTATAACTTAATATAATTTAACTTTTACAGAAACAAAAGAGGTTTCGCATAAAAACAAGTCACGAATAAACATTTGCTATGAATATATTCCTAACAGCTAAAGCCATTCTGAGAGTATAATTTCTGGAAGCCCTCGCGAAGTTTGGAAAAGCGGAGAAAGGCTCTGTTCTCGCGAAATCAATTATTACAAGACCGCCAGAGGCGCCAGAGACACGAGGTTAAAAATTGACATTTCTTGACCTCTTTGTCAGATACCTCTCTGAAAACATAATCTCTCTCTCAAAATGGTACGAACAAATTAACGCCACTGATAACTGTTTGGCAGTTAAAAAGAAAAAGCTGCTTGTGTCACCTTTCAAAACTTTCCTTAAAAACTTCTTTCTTCAATTGTTGAGGGTAAATTGTCAAAGTTCTTTCAGCAATTAGTGAGCACTCCGTTGACTCTGTGTTGGGTTAATGAGACATCTAACTCTTGAAACTGGGACATTTAGTTTGTTTTTAAAACAAAGATGTGTCTTTTGCGCTCGGTTTTTTTAGTACCAAAACAACGGTTGTTTTATTGAATAATCGCCAATATTTCGTAAAAAATAAACACTAATAAATAATTGTTTTAGTCCTCCCGTCCTTTAATTGGGGTTTATGTTACCAAGCTATTTAGCAAGGACTAATTGTCCTTCACCCCTAAAACATTTTGTAATGACAGACCCATTTCTCATTCTATAATATAATTCATATTGCCTTTATACTTAATAGGAATGCATACGATGTTACTTAAAGACATGTTTTTCTAAGAACGGTAGATATTCGAAAATACATTAAATTTAAAGGAGATAGAGCAAAGAGCTGTAGCCCGTAAATCAATTACGTCTGGGACCAGCTGGCGGGCATGATAAGGCTAGAATGTCTCTTCTGTCTTTTTCACCTTCCTTATTGAAATCAGCAGATTCAGCCAACATTTTTGTATATCCTTACAAATAATTAATATAAAGAAAGAAAACTAGGCCAATTAAAAAGTTTACTAATTTTATATTTTTGTCTTTACTTTAGGCCTGATGATGATTGGCGTAAGGGTCCGAAAGCGATTACTTTGTTTTAACTTAACTGTATATTTTCAGTATATATGAGTTTAGTTCGCAAACTATGTGCTAACATATTTTTTCAGTGTTTAAATCCTTAAATGATTCTTGTACGTATTGTAAAATTATAAAAACCTAACAACACGTGACTCGAAAATGTAATTATCTAGTAAAACTTATAAAATAGTTTATTTGAAGATATACTTAGTCAGATTAAATCCTTATTTTAAAATTGGGAGTTTTAAAGTGCTAACCAGCTGACCAGCTTTACTTACTGTACTATTTAACCATTCTGCGTGATAAGATTTGGTAGCAAATCCTCTACATACCTCTACATCACCTTTAGAAAACTTCCACAAATATTATTTTCAAAGAAAGAAACACAGTTGGGCCAACGCGGCTGACTTGTCAGGACACATGACTAACGAGTAAGGGACTGTAATAAGACGAGGAACAGACGACATTCGATTTGCATGGCAATAGACCAGCGGGCGTGGGACTATTCTATGCAGATGACACCGACTCGCCGCGCCGTCACGCTGCCGGATTGTTCTGTCAAAACTTGCTAATCATCTGGGAGTTCCCGGGAATAGTTGTGCCAAACTTTGCAATGAAATAACGAGGTGCGACTTGGACTTTTGATAACAGAGACGTTGTTTTGTTATACTACAACGCGGTAACAAACCCAACTTCCAAGTTGTACTGTGATAAGCTACGTTAGTGGTGGTGGTGAATGGTTTAGATTAAATAAATTATGAATCAAGTGATTTGTGGTCCATCTTGTTTCTGCGAAAGCCCTCGAAACGAGTGCAGCCTGACAGACCACATATCACTTCGGTAATGACATCGGCGGACGGACTCCATTATCCTCGTTGGTTTAAATGGAAATATGAGAAAACTTTGTTCCGTACACTTATTGTACAGCTTTTTAAATCGTCTTTTTTAACAGTAAAATCATTCAGCACACTGTAGTGCAAAACATAGATCAAAATCACAAACTAAAATTTTACCATCGTATTTTTTCTTCACATAACAAAATCATGTAGAAAATTGGATTTTTAGTAATTTAGAATTTCTAGTCATTATTAGTAAATAGTGGGTATCATTGAACAAATCCTGCTATAATTGCACAGTAGAGTCTACTGATAACAGCTTTAGCACAATTATTTGGTTTTCAGGTGTAGTTTTATAGCTTTGCAAGCCTACAGAACAATTAAACAAATCGAAGTCCAACGGAATTGTTACTAACAGCTTTTCCTTATTTTAAAATAAGTTATTTATTCTAATATGGAAAGTATATTTACCTCTGATACCTACTACAACCATCAAGTGGTGGGGCACGGGAGGGGGGGTGAGCTTGAGAAAGCCCAATTCGCTTTTCGGTATGAGGAGAGAGTTGTCATAGTTATTTTTTTTTGCTAAAGTTATCATTGCACTTATGGTAAAGTGCATGTTTTTACATACATGTAATTATAACTGTATTTATTTCTTCATAATTGTTACTATTAAAGGTCAATATCGTCGCTGATTTCACAAACGGGCTATATCAAATTTAGCCCATTTTGAGTTATATTTTGTACAGTGTGCCTTATACTTTCGTCAGTGTACACATATTCTCTCGTCGTTGCATTTCTAAGGCAAAGCAAACAAACAACAACGTTAACGTGACAAACGTCTTGACATACACTAGTCTAGATGATATAATAGGCCGCAAAGAGGCCTAAGTCACAAAGAGGCTCAACTAAAAATACGATACGGCCTTTTCTGAAAAACAATTCAGCCAAATATACTCGTCAGATAAGGGCGTAGCTCGAATTCACAGGAAGAATACGCCCACATTCCAGGAGGTAAGTTTACATTTAAAACCTGGCCTCGAAAACTTACAAGCCAATTATTATGAACAAATTATACGTATTAAAAATGGTTTAAGAACTCACCTAAGCTACCTGGTGTTTGTAAAACGTGGAAAAGCATGTTTTTCATAGAGAAAAAAGAGGAACATTCGTGCTGTCAAGGTTTTCGATAAGCATGCTACTTATACGTGATGGAATACCTTGTCAACATTACCATTACGTAGGGACATCTATTATTATGACTTAAATGATTTAAATAGATGACATATCACTAGTTGCATCTCATTCAGGACCAAGATCCACCACGTTCGGCACTGAAATCTCTTATAGAAGTTTTGGAGCCGTATATTTTGGTTCTTTCAAAACATGGTAGAAGATATGGGAACTTATTTGGAAAATTTACCATTCAAGGGTGGGAGGGGTTTGAAAATAAAACATGACAGTGGAAGGTTGGGAGAGCAGTTTCAGCAGGACACCGCGTGGCGTCATGTCTGTGGCGACGGTCGGTCTGTGTTTGTGCGATGTTGTATTATTGATCAGCTGATTCTATCTTCACTTTGGCGACTGAACCCACGCTCTCTAGCCTGTCTTGCGAATACGAGGAGCTAGACAACTCAATTATTGTCTTTGTTAATGGGATGTACTCCTGCGCTAGATGTTTTTTCGAAATTTACATTAAGGGCATTTGAGACGTTTCTTCCATAAAGAAAACGCTAAGGACAATCCCTCTGTCCAAAGTTAATAGTTTACGATTCATTAAAATAAGAAGAGCTAGCAAATTCGATGAGCAGAATTTTTATACCACAAATAATAATCGTTAAATCAAATTAAAATATTTTCAATATTCCCGATTTGTTGTACAATGTTTGTGATATCAAAGATTTGCTAACTGGAATCGATGGGTGTTTATTAATCTAGGCCTTTACATATAAAATACATCTTATATATAATAATAAATTATTGATTTAGAAAGGATTATTCGTTAAAGAGGGACGGGACTTGGATGAATACGAAATGCTTCGGTAACTGACTCTGAAGAGTAATGATTTAATGTTTGTGAACAAGTTTTCAAATTGTGTTAAATGGAATTAGTATTTTAGTTAATAAACTGTAATAATTGTCTCAACAACTACTTAGTAATTTTATGTTGATAAGTGTTCATTTAAATTTGTGTTAGGCTAGTTTTTTAAATTTTATTTTATTTTTTTTAGATTTTTAGAAAAATATAAAGCCCTATAACCTTGTGAATTATTTAATATAAATTAAATAATTAGGAGGGTAGGGGATTATAGTTAAGGTACAAGTGTATTTGAAATAATTAAATAATAACAAACACAAATATATGTTAACGCTAAACTTGTAGATTTTCATAAGATAGGCATTATTTGAAACGTGGAAAAACTTGGAGACTGTATAAAATGTCTTAACACTAATTAAATAATGTTATTACATAAAAGTTTGTTGATTAATTAAATAAAAAGTCTGTATAAACTTAGATGGAAGACGAAGTCTTGACAAGAAAACACTGAAGTTAAATCTCCATCAATTTCGTTCAGGTTAGAAAAACGTAAGTGATAGAAAAAGTGAAACCCGTGGACCGCCCAACTGTTGAGCCCCAGCTTCAGTCTCGTTATACTTTTTGTCCTTTGATTTTATTAATTTTTATCGCTAACAATTTTGCCTTTAAATCCGTAAAACCTCTTCAAACAAGACTAAAAATTAGGAATTTTTGTGTATGAAATTTCAAAACATGAACTACCAATCAATGTAAACCACACGTCGATGTTTTCCGATGTAATTGTAGTTCGTTTTGAAAGTACGATTGTTTTTTAACCAGATACAAGCAACATATTATGATATGTTCAGATATTTATGGCTAAGCTCTGGGTCTGTGATAAACAAGAGGGTTCAAAATAATGTTTGGAGTGATTACGGACTAATTATTTTGTTAAATTTGTATTTGAAGCAACGTTTATTAAAAAGGAAGATCAAACCATTATCATTTACTATCACTTCTGATTTTCAATTAGCCGCTCTTTTAATTGTAATCTTCCCTTGATCCATTACGTCTTCTTGTATTTGATTAAAAAGTTTGGAATGCAGGAAAAATACATAGGCTATTTTTAAAACAATTCATTGACTCAGATTATGAAATATCATGTGTCACTGGATTTTTTGATAAAAACATGGAAATATGTCTTTGATATGTCACAATGACAAATGAAAAACTATGTTTTTAAACAGTTTAAATTAGAATGGAAGGATATAATATTTAAGAGTTGCGCAGGTATAATGTAGTTAATAAAATATGTGCATTATAAGTAAACTGCTTGACAACAATCAAACATATTTACTTATGGATAACCTGATAAATAAATCCGTCGCACGAAAATAGAAAATGTAAAATCTCTCAGCTATGGAATGTGAAACTGAAATAATTTATTGGAATAAAGATAAAATCAGTTTATACTTGAATGTGCATCGCAGGTTACGCTTCGATGCTGATATAATTTTCCGCTTATTTTTCAGCAGCGTCTTCTACAACTTTACTGAAAGAAATTCTTTAAACTTTAAATGATTAAATATAACATTTTCTTCTAACTTTTAACGACTTGGAATATGCTACAAATTCCACCCAGTAAGTTTATATTCTTAATTAATAGATTACTGTAAAAGGAAATCTATGTTTTAATAATTGTAAACGTATAATTTATTTATCTCTGGTATGAATTTTTGAAATCAAAAAGACAGTTGACGAATTCAATGGTATTTTGGAAATACAAGTTTAAGTTAGCTAAACATTAGTCTTGAATTATACAAATTAATTTATACGTTCTCAATTCTCCCTGTAAACTTGATGATACATAAGTAAAACGTTTAATACCTAATCTGAGGTAAATTAACCACTAGGTGTTATCTATATTTAGAAAGGAAGAGGAGGTAACTTTGTCCATTGTGTTTTTTCGTGATTCTATTTCCTACGGGATAAAACCAAATTTAGTCTTGATTAGAGAAAATATAATGACCTTTAAAATTACTACTATACGAGATTTCAAATAATAATTTAGAGTTCTCACATGTCTGATGATACAGCAGTTTAATGTATAACAACATGGTGTGACTTAGATCATCACTACTGACAGCTCATTCTGCCAAAAGTCATTTGAAGTTCGTGACGGCCGCCGTGCTGTCTGCGACGCCAAGGTCACGTGATGAGGCAGGTCCGGGCCACCCAAGCAGTGATAAGCTGCAGTGACCTTGACCTTTGACCCCGCTCCACCGTGCAGCACATCCGACAGGCGACCGCTGCGATGTTTACCAAATTGTATCCGTCTTACTGGCGAGGCATGTATGAGACTAATGTAAAGGCGATCCCATACTTCTCGCGAACACGCCTGAACATTCTCCCGAATGTTCACTGAACATTCCGTCCCGTATGTTTCCGTATGTATTCAACAGTTCGTATAGCTCCCACACTTCTCGCGAATACTCCGAACATTCGGAGTTCGGCCGAATATTGGGGCGTGTTCGCGAGAAGTGTGGGACCGCCTTAAAGAACGTATTGATTTTCAACTCTTGCGAGAATCGAACGATGTTCAGTGGAAGAGACGTTTTATGTGGCTAATCTAAAACGTCACTTCATTTTCATGCAAATCTCATTACTGGGTTAGCAACATGTATAACTTACGTGACAAAATAAATTAAAACATAAAGGATTTATAACATAGATGTAATTTACAGGCTAAACAGGCGAGGTGTTTGACATATAGAGTGTAGATGCAGCATACCCATTGAGAAACTGTTTAATTGGGAAGACTGCAAGGTACTCTAATTACCGCGATGTTGGTTGTCTTATCTTTCCCCCTCTTTCTCTCCCCAAGTCTTGCAGCAAACTAAACCCCTCAAAGTAAGATCCGCGTTTTTTAAGACGTCATAGTTCTTTTCAACTGGGAAGAATTATTTATTCTTATACCTAGTAAGCAGTTATTATAATTTTGTTTAGTTTCTTGAATGTAATTCGATTTGGATTGTAATAAAAGGTTCATATTGAATTTAGTTCTGAAATATAATTAGTAGGAGTATTAAAGATAGTTAGTATTTTATCATAAACTCGATTTTAAAATACTGTAGGGCCTACATGTTTTTCGTTATGAATATCTTAATAATGTTTCCATATATTTTAGAGGAAAAATTGTCATTTTGCAATAAATGATTTTAATCAGTTTTTAACTGAAGCTTCACACGACAGCACCAGAAACCATGAGTCATTCTGGTACTTGGATGAGAAACCATAAGCCATTTACAATGATTTTTGTTTCCTAGTGAATCCTGGAACGAGAGTCTTTCAGATATTAGGCACAATCATAAACTGCATAATATTTTGTACATAAAAAGTCAGTTTATTTTAAAATATCTCGTCGGTCTGAGGGATATGTTTGCAAACTCTGCAAACTCTACATGTTAGTTGCAGTATATTTGATCGAATGTATTTCAGAAGTTTACTATCAATAATATTTCCCCAATTATAATTGTATGAACAACCGAACACCTCAGGGTTTTATACTTACAACATTTTATGTGAGGATTATAGAAACTGAACTCGTTGCTCATCTGAAATAGAGAGATAAGCGAAAAGCAGATTATTTATTCGCGCCCCACTTTGTGCACTGCTAATCTGATATATGAGCCAAGCATATACATACACTACATCCGGCGCGCGCCGCTTGCCAGGATTTGGGACGGATGCTCTCTCGTTTTAAATAAAATGCAGTTGAATTTTTACATTACCTTTTAATTTTAAATAATAATGGGAATGGATGGTTAAGTGAACAGTTATTTACTACAGAATATTACCTTTTTACGTGTAGATTTCTTTAAATTTTAAATTAATTTATCGATGAGAAAATGCAATTGTGGCTGTGTTTTCTGAGGAATCCTGTTAAAACACTCAATTAGTTTTAAATTTTATTTTTAAGAAAAAAATATTATAATAATATTTGTAAGCCCTAATGTTAAACAAGTTAATAAATTACTTACTGTTGTTTTTAAATTATCTAATGTATTTGACTTAAACAGCCCCGATTTCACGATTAAATTATAAACAGATAAGTATATCAATGATTCATTTAGTGCAAGGTACATTAGTGTACAGTGTATCAGTATGAATTAATTCGTGCTATGATGCCACGGGTTAATGCAGGCTTCTACGTTAAGCCAGCAATTAAATAATCAATAAATGCAAATCAAACATTTCATTAACTAAAATCCCGACGCTTACGAACTAAAACTAGGTAAATGATTAATTAATTATAATTACTCTTTGCTTTTGTATTTGAGAACCTTTCTTTTTATTTTTGCATTTAAACCCTTTAATTGTTGACAAACCCTAATATAAAACTTAGCCGAATGTTGGTTAATAATTGTTGAAAGATTGCAATAAAATATGTTTCGACTTTTTATAGACACTTTATTTTTAATATAAGACCCATCAGTGCAAATGAAATGGTATTAACTCTGTATAATTTTAGAGTGCTTTAGTTTTAAATTGCCAATGAATTCCTTAAAATATATTTTACTAAGAGTAACTAATTGATTCAAAATAAAGTCACTTTCCCTCCATTTATCAAGCTTTTGGATAGCATAATTTTATAATTCAACCATTCATCAAAATAGTACTATGGACCCTACGATAAATACTAATATATCCTAAATTACGTAGAAATGAAATTTTGATAAACAATATTTTCATCTTTACAAGTTATTTTTCGTGCAAGCAGTTTTCTTAATTTCATGACGTAATGGGAAATTAATAAGAGGAAAAAATAACTCAACAGCCAATTAAAACGTATAATGCCCCAATTAGTGCCCTGAATTCTGGCCCTCGTTCTTTGTCTTTAGAGTTCTCGATATTAACAGTTTTTGTGAATACTGGAATAAATTATAGTAAAACAAAACTTCAGTAACATTACGTCTGTATTTTAGTTTTAAAGTCATTTTAACGATAATTAATACAACTCTTGACTCATGGTGTCCAAACTTTATTTTTTTGCAGTCGATCGTAAATTTATTTACATGTAAGTAAGTGAAAATTAATCCTTGGATAACATCGGGAAGGCCCCAGGGAATGTCTTCTCCTTTGTAGGTCCAAAGCTGTAAAAATTGTTGATGTAATTAGGTTGCCTAAAACTACTATTCAAAGGAAATATGTTTGTATTGCAAATTATTAACTGTTATATATTAATAATAAGGAATTAAATTTGTGCTAAAAAAAGCAAAAAGTAAATAGGCTACGTTATAACATTTTAGATACGATAATATATTACATAACAAATCCTAATAAATCTAGCATATCCCCAAAATATATTTAAATATTTAACATGACCTTACAAGTTTTTAACTACTTTAAACAGTTAGTGCCTGTCACAATGATCTTCGCGAATATAAAGACAACACAATTTTGAGAAAGGCTGACACAAAATAACATTATTCCGTGGCTGAAGCCAACTCCCCCACCTCCTTTATACGAATTTCCCCTCAAATACTATAACAAGTGTATGACAAAAACTTCATTATGCGGAAATAACTTTACAAACTACAATAAGCTAACCAGAAAATTCAAACTCATTATTTCACTACTCTCTGCCGTCCAGTGAATGAGACCATTGGCCAACCACCGACGCTCAGTGAGCAGTGAGCAACTGGTGCAACGGTAGATGGCGATGGAACGGCCAGACAAGGAAGTGCAGGTTTGTGTGACCAGTCGCGGCGAGCTGTGGCCCGTGGCCCGGTCCGGGAGATGGGGTCCGCAAATAGCTCCGGTATAAACAGCGCGAGGTGCAGCAGCGGCAGCAGCAGCGGCGAGGTCAGAGGCCAAGGTCACCACAGCTTATCACCGCACCGCCCGGCTGGTGGACTTGCTAATCGTGTGACCTTGACGTTGACAGCCGTAGACAACAAAGAACATTTTACGTTATAACAATTTAATACTTATAACAATTTACAAATATAAGTTCTCGTGCCTTTATCGAATGAATAAAATTAAAATAGATAAAAGATCTAGAATGTGGAGTATGTTTTATGATGAATACCTAAACGTTACACAGTTTTTTGCAAATGTACAGTTTTAATATTTCTTTGACATGTTTGGACAATCTAACTGCCGAAATGTATTGTTTTTAGCGAATTTCCCCTATAGGGAAGAAACTATTACCGTAGGTCTCATGGTAAGACTTAAGCCCGAGACCATGATAATTTTTTTGTTTTGAGGTCCCCAGATGCCAAAAACGCCATTCGTTGAAATTTATATATATATATATATATATATATATATATATATGTATATATATATATATATATTCCGTTTTTAAAATTATGCTTAAAACTAATATATATATATATATATGTATATATATATATATATATATTAGTTTTAAGCATAATTTTAAAAACGGAGTACCCTTTTTGGTTTTAACATAATATGTTTTATTAGACGACTAGTTTCAAACCTTTAGGTCATAGTCATGTCTTGCATTATTTTTGTAACCTCACATAGTTCAAATTGTTGTAATTATTAAATGGTAAAAAAATTAAGAATCATATGTTAAAATTATATATATATCTCAAATAAATATATATATATATATATATATGTGTGTGTGTGTGTGTGTGTGTGTGTGTGTGTGTGTGTGTGTGTGTGTGTGTGTGTGTGTGTGTGTCCGTGAATGCGATAACTTGAGTAAAAAACTTCCGATTTCGATTAAACTTGGCTCAAATGTGTAAAGTGACATTTGTGACTTTAATTTCGAAAACCAGAAAAATCGGACCATGGGAAGGGGGGTTTTAAATTTTCCAAAAATCAGTTTTTTGCATTTTTCACCCTAAAATTTTTAAACAACTTAATGTTGCTTTTGACCATGTTATAGAGCTTAAAAAACAAATAATTTAGTATTTTGAATCATTAACCTAGGTTAAGTGGTTGCGGGGAAAATCCAAAAAACTTACTCATAAAATCTCCCATGTTAATCTTATAGGAAAAAGGTTTTTGGCTTTTCCTCAGTTCATTTTAATGTAAACTTCACATTTGCTTTTACCAAACAGTTCAGCTCCACAAAACAATCATTTTGGTGTTTAAATTGTGATTCTACACCCAACCGTTGCAGAGATATTCAAAGTGGTAAACACAGTACGTTGTCCAATGTTATCCTTATGGAGAATAAATAAAATTTGATATCTTGATTATTTATGAATGTATATTGATGAAACTTGGTATGTGGATTCATGTAGTACTAATATATTGATATTTGCACAGCAAATTTATTTTTTGTTGACTATCCCCATAGCAGCAAACCTGCGCGAACTCAGCCCCCATGTTATTCTTATGGAGAATAAGTAAAATGTAATGACTCCCTTAATTAAGATCATAAATGAATACAACTTGGTATGTGGCTTCACCTTGTTGAGTTATATTGATATATGGATAAAACCCCATTTTTGTTGTTTCTTGTTGCAGCGAACCTGCTTACTCAGCCCCCATGTTATTCTTATGGAGAATAATTAAAATGTTATATAGCGCTTATTTATGATGGAATATTGATGAATCTTGGTATGTGGCTTCGCCTAGTTTAATTCTATTTATATTTGCAAAAAAAAAAACAATTGTTTGTGTTCCTTGGATCAGCAAACCTACGTACTAATCACTAATGTTATTCTTATGGAGAATAATTAAAATTGTATAAATCGCTTATATGTGAATATATTTTTATGAAACTTGGTATGTCGCTTTATGTTGTATTAAGACATATATTATTCATTGGAAATTCGCTGAGTACGCAGGTTTGCTGCGACGGTTTTTTTTTTTAATTTTGAAACTGATTTTGCATTTATACTGTTTCACTTAATTTATTTGTTTAATATTTACCCAAACTATTGTTAGCTGAACATTTGTAGATCCTCAGTCACTTCATTTCGGATTTTATAAACATTTGGAATTTCGGTAATGTTTAGACCTATTTATCCTCTTGGAAGATTTGGGACATAGTTGTTTATTTCCCATACAATCCTAGTTTAGGGGCCTACTATAATAATGAAAATTTATGGAAATTTAAATAACCATAGTATGAATTCAAACAAAGTTTATGAACGTAGTTTTAGCTGTTTAGTAACAAAGTAATAATTACCTTTGAACATAACAATCTTGTGCACCTGATAATGATAATACAGTACAAAAGTTCCGGGAGTATTATGTATGTGCTATACATATTATCAACGCTCATACAGTTGCATTTCTTTTGAACAACTAAAATTCATCTCAGTGAATTATACTGTATAAAAGGGCAACCCTTCCAATCATAAAACGTGTAGGTGTACAGTTTTATTGCCATTATTTTTTCGCAAAGACAGTAAAGAGTAGAGACGATCAATCGCTGTAGCCAGGTTTAATGGCGAAGTTCTCCGTCAAACTACTGACAAAGCGTAACGGCGGTAGTCATTGTAATGGCGCGGCAACAGTTGGACGGCAACACTCATTTTCAACACGTTTTTCTCAACTTTTTCATTTTCACTGCCTGGAATGGACGAGGATAAATTGTTAATTGCGACTGTAAATCAACTTTTTCGTCCCTTATTCAAACTAGAATCGCCCATCCAGTGAAAAACCACGTCGGGATTTGAATTTTCCATTCAGTTCTCTATGTGATCACTTTGTAAGAAATGCATATGCAAACATCAAAGAAAACTTACGTAGGATATTTAGTTTTCAGGGTAGTTGTAGCTCGTCGAATTAATTTTGAATGCGAATTTAAATACTGTATTCGTATGTTATATTGTTTCGTTTGTTGAATAAATATTATCATAAAGTATACCGTAGTATGTATATATATATATATATAAATCAGTACCGTACAACTGTATTTTATGGAATGTATTTATTGCATGTATTTTATGCATTACATTCTGAAAAAGGATTTTGTATATATGTGTTTACTGCGTGGTTTCTCGATTTACTAGCCTAGTTTTAATTCTACTTCAATATCGCGTAATAACCTGTGATTTGACTATAATTCGAATATAAATAACATAAATCCCCAATCTGCATCAACACAGTATTGTGGTATGTAGTAGGCTATTTGTTACTGCTCTAATTATTTTGGAACATATTAAACAATTATATTGTCATGATATTATAGCTATAAATTATACCCTTCATATTGATATCTTTCAATCACTGTGTAAGGTTTCTAACATAATACTGTACGGAAAAATAAAACCTATGTGGGTTACCTTATTTTAATTTTTAAGTATCAGTATACTCTGGAATTTTAACAGTTCACTAAAAAGTTCCTCATATTACAACAATCGCTTTGCATACGTTTACAAAAGCCTACCACATTGTCCTCAGGGGTAAGTTAGCCAAGCTAAGGAGCAATTACCTAAGTTAACCTGAGCCCGGAACATCGGCCATCTGGGAGCTAGGGGTTGAAACGGTAACCGCCTAATGCCCCCTCCCCTCCCTACCCCTCCCTTCCACTCCCCACCCTACTCCGGTTGCATACTAATTGTTCGGTCGGTGCTGTTAAACTGTGTTGGCACTGAAATTGTAAATATTTACCGTTCTAAGTGAATAAACAATTGAATCAATTTGGTCATTTTTGCACGAATATTTTGTCATTTATGCCCGTTTACATGTTTTACCCTATTATTTTGTTTCGTGATCAAATAATTATGTATGCAGTACACTGCTTTATAGTAAAGAGTTGAGACTATACCTCTGTTTATATTTTAGTTATGGACTGCAGTAGTGTTTAGAGGTCTTCATTAAATCTCCTGTGTCTAGAACGCTGTTTCCCCCTCTACCGGATATTTTCTAGATTTTCTCCCTCAATGATATTTGGTAGGTTGTGAGGGTGACGAGTGGTCAGGCTTCAAGCAGGCTACGATAAGTCATCTGATCGTTATCTATAGGAGTGTAAAGTATAGTGCTGTAGAGAACAGCAAACTGTTCGCTGTTCACTATTTGCTATTCGCTATCCGCTGTTCACTATTCGCTATTCGCTGTTCATTATTCGCTATTCGCTGTTCACTATTCACTGTTCGCTTTTCGCTTATCTCTTTTTGTAGTTGCAACGTAACTGCATTTTTTAAACATTAGGTTAAAATTGTATTTAAAGGGGGGATGGAGTTTCAGTCACAAAATGTTATTTTTGTCAGAAAAACAATGTTGTCAAATTCCCATATCTCTTCATCGGATAATCTATGAATTCGTTCATGTGACTGATTGTAAAGATATAAATAAAATAGGCTACACAAAGAACTAAATGAGTATATTTTGTCGGCTAATGGTTTCCACATAAACATGTAAAAACACAGAATACTTTGGAACTTTGTTTATTGATTATTATTTTATATCAATTAATTAGGTCTACCTTGTAATATTTCGTGATTTTGGGTTAGTTTACTTTAGTTTAAACTATTTATTACATCGTGTTTCAAAATGTCAAAATATTCTAGTAATTGTCATAAACAATGTATCAAGAGCTTACCGAGTTCATGTAGTAAAGTTGCGTTCTGTTAACGTTGTGCTTTACTAACTGCTTACTAACACCGATGCGCCAGTACAAAGTAAGGCGATTCCTTCAGTACACCGCCAACGTGATGGCGCGCCGGCGCGGCGAGTCGGTGTCATCTGCATAGAATAGTCCCACGCCCGCTAGTCTATTGCCATGCAAATCGAATGTCACCGACTCTGTTCCTTGTCCTATTACAGTCCCTTCCTCGTCGTTAGTCGTGTTTTCGTAGCGTTCAGTCCACAAAACAATTTGTTTACAAATTAAAGACTGTTATGGAAATGCACGCAATTAAAAGCCCTTTAGAGAGTTAAGAGGTAGTCAAAACCCTGAGAAATCTGCATGGCTGTCTCAGTTTGTTTACGAGTCATGTTAGATTATTAGAATGGTTTTGATTAAAATTCTCAAAACCTGTATAAACTGTTTTTTTTCTATATATACACCAGTGGAATTTTTTAACGTTTTGATAGGGAACGGTCCAAACCCTGGTCTTGTTACTATCTAAGGTCGACCTGTTCTTAGAAAGCATCATTAATTAATAGCCCAATGACAAATGGCAGCTAGTATGTATTATTTACTATTTATAACTGCATAAAGTAATATATTTGCTCCGTGGTGATAAAAAAAATAAACGACAACCAAAAATAAACTAATAAACATTCATATGGTTTCTGTTTTAAGTTAAAATACATTTTGGATGATAAAATATTTCGTCTGGTTGTCGAGTTATTCGTATTTTATAATCAACACATTTCTTTGAGACTACATTTAGCGAAGCTAATAATTTATTTCGCACTGTTGAGTTCCACAACAAATCTGGACGGATGTTTTTTTAAAAGGAGTTTCGGTAGGAATCTGGCGGAAGTAAAAGTGTCAATTTCTGAAGCCGTCAGTTTCGCCTGAGGCCGCTCGCGAAATAATTGATTTTCCGGGCCACAACCTTTCACCGCTTCTAAACTCGGGTAGTTCGCCTTCTGTTGATAAGAAATACTAAAGGAAAACGTGAACGACATTGCGCAAGAATCGATTACTTGCTTTGCATTTAAACTCGATACTGGAACGATTACCCATCTTGAACAAAGGCTGAAATTTATTTAGCTTAAAATTAAAACTTGGGTAAAGAAATTGAGTAGGAGGTGTGATCTGTTGTGAATGGCGTGTGTGTAATTGTCATACCAGTCTGTCGTATATTAAATTCACACTTATATAATATTTAGTATATTTTTCTTTTATTAATATGTTTTGTTTATGTTTCAGGTAAGACGAGAGAGCAATTCTTCGTGTAAGTACTCGTAAATTAAATTCGTAGATTTCCAACTGTTTAAACTATATTTGAAACGTTACAGTAGTTTATAACAGTGTGTCGCATTTTAAGATACCAAATTTCTTCGATGTAATTTATTCCTACATTTAAGTCGTTATCCTATCTGCACGGACAAAACAATGTATTTCCATCTCATACACAGCTTGTTTCAGTCTTATACACAGATTAGAACCTTGGTAACTTTAATAATAATCTGTAGAAATGGACTGTATAACTATTTTTTTACACAATATCTTTTGAGTTGGTAAAATCTATTTATTTGCTTGAGTAAATGTATTTTCTTGTTGTCGAATAGAAGGGTACAGTTTGAAAGGAACGTACAATTTAATTTTGTTCTGTAAACAAATTAATATAATACATTTGAGGACGCCGTAAGCCGCGTTCCATGCTGTAATCCAAGTTTCAATTTGCCAGATTGCGTTTATTTTTGTGCTGTTTGCATTTGTTCACCAAAGTAAAAGATAAGCTGCAACAATGAGCCGCTTCGAAAATAACTGTCTCTTTTAACTGCCTTTGAAATTACGTTAGGTTGTTATTTGCGGGTTATTTAAACAGAGAGAGATTCTTATTAAAACAAACTACAAAATATTATAAAATTAGTCTAGTCACAGTTTTAGTGTAGATTAAACGTTTACTCTATGGTCATAGTCTTTTACTGTCGAAATTTTTTTTATGTGTTGAAACAAATGTATACACCCGGTGAAAAAATTGCTTATTTAAAAAAATCATTAATTTAGCCACTTTCTCCCGTGACAACTGGTTTTAATTGAATAACTTTGGTATTAAAAATAAAAAGAGAAGCCTAACTGACAGCGTAAGAACGATTCTTGCACTATAGTTGTCATTTTATCATCACCGGCAGTGGTGCGGCGCGCTCTATTCCTCGTTATGGATTGTTTCCGCGTAATTGTATTTAATTGAATGTGTAATTTGTGCTAGTTAATACTTTAATTGTCGGCTCGGTGATGAAGATTGCGATTCGTATCTAGATTAGAGAACTCGTTTAATAAATGCACAGCCATTATGATTACATTTTCGTAGTCATATGGCATTTGGTTCATGAGAGCAGTAGGAGATAATCAATTTAATTGAGTGTTTTATATTCTACAGATTGTTTGCAACGTAACACGCTGTGGAAAATTTGTGCCTCATACGGTGTTAAATAACTTTTAATTATGGTAAAAAAAACCTAAAAGGCTATTCTTTTACTAAACCTGTTTAATTATGCCGCTTATTTGATTTATATTAAAGTAAGAATACTGATTTTACCTTATTTCTGAGCGCAAATGATCTTTAATTTTAACTTTATTAATTTTGTTCAGGAAATTGTGTAAGATTGATATTATTTTTATATAAAAAGAAACTGTTATACAAGTAGTCGTACATAAGTACTGACACTGATATAATACAATTATTATGTATTTGTTATTTATTTATGTAAAGCACCTAACATTATTATATATTTTTTAAACATTTAATTATTTATTTCAAAATTTTAGCGCGTTTTTACGAATATTGAAGTTGGTTCTATTTTTTTAAAGAGTTTATTGATCATAGTTAAAAGTAATTAAAATTATAACTATATCACTATTCTTTGTTTAAAATTCGTTGTTGGTGATGGTGAGTTTATGTCATTTACGAGATTATTGCGGACATTTTCCATCACTGATTAGTAAAAATAAGTTTCACCGGATCAGTGATGGAAAATGTTCGCAGTAATCTCTTAAATAATATATCCCTATCACCTTTATTTTATACATTTTTGTATTTGGTGCCTTATTTTTTATTTTAGCTTGCAGGAATATTCTGAAATTAATAAATAACAACCGAACGATATTTGTTTTTTCATCCCATGATTTATTTAAAAAATACTTATAGTTAAAATGTTCATTTAATATTTGTTCCGGGGAAACCGAATATTGTAATAACATTGTTCCGATCGCTTTGTTGAACAATAACGTTAAAACTTGCCCAATGAAATTTTCGTATCACAGCCTTCTGTATCTTGCAAGACCATTACTGTAACCATGTTGTATTTTTGTTGAAGATAAGTGCAATTTTACGATATCCCCTTATTCTATCCACCGCCATCGGGCGTGACAGGTAACCAACATAAACCCCGTTACTTTACGACGCTCAAAGCTGTTGTTTATACCGCTAAATGGCGAATTTGATATCGCAATAAAACGTTAATTTATACCAGGCGAGCAGTAATTGTTTCCCTTGTATGGGGAGTGTTCATTGTATATTCATGGAGTGGGGTTTATCGCCTAGCGGATCAGTGTTACGCTGGGGCTGTCCGGGACCGCGGGGTACGCTCACACGCTCACACGCTCACTCACGCACACACGCGGCATATTCCAACACGAGTTATCAGACAAGATGTCTGCCGGATCACGTAGCGCCTCAACTGCACTGATAACGCTAATCCCGAACGTGCCTTGCTGAAGCTGTCCCCGCAAACCGTAAAACTACTTACGTTTCGCCTTCTGTGCCAAAGTGATGATTGGGTTTCAACGTCACACTGTGTATTTTCTCTTATGCGCCATCTTTACGACTATTACTGATCATTAATACACCATTGGCGAGAAAAGTAGTGTCATTTAACAACAATATGTTGTAAATTGTTTATTCTTTGAACTGATACATACCTACTATTCTTTTAGTTTTAGAACAATTTGCTTAAGATACCTAGTAGATTTAGTGAAAACTTAAGAAACGGTTAAAGAATAACCCACAGAATGATTACAACAAATAATTTAACCGTGCAAGTGTTTTTTGTTTTTTTGTTACTATCTTAACTTATTATGGGGACAAATATTTAATGTAATATTTTAATAAGTAATGCTAATTTTCTACTATCAACTAACTTAACAATACATTTTCGGCATGTTTCACGTTTTAACAGCTGAGGATGAATTGAAAATATTAGTAAGTAATGAAATTGAGTTCTCAATAGTACAGCTTAAGTAATATTTAAATGTTAGATTACAATACTTTATATCGCTTTTAAAACATCTGAATAATTTTATAACACTGTTACACTCATGAGAATAATTTAATACATTCTTTAAAAACGCGTATCACTCTTCAAATTTAAGTTTCAAGTACTCTATACTAACTATTCATCATGTCTATACGTATCTTCTTTCAAGTACGGTACTCTATACTAATTATTCATCATGTCTATACGTATCTCAGTAGTATTTTTAGTGTAACAATTTAAACTAAACAAACCATAAATCTATAAAATACAAAAACTAAAAATCTCTACTAATACGTACATTTGAAATAATCGTTCATAAAATTTAAAAAATACTAATTAATGTATTTTCCCGCTTTTCCTCGCTGACCCTCGCTTTAATGTGCTGAACGACTAGTCGGCTTGAGTTATTAACAGGGAAATGGAAAATCAGAAGAATCTCATTTGCAAACCCAACTAGTACAGTACCAAACAGCGGTCAGTCTAGTTGACACAACGTCGCCACTTCTCGC
Organism: Allygus modestus; assembly: GCA_963675035.1. Lineage (NCBI taxonomy): Eukaryota > Metazoa > Arthropoda > Insecta > Hemiptera > Cicadellidae > Allygus > Allygus modestus. Next base: position 82,424,802 of record OY776116.1, read on the forward strand.
CAGGCGCTCAGTCGCTCAGATGCAATCTTAATAGTGCAGTTGCATTTGCATGTTGTTTACACTGCACTCGGCCACATTTAAGTGACATTTTATTGCCAACTTATGTAAACGCTATGTCTTTATTAATTCTGCGGCGCGGCGTTTAACGACGTGCTACATCAGCAAGATAGTGACTGTTAATGATATCTTTGTGAAAATCGGCACAAATTGTGCCTTTAAGGTCGAAAACTAGAAATGTCGGACGGTGGGAAGAGATTTAAAATTTCTCAAAAATCTCGTTTTTCGTTAATGCCATTTCATAGATCTTAAAAAAGAAATAGTTTATTATTTAGTTAATTACCCTAGATTAGATATAAATAATAGGGTAGTAGTACCCTAGATTAGATTAGATCTTTTAGATATTTTGCGGAGAAGATATAAAAGGCGATTTAAGAAAAGGCCCATGTTAATATTATAAAGCCACGTTTTTTTACACTTAATTAAATTTAAAATCACACTTTTGTTTACCAATGAATTCAAATGGTAGTTAAGTATACATATTTTAGTCTTTGAAATTCGCTAAGTACGCAGGTTTGCTGGTGCGAGGATATTTTACATTGTAACAAAACAATAATCGGCTTCAAAATGCACACCCAACACCACGTACCGTCTCTAGCGCGAAGGCCAGCGCGACAGTGGGAAGTTGGACCGGGCCGCTGGCACCCGCTCAACCCATGTTTTCAGCTTGGCTAGTACACAGCGGCAGACATATTAATAACTGCGTTAAGGTCACTAAAGTCAATGCACTTCTCTATTACTCGGCTTGCAAAAATACTGCTAATTCCTGCACTGTCACCTCCCCGCATCCTGCCGTCGCGGCAAGCTGCGTCACGAGTTTTATGCAAAAAGTAGTGAATGCAAAAACGCGTTGGGCGTGAAGAAATGGGAATATTTCTGTTGACTCATGTAAGGTTTAAATATAACATCTTGGTTTGTTTTTTACTTACTCGTTTCATCCTTAACTCAGTTTGTGCAATGTTAAAATACGACTGAAACAGGATAATCTAAAAAAACACATATTTTGAATTTTTGTACATTATAATATTTAGCAATTACGACAGAACAATTGCTAAAAATATTTTTATAACGTTTCTTACATTTTAGAAAGGCGAGAGAAAACTCCGAGTCTTAAATGCATTGACGATTCATTATCTTTTATAGTTTTGTTGAACAAAATAAGTTGTAGGATAAAATATAATATTTGTCTTTCCATTAATTTTAGTCAAAAAAGAGTTTAAAGTATTTTTTAATTAGGTACTTGTTTGGAATTAAAATGAAGGTACAATCTTTGTTTACCATTTTCATTCCACCCAGACAATGTATAATGTTCAACATTGTTTATATGTCAAGGGTCGCTCAGACTAAAATGTCTACACTGAACTCTTCATAGGACCTGGCAAGACTTAACTTGCAAATGTGATAGGTTAAGGAACCTCCTGACGACAGTCCACGATTGGATCGATAGCAGTCGCCGTCTATTATGGGAGTTGTAAAACTTGCCAATTTCCTGTTACTGAAGCATTATTAGACACTATTCCGTGTTTTTACCGCGTTAGCATGTCCAGAGTTGCCGATTAGTCGAAGGGACTGGCAATAACAGGAAGGTGAAAGTAAAAAGGTTAAAATATTTCAATACTCGTAAAATATAAAGTAAATTACGTGTGTAAAGTTGATAAAAAAGTCAGATAACAATTTTTATAAACCTACCAAAAACCCTTTGAATAACACAGAGATATATACTACAAATAATATAACTTAACAATTTGATGCATTAAATGCTCTACAGCACCGTCCTCTGTTTAATTTAATGTTTTATTGAATCCACTAACTGCTCATAGTGTACCCTAAAAGCTAGGGTTGAATTTGAATTTATTTTAATAAAAAATATATAACAACAGAAAAATATGTCTTTAAGGCTAAAATTAACCTTGTTTGTCCTCAAATATTTCTTTTCACTTTGGTGACTGTTACTTTGCTGGTTAACTGAAATCGTGATAAGTTTTACTTTTTAATATTAAAATTGTTGTAAAAGGAATATTTATATAAAACGAAACAACCAAGATACTCAACTTATTTATGGTCAGTTTCTACATAAACCAGAGACAGCCTAAAATATAAAATCTAGGATTGTTGCTATAAAAACAAAATTGTTAAAACTTTAAAACGTTGAAAATATTATTAAGTATTAATTTTAGGGCAGGTTTGTGTGTATTTTTGTCTAAGATTAACAATGTAATAATTTTACTCTACAGGTTAACATCTATTTACCATTTACGCCTGGTTTCAAGCTTGGTAATGGACATTTCCGAATTAGTCAAGGGATGCCTATGCTGCGCAAACATGTTAAGCACGTGTCATTTGCTTCTTGATGATTAGGTTAAAACAAAGGAAAATTTATTAAAGAGTTTATCATGTTTGATTCTTAGCTCCGTAGAGGTCAAGGTCACCGGAGACAAGTTTTGTTTGCAAATCTGTGCCCTTTAGTTGTGAGATGCGAGTGGCGCGGCGCCGGCGGTGGTATGTTGGTGGTCGGGGGCGAGATTACAAGGGGTGATTTATCCCGGACGAGTACCCATTACCTCCTCTGCTCGTGTTTTGAGCCGTGGATGTTATAAAAAACTCAACATTTTGGTTTAAATGTGAGATCGGATACGGTGAATGCTAGTGTTATTTAGTTTACCGTTAATAATAGTTAGCCTAATTGAGTAAAGCAATAAATAAAATCACACAATTTAATATTTCCTCGCTTGAAAATGAAAATTTACTAATTTAAATCGGCAGAGTATTTTTTTTACAAAAAGACTATGTTGAAGTAATCATGTGCCTGGTGTGAGGTAGAGACATATGTCGATAAACTTTAAAAAGCTATAGTGAAGTAGGCATTGCAATTTACATTGACAATTCGTAAAAATGTCGTTATGCCTTGTGGTCGACCGAGATTGGTAATATGCAATGGTAAACCGGGGTTTCGTTTATTAGACGAGTTAACGGGTGAAAACACAAACAAATGTAAACTAATTTTACACGGTTAGTTAGCTAATACATTTTATGTAAACCTTTGTATATACGATGTAAAAATGTTACACAGTGTACAAACGGCTTAAGAAGCTCTTGTATTGGAAATTAAACTTTAATTTATCCATAAAATAATGTGTGGGTAATTTGAAATTTAGTTTACAAATAGACGACACAATATGTAATGTTGTATCTCTGACGTTGTCTGCCTGACCTCTCGCTCATATTATTCATGAACACCCACATTGTTGTTTTAACATGCACAACCTAAGCGCTTCTTATTAAAACCCTTCCAACGTTATTGTACTGTTTCTCGGTGGTAAAGACTTTCAACGAGTACTTAAAAACGATCTCATATTGCTGTTTAACTTTCAGTGACTGAGGAATAAGGCTGATGCAAGCAACGAAAATATTATTCAGTCTAATTGAGTTGTTGAAAGATGAATTTATTGATGTCAACAGTCAATGAAGAAGTCGCGGGTGATAAATAAACTGATAATAGGCTGCAAACAATTGGGTCATCGGCTTATTAAGACGGTCTGACGCACAGATGCTGCTTGGACGGTATAAGACTACTTTATTGAAAGCATGGGCATAAGTAACAGTCAAGAGTGAAAGATTAATTTGTGATTTAGCCTTTCACTCAATTTTCTCCACGTGTTTATGTAACACGTGCATTTACTTCCTATTTAGTCCCCTGTATTGACTTTAAGTAATAGATTACGTACATTATCCCTTATCCGTCGTCGATCCTGTAAATAGTGGGATACTGTGTTTCCAGGATGACGACGGATAAAATTCCCGTCTTCAAATAAAATTATTAGACTTGTATAATTTTCTTCATAATTATAAATAAAAATATTGGTTCAGAGTTGAAATATAAAATAATGGTACAACAGTACAGTCACAACAGTAAACAGAGTATTTCCAAAACTAAAAGAGCGTGTGCCGGTAAAACTTTATACGTATTTACACTGATATCCATAAATGAAATTCATGAGACAAAAGAAATAGAGACATTTAACTTCCAGAGCGTTATCAAGTTGCCGCCAGACGCAGACGCCTGAGTCTGCAATACCAATACAGTATCTCGGAGACGCCTGAGTCTGAAATACCAATACAGTATCTCGGAGATATTTCAAACTCAAAGGGCACGTTTTTACACTGACAGCATTGTTGCTTAATACCAATGCAGTCGTTTTTATTCGCGCGCCGTATTATTGTAAAACCAGTCAAAATTTCTTTCACAGTCTAATGCCACATGTTGAATAATATCGCAATACAACATTGGACTGTCTATATTGTTCGGGTGTGTGTATCTTAAATTTTGGTGGTATTTTGTAAATCTGAATATTTGTACAGTAGCATTTATATAGTAACTGTATTATTGCTCCACTCCAGTAGCATTTACCACTGAAAATGAAGAATACACTTCCTTAAGAAAACACCTGCAATACAAATTTGACCTATACATAGATAAGGTATTCGTTCATTTTATTATGGAATTTACATCGCGTTTAATTTAAATACGAGCGAACAAACTTAGGCTTGTAATGAATAAATTGTGTTAAAAATACTTATATTAAACAAAAGTACAATGGTCTTCAGCTTTTTGAAACCTAATCAAAACCTGTTGTACGAAAACTTTTGATCAAACCTACCTGTTTCATGTAATTAATAAAATAGAAAGTATCAAAACATTAATTTGGAAAGTAATAATTTCCAAAATGAGTTTCTCTAACTTGCGTCGAAAGTGTCTTAAAGGAACCCCTCAGTTAGTAGTTATTAACAAGTTAGTAGGTCAAGTTATTTAAACAAATACTAAACAATTAATAAACTCAAGCTTCTGTAATTAAAAAAAACTATTTGTCTTTATAAATTTATTTCGATATTTACCAGACGTTTAGTTAAATTTTTCTAAAACCTAAAAAGGTTTTAGGAGAATAATAATCCTAACAGTTCATAAAACGTCGTACTTATACAAATTGTATCAGGGATCTTAAAGTTTTAAAATGTAATGCACTCTGGAGGAGGGATCTCTAAAATCGGATTAAGGATTGAACATGAACAATGCACAGTGGTCGGAGTACAAGCGTGGTAGGGGGTTGGAGGGGTGGAGAGGGGGTAGGTGAGTGACACGATGTCCATTGTCCAGTGGTGTACCACATGTCCCTGGGGCCCTTTGACATGGCATGGCGCTTGGTGGGGAGTGAGAGGGGGGGAAGGTGGATGGGGTTGATTTATTCCAGGTGTTTTCCAATTATCGTTTTACACTGCGAGCTAATCATTAACAAAGAAACATCATTGATCTACATGAAATGTTTTTTTGAAGTAATACTATATTTTAAGTAGACAAATGTTTTAAGAATGTTGGCATTATAAAATCAAAATATATGTTTAACCTGATGAGAATCAAACACATCATCGGGTTCATAAGCATCAAGAAACTACAGTAAAATATTTCCGCCGGCCAGTTTCTAGTTTAATGGAAGTAATGTGACTAGCAAAGAATACACCTTACAAAACGATTTATTACGATTGTAAAATATTAATTTGTTATAGAAGTATGACCAAAGAAAAACACTTGCACCGTTGATATGGTGTTAATTGAAGCATTGTTTATTTTCAGAGGGAGCGTCAAAGTTTACATTTTTGAAGGTGCCATCAACAATCAATTGCGGCCCTCTCTCAATCCGTTATCTATTGGAAAGTTGAGAGTAACTAGGGATTTGTCAAAACAAGATAATTCGATACTGGATTGATAAACAGTTTAGATCAATCGTCTCAACAACTGCAGTTCTGCATTAGTGGGGTTTCCTCCATTGAATGTCATCATTTAGACCATTTGCTTTTATAGCCTACCATATTTTTATTTATTTGTTTTTGTAAGTATAATATGAAATATTTACCTGTTAGAGAAGGGAAACAATGATATTTTCAAACAGCAATGCAGATTTTATGTGGTGCTTAAAGTTGGTAAGAATAAGAGTAGATCGGCTTTAACGAAAATATATCTCACAGTAACTTCAATTATTTTCATAACAAGACAGATGTCTATGCCAATTATATGATGAGTAAAATATAAAAATCCAAAAATTTGTAGTAAATTTTGGCTAAAAAATATTTACATTGATGTTTTTTCCTGTTTTCAATAATAAAAAAATAGGCTACTAAGAATCAAATCACTAAAAGCTGACTGACTGTCTTAGAAAACTCATTTGTGATTTAGTAATACTTTACTTAAAAAGTGGCTTATGATGATGATGGTCTGAAAATCTTTTGTAAAGGGTGGTGAGTCCAAAGAAGCAAAATCCAAATACATAAAACCAGCTGATAAATGTTTGACTGTCAGAGTTGCCAACCTGATAAATGCGTGTTTGCTATTGTTGCCACCCTGACTACTCGACCTGTGATTGATCGCAGCCAGCAATGTGTCAGCTGCGAAATAAATGCATTCACGTACCTGGACAAATTGTGAAAAACACAAAAGGAATTGATTATTCAGTTATTGAGACACGACCGAAATCCTTAAAAATATATTTGTTACAAAGCGAATATCGAGTCTAGAGTTAACATTTTCACTGAGTTCTGAAACGCTATCATGATGACCCAATCAAGTAGAGGAGCGGAAATTAAAATTCGTAAAGAACGAAACAAGAAAGTTACCAAGGTGAAACGTAGCCTTTGTGTAAAAATGTCTCGAACTATTGAAATTTCTGCCGCATTTGCACTTCCCTCTCTCTCTAACCAAAGTACTGGTGAGGCGAAGCTGTTTGTTTCTTTTGTCTCAAAACCTTACCTTGCTACAGTAATACAGTTACCATATGTATTATGTATTAAACCAATAGCGATAACCTAATATGTAATATAAAATGCAATATTAAATACATGATGAATAGCAATAGCAATAATAATACTTTTGTGAAATTGATAATAACAATTCTTATTTTTCATTAAACCAGATAAAAGCTTGCATTTAAGTGTGTTATAACAACCAGCCACATACCGGTAATTACAATAAATTGGAATGTTATTAGTTTGAACACTCCTCTTTACGTATTTTAATTAGTGTAACTATTAAAACTACTTGAATACAACCATTGACTATAATTTATAGTCAATGATACAACTGTAATATAACTGGAAATTGATATGGTCCCCGTAGAGCCAGTTCATATCTTACTAATCTATCGTTTAAAAACGCATTCCTAAAATGTAGTTGTAATATTTCCTTGTTCAAATTTTGTTAAATTTTGTGTTCAGCTGAAACATAAAACCCTTTAAACATTAGTATATAAAAGTAACTAACTTGATGCCCATTATTAAAGAAAAGTAGATTAGTTTAGAACTAATAAACTATTCTGATTTGTATACATTTCAACAAACAATTACTTATATATTTATGAACTAATAACTTTGTTATACATTAAATTACGTCGGTTTTATGAATTTTGTTTAAAAATTGTGTTTAACAATATGAATTTTGTTTAAAAATTGTGTTTAACAATATGAAAACAATTTGTAATTAGTAACAGTTCCGGTTGTTATTTATTAAATCATTTCAACTTATACCTCCGAAAGAGTAGAACACCAGTCCAATATATATTTCCCGAATGTATATTTTTGTTTGGACGCCTTCTGTTGGTCGTTTGGTTAGCTGATTAGATGGTAACAGTAAAATATTTATAACTTATATTACATATTTAAAAATGATTACGGGAAGGAAATCCAACTGGAGATTGGAACTAGCTAAGCTTCCAAGAGCAATTCTACCGTATCGCTTTCTCAGCGCGGTTGACTACACAACTGCTGTCCAATCAGTTTAAACATCCGTTGAAAAGTCATTGCATTCTTTGTTTGTAAAGCAAATCGATTGACTTATTAACCAGTTGTGGCACTCTATTGACACTTGACACTTGTCTGTCTGATGACGTCCCCATCATGACAAACCAGTATCATCCATCTAGCTAATGCCCTTTGTAACATTTGATTATTTACAGTTTAATTTAGTTGTTAGGCCTTATTTATTTATTCATGCCAGTCTTAATAAATGAATGTGTTGAGTTTTTAGGATGTTTACACATAAGAAAACCCCCGACTGCTACATCCGACTGACCGCGATGTATTTCTATTTACATAAAATACCTTCCAGACTTAAATTTGTATGATAATTGAGAATATGAGAATTTGGTCTTCCAATTGTATTACAGTGCTTTGGTTGAAATCATGAATATTGTTTAATTCGGAAGCAAACTTGATGTGAAGTTGTTATTAGTATTCAAAGTCGCGTAAAACAGTGCATTCGATATCCCAATAACACTTTCGTGCAGAATGCAAATCCTTTTGGGAACTAAATTCAAATTTGTGGATAATAAACGTGTTAAGCGGTGTAACTCTAGAGGTCAATAACAGTGATTGAAGATTTGTTTAGAAGTCACGAGTGCTAGGAACAAACCGGACTATTTCGAGAGTCCTTCGCTTGTCGTTCAGCAATGAGTCAGAGGTTCTCTATTTCTAAAGCCGAGTAAGAAACGCGAGCACTTTTTCGTCAAAGTTAAATTTAAAACATTGAGCCTGACTAATATTTGTTTCGGGTTAATTTTAACCCAGCAGGTTGTGTGGATGGGACATTTACGCAATTCAAATTTATGATTGTAAAAAGGTCCAAACTCACGAATCAGCGTGGTTCCACTACAATTTTGTTTGTGTTTAAGAAACATCACAGTGATATTTACATCCCTTTAAATATTTACAAACCCGTCATGTCAAACTGACGCATTTTCTTTATGCATTAACAACTTAAATTTTGCGAACTGAATCCCTTACCACATTATTGATGTACATAACGTTTATACGTTTTATTAGCGAATTTCCCCTATAGGGAAGAAGCTATTACCGTAGTCGGCATGGTAAGACCTAGGCCCGGGACCATGATAACTTTTCGTTTTGAGGTCCCCAGACCCCAAAAACACCATTCGTTCGAAACTGTATATATATATATGTGTCCGTGAGCACGATAACTCTCGTAAAAATAATCCGATTTTGATGAAATTTGGTATAAACGTGTAAAGCAACATTTATGACTTTAAGTTCGAAAACCAGCCAGATCACTCTATCCGAAGGGGTATTTTGGGGGGGTTTTGTACTCCAAAAATGGGTTTTTCGAATTTTTTACATATAATTTTGAAAATAGTCAAATTTTATTTTTTTCCATTGGATTCAGCTTAAAAAAACACACAATTTGGTATTTTTATCATTTCTCTACGTCAATTGGTTACTGAGATATTGAAAGTGCTAAACACAGTACGTTGTCTAATGTTATTCTTATGGAGGAAAATAAAAATTTTATATCTCGCTTATTTATGAACGTATACTGACGAAACTTGGTATACGGCTTCATCTGGTTGTGGACCATTGATATTTGCTCAAAAACAATTTTTTACCCAAGGCTCCCGTAGCAGCAAACCTGCGTACTCAGCCCCATGTTATTCTTATGGAGAATAAGTAACGTGCTATCTGCCTTCATTATGAAAATAAATTAATGAAATTTGGTATGTGGCTTTACCTACATGAGTTATATTGATATTTGTATAAAACCCTATTTTTTGTCTTCCTTGCTTCAGCAAACCTGCATACTCAGCTGCCATGTTATTCTTATGGAGAATAATTAATATGTCATAAATCGTTTATTTATGAATGTATATTGATAAAACTTGGTATATGGCTTTATGTGGTATTAAGATACATATATATGCATTGGAAATTCGCTGAGTACGCAGGTTTGCTGCTACGGGGGTATTTAGTTTTGAGTTTTATTTTTAAAAAATATTTAAATGATAGTTCATAATAATATTATAATTGAAATTGATAGTAGATACACTAGACACTCTTCAGAGCCTCAGTAAAATATCGAAAACTAAGCTGGCGCGATGTGCAGCTATTTGTTATTCGGCCAGCTGATTGGATGACAACAGTGATATACTTAGATCTGTTATTACATTAACATATTTTAAATAATTTATTTACTTATTGGGTTTCTTGATAAGATTTAAAATGCGCATAAGCATAATCTTAGTTGCTCTAAAATTGCTATAAGAAAGGTCATAGCATCCTCTGATTGGGCCTGATGATGACCGGTGTGACTGGTTGAAATAGTTCGACTTGTACCATCTTTTTTGGATATTTACTGTCTTGGGTGCAAGTACAGTAAAAGTGTTTTAGTAAATGTTTTAGTGTTGTGACACATAGTTTATTTAACCTGTACTAGCTGTTCCCGCAGGTTTAGCCCCGCAAATAATCTTAATATATAAAAACTGACAGTTGTGTGTGCTGCATCCCTGTGGTTATCCCGTGGAGCTACTATGAATCAAGATCAGCTGTTTGTATTTTCATCAGCCCAAACTTAAAGTGAATTTCCATAAGAATAAGACAGGATTGGAACTTTGTCTCCCCGTGGGGCGGAGCCCTATGGCAATTTCTTAAAACCCTTTCTTAGTGAGCACCTAAGACCCAAGAGGAAGGTATGTTCCAAATTTCATTGCAATCCGTTCTGTGGTTTTTGAGATTTCGTGATGAGTGAGTGAGTCAGTGGTATTTGGATTTAATATATTAAGATAAGAAAACTGTTTGGTTACAAATTAACTCTTTTCTAGGAAACTATCTTTACAAAGGTCATTTTATGGTGCATGTTTGTTACATTTTCAAATAATTATTTTTGTTCACCGGAAGCACGATTTTATAATTTATTATGTTCAGGCGTCAACATATATATAAATAAATAACAATAAAACAACCAAAATTTAACTGTTACATTCGAAAACTAGGGACTTAAAGTATTAATAATAACTGTCAATGTTTTGGTTTTATTTAAGAGAAACAAACTAAAAACAAGGGTAAAAGTAACATTGGCGTCCTTCAGCGTCTCCCAAATCAACTCTTTATTTCCAAGTAAAAAATAATTTGAATAATACTTGATACAAGTCTTTAAAGTCATGGATAATAATTGTTAATGTGCATAATGTAATTCATTGATCCAATGCCATATTATGAACTATGATCTACTTTCAAATTTCCGCCCCTTACCCGCTACCACACACCCCAACACAGTTTGGCGCCGCTCGCGAACATATCGATCTTGTACTGTACATTTCGTGTTGTGGCCGTGGCCGTGACCGCGCCGTCGCGTCGCTCCGGTTATGTCTTATCATTCTTATCACCTTTTACTCTTACTTTTAATGAGAATCACGGTTTCGTGACACATGTGATACAGCCATCAAGCGATAGTATTGCATGTCGTAGACTATACGATGTAAAAAAATCTAGTTGACCTTGTGCGCTAACTGCGGCTTTAAATTTAAACCATGCTACTGACTGATGCAATTGTATCAACACAATCATTTCAGTTTTGCGATAAACTAAAAGTTATTTCTTAAACCCTTGTACTTCACGGTAAAAAGTGCAAATACGTGAAAAAGTAATTCTCATGAAATAGGAAATTTAACATTTTGTACCTGAAAATGGTATATCCAGGCTCAACATTTAGTAGCCAGTTGGTTAATAATAAAACCACTTGGCTGAATATAGGTAAAACAATTATTTTTTAAGGCAGGTATAAATTATACTTCTTTGCAATACCTTAAACTGCTGCTGTAAAGTTAACGATTTACACCACAGTAGATGTAGGTGCCAACAAGACAGTTATGAAATGCAATATATTAAGTGGAATTAACGCTCTGTTCGAAAGTGATCGCACGGCCGTTCGATTTTTTTCAATTAGTTTTTATTACAAAGATAACAGGATTTGTAAATTATGCTCTAGTTTTTAAATCAATATGCGTCTTACTGGTTTTGCCTTTTTCAAATGTACATTTAACTACAGGCTTGGGCCGTGTCTAACAAGAGGCTGACTGTCACAAACGCACCATAACTAATATAATCCGCTAGAACAACTGAGAAGCTCATTTCAAGCTAACGTAATGCTCAAAACCATTCTGGTGGTTGGTCTGTTTTTTTGCTGTTACAAAACCATAAGTTATATCGTGTATAAATAAATAAAATATGTTCTTAAAAAGCATACAATCATTTAATTGTATTTGAAATTTGCAATGGTTGTTCAGTTTGTAATATCTTGTTTCTATCGGTTAATTGTATGAACTTGTATAACAGAAAATGCCAAGAAATAGTGAGACAAATTTACAAGTTATAAAATTAGAATACATTTACATTTATTTAATGTATTAAGGTGACATACCCAGAGTAAAACAAAAATTCTTAACAATTAAATAGTTTTTGAGGGATAAAATCAATAAACAAGATTGATTGTCTGCCATAAAATACTGTCACTTACCTGCGACTTATTAAAGTTATTTCCATTAAAGTATCGAGCACGCAGAATCTCTCAAGTTGAATTACACAGTTCGTTATGACAAGCTTTAAACAATTCAACTTATTTTTCATGACTAATTTTAATAATTAACAAGAAAATAGGAATTAAAGTTTGTGTATCTTTAGTGTAATTCTTGAACTCCAATTTATATGATGCATAATAAATGATGGAGAGTCGGGTCAGTTAATACTAACCACTAAGTGACGAACATAAATTAAAACGTGATCTGGAAGCTGGCGAGTGGAAAGAAGCGTTTGTCTGCTGAAGAAGCCGACTAATGGTGGAGCTGCGATTGTCGGATCGATTGATCCAAACTGTTTGTCAATCTGAGAATTGCTCTTTCTTTGTGTTTTGACAAATGTTCAGTTTCCCTAACTTTTCCAAAGGAGTGAGTGGAGACCGCAATCTATTGGTGCTTCATTTCTGCCATCGTTAAAGTTCAAATTGAAATACACTTATTAAAACGGTGGTTTACTCTTATTCACCATTACTTATACAACTATTGTCAAACTCCCAGTGAACCATGTATTAAACGTGGTTGTTGCAAACACAATTATAGAGACATTCGCGTTTCATAAGATGGTACAAACCTGACTGTCAACATTGAGAGCTGTTTCAACTCGGTGTTCCTGCCTCTCCAGCCCGATCCTGGCCCGCGGCCGTTGTCAGACTGTGATCTGTAATCTGTACACTGTTCACCCTCCACCCTCCACCCTCATCCCCGCCAGAGCAAACACCTCCGTTGTACTGGGGGTTGAGCAACTGCTCCACTCATCTTAATGCCATCTGTTAGAAGCCGCGAGCGTGTATAAGTAAAACATATAAGTTACCTTCGAAATTTGTTTGAGCATGTATACGGTAAGTAAGACACTGTGAAGAAGGTAACATTCATAATGTTTAATAATGTTTCATAATGTGTAATTACTCGGCTGTTTCCTGTGTATTCGTTTGAATTCTTACAGTTTATGATTTATTTATTAATACATTTTTTTGGAATTGGAAACATGTTAGAATACGTTAAAGATAAACTACTTGTTTTATGAGCGCTGTCTAATTAACTCTTTCATGAATTTAATTAAGAAGATTGAACTAGTAAAAAAAGAAAATAATTGTTATGGCAAGTAAACTTGGAAAGTAAAGGACTTCAGTTCAAGTTCAGCACTAGTAGTTAAGTTTAGATGTATAAGGTAATTTGGCCTGTATTTGTTTTAAAAGAGGGTTTTTACATTGAAATTCAGCTACTTGTGTTTCTTTATTCAACTTCTTATTTTATTTGGGTTATCCCTACAAAGAATCCAGCTAATGAATGTTTAAAAATTAGAATTCGATCTGTTGAACTATTTTATATAACTGGAGTTCTGGTGCAAACTTCCAATTAGAAACCAAAACAACAAACAGGAAGCTTTTTAAAGCTATGACAGTCAGTTCCTTTTTATTTCACTGAAACAGCGTAATGTTCATTATTAACACAGGAAATGTAACTGGTCTTAATTTGTTTTATATAATGAGGACTTCCTTGTGAACATCAGAATAACAAATGTACTCGACCAAACAACTAGCAGTAGACTACAGCGATATAGAGTATACAATCGTTCGCCTGCAGTGTTGCGGCTGCAGATTCATTACTCTTTGCATGCAGAACGGTCTCTATCTTCCCCGGTTAACATTAAATTTAGAAACATTTTTGTGGGTTTGTTTAAAAAGAAACTTGTTTTTCATTTACACAATTAAATTAGTATAAGTATTTAATGTGAGTTGTATTCATTGTGTGTGGCCAAATGGAGATATTACCTAACTAATACACGTCACAGTTTTTTTTACGGTTTGCTTCGATAAAAGACTCACCCAATAATGATTTGGTAGAAAAATAATAAGCCTAAACGAATTTAAAATACGTTATAAAACTATGTTTTATCATTTGTACAAAAATACTTCACTATCGCATAAAAACTAACAAGTTGAGGAGCCATGTTATCAAACAAAATAATTACAGACTTCCACTAAAATATATTTCTTTAAAATGAGTTTAAATATTAAAACTATATTTATATTTTTTGAAACCATTTACACACAAAATAAAATAAAAAAACTGCAAAAATACATTTTTGAAATTGCAAAGTAATAAATGATCTTTCACTCTATATTGCCGAGCCTACTTCGTCTTTAACGACTGCAGGCAGCAACATTCAAGATGGCGGCCCTTGGACTTTGTCATAAAACTGATATTAAATCTAGGTTGGCCGACTGGCGTTGATTTACAACATTGCTAACCTAGGCAAGCCGACTTTCCTTGCTTCCATCTTCGTTAACAGTTCTGTTATGGCGTCACAAATTACCCGGCATGCTATTCGTGTCAGCTGGAAAAGGGTAAAACGTGATAAAGCAATAAATACCTCCGTTGCAGTAAACCTGCATCCTCAGCGAATTTCAAATGGTACTTCACAACCTCATGAAGCCACTTACCAACTTTCATCAAAGCATATTCATAAACTATCGAGATATGAATTTTTATTTACTCTCCATAAGAAAGACATTATGACTGAGGATGCAGGTTTGCTGCATCAAGGACCACAAAAATTGGATATTTATGCAAATACCAATGGATTACTACTAGATAAAGTAACATACCAAGTTTTACCAATTTACGTTCATAAACAAGCAAGATATCACAAGTTTATTATTCTCCATAAGAATAACATTATAGCTGCTGAGTACGCAGGTTTGCTGCCATGGGGATCACAAAAATGGGGTTTTTATGCAAATTTCAGTAAACCCAACAACTTGAAGCCACATACCAAGTTTCATTAGAATATGTTCATTAATAAGCGAGATATAAAATTTGACTTACTCTCCATAAGATTAACAATGGACAACGCACTTTGTACCAAATTTTATCAAGATCGGACCATTTTTACGAAAGTTATCGTGCCTACTGACACACACACACACACACACACACACACACACACACACGTGTGTGTGTGTGTGTGTGTGTGTTTGTGTCCGTAGGCACGATAACTTTCGTAAAAGTGGCCCGATCTTGATATATACATCTACATATATATGAATTTGAACGAATGGTGTTTTTGGCATCTGGGGGCCTCAAAACGAAAAGATATCATGGGCCCAGGCCTAGGTCTTACCATGCCGACTACGGTAATAGCTTCTTCCCTATAGGGGAAATTCGCTAAAACATGATGGCCCGTAATATTAATCGCTTATGTCATCTGAGAGATGCTATATTTGTTAACGCCAGTTAAGAAGGAAGAATGCATTCCTGCCGTCAAAGTTTTTTTTTTAAATACTTGCTATTATTTCTTAGAATAAGCATGCATAAGGTTCAATCGGGTATGACTATAAGAACCTAACATATTTTTAGAATCAGCCTAGTGCCCATAACAAATCTTATTCCTCTCCGGACGGACTTATAACTTGCAACGGACTGTAAAAACTCGCCATAAAATATACATCCTCTTGAACACCTTACCCGTCATTAAGACTATTTTATTCGTACTCAAAGTTAGTTAATTTACTAAACCACTAAACACAATAAAAATAGGTCATTGGTGGATGACAATTATAATTTGAGTTAAGTAACATACTTTAAAAAAAATAAGTAAAAGGTCAGCCAGGATTTAATTTTAATCTCGCAGTGCAATGGGTGATTTTAAGTTTCGTGGCGTATTTAATAAGTAATAACTTGACCTGCTGCTTGTAGATGTTGCTGCACGTCCTTTTATCATGTGCTAGTGAAACGAGCTAGTGGTTGAAGATGACCGTTGTTGCAATCGTGTTTGAATTATTGGAAGCTATTGAATCAACTGTAAGGCAGCAGTCAAGTCTTACCGGTTGACCTGTTTCTCTCAAAGCACTTCCTTGTGTATTACTCTGTAGTGAACTGCACTGTACTATTAAATCAAACTAAAGAATAATCCAAAGTTTTAAAATGTAGTACGTATGAGAAAACGTGCCAAGTGCTATTTTTCCCATAGAAATGCAAAATTTACTTAATTTATCAAAACATTTGCCGCTAAGCAATGATAATTCTGCAGTTTCAACGAAATGTTTGTGCTGCATTAAAATTCAAGGGAATCCATTATACATGCACTTTGGCTGGTTCCCCTGAAAATATCACAACCAAATAGGGTTTGCTATAGAAAACAAAGTCCAATTTTTTTTCGGTGAATAACTCAAATGCATATTCGAGACTGAGTAAAACACTATGTGGCTATTTCGGCCAGAACGACTGAATAAAAATATAAATAAATTAGAGGTATCGTATTTAAAACGAAAACAGTAAAGTATTATTAAAAGTCAAACAATACGACTACATTTTAAAATACATATATCATAGACTGTACTAACAACTTAATACTACAGTAAAAAAATAATATATTCAGTTTTAATTTCACACGATTTTTAAAGATAGAAACAGAAATATTACGTAATTCTGTTCTTACATTTTATATTTTATCAGTTATTTTTAATTTTTTCGGCAGGTATTACCTCGTATGAGTGGGAAATGGGGATGTAATAAATAATGACAAATGAGAAAATGAGAGGATGACAAAATTTTCTCGATTCATTAAATTATTGTAAACAAAATTACTCGTAACTAGATGGACACCTTGTTTGTAGTGGCATGTTTCATAAAAAAACACCCTCCACCCCTTAGTTGTACAGTTACGGTGGTAGCCCCGCCCCCTTCGATCACCCCAACACAGTTTGGCGCCGTTTACTTCACACTTTACCAAGTCGATCCCAAACCCCCGCTTATCGTGACCGCTCTATTGCCTGTGGTTGTACCAAGTCGATCCCAAACCCCCGCTTATCGTGACCGCTCTATTGCCTGTGGTTGTACCAAGTCGATCCCAAACCCCCGCTTATCGTGACCGCTCTATTGCCTGTGGTTGTACCAAGTCGATCCCAAACCCCCGCGTATCGTGACCGCTCTATTGCTGTGGTTGTACCAAGTCGATCCCAAACCCCCGCATATCGTGACCGCTCTGTTGCCTGTGGTTATACTGAGTCGATCCCAAACCCCCGCGTATCGTGACCGCTCTATTGCCTGTGGTTGTACCGAGTCGATCCCAAACCCCCGCGTATCGTGACCGCTCTTTTGCCTGTGGTTGTACCGAGTCTATCCCAAACCCCCGCGTATCGTGACCGCTCTTTTGCCTGTGGTTGTACCAAGTCGATCCGAAACCCCCGCGTATCGTGACCGCTCTATTGCCTGTGGTTGTACCAAGTCGATCCCAAACCCCCGCGTATCGTGACCGCTCTATTGCCTGTGGTTGTACCAAGTCGATCCCAAACCCCCGCGTATCGTGACCGCTCTATTGCCTGTGGTTGTACCAAGTCGATCCCAAACCCCCGCGTATCGTGACCGCTCTATTGCCTGTGGTTGTACCAAGTCGATCCCAAACCCCCGCGTATCGTGACCGCTCTATTGCCTGTGGTTGTACCAAGTCGATCTCAAACCCCCGCGTATCGTGACCGCTCTATTGCCTGTGGTTGTACCAAGTCGATCCCAAACCCCCGCGTATCGTGACCGCTCTATTGCCTGTGGTTGTACCAAGTCGATCCCAAACCCCCGCGTATCGTGACCGCTCTATTGCCTGTGGTTGTACCAAGTCGATCCCAAACCCCCGCGTATCGTGACCGCTCTTGCCTGTGGTTGCCTCATCAGGCTTGCCACGTGTTATCTCTCATATTCCATAGTGAAATGTAAAGATTTTTTATATTTCATCAATTTGTTGTCTTTGGGACAAATGAGAATTGTGTTTTGAGATGGCAGCTTCAAAAGGTGTATAATTAATTGACATTTTATAATGATGACCTCTGATAAGTTATGATGTCTACAACAAAATAATAAAGTGGTAATAAATTACATATTGTAAAATTTCATTATCTGTCTCTGCTATAAACATAAAAATATAACTTGCAATAAACTATTAAATCAAGTGAAGAAATATTGTCAGGAGTGTAACCTTAAACATGTTTTCTCGCATAAAATTGATGTCATTAATACAAATATTCCCGGATATGTATGCTTTTTAATTCGTAACTCTCAAATGGAAGTAACCTACTCAGACGACGTCTCGTCATAATATTTATTTTAAATTAATATTTATGAAAACAAAATCAAACATTTGACTACATTATTTTAGCATGACTTGAAAATAGTCGTACAATTTTTTTATTGCTTTTCTGAAGTCGATCGGGCTATTAAATAACTGATCTCCTCTACACTAACATTATAAGTTATACATTAAAATAAAATATACAATTTGTTTTACTCATTAAACTTGTGATACTGTTTCAAGACGACACAAGCTAAGAGGCTCAGTGTCGACACAAGAGTGTTGTCTGAGTCGCTTGTCTCGCACAAAGCTGAGTAATTAACTGCAGCAAGTCTCAAACGCTCTCTCTCGCCTGTAGCTGCAACTAAATAACCTACATTTTTCTCTTGTATAACCTGATGTTAACAAGATTATGTATAACCTATGATGCTAATGAATGGCGTGTAGTTTTGTTTAAGGACGTTTGTAAGTTAAAGGATGTTGTGTTATTACTGTTGATGAAAAAGGGAATACACATTTTAGTCTCTTCGAACAGCCTATATAATAATATGCATCACTAATTTAAACATTTATATTTCAGTTATGTCATGCGTACAATGGAAAAAGGGTCATTTCAATTTATCCTGAAGTCCTACCATAAATTACTGAAATAAACCTCAAAGTTGTAAGCTATTATTTATAAAACTCTACATAATTCGTTGTGTAAGTGTAAATTATTGTTATTCCCTCCATTTGTTTACAAACTACTATTCATATAAAGTCGGTATGGATTATTTCCCATTAAAATATACGTTTTCCTAATTTGTGCATTAACCGTCGACATTAACTTCTTTATTTTCGAAAAAAAAATAATTTTATGAACTAGTCTACTTTCAATTAATATCACTTTTAAAATATTCTTTACAAAAATACACACTCGGCAGGTTAACTCAAATATTAAACCGAACACTCTTAATAATGTTTAAAAATATTAAAGATGAAAAGTAAAAACTTACAATCTACCTCTGCATTTTTTCCTTGTAGCTTATAAAGTAAACCCCCTGGAGATTGTCTATGTGTGATATACCTCCATACCACCCCCCAGTATATCCCCAACCCCCCCCCTTCGTGGACGGACCCAGCGGTAACCCTGTGGCCACCCACGCCATTGAACCATTCTAGTGGTATAATTACTGGTCTCCGCTTGTCCAAGTTTAGCACCGCAACCCCGGCCTCAGTATCTCCAGAAATAAATCTTTCAGGCTTACCTCCCCGTGTAATTTTCACTGAAGCTGGTTTGTTGCCTAAAATTATACTCGGTTCTTTGATCGTCGGTTTTCGGTCGAATGAAAAATTAGAAAATGTCAGTAATTACCTAAATTTATATCAAGATGGTGTTGACTTTTAGCGGAAATCTAGTAAAAACGTTTTTTAATATTTGTGTGTTATGTCTGCGATTTTTGTAAAATAATGTTTGCATATTTAAAGTCATTGTCCTTACAAACATAAAAAAACAAAAATATACAATAAACTAAATCATTCGCTTGCATATACTGTGTTAGATATGAGAATGGTCGGGATAATTTCTCTGTAGCCAATTTCAATCCGTTATAGAGCCATTAACTAGTAAAATCAAATTTTCCAGTTGACCTTAGAATAATTCTCTATTCTGAAAAGTAGGCTTAACAACTTGTTTTCCATACAAGCTGTAAAATTCAAATATTAATAATACTAACGTTTCATACATATTTTGAGTTAATTAAAATATTTTTGAGCTCTTTGTTTACTAATTTACTCAATAGTTTGTAATAGCAACTTTTTAAAGAATAAACCTAACATGATCAAATTTTTTAGTTGTGCTTTTAACATTTTGTTGGATAGTTAAATATACGCGCAAAACGTATGTATTTTCTCGGTGGTAAAAGCAAATGTGCATCTGAGAGTAGTAACACCAGTACTCCCAGTTGCCGCTATACACAGCCACACGCCGCGCCGGAATCTCACGAATGTTGTTTTTGCTGCAGCAGCTTGTCTTGCACATTGAAACGCTCGTTGATGCTGAAGTACGTACATTTGAAAATGAGCAACACTTTTAAGTTGGTTTGTATTGTTTCATTTTAATTTAAATATTTTACTTTTCTCGGTCAGTTATGTTTACAGTACAAATCAAGTACCGCATGCGCCGTCAAACTATGCCATCAATCGCTTATGGAAAACACGTATATATGAGTCAAACACTTCATACGAAATCGTATTAATATGATTAAAATAATATAGCATGGATACAAAACCTAAGAATGAGATTGGATTCGAAAACATTATGTGTGGTCAAATCGAACATCCGTATTAATATGCGGGATTTATTTTTAAAACAATTGGTAGATTATAGGAGAACATCCATATACGAGGTTTAGGTTTGGTTCCAAGTTATTGTACTGGCACTAATTTTGATTTTACTTATTAGTATGTTTTACTAATTGTTCGTATCCCTAGTAGAAAGCCTTTTTCATAGCTGAAAAAAACAACGAGGAACTTTTCCACTCACCTATAAATAATTTGCGTTTGTCAAAACGTTTCCTTTCAAAAGGATAACATGTGTGAACACTCTAAAGCAACTTACGAATTTCATATTTGAGTGATCTTTGTGTTCAATGATGTGTATTCTGATAAACAGACTGATATAGTTCGGCTTCTTAAGAATCCTGAATTTAGATTTAATGCGCCCTCGCCTAAATTTTTAGCACTAGAAGAATTTTGTTTGAAAACATATAACATTTGCAGTGCCTTGGTTGTGGTATGGAAACTCCTCTGTTTTGAATTCCACTCTGCACGAATTCCTCGCTGTTTTACGATTAAGAGTCACAGCATTCAACTGAAGCAGTCGGCAGGCTTGGGGTTTGTCGTAAAATTGATATTAACCCCGGTTGAGCGACGGGCGTTGTTTCACTACAATGCTAACGCTGTAATAAATTTTGCGAGCCGCCCCGCTTCGTTGCACTTCTTTAGAATGTGTAAATTGTTTGGTGGGATCTTCCATAAACGAGCTGTAACATCGGGAGTGTTGCTGTATGAGTTGATCAAAACCCAAACATAGGATTCTTTTAACTTCCTGCCGAGATGAGCTCAAATTCGTTCGTGGCTACTTTGATTAAGAGTTATCACTCTCAAGACAGTTTTATGTTTAATTCTAACCCTAATCTGATGCTACTCCAGCATGGGTTGTTAGATTTTGATGTTCTAATACACGTCGTAAATTGAATGAATTTAAAATATATGTATTTTGAAACAAACTGTGTTATGAGTGAGTGTAGCATAACATTATAAAAATAATGATTCTCAGGTTTGGGTAAAACCTGATTAAGGTTTAGTGAAAAACTAAAACCGCACCAATTTTGTATACATACAACATAAAATTTAAAAAAGGGAAAACGCGTAAATAATGTTTTAAATTGTTTTGAAAATTCTTATTTGTGGGATTTGCAACATTTTTTATTTCACCAACTGAAAAGTAGCTTATATTATTTTTAAGGCCAAAAGTTACGCCTACTGCCCGTAATCTTTGGTCTAATTCTAAAGTAGGAAAATTCAATGATTGTTATTGATGTACAAAAGTAAAAAAGACTGTCGAGCATAACACAAAGCAAATGTGACTTTTTCATTGCATTAGCAAAACAACGCATGTTCATCATAATTTGTTAACATAATTTTATATGTTAAAATTTCAAGAAGTTTTGAATCAACATGTATTAAATTTGCAATATGTCCTCCTCCAACCATATTTTTACAAGTTTTCATAGCAATAGACCTAGCAAATAAAATATATCTGTAATTTAATTAACAACCTACTGAATCGGTCGTAGCAAATTGGTTTGTTACAACAGATTCAATATTATTGCCCTGAACTGTCTGTAAGTATTGAGTTTTCCATATTTTTAGGATCTCTTTCCACTATACAGTTATAGTTTTTGTATATGTAATTTGCCTGATAGCCTTAAAACTAACGTAGCCTTCTCACGTTGAAATTAAAGTTTAACCAAATGTAGTGTTTTATGTGATACAAATGTCTCAATTAAGAAACATAGTTACATTACGGTCTGCTTACACAAGCTACCGCTACCTGTTTAAGAGGTTGCTGTGTATGCAGACAATCAGGACTTCCGGTGTTTAAATGGCAAGGTACAAAGGATCAGAGAGGATGGCCTCGGGAGGAGAAAGTTATGATAGAAACCTGGACCGGCGCCGCGCTATCGTGTTGAGGCTGCGGAGGGTGCGGGTATCAAACATGCCGGCGATCAGAGAGGAAGACGGAAGTGGAAGTGGTGACGGGAGTAGGCAGACGTAGGTCCGAGACTAAGGTACTTCGGGACATGTATATCGTGCAAATCAATGTAATATTGGCTTACAATTGACCATGGATACGAGAAAACCAACTTTTTTGTATCTAAGTCGTTATCATTTCAGTACTCGTGGCGAAGAATGTTCTTCTAATGTCATCGTTAGCTTTCCATTATTTGTACAAACAGGAGATTAAGTCCAAACCACCGCTATTTCATATTCACATATTCGGTTACAGATGATAAGGGCTCGCCAAGAAGTGAATGTCCAGACAGTGGTGTGGCGAGTTGCCATTGTAAATAAATAGTTGTTGATTTACCCGCCACCGTCCCGTCGCGCCACTGTCGTTGGCCTCGGTATTAATAGTGACACAAATCGTGGATATTTCAAGCAAAATGGCGCTGGCACCGTGCAGAATCATATGGTAATTGATAGGACCCCCTCGCCCCCCCACCTCATGGCCACAGTGAAATCCTCTCTACCTTAATCCTAACTGCCCCCTTCTTTGATCTCTAACTTTTACGTTTTCAGAATATATTTTCCGTGGTTGATAGGTAAATAGTTATACACACAAACACAACTGTCAGTTTTAACTTTCTTTTTGTGATTTCCCTTCAGTCAAATGCCAATCAGTAACATAACAGCGATAAATTTACCTGTCCAATGTGAGAGTTCTTAAAGTATGTAGTATTAATGTAAAATCACGTTTAAACTACTTATTTTACAGCAATTAATGCAATTTACGGGTGCTCAATAAACATATAAATACCATACACAAATCATGAAAAATACTAATATAGCATGAATCCGAATGTGAATAAACATAGTTGTTAAAGCCAATTGGTAAGAAAGTTTGTTTAGGCCTTTAGATTATCGCTTAATGAAGATATCAAGTGTAGATACAGTATATGTATATGTACATCTATTTGTATTTATCTCTGAGTTTATTGAGAGCAATTACAGTTTGAGCCTTTGAGCCTCTTCTAAGAACCACATTCTTAAAATTATTGTCTCCATGAAAATAACCATAAAACATGTTATTTAATAACAAATCATAAGTTGAAAAATACTGTAAAGCGAACTATATTCTTATACTCTAAGGTAATATAACAAAGTTATAATAGAATATATAAAGTATAGCCTTCATATCTCCGTTAACCTTATTGGGGTCTAACGTTATTTATGGACGAATTAGGGATCACTGGAATAAACTCAAATACAATTCCAATACATTTATAATCTGCCTCATCACTCATTTGCAAGCGGAAATTGTATGGAAGCTTAGTCAAAGATGTAAATGAAGCCTCAGATTTTGAAATTCACCGAAATATATTCAAGGCGGCGCCGACCCCAATCTGAGGGCGTCGTCGACTGTAGCGACAAATTAAACAAGGCATTGTCATCTTGAGTCCTCCAGCGGAACAAAGGCCCAGCACAGCTGTTGTTGTTACTGTATTTCACAACTACATCCCTTGCAGTGGCTAGACGACGCGCGACGACAGAGACGTGTTGTGTATGTACGTGACACGACCACTCTCATGCAAATTAATTGTCCAGACGTTTAATTTCCCTTTTGTTTCCAACGCCGTGAGAATTCCCACGACCGTTTTGTGCTTGTGGACAGTATTGTTTAATTGTGCTTTTGTTCAGTTCCCAGTTATTGTTCAAGATGCAATTCCAAAGTGAGTTATTAGTCATATAAATAAATGCGGATTTGTGAAGGATTGATTTTTGTAATAGTCTAGAAATCTTGTATTATATGTAGAAAAATCATGTTGCACGAAATGACTTAAAAATCGTTGTGGTTTAGCCCAGATGTTTAGTTTAGGCTTAGGGCTCTTTAGCTCGATATAGGAAATAAAGAAATTTAATTAAATAGTATTTACAACAGCAAAAAGATTCGTTAAAAGGTTTTTAACATAAGCTACGATATGTGTTAGTAGTTTTATATGATTTATTACGAGCGTTGAAGTTCCCTTATGGTTATCAAACTATAGTACAATTTTTGTCTAATTGTATACATGCATTTTCATTTTTTTCACTCATATTATTGTGTGTTTTGTTCTTACTGATCTTTAAGTTTGTATGCGAGATCAGAACTTGAACGTACTTTTTGGAATTTAAATTTAATCATAATTAAAAACACGTCTACTATATACCAAATGACCAAACAAAACTTGTTTGTAAACGGGCTATATACATTTCTTAGTTAAACATCCTATCCCCGTGTAGTTAACTGTATTCTCGTGTATTATCTTACTGTAGTTAACAAAATTTCGCTTTTTACGTAACATTAAATATTGAAAGTCCACTGATTGAGCGTTGCGATTAAAACTAATCATAGTAATTTAACCAAAATAGCAGGATATCCTTTAATAACCCTGTTCAATTTACCAAACATGTTTTAGGGAAAAACGTGAGCAAATGATACTCTTTATGATATGGGAACGAAGTTTACCATTTAATTTTCTCTTGCTTTGAATCACGCGGCGTCGAAAAACGTATAAACAGCTTTATGACAAGGATGTCGTCAAAGCTTAGGTTTATTTAATTAAAAACTGTTTTCTTATCTCAAAATCAGTCTACTTATTTTGTATTTTAATGAACGCTTGATTACTTACTTATTTCTTATTTCGATCTCTAATTTACACTCGTAAGTTAACTGTTGCAACGACGTTAAGAAACAGTGAAATTAAAAATATGAGTCTACCTATATTTTTGTTGATGACCAATTGTTTCAATTATATGTAAACTGATAATCGAAAAACGTATATGATAATATTACTGTGTTCCATACAAATGCTGAAATGTCCTATTATAATGAAAACGTATTCGTTTAACCGTACAACTCGAAATAAGTTATTGCTGAGAAATAAGGTACATAAAAGTTAAGCGTATGCCTAATTTGAAAATGATACAATTATATTGAAATATTTCAAATAAGTGTCATCACTTTTAAAACATAATTGACTTTTAATACAGACATTTTTTATGAAATTAGCTTTGTAGACCATAAGATAAGAGCATTATATTGAGACCAGTCATATCAAAGCGAGCCCAAACTACCTCCGAACTCTATTGCGCTTTTCCGACCTTTATAAGTGAATTTCCTTTGGAAAGTGAAACTTAAGCCCGGGACCACCATAGAAGTTCCTAACGTGACCCCCTGAACACGTTTTGGGGGTCGTTCAAAATGTTATATATATATATATATGTATAAATGTGATCGCCTCTAGCGATCGCATTTTTGTCCGATTTACTTAAAATTTGGTAGGGACGTTCCTTTCTGTAATCGGTTGGACAAGTTCGTTAGGCAAAACAACGGGAAAACTCTAAACCCCTTTTTTGGGGGATTAATCTTTCAAATTCCGAGTTTTTGGGCCCAAAAAGGGCCATAAAAGCCCCAGATGTAAAATCAATGCATGTAAAAAGATGGGAATTAGAGAGGCGAAAGTTTTAAGCCCTCTCTCGTCATTCTAGCATAAATATTTACCGAGTTATTAAAGAAAATGTGTATCGACCAAACACAGTACCGGTACGTTGTCTTATGGGGGTTTTACAATAGAAAAACCTGTTATTTCTTTGTTAGAGTACTTTTATCATCCCCAGCAACCTCACGCCTACTTTCAAGCCTGTCTGGACCTTCTCCTAACCTTATAATGCGCAAAATTGTATTCCCAGCTTTGCAAGTAAATGAAACCAGGAGTATCAGAACAGCCAAAAAATCAATGTTTTCAGATTTCAATACAAATAGGACAAATGTATGTTTTTACACTTATTTTGAGTTTTACAAGTTTTTATGTGGAAATTCACTTCTCTCACGTCAGCGTGCTGCGTGCGAACTCGTTTTATTTCCAACTGGATCAAATTTATCCGTAAAATGTTGGAAAATAAACATATTTCAACACCTTTACATTGGCTGTGACCGGTACTCTTTCACATTAGGCCAAGAATCGTGTCTATGGTATAAACCCAAATGTAATGCTGACAGACATGAATGAAAAGCATTCATTCAGGTACAAGAAAGTTGAATTTATTGATTTTATTCGCTCTATGTAGTTTCTTCAAGCCTGAGGAACGTCAGCAGTAAAGTCGAGACCTGTTTTGTATTCACAACCTCACCACACATATCCGAGCCTTTGGTAAAGCCGGATACAGTTGGTTATCAGGTGCGAAACTGGATCCATGAGTTGTTATTGAACGCACCCACATATGACTAAAAAAACTCGTTTTATGATGTACGTTAGCTATTTATAAACTCTCAACACTGTCTTTCTACCTGAGTGATGGTATTTTTTATCTGAGTGCTCATTGATGGGTTTTTTTAAACACTGGAATAAGTCTAAATTTGGAAATTTTCACTATGACAACCCATTACCAGAAGATTTCATGTTAGTTGTAATTTTAAATATACAAACTCTGTATTTCTTTTCCAGTTAAAAATAAATACATTTACAATATTTTAAACTATAGATTTCTTAATTTTGTTTAGGTTAAACATTTGAACTATACATGCCCATAAAAGCTATTAGGAAAAATATTAACAAATTAGTTGTTTTAAAGGAAATTTAACTGTAGTTTAGCGACTCGCCTTCTAAAACAGATTTAATAATTTTATTTGCAGTGCACATGAAATACGTTGGAAGCACTTGCAATAAGTAAATGTATAAAGAGGTTGAGGGTGGAGAGATGGAGAGGTATTGAATGCTCTCGAAGTATTCTCGACAGACGGGTAAATGCATATTTAACGTCTGCACAACTACGGCGTTGTCTGATGCTAATGTTTTGCGTTACCTTTCTTCCGTTATGGTTTGCTGCGGTATGATCTTGTACTTTCATAGCCGCCTTCCTTTAAAGGCGGCTATCTTATATTTTTTTTAGCTTGTTGCAAAATTATAACCATTTCTCTGATTTAATATTTCTTTTGCTTTTAAAAGCTTTTTTGCACATAATATGAAGTTTCTATCTTGATTATTCCGACATAAGTTTTGTAATCGAAATATTATCTAACAGTTTAATTAGACCTTTAAGTAAACGCTATCTTAATAACTTTTCATTACTTAATAACCTTATGTCTCGAACCTGCTGCGTTCGAGTTCATAGTTCCTAGTTTCATAGTTCTTCAGTACTACCAATGAATAAGGTATTCATTGGTAATATAGCGTTTTTGTCTTAGTTCCGTACCTAGTGAGAACAAAAAATGTATATTAGTATTCAGTTACTTGTTATCTTTAGAACAGTATTCAAACTGCGTGTCCCAAAAAACACATTATCCATCATGCCTATGAATTTGTTTTCCTTTTTCAGTTAGAGGAAAAACAAACTGATGTCTGTGCTACAAATAAAAAAAAACTCAGATGATACAATTAACTAATGGACGCCATAAATATTTAAACAAATAACTAGAGTAAATTTAAAATAATATCATTTTTTATGCTTGTTAATTTAAACATAACCATTGTTTTTTATTACTGCATTAAAGTAAAATGCTAGTAACACCGTTACTCCACACAGAAGTACAAGTTAATGAAATAATTTCAACGCAATTGCGTTGGAATGAGTATTATATTGATATTTGCTTTCCACCGAACAAAGATCGGGTTCAACATGTTATTAAAAGTTATTTCGTTTAGCTTAGTTCGACTGGAAAAAAGCTTCCCGTAGTTATTTGTGCTGAACCCGAAGGATAATAGTTATATTAAATATAATAGTTCAAACAAACGTATATGGGATATAAATACAGGTAAATCCTTTGCATCAGTAGGTGCATGTGGTGGCCAGAATCCATATGTCCGTTCAGCGGTTAAACCTCGGTTTACAAAATGCTCGACAGAACTCGCCATGTTTACACAACAGTTTATTTGTTTTTCACAACGAATGTTGCTACTCTATGTCGTATATCTTTCTCTGTCGCCGCTGTTTACTCTGTGGAGTATCTGCTGCTCTCAGATAAGCGCCATCTTGGATTCACAGCTGCCTTTTGCTTAGCTGTTATCGTGGTAATAAAACGGCTGTTTAATTACAAAATTGTGTAAGTAATAGCTGAGTATAAATTATTCTTAGTGGGATAAACACCTAGTTTATCTTACAGTGAAAGTGAAGATAAAATCTGTGAGGATATGTAGCTTATCCTCTAGAAGAGTTTAAAAAAGATGCTTTCCTTTTGACGCCAAATGAGACCATATGCAGGTGGAAATCATGAACAGGATGATAATTGTGTCCCTACAGTCCTATTACCGTGCTGTCTAGAACCTTCGCGCAACGTTCACTCCTAAGAAAACGACCCCCTTAGAATTACTTTTCTCTGCTAACCCTTTAGTAGGTTTATAATGGTGTACTGCTACACTCGTCTCTTGTCCAAACTGACCGGGCTGTGGCCGCGCGTGTCATGTGTCATATCCATTCGCCATTACTCCGACGGACCACTCGTCAATTCCTCATCATCCTCATCCTCCCGTTGACACCGGGTTGTCGGCGGATGTCTGTAGCTGTAGCCGGCGGATTGTCGAGTGTCGAGTGCCGAGTGAGATTGATGCTCGAGTCTCACTCATTGTGCCTCCCCCGCATCCTGTGGTTGTGACTCACCCTGTACTCATCTCCTGTCTCGGCTCTGGGTCATTAGTGTCGTCCTGTGAGCCAGGAGTAGAGGAGCTGAGGAGTTACAGCTGTGCGATTGAAAGTGTTGCACCTTTAAAAATGTGTAATAAGTTTCTCTAGATACAGTTCCGCATTTAGTGGCAACAAATTAAGTGATTGATCCCAGAGGAATGATTTGTTCCGGGATTAGTACATTAATATGTATTATACCCATCGAACTATATAACACATGTGTTTATATAGTTCGATGATTATACCGTGACAAAATAACTTCATTATCATTAGTTTCAGTTCAAACCAGTTACACCAGCTTTTAATTGTATAAAGGTGGTAATTGTATTATCATACATATGATTTCACGTGTTTAATGTATATCCTTACAAAATAATCTGAAAGCAGGTAGAAATTGAAGTTCTTCCAACGACATGAAAATGTTTCCCCGATTTCCAATTATAACTACTTTTTGAACATGAACTATATCTAGAGAAACTTGTTATCCATTTTTAGAGGAATCACATATTTTCAACCAATAATTGTGAATCCTAAGCTCTAATGTACTCTTAGATTCACAGGACGACCCTACCTATAATGACTCAGGGTCAAGACAAAAGATCAGTACATGATGAGTCACAACCACGGATGCGGGGGTGATGTCAACATGATTCTTTGTTTAAGATTCATTGTTGGTGGTGGCGAGTTTATGTACTAACAAGTGATGGAAAATGTCCGCATAAATTCCTTAAATAACGTCAGCATGATATCTCAACAATGTTATATACATGTTACATAAAAAATGCGTGTTGTATCTTTAAATGTGTATTTATATGATAATAAGGTATAAATTTCGAATCTAGGTCTAAAATTACTAACAGTTTTTATTAAATTCATCAAATTAAAATTGAAGGATCTTTTTCAAGATTTGAACCTGAGACCTCAATTAATTGAATCCTCCACTCTTTATTTCACCATAATCAGACGTGTTTTGAGTCTTTCCTTAAAAAGATTAAATCCCAAAGGCCCACAAAAATTAAGAAAAACAAATTAAAATACAATGTTTTACAATACCAAATTTTAGCTTCCTATCTATTACACATTATTTCTTACGTACCGTGACTTAATATGTAAAATCCTCATGACTCATGATAAAATGGTTACTCTGTATATTTCAAGTTATAACGAGTTATACTAGTGTATATATTAAAATTCAGTGTTAACAGTAGGCCATACATCCAACAATAAGTTTAGTAAATATAACTATATTAGTGTACATAATAACGAATATATCTAGAATCCAGTAATTCCGAAGTTTGTCTTTGACTTTTTATAAAGTTATTCTATATATAGAGTCCAAAAATAAAAGCTTAAATAATATTAAATTTTGCTTGATAAAATACATATTTTATTTTTGAAACTCATAACGATGGATTTGTTATTTAAAATTAAGATCTATTCGAGCTTTACCAAGCGTTTTAGTTTTTAAAGCTGCACTGCGTTTCGGGAGACAGAAACCCCCTCCGTTATCAGTGACTTTACTTACATTTACACATCCATAAACTGTACCTAGTCTACACACTAGTGTAATTGTTTTACATTGTTATATTCACATACATATTGAAACAATTGATTATGCTGATTATTATTGGTTCAGGGAATAAATGAAACTAGTTGTCCTGTTGCTCGAACCCGAGCAAGGTTTCTTCAGTTGTAAACAAACATAACAAAACATCTGGTATTAAAACGGATGATAACAACGTACTATCAATCAACACGTAATTTAGACGTCGGATAGCGCCACTGTTCCAAAAATTCAGCCCTTTACTGTATTTAAGTGACGCCCTTGCTTAAAATTCTGAAACGTATTGGCAAATCAACGTAAAAATACCTTTAATTTGGCACCTCAAACGTTAAAATCCGTCCAGCCGTAATCGAGTTACGGCTGTGAAGAAAAACCCCCTAGCGTATTAATATATAGATGATTGATTATTATTAAATAAATTATGCTTCTCTTTCCAATGTATTTGCCTTTAGAGTCATTGTATACGCCAATATAATATCACTTTACGTTCTTTTTTAACAAACACGTCTCCAAAAAATTCTAGTCAATGCAGTGATGATTTTAACGTTCTCAAAGGTTCTTCTATGCCACTATTGATGTTTTTTCCAATAATAGTTCCTAACACCCAAACTTGCCCACTCCTGTTAAACATATTTACATATTTATATTTTTTGTTTATTTGCGTTAAACTTTCTGTTGCTGTTATATTCGCTACTGTTCTATGCTTTGTGTTGCTGTAATATCCATCGCTGTTACTAATCTCCAAAATACATTGTAGAATCTGCGTAATGAAAACTTTCTGAAAATCTGCATTTAAATTTATTTAATTTTGTAACATTAGTTAATTTGTTGATACGTTTTTCTGTAATATTTTTCCGGGCATTCATTGTTGTCATTATACTAGTTTCGACTAACCAGCTTCCACTTGTGTTTATTATTTAAAACATGTTATTATCAATCTATCGGTATAATCTGTTGCGAATAAATTAAATTAAATGTCAGCCATTATTAATAAAAATACCTATGGTATATTACGTTCATTATTCGTAATTGACAAATTACGTAAACGATTTGTGGTATAAAAACGTCGAACTCTTCCCGTAATACCACGTAAATCTACGAATCGCTCAAATGTTTTAATCTCCTCCGATTCCAACCGTACCGACCACACGCTGGTAACATTTCAGACCGCTACAGGCTCCACTATAACAATAAATATCGGCGCCCAGATGGTATTAGACGCGGGAGGGCGCAGAGACGCACTGCGGTGCGAGCGCGAGCCAAGAAATCCCGCCACATGTAATGTATATAATTTAATAATTCGACTGAGTCACGGTTTGTTTGTTTGTACATTAGTCACGTGATGTTTACACGAAACCGCGTTAACGAGCTGCAAACCGCTGCGAACACACGCGAAGCCACGGCTAGTAGCCGCCAGCTGTTAATTGTTGACTCAGCTGAT
Source organism: Allygus modestus (assembly GCA_963675035.1). Taxonomy (NCBI): domain Eukaryota; kingdom Metazoa; phylum Arthropoda; class Insecta; order Hemiptera; family Cicadellidae; genus Allygus; species Allygus modestus. Next base: position 82,457,252 of record OY776116.1, read on the forward strand.
TATGTTGTAGACGAGCTAACGGACGTTTTAATACTATTGTTGTATTGAGAGATTTCATATTTGTTTTTGGAAGGGAAAATAGAAAATTGTAGTTTAAATGCGTCGTGTTATGCCTTCCGAGTTGTTGAATAAATATTATGCATCATGTTTACTATTAACAATACGGTATTTAAAGTGTTAAGTGTAAACCAAGTAGTAAATACTGTAACCCTTTTTAACTGATTGATTATTTTAAAACTTTGTGGGCGAACGCAAAAGGTGTAAAATCACCTCTAAAGATTAAATTTAAAAGGGGAAAAAATACTCCCGTCGCAGCAAACCTGCGTACTCAGTTAATTTCCGATGCACAATTTTGTCTTAATACTACATAAAGCCGCTTACCAAGTTTCATAAAAATATATTAACAAATAAGCGATATTTTAATTATTCTACATAAGAATAACATTGGGGATGAGTATGTAGGTTTGCTGACACAATTTTGATGCAAATATCAATACAATTCAACTAGGTGAAGGAAGCCACATACCAAGTTTTATCAATATTCATTCATGAATAAGCAATATATAACATTTGAATTATTCTCCATAAGAATAACATGGGGGCTGAGTAAGCAGGTTTGCTGCAAAAGGAACGCAAAACATGGGTTTTCATTCAAATATCAATATAACTCAAATAGGTGAAGCCACGTACCATGTTTCATCAATCTACATTCATAAATAAGCGATGTATACCATATTTTAATTATTCTCCATAAGAATAACTGAGGGATGAGTACGCAGGATTGCTGCAACAAGGAGCACAACAAGTGGGTTTTTATGCAAGTATCAGTATAACTTAACAAGAGGTGAAACTACATACCAAATTTTATTCATTTATGACATAATTAAGATTTGACTTATTCTCCACTAGCTGTGTACCCGTCCTTCGTACGGGTTGTATATAAATGGTAGGTTAACTAAAGCAAATAAAAATCCATATTATTTTACAATGTTCAAATTACATTTTACACGTTTAATGTACAATTAAATCAAAGTTAACGAAATATACTGGCAGGTAGTTCGGGTACTGTTGCTAAGTCGAGGAACTCTGTCGGGTAGTGGTTTGCGACTCCAAATCGGTAAACGTAACACTTTGGATTCGCTTTTAGAAATAAAAGAACTCAATTACAGAAAAAATAAAAAAAAAATATCGGGGATGGGGGGAGGGGGGCCATAAATATAAAATCGGGGGGGAGCAAAATATAAAATCGGGGTGGGGGGCTAAAATAAAAATCGAGTTGAAGCAAAAGATAAAATGGAGGGGGGACATCAAATAAAAATATAAAATCGAAGAGGGGCAAAAATATAAAATAGGGGCGGGTAGCAAAATATAAAATCTGGTGGGGGAGCAAAAATAAAAATGGGGGGGGCATAAAATAAAAATAAAAAATCTAAAATGTGGACATAAAATAAAAATAAAAAATCTAAGAGGGGGGAGCAAAATCGGGAGTGGGGCGCAAATAAAAATCGGGGGGGGAGCAAAAATATAAAATCGGGGGGGGCAAAAATATAAAATCGGGGGGAGCAAAATATAAAATTCAGGGGGGCAAAAATAAAAATCGGGGAGGTTGCAAAAATATTAAATGGGGGGAACATAAAATAAAAATAAAAAATCGAAGAGGGGGGCCAACAATATAAAATCCTAGAGGGGGGCAAAATATAAAATGGGGGGGAGCAAAATGTAAAATCGGGGGGGCAAAAATAAAATGGGGGGAGCAAAAATATAAAATCGGGGGGGCAATAAATATAAAATCGGGGGGGGCAAAATTATAAAATGGGGGGACATAAAATAAAAATACAAAATCGAAGAGGGGGGAGCAAAATATAAAATCAGGGGGGCAACAATAAAAATCGAGGGGGGAGCAAAAATATAAAATCGGGGGGCAACAAATATAATTTGTTCATTAATAAGGGAGATATCAAATTTTACTTATTCTCCATAACATTGGACAGCGTACTTTGTCCAGCACTTTTAATATCTGGGTAACCAATTGACGTAGAGCGATGACCAAAATACCAAAGTGTTTGTTTTTTAAGCTTAATTTAATGGTCCAGACAAAAGTTTGGGTTTAAAAAGAATTACATGTAAAAAGTTCAAAAAAACCATTTTTGGGGTACAAAACCCCCCCTAAAACCCCTTTAAAATAGAGCGACCTGTCTGGTTCTTGAACTCATGACAATAGATCCTACCTTACACGTTTGTGCCAAATTTCATCAAGATCGGACCATTTTTACGAAATAAATCGTGCCTACGGACACATATATATATACATATATATATGTAATATATGTATATATATGTGTCCGTAGGCACGATTTATTTCGTAAAAATGGTCCGATCTTGATGAAATTTGGCACAAACGTGTAAGGTAGGATCTATTGTCATGAGTTCAAGAACCAGACAGGTCGCTCTATTTTAAAGGGGTTTTAGGGGGGGTTTTGTACCCCAAAAATGGTTTTTTTGAACTTTTTACATGTAATTCTTTTTAAACCCAAACTTTTGTCTGGACCATTAAATTTAACTTAAAAAACAAACACTTTGGTATTTTGGTCATCGCTCTACGTCAATTGGTATATATATATATATATATATATATATATATATATATATATATACATGTATATGAATTTGAACGAATGGTGTTTCTGGCATCTGGGGGCCTGAAAACGAAAAGTTATCATGGTCTTGGGCTTAAGTCTTACCATGAGACCTACGGTAATAGCTTCTTCTCTATAGGGGAAATTCGCTAATATAATTTCAAAATAATAACAAAAACCTTTGCAGTACTTATCACACATTTTTACCAAAAGGTAGGCGAATCGTGATCGTGATACTTACTGAGCAAAATTCGACCCTTTAAAGGAAAATAAATTCCGATGTTCGTAATTTTATATGTAGTTTAAATTCATTTTAAGGAACAAAACAACAAGATGCCGTGTGTAATATTCTATTGCCTGCTTATGCAGAGGACATACCAATAGGTTTGGTATTATGTCATTCTCAATATTTTATGCAGTAGGTTCTCCCCATCACAAATAAACGTCCATGTTCCTATTTAGTTCTTAAATATATATGAAAACAATTAATAATTCTATTTTCCTGGTGGTAATCAAAACACTCATTTACTTCAACTCATTTTTTTACTTCTTTGTTTGATGCTGCTAAGTTTTTTGCTTGAATTTAAACCTTTATTTCTCAAGACAAATTTTGCCATTGTGACATATCTGTTTACTATTTGATAATATCTGAACAAATATTTATTCGATAGTTCGATATCAGGGTTTTTTCTGGTTTTTAACTCAATGACCATAAAAGTGGCTAATAAAGTTTGAAACCAAATTAATGCGCATCAAATCTGTACATATACAGTCAAATAATATTCACCCCACCGCAGAGATGACTATTGAAATTGTTTTCATTCCGCAGGTTATAAAACGATACCGGTACCCAACTTAAAATACAAAAAAATGTATGGTTTATGGTATGTATATTTTATGAAACTACTACTGTTACATTCACAAACAATCAATGCACTATAACAACAATTTACAAAAGAAAACTATAATTACATAGGTATTTTAGTAGTTGCATACAATTGTTTGTTACCTTTTCAGTGCAGAGGCTAAGAATACAAATTCCCTCGTGAGGGTTCAATACATGAGTGTTTACACTGCGTTTTCCACTGGCGTTTGTCAACATTGGCGTGATTACACTATATTGTCACTGGCGACGCGCGACGCCGCGCCGCTGTTTGGGACCGTGGAATCCAATGAATGAACGGCTCAGTCAAACACACTCTGTTGTCCAATTATTCTTGATTAGTCGGCTTTAAACAATTAGCTTTACTAAAGCAGTTACCTCTTTTTAATTATGAGATTTTTTTGCTAAAAAGTATGGTGTTTTGTTTTCGAAAAAAAATCTAAATCGAACTGCTGATAATGAAACGGATTTCAAAATACTTTAAGAAGAGTAATATATTATGTAACAAATTGTATGAAAACAGTTCATGAATAATTATTATTTCCGGAATAAATCTTTCTAAAACTTGAAGAGATTCTTCGTCAAAATTGTAATTACAAATTTATACTTTTTCCTTCAAATCAACTCTCAAATAAGTAAAACGTACTTTAAAATTTGTTATAAGAAAACTCATCATAGTTTGCAATTTTTTCCATGAATGAAGTGGTTAAACATATTACAACTTCACAAGCCTTAAAGATGATTTATTCAAAAAGTAATAACGTTATTTCCACTGTTGCTCTGTAGAGACACATTTTATGGCAAAAATATCTCGCATTTATATTTTAAAGCTACCCAAATGTTATAATCTGTAAAGCTTATTCCAGGCTTAGGTCTCACGAGTAAATGTGAAACGTCGCTTTTTGTTAACGTGCAAATCACACTACAATGCCTGCTGACTTTGAGAAAGAAAATACGACAAGAGGCTTACTGAGGGCAGACAGACAGCTCTTAAATCCACTCGCGCTGATTCTATTATCAGTGAATCAGCAGTGGCACTTCACCTGTGGATCAGCAACGCTTACATTTCATTGGTTGCCTCAGTTGTGTGTTTACGAGGTGGAGTTTGTTTAAACCACTTCAAGCTCCCTCTTCAACCCGCAGTTCGTTTTACTCTCAATCCTTCCTCGACAAAACAACATGAACATTTGGATTAAATAATTTGATTCAGTGATGTAAAGTTTCAATTGGTTAAATTTATGTATTGCTTAGTAAATTAACACATTGTAAATGGTATTATATTTGTCTACTTTATAAAATACCATCTATTGTTTTAACGCCTTGCAGCTTTTTCTTTTGTATTTAGTGGATAATGCTCAAGAAGCTCACCAAAGTGTTTAGTGGGTAATGCTCAAGAAGCTCACCAAAGTGTTTAGTGGATAATGCTCAAGAAGCTCTTCAAAATGTTTAGTGGATAGTGCTTAAGCAGCTCTCCAAAGGTCGATTAGCGTGTCTTACATTCCTATACTCTATACTTGGAGATTTTACGCACAGTATTTATTACTAAGCATTTTTGTGGACTGGAAAACATTTTAACACATTTTTATACCGCGATTGTCGATTGTCGTGTCTTGCGCAATAATATACTGCTTAGCTGTTATCAATGAGTCTTCATCACCGGAAGTGCCCGGACGCCAACTCCGTTTTGTTTTTTTCCAGAGGAAGGCCAAGATTTATTTTGTGCCTCCGTTGCTCCTCACCTGATCGTCACATACAATTCATTTTGGTGTCAAACAAAAGATCCCATCGAATTTAGATTTTTTGTACAAATAAATTAGAAAATGTACAATTATAAATTGAAAATAAAATAATATATTATGAAACTATAATGCCCAAATTAAGGAACACAAAAATGTAATTCTCTTGAGAACCACTTTTATTTTGACACCTAACCGAATGTTTTTTTGACGATTGGGTGAGGAGAAACGGAGACACCAAATTAAAATTATGGAACAAAACTCCATGACGGTGTCTGGCAACTTCGGTGAAGTTTTTTAAATTTCTTACTCATATTCACAGTGTTATGATACTGTTTTATCACAGGATTCTGAGTCTTATCAGTTGCGTCCGGTTCCCATACTAACCGGTGCTGCTGGTGTTGCAGGGTCGCGGCTGACGATATGCAGGTCCCGGCACAGCTGTTGCACCCTCCAGCTGGAGGGCGGACTGCACCGGAGGGTGCGGAGGGACTTCCAGAGTCTGCTGCACCACAGCTCGCAGACGGTGCAGGGCTTGCTCTACACCACCGCCACCACGCTCAACAGTCAGTACCGACTCATTTCAAACATTTTTGTTTTGTATGTGTGCTATAACGTCAGTGGACTTAACGTTCGATACTGGATTCAGCTCCCATTGGTCATTGGGCTATTAATTAATGATTCTGGCCAAAGTATCAGTCGGCCTTAGTCAGTAACAAGACTACACAAAGCATCTCACCTCTCACCCATTCTACTTATAATTCATTCGTATTCGCCTCAAAATACGCCCTAGTTGCGTCAGTGTCTTATAGAGAGATCTCAATCTCTCTATAAATCACCGAAAGAAATCTATTACAAGAGAATTCCTTCGATGTTCAAAATCTCCGAGATCAGGATCTGATTTCTTTAAGGCTAGGCCAAAGTCTATCAAAGACATCGACGGTTTCTTCAACGTTGTTATTTAACATTGCGTTGATCTTTTACATTTTATATTTGTTTAATTGTAAAACATTCTACAAACTAAGCAACCTTGTTGCTCAATGAATTCGCATGCGAGTTAAATTTAATCTATTAGCCGAAGTACCATTTAGATGTAACATAAATTTTATGTTAACAAAATTAGCCATTTGTGAATGGATTTGTCAATCAAGCCGATGCTAATACATATACAAATATTTAAATATTTGATAAAATTATCAGACATTTTTTATAAAAAGCGGTGGCCTATCAAAGGATAGTAAGTATAAGAATTTTAAAGTTCCTAATTTTATGTTAAATTAAAATAATTTATGTATATAAATCAATCTATTTAATACTTAAATTTCAAACGTATAAAACCGACAGCCGTTATTGTAAATCCAGCCGACAGCCGGCATTATAATCAGTATTGAAAAGGTTGAAGGCATAAGAGAAATTGACAAAAGTTGATGAAAAATTTCTATTCAGAAGCACGCTTTTTCGTTGTACTCAACTGCGAGTTGTTTAGTAAATTTTGTGCTTTTAGATGAGAAATGACACTTGAGATAAATGATGCCGACAAGGGGTAGGGGCTGGATCACTTTTGGGTTTCACATCAACCCCCCCCCCCGCAGACCCCCGGAGACATTGTAACTTGATTGATTCTTCCGGCACCTTCGAGTTAACGGGATATTTTTATCAAAACCCCCTCTTCGGATTGATTCAAGGGCTTTTAGGTTCAGCACTAAAATACCAAATAAATGTGGAAAACATTGTTCCGTTAGTTTAAGGATTTGCTGGTTGTGTAAAAAAAAATGATTTTGATGTTTAAATAATGTAATACACAATGGAGAATTATATTTTTAAATTTTCACATTATAGAAATTGTCTCCTGTAAATAGTGTTTGGTTTAAGTTAACTATTATCTTCAATACAAATATATTTGTTTACATTTGATTCTTGACTTTAGAAATTTTATCCAAGTTTACAAGACATTCGAATTTAACTAATGCAAACAAATCTTCTAATATGGTTCAGTAAATTTTTTGATCATAATTAGGTAGTAGCATTAATTAAGTAATTAGGTGTATAATTTATTTAATCGACATGTTAACAAGGATTGGTTTTAATAATATTAAAGAATTACACATTTTACATTTACATTTGAAAGTTTGGAAACACTCCAGTTCAGTAAGTAGACTTTTAAATCCATTTAAAAGGATTACTTTTAACAAAAATGAAAAATTTTTACTACTGTAATTGTAATTTTAGATTAATTCTAATGCTGATTACTAGCTGCAAGATCTAGAATAAGCTTTTAAAATCAGGCACGCGCTGCAGTTTATGCAAACGTTTAAGTTTATAATGAACTCTCATTGCCATACCTTAGAGGGAGTGCAATCAAAAGCTGGAGTCCGACCTAGATTGCTTGCACTTTTTTTACTTGAGTGAAACTTTAGACATTTTACAATATTCAACAAATTTAAAAGTACCCACACCGTATCTCGATTACACTCACATCTTTGAACAGCTTGAATGTTCTAGTTTAAAACTAGGATAATTGTAATTGGTGGTTTAAACTTGCCCTATTTCTATATTAAAATGTAGTTTTCATAATTGTTATTCTGATTATTACCGGGCTGTGTTAAACTAGAATCATTCTTTTGATTCTGAATTCTTTTCAGTTAATTCAAATTAGTTCCTCAACAAATTGTCCTTATTATCCCCGCATTTTTCCCCATTACTGTATTGAAACGATTTGTTAAGCTGAAAGTTCAAACTCCTATTTTTTAAGTCCCGTATTGACGGTTAACATATTTTCCAAGAACACACAGTAAGCGTTTATAGAATTATATAATTTCCTTTATTACATAATATTTAATTAATTTACTAATCTTTCCCACAATTTGAAACCTAAACAACTCTTCCTTCTATATATATTTGATACTAAATTAAGCCCAAGAATCAGCAGTGATCTGTAACAATGATAGTTTTACTCCAACAAATCTTAATGCGTAAACCAAACAGGTTGTGTTAACCCAATCGTTTTTAACAATTCACGCTGTACCCCACTCAGAACGGGGTGACCCGGAATCGGCTCATGGCTTAACATTGAAACATCAATTTTAATGTTAAAACGTTTTCAATTCAGAGAAAGTGTTAAGAACACGTAGGCCCTAACCTTCTGGTCCATAACATTGTTACACCCATTCGCCAATACTGAGGTAATCAGCAACACGGCCGGGTACCGTACCGCCCAGCGATCATGTTACGCGCCGGTGCGCCGGTATGACTACGACTAGACCATTACACGGGCCCAGGAATTTCCCTGCAGTCGGTCCGCGGCCGGCGCTGCACCGCACAATAAAACAATGCAAGTGTAGTTAGTTCTCACGCCTGTTGAGCCCACAAAAAACAAAACCTGCTGGAGAATGCGGCCATCCCGGTGGCCCCGCGCGCCTGTCCTCCAAGGTCACCCCCGGCCCCCACCCCTCCCCGCCACCCTGCGGTTGCGATATTGTTTATGCATTTTTTTTATTTAGAAGATTAAAAGTATCATCTTTTGTATGTTATTTTTGATTGCATGAGTAGTATGAGGGGTCATACGAATTTTACATTGCACGTCTAATTTGGTGGGGCGGGAGTCAGGTGTAGTTTTGCGATTATTTGGAGGGGGAAGACTAGTCCACGTTAATGATTTAGTCAAAAGATAAAAAAACAACCAAATAAAGTCAAATAAAGCTCAAATAAAGCTTTGGCTTTGGCTTTGGCTTTGGCTTTGGTCTCAAATAAAGTTCTTTGGAATATATACAAAAACATATTTATAATATTTACGATTCACTAAAAATTATGATGTTTGATTAGTGCATAGTACTTAATTTTAAATTACAAACAACATATTTTGATATTAGGGTACTTTAATAATAAGGAACAACCATAAGTTCTGTTTTTAAAATTACCTCATGGTATATACTTCTTTAAATGCAATATAAGGAAGATTGTAATTTTAAATGGAAAATAACATTACTATAGATAATTAGAACAACTGTTTTCATATTGTTTTTCATAAATAACAGGATAGGCTATATTATTTCATAAATATTAATATTTTTGAAGGCCTCCAATATCACTCCAAAATGCGTTAACAAATACAGAAGAAAGGTTTATCGAACACATAATCAAGCATTTTGTTCCTCGAATACATTGAAAGCATGTTTTTAGGGTTAGGCATTGTTATATCTGTTTGCAAATTGAATTGCTATAAATTATCTATAATTTAAATTTCCATGTAACCTCATACATAACCTGCCCATTTTTACACATTTTTAAAATTTCTCTGTCACAGTCTTGTTCGCCTTACCTACTTACTGTTAACAGATTAAGAGAAGGTAAATCGACAACCGGGCTGTGATGGTGTTTACGTTGCGAGCTAAGTGTCGAGTCGGAGCCCAGGTTTATGGTGTATAAACATAGCAGGCGGCCTAATGCGACTCGGCAACTGCTGAACAGATTCTGTAGGCCTAATATACGGAGCCACTGGGGACTGTAGGACTTCACTGTAATACACTACTGGGTGAACAGCCGCCCTGCATATTAACTAGGATATTGCGCGCCAAACTGCTCGGGCTGATGAACAGTTGTTGCCGTGTCTTGGGATTGTTGATATCTCCAGGGCTCGCTATGACTATGTATTGTTTGAATAGAAGATGCGATAAAAACACAACACGCTAATATTCAGCTTATGCGTTGTCTTAGGGATCGTTTTTCTTTAATAAACAATCTTCAACCTTGAAACAGGTAATTAATTTTATATTTAAGTATATATGAACCTAAACGTAGTCTTTTTTAAACAAGCCTAATACAAATCAAACCAAAGTAGGAAAATGTACAAAAATGTACTACATTTATAATTACTTGTATGGATAAAAATAATAAATTTCCTGTTATAGCCCAAAAACAGTGGGTTTCGGGGGTTTAATCATGTATAATTAATATAATGGGATAACAATTGGGTATTAATTCATGTATAATGTGGACAATGGTCATGAATAATCTATTTGTCAATAGGTTACAAAATTATGTACAACATAAATAGTAAAATAAAATGCAATAATAAAATCTCTTTAAGGTAAAATTCTAGCGGCTTTGCAGTAAGTTTGTTTACGAGCGGAAGTTCCATATTTACGGTGCAGGCGCGGCAACGGCCCCATTGGCAGAGCTGCCATTCGCCGTGTAGGTGGCGGAGCTTTCCGCTTGAAGGATTTGGCTGACTTCTGCATCTCTGCCAGCCTATTCGGAATATATTTTATACTTAAAAGTCTCCTTTCGTTAATACCATAACATTTGTTAGTTCAATTTCGGGTTTTATATATAAAAAAATACTTTCTAGTAAATTCCATTTTGGTATGATTTTTATAAGTAGTTGTTTTAAATTTATTTTTTATACTTTATCCAACATTTGCGTTCCTTATTTAGAGTTCCTCATTCAATTTTGCAAGTCATTAACAAAATGAAATTATTTAATTTAAAATAGCTAAGCTGTGCGGTAGTGTATTCTGAACATTGGCAGTTATAATTGACTGGGAATGGATGGTCAATAGTAGAGAGCGACTGTAGAATCCTTAACGCATCTCTGCCACTACTTGCCATTCAAACCGTCCTACTAACAACTTTGTCTGAAGCTTGTTTTCGCTAAGTCATTTGAACTTTGTTCGAAATAACATGGTTTGGAGTGTGACCACCATAAGAACTATCAGAGGCCACCAGAGAGCGTAAACTAAACATGTGATTATTACACTTTTTGTTGTGTATAACTGGTAAAGTAATAGTTCTTTCATAGTTACATCTTTTACTTTTTTATAAATAGATGTTACAAATATTAAAACATAAATTGTTTAGTTTAAATCTGAAATATTATTAATAATTGATCAAGGCAGGGTCTCTAATGAGAGATTGTTTTTTTACTCGGTTAAAAATTTACCAGTTTTGTCTTTATTTTATCTTATTGCCCAGGTTGTCAAACATGATAATGTGGAACGTGCCCAATCCTATAGGCCTATCCTAATTTTACTGATTTTCGTACGGTCATTAAGATCTAATATCCTTTTTGCTCTTGTTTGATGGATAATTCGTTAAAACATCACTTATTCTGTTATAAAAGTAAATTGCTTGAACCTGTACACTTCACTTGAATTGTGCACTTAAATGCAAACATTGCTCGTGAGGGACAACGGCTCCCGATCGCGCAATCTGGAAACACAAAGCGACAAAAACAAGTTTGTAATGAATGCTCATAAATTATTTTGGGCGTAATTTAAAGAAAATAATAAAAAAAGCTTTTTCCGAGGTATAACAAAGTCAGGTCCGTAGAGAGGGCAGTCCCCAGCCACTACACATTCAGACCTCATCTATCTCTGTAATCATCAGCCCCTAGCAACCCTTTGCTATCGCGGCCTCCCTTATCATGGCTCGTGGTTTATATGAATATTTAAATTATTTACACAAATGGCGTTGAACCCATAACAAATAACAACGAAACTAACCACAAAACAATTAAAGTATTTTTACCAACAGCCAAAAGTTAAAACCCGTTTATTTCTTTGCTATAGTTTAACCTAAACTGATTGAATTAATTCAGTATTACTTCATTATGGAAAGGCTACGATCATTTGATCAAAAATTGAAGAAACTCAACATAAAAAGATTGTTTTTTTTAATTTGTTATATAACAATAAAACATTACTTATTCATAATCTAGTCATATGAATTTTAGAAACATTACTTAACAATAAAATAAATACTGTATCATTTAAACTAACGGAAGTTATATGAATATAACAAATTTCTTATTCTTGACATTCTAGGAAAGATCAGCAGAGTTAACGATGCAGTGCGTCAGCAATAACAGACATCCTCACATTTCTGAGAATTCTGGGCTGTAAGCGAAACGTACGGCGCCTTCTTTTATGAACAATTCATTTTATTTTTCCCTCAGCACCATAGCCGTTCTTCTGAATTAATGACGTTGTTGAAAATAAAAGTATTTATCTTTCTTTTAAGCAGTTTATTGTTTTAAACATTTACCTTAAAAAATACATAGCTAAGTACAAAAACGCTGATAAGACGATCGGTACAAATTAATGAGGGGACGCCAGAAAAGTTGTGAGTTAAAATTTACATTAAACGGTACACAAGTTTAGATAAAAAAGAAATAATACTAAAGTAGCTTACTCTTAAAAACCTTGCAGTATCCTGCAGTATCAACGTATAGGCCTACATCACGATCTGCAACAATTAGTAACCAGCAGATGTAAAACCTTTACATTATGGTGATGTGTTCTTTATCAAGTTGAAGCACACTCCTAACTTTATTCCAAGTGAAAATTTCAGTAATTAACTTATGTTTCCATTTAATTAAAAATTTCCAACAGAGAAAATCTTTGTTCAGCTTCCAGCAAGGCATTACTTCAGCAGTTGAATTTAACAGTTCGCTGAGCACACAAAGTTAAAGTCAGCGGGGTTGCTGTAGTGGGAGTTGTAAAGTTGCAAAGTAGTGCGGTGTTGGCGAGTGGTGTTATCAATTGACCCGTTTCACACCAGTTAAACATTGCCATGTAACCACGCGCCGTGGCAGTACACTATGTACTGTAGAGTCGGCCGGCCACCTGGCGATGCGTTGAGGAGCAACAGAGAAAGAGAACATGAATAATTCATGATGGTTTGCCTCCAGTCATAAATAATAGTAATAATGTTTCATTGTTTAATGTGTTAATGTGTTGTGTTTTTGTGATAAATATAATTTCCAATACAAATATATCAACAGAAGTTATTACGACACTTCAGAATTGAACTGATAATTACTTATTTCATAGCAAACAATTGTGGGTTCTTTTGTTTAAGTATATAAATACATTATAATAAAAAAAAGATTTCCATTAAACAATAATTAAATTAATCAATGTTGTTTCTCCCAGCTTCCAATCTCTTTAAAACCAAAAATACAGTTTTTTCTAGGGATAACTTCAGATTTTTTTCCTTCACGACTGATCTAATTTATTGGTTTTACTATACTTTTTTAAAATCAAAAACATTAATTTAATTTGTGTTGCAATTATTAAGTTTCACGTTTCACATCCTGAGATACAAAGTACACTTGTTCTTTGTGCACTCTGTTCGCGATAAATTGACTTTCGGGAATGAACCCAAACTTCGCCTTTGTGTAAATGACGTTATAAACATCGCTCTCACCCCAGAATCGCGGCAATTATTGTAATGAGTCGGCGAGCCTTTGAACTGTGACGTCATACCTTCCTTATCACATCCTTGCCTCTCATGCCTTCGACATATTCGCCGAATTTGTCTGAATCAACACACAAAGTAGATTAGCAAATACATAGTCATCCTCAGTGTTGTTCTTTGTTTTCCCTCCTCTTTTCACTGGAATTCGTCCAGTTATACCTAAACTTAAATTACAAAATATATGGTTGTGTTTGTGATTGAAAATATCTAAATTTATAGTAAAAATATAATAATAAAACAAAAGGTAAATCAATTTTAATTGCTGAACAACTTTTAGAGTTTACTTTTTGTTTAGTACTTGAATATGTATTATGATATATGATGACATATTTTGTCCCAAGTGAGAACACTGACTGCCCCCACGATCTTAACATATTAATCTCGACAAACTCATACATTAACTCTCGACAAACATATTAAGTCATTCTAAAGGTTAAGTTTATGTAATATTGATCTCGTCCCTTGTTTCCTCGTTTTACCTAAATGGTACATTTCGTGCCATTTTAGTTTCTCATCTCACTCAATAGCTAAATACAATTATCTTTATTTGCAGGTGATTCGATGGTTTTCATTCCATCATGGAACTTATTAGTCAATTATCTCTATATCTTTATCCCCCCATACCTCACACTTTGTTAGCAATACGTTAACTACACGATGTTGTAACAGTACCACTAACCTACTAATTTGTTACAGTATATTGTACTTTTGTTTAATGCGGTGAACTACTTGCTGACTAGATCGGTGACCTCGAAGTCCTGTGACCCTTCAAAACTTCACTTTTAACACAATACACTACTTAACACTTGATGGACGGGCTTTGGATTCAAACTGACAATTGCAAAATAGTGTCGGCATGTACCTCCGCATTAGCTAACATTATTTATTACCATCTCAAATAAGACTATACATTCTTTACATATCTAAAAAACGTATTACATGCAATTTTATGTACACATACATTTTTTATTTTAGTTTTATTATACCATTTTGTTTGTTTGACAATAAGACAATCAACATATTTATAGAAAGATTGTTTTCATTTATGTAATATTGTTTGACAATAAAATTCATTGATTTGATATAACCAAGTAGCAGTATTGTTGCAAATCACAAATAAAGCTGTGATGGCTTTACTGCTATGTTCAACACAGTCATAACATATGTAATGCGTATAACGTTCCAAGCAGTCGTGTTATAATGGTGCTAAGTCCACATTGATGGTATAATATGTCCATTCATTCGAAACAACAGAATGCGGTGCATCCGATTGGATTATTAAGCTTTTTAATTGTTCAACGATGTTTATAATTCTCGTGTTGTTGTTTCACTAAAAAAAAGTTTCCCCGAAATCATGTTAGAACTATATTTAATATACATTTTACAGGTTTTATTAAGAATACAAATTGTGTCAAACCTCTGTTATAAAATAAAATATGTATTTCGCCGGTTATATAAGTACAAACTAGCCACTTAACCCTTTCAGTGCTATGGTCCGATATATCGTCTTTTGAATCTGTTATCAATAAAAACTGTTACTGCTTCATAAGCGATAATATATAAATTAATAATCTTGCTGGCATATTAGCCCTCAGCAAGGGCCAATGAAAATAACGCTGTTACATTGGTTCTAATGCAGCACACTGGTGAACAGGAAAACGTTGTTAATCCAGTGGTATGCGCCAATTAAATGCAGTGAATTAAAACCTAATTACCTTACATGCACAGAAATATTAAGTCGTGCGTACTTACGTGCAGCAAGTTATTTGAGTTACATATATGACAACAAAATAATGACCTCGTCAAGAAGCAAATATAGACCTTAAAAACACGGGACTTTGACACAATGTTTAAAAAGATAATATCCATACCGGTACATCATTCACGAAAAATTGAAACAAAAATGTATGTTTTGAACACAGTTGGAAGATGTCAACCTCAGTCTTTGTGACAAGTCTCAAACGCTATATCTGACAGGTGTAATTACGGCAATGAGTCTGTTGCCTTTGAACCGCGTCTCATGACACAAATACACTCTCGCCCTTCTACGTCGTGGAATCCTCTTTTTATACAGGTTTCTATAAAAAACTGTTTTATCTGGTCTATAAAAACGTACCTGCTTCTCTCTCAATTAAAATATTCCACAAATTGTGTTTATAGTCACCATGTACGTGATGTTGTGACTTAAGCAAATATTTTACACATTCTGTATTTTTACCAAGGGCTGATAAGGCTTGTTTTCGTTCATTAGTGAATTTCCTATAGAAAAGTGAACTAAAAGAATGACCCGCACGGTAAAACTTAAGCCCGGGACCACCATAGAAGTTCCTAACGTGACCCCCTGAACACGTTTTGGGGGGTCGCTAACAACTTTATGTATATATATGTGTGTTTGTGTGTGTTTGTGTTCGCACGATAGCGGTCGCAATTGTTGTCCGATTTACTTGAAATTTGGTAGGAACCTTCCCTTCTGTAATCAGTTAGACATGTTCGTTGGGCAAAAGAATCGGACAACTCTAATCCCCTTTTTTGGGGATTTTAATTTTTTAAATTTTGGGTTTTTTGGCCCAAAAAGGGTCGGAAAAGTCCCGAGTGTTAAATTATTGCATATTAAATTGTTGTCCGTAAAATGCCAAAAGTTCTAAGCCCTCCTTCATCATTCCAGCACAAGTATTTACCGAGTTATTAAAGGAAATGTTAATTGTCTTAACATAGTACGTTGTCTTATGGGGATTTTACACTGGAAAAGGCCGTTTTCCCTATCTTGATGCAATTTTATCACCCCCAATACCCTTATACCTTGTTATCCTGACTATACCTCCTCTTAATCTTATAATGTACACCATCGCCATTCGAATAGTGAATTTAAATATAACCAGGAGCATCAGAACAGCCGAAAAATAACATTTTTCAATTAAAAAAATGTTACCAGTGTTGTTTTAAACCCTTTATTAGATTTTTTAAAGGTTTTAATCGGAAATTCACTTCCCTCACGTCATTGTGCTGCGTGCGATCTCGTGTCTATATTGTGGTACTAAAGTTGAGTAAAGCTGTATAAATATTACTACACAATGTAACTATAATTGTTTTGGTTTAGCAATCATAGTTTATTGGATTAAAAAATAAACTTATAAAATTAACCAATCTGTCGGAAAATGTAATTTATTATATACTAATTATAACGGTCCAGTCATTAAAAAGGATATATTTCGCTTTTTATTTTTTATTTTTATTATTTTTATTTGTTTATTATTTTTATTTCACACAATGTAACTGCAATTGTTTTGGTTTAGCAATCATAGTTTATTGGATTAAAAAATAAACTTATAAAATTAACCAATCCGTCGGAAAATGTAATTTATTATATACTAATTATAACGGTTCAGTCATTAAAAAGGATATATTTCGCTTTTTTATTTTTTATTATTTTTATTATTTTTATTTTTATTTGTTTATTATTTTTATTTGTTTGAATCATAACAAATCTTGCCATTGAGATTTGAAAGAGATTGCCTATTTTCCCCCCAAACTTCGTGTAATAATTAAGAAAAGGCAAGATTTTAACGGCAATAAGGATGTTAAACTTGGTGTAGAACAATATTAGAGCACAACGGAAATACGGATGTTAGAATTTGTAGAGAACATTAAGAGTATAACAGCAATAAGGATGTTTTACAATGTGGGGAACAAAGACGAATTATCATCACCAATTACACACGGGACATTTAAATAACAAATAACGATGTATGTTGTGTAATCATACAGTGAAACTATGCAGAGTCTTTAATTAATTGATTATTTAAATAGATTTTAACAACACAGTAATGGCGAGTCTGGTTGTATATATTAACAGATTTACGCGGTAATGTTAATGACATTGCAGGACGCCGTTAATACGTAGTTAATAACGTGAATATTACATATATCATAATTGTAAATATTCTACCTTATCTTGCTATAACTTGATTGAATTACATTCTGATGTTAATATCAATATTTTTATTACAACATACCACAAAACCGCAGAGGAATTAAATTAAAAACTTCATGTCATTTACATAATGTGCAGATATGTGTTGGTGGAGATTTCACAGGCTGGACGATCTCTCTTTTAGCGAATTTCCCCTATAGGGAAGAAGCTATTACTGTAGGTCTCATGGTAAGACTTAAGCCCGAGACCATGATAACTTTTTGTTTTGAGGTCCCCAGATGCCAAAAACACTATTCGTTAAAATTTACATATATATATATATATATATATATATGTGTGTGTCCGTTACCGCGATAACTTTTGAAAGAAGCGCCCGATTTTTATGAAATTTGGCACAAATGTGGAGAGTAATATTTATGACTTTAAGTTCGAAAACAAGATTGATCGGCCTATGAGAAGGGGGTTTAAAATTGTTCAAAAATCAGTTTTTTGAACCTTTTACTCTAAAATTTAAAAAACGCTGAATTTTGGTTATATCCACTTTATAGAGCTTAAAATAACAAACAATTCAGTTTTTTGACTCATTTAGCTAGGTTTAGTGGTTGTGGAGAAAAGTCAAAATATGTGTCTATAAAATTTCCGATGTTAATCTTATGGGAATACGGTTTTTAGATTTTACTCAGATAATTTCACTAAAAACTCCACATTTATTTCTACCAATCAGTTTAGCTCTACAAAACAATCATTTTGGCGTTTTAATTGTTGTCTTACGTCCAACCGTTCCAGTGATATTCAAAGTGCTAAACACAGTACGTTGTCCAATGTTGTCCTTATGGAGATTGAATACAATGTTATATTTCGATTATTTATGTATGTATATTGATGAAACTTGGTATATGGCTTCAACTAGTTGTGGTATATTGATATCAGCACAAACAAATGGTTTTTGTTGATTTTCCCGGTAGCAGCAAACCTCCATACTCGGCCCCCATGTTATTCATATGGAGAATAAGTAAAGTTTAATATCTCCCTTAGTTATGGCCCTAAATTAATAAAAATCGGTATGTAGCTTCACCTGGTTGAGTAATATCGATAATTGCAAAAAATACACATATCTTATCTTCCTTGTTGCAGCAAACCTGCGTACTCAATTATAATGTTATTCTTATGGAGAATAAATCTGCTATATATCACTTATTAATGAATTTATTTTTGTGAAACTTGGTTAGTGGCTTTAGGTAGTAGTGATACCCATATACATGCATTGGAAATTCGCTGAGTACGCAGGTTTGCTGCGGCGGAGGTATTTAATTTTATTGCCACGTTTAGTAAAAGTATATATCAGTTTATTTTACAGTCGCTTTTGTTAATGTTGTTCGTTTTGGGAATTATCTCGATTAAAAGACAATTTTTTTAAATAGAAAATTACTCGTTACATTGACATTGTGTAATACAATACAAAACGGATGTGTGCAATGGTCTTGATTATTTAATCGCACAAAGAAACATAACACAATCATAAACGGTTTGGTTTTTGCGTTACACGTGCATTGACATTCAAAGTTGCAACGGCGTAATACATTCATATCCGCCCGTGCTCGCTCCCAAATCTAAATGCCGCCAGCCAATAAATATAAAATGTAACATTTATTCTGCACTCCCCCTATAATATTGCACCACCTACATACTTAGTGACTTATTATAATAGACGAATACATTTTTAGAACTCGGGATTTCAATATTTTAAAATTATTGTTACGCATCTATTTTTCGAATTTGTATCATTACCAACATGCCATGCTGCACGATGGGTAATTGTACGCTAGCACTTTTTAATTTTTTACCGCGGATACTTAGTATTGGTTATTGTTTTTCAATACACTCGTTTTAAATTACATTAATATTCTCGGGCATAAGAAAATATACTTTTAGTATTCATAGGGGACATTAACATTGTTCAATGTTATCGGCTCTTTACATTGCCCTGGAAAGGTTAGTGACAGGTTTAAATTTTGAAAGCACAAAACAAAAATGAGTACTGCAAATATTAATTTTCTAATGTCCAACAAATATACTGAATTCTAAAGAATTTAGAGTTGTCAAGGAATGAAGTATTAATAACGGGACAGTTTTCTATGTTACTTTCAAGATTTTAAAGTTATTATATATCAATTCTGAACTTTTTCTCAAAATGAGTGTGTATAAAGGTAAAGTCACAAAAGCTTAAAAATATCGGTTATATTTTTTTAGACTGTAGGTTTTTGAGTCGACTGCTAAAAATATTGATCAAAAACATTATCCTGTTACTGTACCAAATCTAAATACTTTGATCTCTTGTGTGGAGAATCAAGCAAACATTTAAAGCGCATTGTAATCACTACAAAAGTTGCACAGCACTATGAAACTAACGCATGTTTTATAAGGGAATAAAGTGAATCATGACAATAAGACGATATCATTAAAATGATATACTTAATTTTAAAATAACGAAAAATATCTTGTTATCAACGATAATTTAATAACACCGTGCCGTGTACTTTAAGGATCCACACTAAATATTTTGACCTCAGTCCGATGCTTTGATGTTACTTTCAAACGTCGCCATCAAGTCAGTGTAATTATGGGAATGAGTTTTGAAGTCTTCTGACAGAAATACATAATACATTTTCAACCCCTGCGTTGTCAATTTTAAATTATTAATATCTAATTTGGTTCGAGCACTATCCATTATTTATATTCTTTAAGTAGCAAATTTTTAAATTGGCTCCTCTTAGTTACGAAAACAATTAACCTGTTGTGCATATGGGTTATGTGCTACAAATGGCCTACCATCAATGCCGTTATTATAACGGAGATAAATAATAACACGTTCATAGGACCTTGAAACTTGAACAATGCTCTGAAAATCTGGAGGAATTTAAGCTGTAACTACTAATCATAAAAATAATAGTACATACTATTAATATGACGTACAAATACGGTTAAGATAGAATATAATCAGTTCGAAAGCTAGTCCAATACCTTTTGTACTGAACGGTAATTGATGTGGTTAAAATAATTATAAATGCGTGTTTAACCGATTTCATGAAATGACCAACAAAATTATTAAATTATAATAGTTGAGACACTTACAATTCAAGTGTCAAGTTATTGATTCAGTGGTTATTAAGTTCATAATTCAATATAGGACGTTGCCATTGCAAATGTAATAACAAGTGATGTCGATTTCAACATTACTTTAATGTGTTTTTGTTTATTATATTACTTTAATATATACTAAAGTTTATATTCTAGTTTGTATAATATTAAATTTTAAATCCATGATACAAACACAAAAATTACCAAATTTATTTCAATAAATAAATGTCAATCTTGTCAAACTGCACTAAATACTGGGATATGTTTTTTGTAATGGAAATGCAACAGCTAGAAGCTACTTAAAGTACTCAAAGATGAAAATTGGTTTTGATCTTTTCGTGTAACATTCATAGGGGAAATAAATTCCACAGCGTAAAGCTCCTTATAAGCTTTCGTATAAGTTAAAACTTATGATGAAGTTGTCATGAGTTCCCAGAGTTTATCATCAAACTTTTAAAACCATCTTTTTATTTCTCGAGACAACTTTTGGAAATAACCCAACATAAGAGTTTCATATTAGGTTAGTCAAGGTTTATAATTATAATTATTCCCTCGATTGAATTGGAAAAAGTTATAAGAATAGTTTAAATACATTATTTACATGGTTTATTATTTTAAATGAAATCTCGATAGTTACACCAATACTTCTGTAAAGTTTCTAGGATCAAAATTATTTAAATTGACGACTCGTAAAAATAAACCTAAATAATAATGCAAATATCGAAACTAACAGTGTGGTTAAAAATTAACTCGGTTCCGTAGGGAAATTTCAGATTTTAGCTAGAAGCAGATTTACGAACACCGGAAATTCCAAACGATAAACTGTAACGTTCCACTGATAAAATTCACTACCTTCCCTCATCGGTTACGGTAGAATTACGGTTCAGCGAGTAGTGGCCTCGGTCAGTTAAGCGGGACAAATAGATCTAGAGTAACATCAAATGAACCTTCTACCTATAGCCATCTATCCCACAGACTCTGTATTTAACCACCGTACCAGTGCTGCATTTTTTTAAAAGCGCAGTAAAATTTCCTCATTCGTCAGCTGGGATTAGGACGCTAAGTGTACCTATTCACGAACTTGTTTTAGAACGCTACAATATTAGTCAACTTGTTTCAGAACAGTCAGGAGACCTTTTCGCCAAAAAAAATCACAGAACACAAAGTAGATCTTTTTGCCAATTTTTTAACACGCTCAGTAGACATATTTTCCAGTCAGTTTCAGACAACGAAGAAGACGAGTTGTGAACTCAATTCACGAACTTGTTTTGGAACGTCATAACTATGCGCAAACTTATTTCAGACCCCTGGTAGATATATGTTTGTCAATTTGTTTCACCGCCTTTCAGAACTATTCGCATTTGTTTAAGTACGCTAGACATATTCACAAACTTGTAACAGAACGCACAGTAAACCTTTCCGCCAACTTGTTACAGAACGCACAATAACCTTTCCTCCAACTTGTTTCAGAACCCACAGTAGTCCAGGGAGGCTCCGGGCGGCCCTTGGGGTCGAATGACAATCGATACATTGCGTAACCGGTAATCGAAGACCTGTGATTAATAGCGGAGCAGGTTCTTTATTCACCGAACCGCTAACACTATTTACCGCTCGTGGTATCCGCCCTTCGCTCGCTTAGGGAGCTGAAAGGGAAGAAAAGTCCGTTAATACAAGGGCGTGAAGGTTATTTATCGCTGCTCAGCACGAACCTTTGGGCTTTGTTGGGCCTAAATGTAAGGGTTTCATTGGACCCCTGCTGTATACTGAAAATTTCTTGAAAGCGCGTCAGTATATTTTTATACTGAAAGGCCATTTTCTATTAACTGAATTTATTCAATGCCTTTTCAAAACAAAATTTATAATTTATTGTTCAAATATGTTAATTATTTAGCAAAGAGGAAATCATTTTAAATACAGATTTGTCGCAAAGTTTAAAGCTAATGAAGCAACATCTTGTGGTCAGACTGTAGGAAAGTTTAAGTAACGTAAGCCCCTTTAAGTACTAATGCTTGCGGGTTTCAGCACTTTTGCAATTAAAATGACGCCGCTAAGTCGTCTTATGCCGAGCCTTCGTGCTAAAATCTTAAAGGCTCTCTTAAACTCCTGTAGTTTTTTTAAGACAGAATTAGCCTACAACGATTTGCCTCTTGTAGTTTTAGTAATCTAACCATTTATTATCAATTAAGTTAACAATAACAAATCCGTAATAGTCATTATTAATTATATTTGATTTTGTATCGATAATGAAATAGTTACTTATGGTAATAAGAGGTAAAGTTGTCAAAATTTTCCGAAAGCGACAAAGACAATTTACAATAGAATTACATATACAATTGGGTACTAGACCTCATAACAAATTCACTTTTATCTTTTTATCTTAATTCACGAGATTGAGGTTATAAACGAGTCAGTTAGCTTGGCCCAAAGCAACAATCAACCAGCTGTTTATTAGCCGTCAGTGGGCAGAAAATAAGGCGCAGCGAACGAAAAAAGCATTTTTGCTCGCTAAACACAAAACCGTTGTTTTACGATGAGTCTTTTAGGTCAGAAACAACACATTAGGCGCTGTTGTAGGAAAATTAAATTTGTTGCTAATCGCTAAAGTTTTACCATGAAATACAGAGACAGTTGAATAACAGTTTGACAACTTATAATTTACCAGTTGTAGTTTGACAGATGAATCTAGCTTTACGTAAGACGCAAGTAGGAAAATAAATTACTGTTATATTATGTTTATTTTTTGGAGAGAACTATACAATAGGATGTGGACAATGATAAACTAATTTTAATAACTAAACTCATTTTATAAGTTTTATCCTTTCATAACAATCAGAAACATCGACAAATTATTTTATTATTTTAAAAAATAAAGTTCATCGAGATTACAAATAAATATATATATATAGTTCGCCTTGACTGAACACATCAGTTTTTTGTTATGACGCCTTTAACATTTACACATTCCATATTATAATCCCTTTTTAATATTAAAGGATACGTTTATATTTCACACCAACGTAGAGGATTGCAAGTCGACACATACGCATATCTAAATAAAACGTAGTACAACACGCAAAATTATATTTTCGTGCAAAATGCCACACCAGAGAAGATCCACTCCGCATTTACATTCAGCAGCCATTTGCGTTACAAATTATGCAAATGGCAGCTCTCAGTAACAAGCGCGATGTACACAGTAAGCCACTTGGTAACGAGCGGTAATTGATGTAATCTACCAGTAAGCTTTGTGTGACGTCACGCCTTTCCTCCCCATGTGACGCGAGTGTCATCACGTGACGCCTCTCACTGTGTACCTCTCGCGCCGCAATCCCTCATTCATGCGATATTTATAACTCCCCCCTACCCGCATTCATAGCTTGTTTCTCTTTGTCACTAATTTTAAAAAGCTCGACAAACGTTTCTCGTGTTCAAAACGATCAAACTACAAATAGGATTGTTTTTTAAGTGTATAATTTTATGAAAGCTATTAATTCCTAATAACGTTGTAACATTAAAGTGAGCATTAATGAAAGTTTTACTCAGAAATTGTAGAATGGTGTACTAATAATTATTATAAAACTCAAGTTGTGTAAAATTTTACGTTATAAGTTATACCCGATCTATGATCTTTCATAAAATATATAAAATGTATATCAAAGTGTTGTTATACATAAGAAGGCAATAACCTGATAAGTTGAAATCGGTATAATGTTGGCTGTGCAGACGCGTAGGCCTTATTTTAATACTGTCGTTTTCGAATTATTCGTTGACAAACTGCTGCCCGATCAAGTTAATCCTTCTCGTTGATATAACGAGGTTCCATGGATTACGCTGATTATCGGACACAGTCACGTCTAAAACAGTAAGACCCACCTTATTTAAATTAGTCGGTAAAGGTTGAGTAAGAAAAAATTAAAGTCTTAAAAAAAGTGTGAAATTATGTATTTTAATTGATAAACTGTCTCCAATATAATAAAACTATTTAGTTCAAGAACAAAACTACTTCGTCATTTCCATGCCTCGGTTTTTTAATTGTATTAACTAAATTAATATTCAATGTTGCCCTTAATTGGCCATCCAGGGCTAAAAAGTAAACATTATTTTTCAAGTTTTGTGATTTTGAACTTTTAAAAAGTATAGGCGTAACGCTTAGGAGTTAAAAAGTATAGGCGTAACGCTTAGGAGTTAAACATAATGTTGATACACTCGCATGTAATGGATTTATCCTTAATACCACATTAATGAGCCGCACTAAAGAAAATTGAAAATAATCGCTTTGATTATATTTGACCTTACTTAACACGATTAACCTTGTTTTGTCTGCCCTCTGCTGAAGCAATGACATATAGTTAGGATAATCACTGTGCATGTATAGGAGGCATTATGTCCTTCGCTCACCCTTTTCTAGTGTGACTGAGTCATACTGATGAGGCCTGTGATTATAAAATAAAACACCTATCATTTGCATAATCTTACAGAATGATATCACCGAAACGGGTGGTTGGAGAAATTGTGAACATGTGGTTAAATGATTCTTTCCTAATAAAGGTCCTCGTTATATAAATAACGTTATAATTACGTTTGTAGAAATATTTTCTGAGCCAATGCCTATTAAGTTTTAATCTTTTAAAAGTTGTTTAGTTTTTATTTCAAATAGTGATTTGATATGATTAAATAAGCTCCAGTACTTGTATAAAATAACTAGTGGCTTGAAGGGACCATAGCCCCTAAACTTGCTCCAACACTCCGATCTCTTTATTCTTTAAATGTTGAGTAAAAATACCCCCATGGCAGCAAACCTGTGTCCTCAGTGAATTTCCAATGCATGTATATGTTTTTCACTACTACATAAAGCTACTCACCAAGTTTCATAAAAATACACGAATAAATAAGTGATATATAACATTTTATTTATTCCCCATAAAAATAATATTGAAAGCTGAGTACTCAGGTTTTCTGCAACAAGGAACACAAAGTTTGTGTTTTTATGCAATTATCAATATAACTTAACCAGTCGAAGCTGCATACCAAGTTTTATTGATTTATGTTCATAATTAAGGGAGACATTACATTTTACTTATTCTCCATAAGAATAACATAAGGGCTGAGTACGCAGGTTAGCTGCTACGGGGACATTCGACCAAATAAATATTTTTTTGTGTGCACATATTATTATACCAGTACTAGGTGAAGCCACATGCCAAGTTTCATTAACACACATCCATAAATAATCGAGATATCACATTTTAATTATTCTCCATAAGGATAAAATTGGACAACGTACTGTGTTTAGCACTTTGAATATCTCTGCAACGGTTGGATGTAGAATCACAATTTAAACACCAAAATGATGGTTTTGTAGAGTTTAACTGATTGGTAAAAACAAATGTGATGTTTACATTAAAATTAACTGAGGAAAAGCAAACAACCTTTTTCCCATAAAATTAACATGGGGGATTTTATGAATACGGTTTTTTGGATTTTCTCCGCAACCAATTAACCTAGGTTAATAATTCAAAATACTAAATTATTTGTATTTAAGCTCTATAACATTGTCCAAACCAAAATTAAGTTTTTTAAATATATTAGGGCGAAAAATGAACAAACTGATTTTTGGAAAATTGTAAACCCCGATAAACCCCTCTTCCCATGGTCCGATTCTTCTGGTTTTCGAACTTAAAGTAATAAATGTCACTTTACACATTTGAGCAAAAATTCATCAAAATCAGACGTTTTTGACTCAAGTTATCGTGTTAACGGACATCTATATATATGTATATATATATATAAATTTGAACGAATTGTATTTTTGACATCTGGGGATCTCAAATCAAAAAGTTAACATGGTCTCGGGCTTAAGAGTCTTCATCACCGGAAGTTGCTAGACGCCATCTAGGAGTTTTGCTCCATAAGGCCAATGTTAACTTTGTGCCTCCATTACTCCTCACCTGATCGTCACATAAAATTAATTCTGGTGTCAAATTAAAGGTTTCGCCGTCCTCTAGGGAAATACAATGTCGAATTTTTTAATTTGGGTACCATAGTTGCAAAATAAATAGTTTAATTTTGAACTGAAACATTGTACATGTTCTCATTAATTTGTGACAAAATCAAAATTCGACTATTGTATTTCCCTAGAGGACGACGAAACCTTTAATTTAACACCAAAATTAATCGTTTGTGACGATAAGGTGAGGAGTAACGGAGGCACAAAGTTAACATTGGCCTTATGGAACAAAACACCAAGATGGAGTCCGGCAACTTCCGGTGATGGAGACTCTTAACTGTTACCTTGCCACCTAGGTAATAGCTTCTTCCCTATAGGGGAAATTTTCCAACAGTGTAAGTAGAAACAAATGTCATTTCATAAACAAAGTAGACACTTAATCACATGTTTTGATGCAAATAAAGTAGAAGTTTTTAAATACCCATGCTTTTCTTATGGGGGATGATTTACGTTATTTGTCGTTTGCTGGTAACTTTTTGGAAATACTGCTATTTTTCCCGAGTCCCTGGAATCAAGACCTTGAATTTGAGCCGTCTCCCATTATCCTGAAATTTGCCAAACTTCTACAATTTTGACTTAAACATTGTTCCTACTGAATTATATATAATGATAATACGATAACCATAGTTTAACAACTCGTATACCCGAGAGAAGTTGACACGCGGCACTGCAGTTCCCACACTCAAACAATGCACCCGTTATCGGGCGGCTTCCTTTATTCTCGTCTCGTAACACCTAATTACTTTACGACTTGATTTCCCGTCCCTGTGTGCCCGTGTACCCTGCGCGGCGCTGCACAATGGGCCACAATAGCGTTCGCGTCGGTCCAATGCGCCCGAGTGTCACACAGCGCCTGCGTGTGGTGGGCGCAGCACGGTTGTTAGCAGTGCAATTAATGCGCATGTGCAATGTGCACTCGCAGACCGCACACACTTCTCGGAACACAGCGTTTGCAGATGTGCCCGCTAGTCGTAATGCTATGATTCATTTTCAGCGTTTGCCCCTTGTGGCTGATGTTGACTGGACAGCAGATTTATTGTTTGTACTTGACGTAAGTTATCATCTAAGGCAGTTAAATGTGGATAACTTTTAGACTAGTATCAGTGATTATACATCCTACGGAATTCCGTAGGATGAATACACTAGCTAGTATACACGAATGTTGAATCATCCTGTAGTAACGTTATTGTATGTTAACGGACGGGTTAAGGTTGTACCACGCAATATGTAGTCGCTGTAACGTCATATGAATCGTACGTTTAGTATCGGCCATAAGCGTAATTTCGGTATTTTGATTGGAGGGGCAAACATACTTGTGATCGTGATTATTGTGACTTTTCATATTGAAGGGGGCAACTGTCACCCCCCCCCATGCTACTCATATGCCACCCAAAAATTACGCATCTATGATATCAGCTGGACCATCCGTCGTGATGCGTCTCCGGATTGTAACTTCGGTTGAATATTTAATACAAAAACAATGTGTAAATTTGATGTGGGCCACCTTTGGTACCTCAGAAACCACATGACGTACAAGCAACTTTATAAATGGGGGACCTCCCATCTAGCGCTCTAGAGGAGTGTTGCTTTTCAGAGCTAGTAGTTTTTGAATCTCCTACCGTTATAATTATAGTCAGTCATGTCTGGATGAAGAACAATATTTTTAAATGACTCTTATATGAGAGATCTTACCCATCGCATATAAGGCATGATAAACACCCATTAATTTACCGCTTTTCTATCATGAAAACACACTAAAAGTTTGTGAAATAATGAGACTGAAAAGTCTAAAAGCCCATCACTGCAAATTTATTGACTTTTTCGATCTCTAATAAAATGCCTTCCTTATTACGTCTTGGATTTTATATTAATCCATTGCAATTTACTATTTGCAATGGTTTTCAGTGTTTTTAAACAAATTATTTGTCATGCAGTATTAATAAGTGTATGAACAATTGTCGTTCAAGTTAAAAACAATTCCTATGTTCTATCTGCCTAGTGTATTATTATCGACCTGTATTAGTGTCAATATCTGCCGAAAATGTCACAGTCTGTCGTAACCCTTACTAGCAATCCCGTTCCCTCGGTAGATTGACTAGGCAGCTGATGTTCTACGGGTGGAGTCAGCTCATCTAATTGGCTTTAATGGCACTTTTATATACTTTGATGGTTTGCTGTTAAATATATGGCCTTTTACAATCTTAAGACCTCCAAATGGCAAATTTGTTAAGTGGATTTCGGGCAACACCAATGCTATAGTTTCTGTAATCTGTAGCAGTTTCATTAGTAACATCAGCTCTACAATAGCTTTTAGCGAATTTCCCCTACAGGGAAGAAGTTATTACCGTAGGTGGCGTGGCAAGACCTAGGCCCGGGTCCATGATAACTTTTCGTTTTGAGGCCCCCAGATGCA
Organism: Allygus modestus; assembly: GCA_963675035.1. Lineage (NCBI taxonomy): Eukaryota > Metazoa > Arthropoda > Insecta > Hemiptera > Cicadellidae > Allygus > Allygus modestus. The sequence continues at coordinate 82,486,252 of OY776116.1, forward strand.
AAAACACCATTCGTTCAAATTTGGATATACTGTATATTAATAATAATAATGATTTATTTAACCAAAAGTGTACAAATGATATTGAATATTCAGTTAACAAACACATATAGGTACTTAAAAATAAACTACACAAGACATAATAACAACAAACTAATATTAACTGATAATTATTGCGAAGGAAATAAACTTTTGGTGAATCACAACCCTTTAAGGCACTGCCTGTTTAGAGGATAGGTACTGGCTGTTTAAGTAATTATAATAGGAACCTCAAGCCATTATTGTACAGTGATAATAAAATTATACATGAATTAAACATTTTACTGGCGATGGCTATAAATATATCTACATTTTGCACTATTAACAAACATAAACATGTAACATAATATTGAATATATAATTTAATAACTGGATTTAGTGCTATTTTATAATTTCAACTACTCTGCTCTACTATAACTACAGAAATCTTTATATTCAACATGGTATGTATAATAGAAAATCAAGGCTGTCTTTAGTGGATAACCATTCTTTCAACTCTTTTAAAAATTTATTTTTGTCCAAGCAGTTTTGAATAGATACTGGCAATTTGTTAGACATTTTATGTTTTGGGCTTAAGAAACAGCAACTTATTGACATTTCTTAGCTTTTGCCTCTGACTGTTCTAGTTGACGATAAAGTCACCACTAATTTAAAAAAAACATTCTTAGTGCTTTAAAAACATACAGGTATTTTAAGGGAAAAATTCGAAGTTCTTTGGAAATAGTAAATGAGGGTTCTAACCTTCATTTGTCCTTGATTATCTTACAAAATATTTTTGCTTGGTAAAAATCTGGTTTGTGAAAGTCTGAAAAGTTGCCCCCCAGAAAGCAATTCCATACTGTAATCTGCTATGAACTAGGGCAAAATAAATATTTTTTTAAACAATCCCTGGACAAAGTTTCCTCAAGAAATAGAAGACTCTCAGTACACAGTTGAGTTTTTTGTTTATTTTGTCAATATGTGCTTTCCAATTTAATTCACTATCTATTAATACCCCAAGATACTTGACTTGTCTTTCTTGAGCAATGACTACACAATTATCACTACATTCAACATCAGACTCCAAACAATCCCAGCATTTATATTTAATTGGAAAATAAAAAGCAATAGATTTTTATAGGAATAATTAACATAGCAGGTTTTTTCAGGACTAATTAACGTGCTATGCTTCATAAACCACCATTTAATTGCTTTAAGGTATTTTTAAAGTTTATATTTTACCTCATCTAAACCATCACACCATAGCAAATGCAGGTATCATCAGCAAAATACAGTACCGAGCCATTCATTTTGCCTTCACACAGTGAGTTTATGTAAATTATAAATAACAGAGCACCAAGTACAGATCCTTGAGGGATTCTGTACTTAACAACGCTGCATTCACTAATTTCCCCGTTCACTCTAACATACGGTATCGCTTTCTTTGGGATAGCTAACAAACCAATCGTGCGCAACCCCTCTCGCACCTATATCATATAACACATTTAACATAACACTATGATCTACACTATCGAAGGCTTTAGTGACATCTAAAAATAAAACACTAACGAATTTTACATTATTCATTCCTCCTGTGACTATAAGTTTTAAAATAGCACCTTCCAAATTTCTTCCCTTAAGAAATACAAATTGGCTTTTGCTGAAAAACTTAATTTTATTAAGGAATGGCAATAGTTTATTTTTCATTATCTTTTGAGAGTACGAGTGTTAATGTGATTGGCCTATAATTAGTACAATTTGTCTTATCGCCCTTTTTGAATATCGGTCCAACAACTGACTCTTTCATTTTATATGGAACTATACCAGTTTGGAAGTTTGTAATATAGGCTAAAACATCACTGATTTCAGCGGATACCGTTTTAAGACAACCTGATGACCATCTATCCCTGGGGATTTTCCATTCTTGAAAGATTTGATTGCTTCAGTTACATCAGCTGATAATAATGGACTCAAAAACATCGATTTTATTGTGTGTGTGTGTGTGTGTGTGTGTGTGTGTGTGTGTGTGTGTGTGTGTGTGTGTGTGTGTGTGTGTGTGTCCGTAGACACGATAACTTTGTAAAAATAGTCCGATCTTGGGACATTTGGTATAAACGTGTAAGGCAGCATCTATTTTCATGAGTTCGAGAACCAGACAGGTAAAATATTTTTACTCTTTTACATATAATTATTTTTAAACCCAAATGTTGGTTTACACCATTAAATTTAGCTTAACAAAACGAACAATTTGGTATTTTGATCATTGCTCGACATCAATTGGTTACCGAGATATTGAATGTTCTAAATACAGTACGTTGTCCAATCTTAATCTTATGGAAAATAAGTAAAATTGTATCTTGCTTATTAATAAACATATATTAATGAAACTTCGTATGTGGCTTTATATAGTTGAGGATTACTGATATTTTCATACAAACCCCGTTTTTTTGTGGTCCCCATGGCAGCAAACCTGCCTATTCATCAGCTATAATGTTATTCTTATAGAGAATAAGAAACATGTGATATCTTGGTTGTTTATGAATGTAAATTGGTAAAACTTGGAATGTTGCTTCATCTAGTTGGGTCCATTGGTATTTAAATAAAAATCCGATTTTTGTGGTCCTTGATGCAGCAAAACTGCATACTCCGTCCTGATGTTTTTCTTATGGAGATTAAATAAAATGTCACATCTCGCTTCTTTATGAATATGCTTTGATAAATGTTAGTAAGTGGCTACATGACTTAGTGGAGTACCATTTGAAATTCGCAGAGTATGCAGGTTTGCTGCAACGGGGGTATTATATTTGTATATTTGAATAGTAAAATGAGATCAATTTATGAGGTAAATTTCAACGAGGCGTAATGAGGCGTTTAAATTAGCTACCCCGCAAAAGGTTGAAACAGTTAACGGTTCATAAAAGGTAACGAACTGGTTATGAATAAAATTTACCTACGTCCTAATGAGGTGGCAAACACCGTTTTACCAACACGATATTAGCAATGCTAACATAATCACATGTCACCTAGTTTAGGTTTTTATTTGCATTAGTGTCAAGGGAAATATTACTTTCATAAGGCTGACATAAAATAATGCTTGGAATATTCTACTTTAATATAATGATAATTTGTATTTTTCGCTTACATGATTATAACATCTTTTGATCTTATAAGCTCAAACAAGTTGAAAATTATTGTATTGCTGCTTTAAATCTACCAACACATACAGTAGGAAACCTAAGGTAAAATCAATTCGTAGGATAAGGGGATCGGTTTGGATAAAAAGATAACTGCCAGACAATAAAACACAGCTGACGTTTAAATTGTGTAGTTTAGCGTCACTAAATTCCCAGATTATAAAAGTCATTACAACATTGCACACCTGCGTCAGGTGATCTTTCAAATTACTCGGGGAGGGGGGGAGGGCTTAACTGGATTTCCGCTGCTTTCAGAGTTGCTTGACAGAATTTCTTTCACATATTTTTTAAAGGTTTTCCTTTTCTTTTTACTAAACGCTCTGGAAAGGTATTTCAACTCTCTTTTTAAAATAAATCTCCGATTACATAATTTCTTTGTCATGTAGTCTGTAAACAGTAAATTAAAGCTAATCATCTGGTTGATATAGTTGTAGGGACATAACACAAAGGGCTGGGGACAGAAGTTACCTAAGCAAGTGTTAGCTGGAGAAAACCATCAACTCCACTTCACAACCATCATCTCAATTATGCCTATCCGAGGACTCCAACTGCGCGTGCTTATATTAGCAATCTGACCACGCCTAGACAAATGGGCGATTATCTTGCTGTTTTGAAATTAAGAACACTTGTATTATCTGTTACGACTTAACATTCAGAGTTATTATAGCGAAATAACTTTGTATTCTTTGACATCAGGGAAGTGAATTAAGGTCATATCTGCAGAGTTTTAGCATAATTTAACAAGGTAACAGTTAGATGTAGTAAGGTCAGTGGCATACATTGCTGACATCATTTGAGTCAAGTACATCGTTCTCAGATTCACAGAACCATTTCCTGACAGGATATCCCACTTGACTACTTAAGCTTTCCTGCAAAAGAAAAGATCTAGGGCATCATAACATGCCCGCTTTTTCAAAGAACGTTGAGTCAGTTTAAAAGTCAGCGTTGCGAACGTCCGTTTAACACGACGCGTCGTCGGTTTGTAAGATTTATAGCACGCATCGTGTTCACTTGACTATTCGGACTTTACTATGGGTATTCCAGAATCCACAAGATTTGCAGGGAACTGTTTAATGGGGGATTTTCTAATTTTAATGCCCTTTACAAATATGAATTCGGATTTATAAATTCCGCTGCCATTTCTAAAAATGGCGGTCAACATACAAATTTAAAGTGTAAACCACAATTTTGAATGATAATTTTGTATTCTAGTCGTAATTTTAAAGGCATATTTTTATTCTGTGGAATTTGTGTCCAAATGTAAAAGGCTTTCCTTTTCTTTTATTAAACGCTCCGATGAGGTATTTTAACCTACTTTTTAAAATAAATTACGGAATACATAATTTATTTATCATTTAGTCAGTAAACAGTAAGTTAAGGCTAACCATCTGGTTGATAAAGTTGTAGGGACATTACACAAAGGGCTGGGAACAGAAGTTGCAATGTAGAATAGAGTCTTCAAGAACATGAACTTATGAATACATGAACTTATAGAACTTGTTAATCCAAGACGTAAAGTTAGGGCATTCTTTTAGGAGCACTAAAACAAAATCGATCGAATTGCAGTAGTGGTTGCACAAAGATTTGGGTTTTTTTATCTCACCTGTTTTGAAAAACGTTCATTGTGATTTTATCGTAGAATTCCGAGCGCAGCTGCTTTAAAAACGGAGTATTGATTGATGTTTATTTTGTCTGTTTACTGCTTTATTAAGACTTTCCATGAGTACTACAGCATTTTTCTTCGCCTTACATGATTGACAGTGTCACGCAACGGTGGGCGTTTTCAAGATATCTTCTTAGCACTGAAGAGTAACATTCCACTAGAGCGCCATTCGGGAAGTATTTGTTTGCCAAACCCTTGAAACCTCTGAAGAATAGCAGTAAACATCCGGATTTTCGCACGGGCGGATTTCTGGGCCTTTGCCGTGATTGTCTGACTGTGAAGCGATGTTTGTATTCTACTGTTGCCCTCCTAATCTGCCTCTTTGTCCGGCCGTCTTTCTCATGGAAATGTCACTCTTGTAGGATATTCCTTTGTCATCATCCTCTAATAGGATCCTCCTTCCAGACTCCTCCCTCTGGAATGTTTTTAAAGACTTCCTCTCAGCTGCTGCTTGGAATTTCTAAATTATATTCCAGCTCTAGTCTCGAATCGGTTAGGTTGATGTTTAGATTTTTATAATATTTCATGGGTAGTTTTGTTTTTTAAAGATAGAACCATTGACTATAAATACTGAAGGAGACATCCCATCCATATGGCCCAGCTGTCCCACTTTTAGTGTATGCTAGAATTTAAAATTGAAGTAGTTTGATTGGGTCACCGACAGATTGTGCTGCTGTCAACTTTTTATTTTAGTTATTTACGTTAACTTTTAAAATATCTCCACCCCTGAAAGCAAGTGATAATCAACTTATATTTGCTTCCTGACACACCAACTGTTGTATTATCCCCTCCTTGAGAGGATAAGTAATAGTTGACAGCAGTATACTCTGTTGGTGATTATTGTAAACTACGACCTCTTTCAATCCTGGCACACACAAAACTAGGGACACATTTTACAATGGCAATGAGAAGTCTACTTCAGGATTTATAGTCAATGATAGAACTGTTAGATTTCGTAAAATTAAATACATTATATCGGTTATACCTGGATTCTCCTTTTAAAATTCAACGCAGAGTTGTGGTGAAATAAATAAAATTGTATTTCCTGGATGCGAAACAAGCGTTTAGACACGTGAACCTCCTACACACTCATTATGTTACAGCATCCCCGTGAATGAACCAGCAATCCTCTCGCTTCTAAGTGAACTCGACTTTTTAATCCAAAGGCATCGATCGTCAAAAATTCGAGTGCAGCGTAAAAACCGCCATCAAATGTCGGAATTGGCAATGGCTCGCAAAAAGAGGTTAATTGTTATTGGCCGCGGCGGTGTGTGGCCGGGCCAGTGACCCGTGGTGCGGTCCGCTGCCGCCAGAGCGCATTCAAATCGCGGCCGCGTCCACCGCACACGTACAACGTACACGACCGGGCCCAGCTGATCGCTCTTCTCATCTCATCATTGCCGATCCAGGCGTATACAACTTGTAGATAAAACGTTACTATATTGCACTAAAACTAATTCAACACAATTATAATCTGCTGACTCTTTATTACTAGTTTGTTACGAATTTGTTTCTTCATTGTCTCGTACGCGTTTGTATATTCACATAGTTCGCATATTTGTATATTTATATAATTTTCTAATTTGTATATACTAATTTACCAACACGCCAAAAAGGAGCTAATTAAAAAATGTAAGAATAATTTTTTTAATTTTTTATATGGAGTATCGTAATGAAAATATAATTGTTCTTTAAATCTAGTATAGAATAATAAACAGTGTCTGAAACACAATTACAAACAGAATAAGTCTTTTTATCTCTTTATCTTCTTAAAGTTTTCAGCTGTGGTGATTCATAATAATAACGTGTAGACCTTACAAGTGAAATCATGAAATCTATCATGCCCATTGCTGATAAAGCAAATAAGTACCGGTATTAAATAAAAGAAATATATTATAATTGATTTTGTAATATACGAAATATTTTTTTATTACGGGATCCCTTAGTTAATTTGTTTACGAATGTAAGAAACATACGCCCACACAAGTTAGTTTTCTTGACAATTAGTATCCGGGTTTACAGATTGCAATAAAAACAACAAAACAAACAGCAAAAACAACTATAACATATTGGCCTATTTCTCCGGTACAAGCAGGCTAATTATTTTTAGGATTTTGGTTAACACATGGTTTGGTTTAAAAACTGAAAATGTTATAATTTTACTGTTAAGATCAAATTTATTAAATTTTTTTATTGATACAAATTTAGATTTAAATTAACAATGTACCGTAATTATTGTGTAATGTCGATTTGTTTCGGATTATTCTTGCTAACAGTTTCTCAGTTAACAGTTCTCATAAAGAAATGAAATAACCTTTATTTCTTTGACACAACTCTGCACATTTTTTGAACAACGGGCTACATATACTCATATATCATCCCATAATAATAGCTCAACTAAACTGATTGTAATTCATTGCTCGCTTGATACTGTATGTATTATGGTTCCAAGTTTTTAAATAACTAGGCCTGACGATTCCATTAAAACCGGGAAGATTCATAGAGATGGAGAACATTTGTGTTTGCTGCATTCTGTTGAGATACTTATGAACTTTTACGACTAACTTACTCATGTTTAGACAACCTGACCCGACCTGATGTTTTGGTGTACCTGACCAAGTGAAATAACCGTCTGCCATAGATACACATTAAAACTTAAACGCCAAAGTGGCGATACCGTGAAGTAATTTAGACATTTTCTAAATTTGACACGTGTGGGAGTCATTTTGATATTCGATATGTTATGGGTTTGTCGCGATAACACTTTCAAATTGACTCTTCGGATTTCTTATATGATTACATGTAATGCAAAATTAGCATTTGAAATATAGACGTATTGATACAGACATGTTTTTATTAATAAATCTCCACAAAGAATCGTATTGACGTAACACGATTCAATCCAGATGCAGCGCGAGTGTAAACAAACAGAAGGCTAATACAGTGCAACTGTTCCAGTTGATTAGAGGACTGGCAGCTTCACAGTTACATCAAAGGAGCCATCGAGGTCAGTGGATCAGCTGGAGAAGAAATAGGTTAAATGTAAATATAAAACACCCTGGCTGCAAAGCTGCAGTTGCAGTCAGCAAACCGAGCGAGTCATTCCATCCCTCATCACGTGCGACTTGCATGATTGACTGCTCGGCGAGGGAATTATCATATACTTTTATGTACATCTAATTGCTTGTGACCCTTTCATTGCACAGGTACATCACTACGTGCAACTATGATTAGCATGCGAAGTTTAATTTTAATCCTTAGAAATATGAGAATAAATCAAATAAACATTGCACTTGTCTACTGATTTTGTCTGAATATATATTTTACAAATTTTAATATTTGCAAGTGTCAATGGGAGTCGGGGATTATAACGTTTTATATCGTTATTTATGTTAATGCCACCGTAATAGATTAAGGTAATAGGTTAAGGTATAACTTTTTGACAATTACAATCAGTGTAACTGGAATATGATGCTTTGTTTTTATATATCGACATCAACATTTTAGTATATAAATCTAGAAAAAGTTTACTTTGACTGTTGAGGATTAAAACATGTTTTAAACTATCCTAATTCTATACACTCCCCTTTCATTTGATCCCCCTTTTTTGTAGATCGCGGTCGGAGTAACAGCTGGATCGTTTTTCATGAACATCTTTATACAACGTTTAATAACTGAACTTTATACCGCTAAATAATACAGGCAATGTTCAACTAAACCAATACAACTTCAAATGTTCTCGAACGCTTTTTTACAACCAGTTTAGTTCCGCTCCGTACCCAGTACCTCTGTCTTGTTGGTATTGCGCACTCGTTCTGTAAACGTGTATATTAAACCGCAGTTACTGGCACAAAGCAGGTTTAATTACAGTATTCTCACGGCGAGCCGGGTTGTGCAGCTGGCAGTAAAACCAATACGGAGATGCCGACCTTGAAGACGGCGGTAACGTCCGCATTAACCCAAGGTCAAGGTCACTGGCTGTCGCAGACTCGATGGCGGTAGAGACGATATAGTTGCATTCTTTTCACTTTAAGCCTGGCGCGCCACCAAACTGAAAACTATCAGCTGAAATTTCAAGTTCAGAGTAATAATAAATTCGATTGTATAAAGTAGGAGGGGCGCAGGAGAGTACCCTGTAGTACGCCGGCGCCGTGTTAGAAGCGCCAAATGAGCTTTCTGTATGAAGTACCTTCATCTATTTGCATTTTATCCAGTAGAGGCGTGACTCAAAAGTTCAACTGGAAAAGTAACGAAGGTACATTGACTTGTTTAAACCATCCTCGTAACTCGGTCACCCTGAGCTGTTTTTTATTAAGTTTAATTATTAATGCACACTAAACTTGAAAGTCTACACTTTTAAAAAGGAATGCTGTGGCTGTGTGACTGTTTGTATTTGTGTTGCCTAATCCGCAAAAACAATTGGGCCGATTCATTTGCTTTATTGCAATTCCATTTTCACGATACTCGGTCAACACAAACATATTTTGTGCCTTATCACGGAGAGAACCCTTTGTGTTGCTGTCAGAGTATCGGCTAGTTATTTTTTATGAGGTGGTGCCTGTCTGTTTATTCGCATTTTATTTTGTGTAAGAGGGTAGGCGATTTGAGGGATGAATTCGAAATTAAAATTTAGGAAACGTCAGTTGGGGTTCTTCCCAAAATGATATTCTTTCCTTGTATAAGTGACATTCTGAATTAAAAATATATTTTATACTACACTAATAGAATACTGTTCTTAACTCTGAACGAATATTTATATTATTTTGTAAGGTAGAGATGAAAGGGTTCCAAATATTTTAAAGATTTTACTGAACTTAGGTCGCCGGTTCGATACTATGGTCCTGAAAAAAGGACGTGGCGTCGAATGATTTACAGAACATTTTATGTATATAGTCAAAATACTGTTAAAAGTTTATTATTTCAGCAAATATTCAGCAATGAGAACTCGGAAGGAAAAATATTCCGCGAGGAATTAACGAAGCTGCTCAGTTAGTCAAGCGTGAAATCGTTAAATCGTTTTACAGTTTACAGTTAAAAATCCTTTCAAAGATAAACGATCCAGACTGTGTGAGTTGTGTATTACACAGACTCCGATGCAACTCTGAATAGCTTAAACAACTTTAAATTTGTATTATGATGTCGTCGCCTTTTTAAAATTGTTATTCAAATACTAATTTTCAATTTTATAAATTGTTTATGAATATTTTGTAATCATCAAAGATATCTTAATATTTTTGTTCGAGTTTCTTCTAGCCATACATCGGAGATACCTGGGCTATACTAGAGAAAAGGAAACCTGCTTCGATCAGTTAATCGAAACTGATTACAAGTTCGATTACCGAATATTGTGATTAATCGGTCCACTGAGTTTGTTATTCCTCTAATGATTGAGAGGCAACGAGGCAACATCTATCACGAGTGTTGCGTGTCGCAGTCGGTGTATCAGGTCGTCCCCGAGGAAGGTGATGTTGCCACTCCGGCAGGTTGTTCTGATACTCTCAAGAGCCCTCCCAGAGAGCTAAGCCGCTGAGAGCTCTCATCTATTTATTACCTTGACAGCAATACTCGTGGGACCAAAGTATTCCATGCTACAGGAGTTTGCATTATTGAAGTTCATTTTAGATTATTTTATTAAAACAAATTGATGGACAAATTGTATTTATTACGGATGTTGATTTTTTTTAGAGAAAAGATGCAGAAGAATATGGAATGAAATGGAATAAAAAGTAATACATTTCATAAAAACTATAAATAGAAATAATACTATTGTTATCACACTTGGAGTAATACTAACCATATTTCCAATTGTATTTCACTGAAATAATGATTAATACAAATGTGAGTCAAGTGTCATTTTAAACATTCAACTTGAGTAACGTTGCTCTGCTTAATGTAGTAACGTTGCTCTGCTTAATTTAGTAACATTGCTCGACTGCCTTCGTAGATTATCGTGAGTATTCGGATCACAGTCTGCAAAAATCAGGAGTAGGCTACTCGATTGCGCGTCTGGAGTCTATTGGTACGAGCGTATAATCTAATACAGAAATCTGCATTTTGTTTTAAAAATCCGTCATAACTTTAGTCCCCATCAATATTTTTATAGCTACAGTTATCGAAACACTTAACAAATAAAATTATATTTTTTATGTGGTGAGACATGGATGCAAACATACAGGATGTACTGCAGTTAAAACCTTATAGATATATGACTTTCAAGAAGTTTATGTATTTCATTTTATACTTAAGCATTTCAAACCACTGAATAGAATTAGGCTGTGCACCAGATTTCCGATTTCGATTTTGTTGAATTTAAAATAATTGGAAATGACACGGCACCCGGAAATAAGAGATACTTCAACTCCATTGGCTGTCAGATAATAATTGAGTCAACAAAACAACTCTCTCACTGAATAATTTATATTTAGTCAATTTATTAATTAACTATTGTTAAAAGATCACACTAATGTAAAAAATAACTTATATAAGTTATTTTTAATTTTTGTAACAGTTTACACAAAATATTTGTACGTTTTATATCCCCCTTCTGTCATATAAATACTTATTTCAAAGTTTATATCATGTCTCCAAATATATTCGATACTCTGCAACAATCAAAATAGGAATCGAGTACTTTTATAGTGCATGCATACTCTACCGACAACGCTCTTCAATTAATTTAAACTTAATAATTGCAAAGTAACATCGTTTCTTAACACAACTGTGCACAGTTTTAAGTTGCCACTGAACTCACCAGCTACAGAATATGTATCGAAATAAGAGATTTGCCAGTAAATTACGATGGCGGCGCTGATTCGGACACGCGGTTGCTAGTTAGCATGCCCACTATCATCCGGCTCTGTAATGCTCGCAGTATCTCCCCATCATTAGCCCCAACCTTCAATTTGCCAGGTGGCATCATAGTGGAGCCCGTCGCGTGCGTCGAGTCACGGGTCAACTGCGGAAGCAACGTTACCACTTTCATTGCGATTTGTTTATTTTCAAATTCAGTTTAAATGTGTCAATCATCGTATTCTTATGAAAATACTGCGGAGATTTACTATACAGTAAATGCTAGGTTAAAAGGAGGTTCGGTGACGTTTTGGAATCTGTTATCTCACACCATCTTCAATGGCGAAGAATACCTGTTACAATAGGACGTACGATAAGTAGTAGTAACGATGTAAGTTAATGTTAAAAAGTAGTAGCCAATGAAGTCAAAAAGGTTTTAAAAAGAAACAGTAAATTCAAGATAACATCCTCCACCAATAATAAATTAAAATATTTACTTGGCAATCCCAAAGACAAAATTTTAAATGATAATAGAAGTGGAATATACAAAATAAACTGTAATCAATGTGAAAAATTATATATGGGACAAACAAGAAGATAAATTAAGACAAGATTCGACGAACACAAAGCCCACTTCAAATATAAGAATGTAGAAAAATCTGCTATTGCAAAACAAGCCATTGATGAAAATCACTATTTTAATAATTGTAAATTACTGAAGGAAGTTAGAAACCCAGATCAACGTGATGCTTTTGAAACATTATACATTATATATTATAAAAAAATTTCAAAATGTAGTTGTGAACAATGAAGCTGGACCTATTCCAAATTCTCCACTTATCTGAAACCTGATTTTATTTTATTTTTATTTTTATGTTTTATGTTTAATTTATGTTAAATTAATACACTTCACTGATTAAAAATTTTAGTTTCACAACTTAGTCAACTGTACTTAATTTTGCATATTTAAATGACCTGATGTTTTAGTTACTTAAATGTGTAACCTTAAATTCATTTAGTTGTTCGAGAACCTGACGATGATAACTTTGTAATTGAAATGCCTCGATGAAATAAGTTATATTTTATTAATTGATGTATATATTAATTTAAAATTAAAATTAAAAAGAGCTATATAAGATGAATTTTATAATCGCTCCTAAAAATGTGATATTCGTCTTAGGCCCCATCCTAATTTTCCAGTTGACCAAATGACTCATTAGACCAGCAGACACCGAGTCATCGGTAACTCCGCGCCGCCAAAGCCACACGACACTCCCTCTCCCATCTCCAACCTGCCCACCACTGCCCAGCCCTCGTCTCTCTTCCGCGTCAATAACCCGCGACAGTTTCCCAATCCCCTCCGAACCACCGATCACCGGCTATCTCGCATTAACCGCTTTTTTATCGCCATCAATATTTCATCGGAATTCGACGGCCGGGACTCGGGACTCGGCTCGGTTCGGTTTGTTTGAGCGGATGCCTGGACGCGGCGCGGCGTCAGAGTTGGTATCGGGTGACGGCTATCGGGTAGTCGATCCGCTCCGCCCTCACTAGCGCCGTCGATCGTCGCTCCTCGGGAAGCTAATTCGAATTCTTCACCTACTTATGGCGATGGAATGTGCCTTCCTTTCACGTCGGGGAGAATGTTAGGGCTCGTGGGCGTCGTACATTTTCATGTTGTCATTATTGAAGACATATCTTTATTTATACTAGAGACCAATGGTCGAAATTCGACCAAATATTAATGGTTACATAGAATAATTCTGCGGTTTCACATTCCCTATTGTGTTTGAATGATCTCAAAATCAACCTCTTGGGTTGCCATTTCAGATGTAGTTTTATTGACATTGTGCCTGGAACATCTGTTCTTGCTTTTTTGCTAGCATTTGTTATTTATCAACAGCTGTCGAATATAGAATTATTCCATTAATTACTGTTCTTCGATAAGATTATCATTGAAACTTTGAAAGCCTGTGGGGCGTAGCTCTGAGGGCTGATGCAGTTTATAATGGGTTCCTTGCTGCTCATCTACAGGACAATACCTTTCTAAGGGTATGCGTGAATTTCTCCTACGATACATACAAGCTAAGAAAAAAGGAGGGACAGTTTTGTGCTTGCCTATTAATATAAAGATGTTCTCTTACATTTTCGATTTATTTCGCTCTTTATTTTTGGGGAGAGATGTTTATTATGTTATCTTATATTATATTATATTTGTTGTCTTGGGATGTTAACCTATTCAACTGAAGGGAGGAGATAGTTGAACACCTACTCTTGTTCCTACACGAATAGGTGTAATATATTTTCACTGCGTTACAATTAAAATACTGGTCATTTTAATGTCAGTGGTATGATTTTCGGTCAACAGAAACATACAGGTACATATATTAACAATTATAACTCCAATCGTAGTGTATTCTGATCAGAAGGTGGTAATGATTATTGTGTACATATATGTCATACCTTTTACATAATTATCATTACCATGAAATGAAATAACCTTTTATCAGTTATCACAGTCTTTCTGTTTACGTAAAGTTCTCGAAATAGCAAATACAAAAATTTGATTTAATGGAAAGGCACTTTAACAATTCGATGAAAACTTCATTTCGAGTTACATTAAGTAAAACCTCTTCCCAAATTTCACAAACGCCTGATATAGTTATGAATTCAAGTTAGAAAAAGTTACTCGGACGAGTCTGCCGGGCTGTGGTGGTGGGGTGGGGATGGGGGTAACGTGGGAATGCATGCAGGATTGCCGAAACTTGTGAGTGTAAAGTTCCGGTTTTGGTTAGTTAATGGTCGCACTTGCCCGGCTTTACACTTCTGTACACTTACATTCGTTTCCGTCTTTACGCCTTGCCCCGCGCGCCCAACTTTCCAGGCCGTTTTCTTTTTCGGCTACGAAACTTCTCCTTTGAAATTTTATCTTATTTAAATTTCTTCCTTCCTAAAATTTCTTTAGAATACGCAATAGCTAGCAGTTATCACAAAGAGGTTATTCGCTTTCAAATGCAAGCGCTTTTGTAATTATTCTGTGATACAACATATGTATTCATCTACCATGTCATAAGGATAACAGCTTTTATATAACAGCTTTCTGGTTATTTCCCATTTCCAGCCCAAGTTTATTAAAAAATTGCCTTTAAAGCTCCATAAAATGAAAAAGATTATAAAGCATTTATGGCATTTATGGTGTTTTAAGTGTTGTTTTTCCTAAAACATAATACAAAATAAGATTTATTAATACGTGTCGATGACGTCCTGGGCGTCCATTGAATATGACACGATACCAGTTTGGGCCACGAAAATTCATTATTTAGAGAAACAACTACTTTAATTATTATTTCCATCAGATAAATTACCTAGATACATTGTACATTTTGTTTAGTATTGATGTATTACTTGATATTCGTGGATTCTAGATTAAATCCATTTGACAAGTATCAAACATCATCAACATTTGTATATAAAACTCTTTCTGTATTTGTTGTTTTTATATTACGAATTCGGTTTGAAAAATGTTATTGATTGCTTAAAAGCCACCTTTTATGACATAATTTGCCACTGTAAAACATTCTGAATTTATCATTTATTTTATTTTGTTATAAATATATCTCCTAAATATAAAAATAACTTTTCTCCGGTACAAAGGAAGTGAAGTAGCCGAACAAAAGAGATCTAGTGCACCGCGAGCTGAGTTTCCAATACAGCAGGTCTGATAGAAATTCCGGTCTTATTGAATGGACCGGAGCCGCCTCGCTGGGGCCTCGTCGACCTGGAAGCTTCCGCTTTGTAAGAAACCTTCAACTTTTTCCTCACTTAGATTCGGCGTACCTCATTTAGCGTCTTGTAATTGTCCTTTTAAGTCATTTGAGTCTGAGTTAATTTCCAAGTAAATATGTAAATTGTGCCTGTTGCACCCTCTTAAACTCATGCTGTGTCACTTTACGGCTAGTTCTATTCCGTTATGAAATATGGGAATAATTTACCGTTCTATAATTTATGGGTTATAGGACTTCTTACTTGAAATTTGAGGTAAAAATTGCTATCGATACTAGGGATGTACCATATTAGACATACTACGATATTAGTTGCGGGAAAATAATAGTTGCAAAAACCTAATATCAGATAACGCCTACATTTAACATTGGCCGCATAAAATAATGACAGCATGTATTACCGTGCGAATCAAAGGGTTACTATTTAATCATTTTGAAAATATCTTTTGTCAAAATGTAGGAAGAGCAATTTTCTTGATCCAATACATTTCCGTGATCACTGCGGCCGCTCAGTTGGCCTTAAGGCTATTTTTAATAATTATGCAGGAATTACATCATGCGAAACAGTTGTTCTCACTTGAAAATTAATATTACGGATA
Source organism: Allygus modestus (assembly GCA_963675035.1). Taxonomy (NCBI): domain Eukaryota; kingdom Metazoa; phylum Arthropoda; class Insecta; order Hemiptera; family Cicadellidae; genus Allygus; species Allygus modestus. The sequence continues at coordinate 82,502,294 of OY776116.1, forward strand.
AAAATGGTCCAGCTGTTTTGTTCAGTGCCTTAGGTTCGTTTAATTGTTGCCTGATACTTGCTTTGTTATTTGTTACCACTATTTATAGTTCGCTATAAATAAAACTGTCATAAATAATAACAACAGTATTTTATATGTTATTGTATTAATTTTAACACATGTTTTGGTAAGGTTATTTAATTAGATTTTTTGTGAGTTTATCATAAACATATTATATTGTAACCTCATTCTGTACCGTTTTCCCACCAAGCTCTGTATTAAATCTCCTCTTTAATTTTCTTTCATATTTACGGTACATCTCGAATAGAAACAAACAAGCGATTGAAAGCTTAAGCAAAATAAAGTATGTTACGGTACTAAAGTTGAAAAATCATATTAGTGATTAAAATATTTTTATTACAATTTAAACTATCACAGTACTCCGAGAACAATACACTTTACTTTTTCCGAACATTGAATGTTTAAAAGCTCGGTGAAGAAGAGGCTAGCCTTTTTCCGAGGTAATTTTCAACCGAGACGTGGAGGGGTAGAGGGGGAGGATTGGTGGTGGTCTTGGGATTACTCGGTATTCCCAATACGGATTTCCACCTGTCGCAGCGCGGTAATGCCTCCCCCCCTCATGATGTAATTGTGTGGCACATTCGATAACGTCCAGTTTTGACTCTGGTCTATGAGATAACTCAGTTTGCGGCCTTGCTCTGCAGTTACCAACACTGTTTTGATTGCATAATGTCTCCGGTGGCATGAATCCTGGGATTTAACGTTTTATAAACCGTATCTTATGATCAGCATAATGAGAAATTTGTAGGTATGAAAATTACTGAATGTTTTTGAAAATGTTCTTACATATATATTTTTTTAAATCGTGAAGCTTGAATGGAAGACTTTAACTGTATAAAACTTTACTTATTCCTCATTGGAGTCAACATTGTCTCATAGTATGGGTTAAACAATTGTTGTACAAATTAAATTATACAAACCAGTGCACGTTTATAAGTCAATGGAACCCTTGTTAGGTCTTAGTGTCTATATAATCATTAGTTCATGTTAAATATAAAAAATCGGTCGTAAAATGTATTATTGACACAGAGCTGATCCTATCTTGAACCAGCCAGTTTTGATTAAATATGGCTTGACCCTTTGGCTTGTGTTGGGTCGCTCAGTCCCAGTCCGATAGTCATCGTTTGATAGATGAATTAATTACCGCATTCACGAACGTAAAGGGATTAAGTTGAATATCAGTCTCGGCCGAAGTCAGGATTTGCAGACGGATTTTGTTTTGGAAATTACATTTTTTTTTTAAATCGTGTCACCGCGATGTAACCTACGTTCGTCAATGGCTTGACCCTTTGGCTTGTGTTGGGTCGCTCAGTCCCAGTCCGATAGTCATCGTTTGATAGATAAATTAATTACCGCATTCACGAACGTAACGGAATTAAGTTGAATATCAGTCTCGGCCGAAGTCAGGATTTGCAGACGGATTTTGTTTTGGAAATTACAATTTTTTTAAGATCGTGTCACCGCGATGTAACCTACGTTCGTCACAGCATCACACCACCTACAGTCTTATATTCCAGTTGGTTCATGCCTGGTTTTATTTTCTGGTGCTGTATTAAACCTGGTACAATATTTTCTAGTGCAGCTCTCACTGTCTAGAAATCCGTTGATTTAAGAGTTATATTTTTCTGGTGATATCTAAAGTAATAGGGTAAAATGGTTCACCTTATTACTTTACAGTAATTGATATTGAATTTATAGGTTCAGTCGTGAATTGCCGTACACATCAATCCATAAACATTCAGCAGTTAAAACAAATCCGGTATGCATACATTAACGAAAAGCAAATTGAACAGTTTTGTTGATGAGGTGGCTGTATTAAATAAAAAAAATGTATCCAACGCTTTTGCAGTAACAACATTTTGAATCTGAAATTTTTATAAAATCGGAAATGAAGTAATTAAATATGTGAGAATAGAAGGGAAGGATAAAGTCGCAATTCAGTTAGGCCGGGCGGAATGGCCGCTTATCCCGGCTGATTGCGGATCAATCCTTGCCGAGTCTTCTTCCCTCGGGATTATTAATGAGACGGGATTAGATTAGTTATTAAATTAGAGGAGATGTTATTTTGCCTCAGTCAGTGTAGTATCTCCCGTTACATTACACCAATCAGTTTAGAAAAATCAATTTTTCTTTTAAAAGTACAAAATGATTAGTTATTTTACTTCTTTTGAATTATATTTGTTTTTTCCAATTTTAATAAAACGCTTAATATTTATTTGTACAGAGTGCTATGAACATGTTTTAAAATGGTTTATTAACTACAGTATGGATTTTTGGAAAATATTGTAAAAGTGCTTCTTGCGCACATAGAGAACCAAAGAAACTTATCTTATAACTGAGATTGAATATAAAACGTCGTTATTAATTAAAATAATACAAAAATAAAGCCGGCAATATTTGTGTTAAAGCCCTATTTAAAATGTATTGGTATTTAGCAGTAATTAGGTATCATATTTAAAAAAATATTAAATACAAGCTGCCAATCAGGTAGTATAAAGATTCACTCATCTTACCCAATATTTGAACCACGAGCATCGCAAACTGCGGGTTGCCAACGGCCCATAACAATATATCAAGCTTCCGCCAAATGCGTTCAACTTGAAATAGTCTTGGGACACTTAAACAACTATACATGGTTAGTTCAAGACTGTCGTTTGCTTTTGGTATTTTGCAACAAAACTAATTCCAACTATTAATTTAAAATATAGAACAACTTCAGAGTTCAATAAGAGCGTTTTAAGAGAATGGGTGAGACAATCCTGGTAGTTTATTGCTGTAAGATACTGTTACCTCGGCTAACTGCACGGTCGGTCGTCCCGCACACGTGAGCAGTGCTGACCGATGCTGATGACCACAGGGTATCAGACAGAGCTGAGGCAGGCTTCTGCTGACGCCGTCGACGATTTCTCCCAGACGACTCTTATCTCATTGTTCTCCAATTGCTAGCAACACGGACTATAATAGCTATAGGTTTACACTTTATTGCTAAAGTAAGATGAACATAATTCTTCAGTGAGATGTATGTGCGAAATTACACTTGTTATAATTAACATTTTTGATCGTGTTATTGTTTCATTATGTTGTGATGTTTTACGATGAAAACGCGGTGTGTCCGATCAAAATCAATACCTCCCTCCATCTATTATTTATATTTGCCGTATTTGCTGTATGTTATTTAAAAAAAGTATTCTCTTGTGTTTGAAGACGTCTTCAATTACATTCCACAGTTTATATATTTTGTGTAAGCTTATTTCCCTCGCGCACTCTGCTCGGTTCGTTGGGTCGAATGTATAAACATTTTGAAAATAAAATGTTGTTGAACTTGAAAATAATTTTTTAACGCTCTTGAAAAAATAACAGTTTCGGTTTCATCACGATTAAGTAACATTATAATCTAGAACTAAAGAGTAAAGACTATACGAGTTTTTATAATTATATATTTTGTTTTTAATTGCAGCTTGACGCAAACAACTAATTTACTTATAGTTGTAGTCTATTTAAAAAAATACCTGAGTAACAACATGTTTTACAGATTAAACTAATCAATTGGAGTTTGTTTTTCAAATATCTTTGTTAAAAGTACAACTTTGCAAAACTATCAAACTTCTTTTACCGTGATAACTTAATAAAACTTACCCCCTAACGGAATAACTTTTGATTGGCTGTGTCCAGAATAATCAAGCCAGTTACCAAGTAACGTCCCCCTCCCTGCCTTTCCGCGCCCCTCCGCCGCTAACAATGTAGCTAACTTGCTACAACACGGAATTAAGCGAGAAAATGGCTTACATTATTAACTCGGCAGGGTTTAAGATTGCGAAAGTTTTGCGAATGTTGTTTAAATCATTCTGAGATTTATTACAGCAGCGTTTCTTTCCGCTTTAGGTGAAAGTATTTCTCTGCTTTCAGCAACGACCTTTGAGTACGCCTTCAAAAGTTGTGTTTACTCTTCCTGTCTTTTTATTAATATGCTACCTAAAATATATGTCTGCAAGATTGTGTTGGCCTTAAACTTATTTTGTAGTTTCATTTATGCAGGCATACATACGAAATTCACTTGTAATCGTTCTATAATCATTGGTAATTAAATAGTTTGTTTACTACTAGGGCACTAATTTGTTCTTGGGATTCAAATTTTTATTCATCTAAATAAAATTTTTATTTGTATGGATATTTTATGTCAAAATGACATAGCAGTCTCGGAAATTGACGTAAATCAATTGTCTTAAAGGATATTCTAAAATATAAACGTATGTCAAAGTGCAAAACCTAGTGACTTAGAAAATGTATGACGTGGCATTATTTATCTAGACGGCGAGAGCAAGGACGAAGGACCCAGAGCAAGGTAAAACACTTAGGGATGGCCGCTATCATCCTAAATCCTAATGGGCCAGAATTATTAATCTTTAGTACCACCACGTGTTACTTGGTTTGTACCCTGAGGTTTTTTTATGTCATCAGACGATTAAATTGAAGGATTTTGTCACTATAACAGATATTTACAGTGTTACTCTATAGAGCCATTAAAATTGATTTCAATTCGAATAAAATATATACTTCATTTCTCATATGGAAGCAACTATATTAAAGATAGACAAACTGGTCCGAATATTTACAATACATTCCCGCGCAATAAATACATACATACAATTGTTAATTCATCAAGTCGCTTGTAATGGGAAATCTTTAAGAGTTTTTCTTTACTTTGTTAAATTTGTTTAATCATCATAGTTTATTTGGACGAATGATAGAATGAGTTTTCGCTAAGTAAGTAAATACCCCCGTCGCAGCAAACCTGCGTGATTAGCGAATTTCCAATGCATAGGGGCCAATATAGTCTATATGTCTCACTATAACATAAAGCCAATTACCAAGTTTCACAAAAATGCATCAATAAACAAGTGATATATAACAGTTTATATTTATTTTCCATAAGAATGACATTAGGGTTGAGGACGCAGGTATCCTGCAACGAGGAAGATAAGTAATGCGTTTTTTGCAATTACTGTATCAATATAACTGAACCAGGTGAAGCTACGTACCAAGTTCTATTAATTTAGGTTCATAATTAAGGGAGATATACAACTTTACTTATTCTCCATGTGAATAACATGGGGGCCGAGTATGCAGGTTTGCTGCTACGGGGCCTATCAACAAAAAACCTTTTTGCTAATATAAATATACCACAACTAGTTGAAGCCACATACCAAGTTTCATCAATATACATTCATAAATAATCGAGATATAACATTTTATTTATTCTCCATAAGGATAACATTGACAACGTACTGTGTTTAGCACTTTGAATATCTCTGCAACGGTTGGACGTAGAACAACAATTAAAACACCAAAATGTTTGTTATGTTGAGCTAAACATATTGATAAAAATAAATGTGAAGTTTTTAGTAAAATTATCTGAGAAAAATTTAAAAACCTTTTTCGATCGATCTGGTTTTTGAACTTAAAGTCATAAATGCTACTCTCCACATTTGTGCCAATTTCATCAAAATCGGTCGTTTCTTTCAAAAGTTATTGCGGTAACGGACACACACACATATATATACATATACATATTTATAAATTTGGACGAATTGTGTTTTTGGCATCTGGGGACCTCAAAACGAAAAGTTATCATGGTCTCGGGCTTAAGTCTTACCATGCCACCTACGGTAATAGCTTCTTCCTTATAGGGGAAATTCGCTAAAACTTATTTCATATTTTATAGTACCTAAAGAATCAATTTGATTAAGACGTAAAATAGGAAATAATTAATACAATTAAAAGACGAGTTCGCACGCAGCACGCTGACGTGAGGGAAGAGAATTTCCACAAAAAAACTTGTAAATCTCAAAATCAGTGTAAAAACATACATTTATTCCAATTTTTATTGAAAACTGAAAATATTGATTTTTGGCTGTTCTGATGCTCCTGGTTTCATTTACCTGCAATGCTGGGAATACAATTTTGCACATTATAAGGTTAGGAGAAGGTCCAGTCAGGCTTGAAAGTAGGCATGAGGTTGCTGGGGATGATAAAGTACACCAACAAATGAATAACATGCATTTCTAATGTAAAACCCCTATAAGACAACGTACTGTGTTTATTCTATATACATTTTCTTTAATAACTCTAGTAAATATTTATGCTAGAATGACGAGAGAGGGCTTAAAACTTTTGCCTCGCTAATCCTCATCCTTTTACATGCATTAATGTTACATCCGGGGCTTTTCTGACCCTTTTTGGGCCCAAAAACTCAAAATTTGAAAGATTAATCCTCAAAAAAAGGGTTTAATGTTTTCCGATTCTTTTGCCCAACGAACTTGTTCAACTGATTATAGAAAGGAACGTACCTACCAAATTTGAAGTAAATCGGACAAAAAATGCGACCGCTAGAGTGCATATACACACACACACACACATATATATATATATATATATATATATATTAAATTAAATTCACATAGATATATACATATACATACATACATACATACATATATCTATATATAATTTTGAACAACCCCCATAAACGTGTTAAGGGGGTCACGTTAGGAAATTCTATGGTGGTCCCGGGCTTAAGTTTCACAGTGCGGGTCATGCTAATAGTTCACTTTCCATGGGAAATTCACTAATAACACGATTAAAAAAACAAATGTGGAAATATTTTTTCTAAAATGTTTCGACATTTAAAAATTCAACACGTGGAAGGCTGAGCCCGCTTCCGCGCCGGTTTGTATGCCTGCAGTCTTGTGTGTACAGCGTTGGTAAACCAACCTTTGCTTTTTCCTCTACGTGATTCTTTCTTTATTTGCGGACTTTGTACTATTCAAGACTGTTCTTTTGTAGGGTTCGGTAAATGGTTTGGTTTCAAACGTTTTCCTGGTTAGAACCACCAAATCAGTCAAACGAAGAATTAAATATTTCGAGAATTTAAACTCATCCGGAATAATTCTTCTACAGTGTTTCTTCCTAATTAAAATCTAAAAATACTATCTTGCTAATGTGTGGCTTATGATTCAACTGTATTTTTAAAACTCTTAATACCGTTGGGTTAGTCAGTAACAAGGCTACATAAGGCGTCTGTTCACCCATTATTCATTCATATTCGCCTTAAAATACGCCGTAGGTGCGTCGGCGTCTTTAACATATATTATATTGTATCAGTATAAGTTTTGAATTTCTTATCAATTTATTTGGACTTTACCGATCGCTTCTAGTGTTTAAAACTACACTACGTTTCGGGAGGAAACGAAACTCTGCCCATTATCAGGTAAACCCAACTTATACCTAAATAACAAAAAATTTTACCTAACTAGTCTAATTTTTTATTTTTCTTACATTTTAATTTCGACACATAGCTTAGTTTTAAACTACAGGCGCGATAGTGAAAGTCTAAATAAATCAATAGTAAATTATTCATCATTTAGCGACGACCTATGAATACGCATTCAAAAACTGTCTTTACTACGCCAGCCGGTTTTTAATGTGTCAATTAAAGAGATAGGATTCTATGTCTGGAATAAAATTTGTGTTGATCTCGATTAAATATATGTCTTTTGAAACAGCCCTATGTGCATATATACCAATAAATATCTACATTCCAAAAATATATTTTAGACGAAAGTTCAGGTACATGTTCTTAAAACTCGCTCTGGTCTAAAACTAACTCAAACGGATATTGACAACACAAGTCCCTCCAATAGTTTCGAACAATTTAAGGCCCTATCAATCCTGTACAAACAACTTTAGTCGCGTACAAACCAAACATGTTGAGACCTGTTTAGCCTAATCTGGTCACTATACAGTGCCATTGCATCACGTAATCGCAACATCTGTTCTGCGGTTGACCTTGCGGCTCGTGGTGCAGTTGTGGAGGCCAGAGCAACTTGTATCAGCAACAGACATGCAGCAGACGGACATATGTTACTGCCTGACACCTGGCTGCCACTAACTATTTTTAAACAACAGACTGCGCTCGTAAAGATATGACGGGTTGAAACAATACCACTTTAGTACGACGCCCTAAACAAGTGCGGAATGCGGGACGGCGGCGTTATGAGATTTGTTGGATTGACTTCTAGTGTGGTTATAAACGTTTACATTCACTAATATATGAACTTTTAAGTACGCCGCAAATAATAACTTTCTTGATATTGCACACAGTTTCAAAGTGTTTATGCAATACAGATCTGTATATGTAATAATTGGAACATTCTAAACTGAACATTACATGTGTTAAAAGTAACAAATTAGGTCGATGGTGTAACTGCTTAGTGATGTAGAATCGTTGAATACAATTTATTGAGGAAAGGATCATTTTGAATTGATTTACTTCAACACCTCATTGAAGTCGGATCACTCGACGAAGATGAGGTCAATTAATTCTCTGTGAAGTCTTTCACATTAAACGAATAATGATGAGTTTTGTTCTCAGAGTAAAAGGAGTATTTAGAAATAGAAAACTGCCTTATTAATCTTCAAATTGTAATATGTGTTTCGGTAAAACCTACTACTTTTTGACACTAAAAGCGCATTCGTTTGTTCCAGGTCACGTGACTCTGCTGGCGAAGACGTCAGAGAACAAGACGCTGACGTTGTTCAGCGAGGCGTACTCCCGCATGTTCACGCTGGCACATCCCCCCATATCAGCGCTCTACGGGAGCCTCCTGACCTACCTGAACCGCTCCGACCCCGGGCTGGGTCCAGGGCTACCATCGAGCATCCCCTCGGGCGACTCCACCGCCCTGCAAGAGCTGGTCCTCGACTTCTTCGCCCAGCTGTTCCCTCTCGTGTACCACCAAGCGGTGAATCTCCACGCCACAGATTTCACGGAAGAGTACAAAGTCTGTCTTCGAAAGGCGTTCCCTGATATACTCCCCTTTAGTGATTACCCTCGAGAGATCGCTATAGACATCGCAAAGACTTTCGAAGAGACTAAAGTTCTCCTGGAGGCTTTACTTTTGGGAGCGGACATTTTGAACGCCACTGACCAGTTGATGTCTTCATCGAATTCCTCGGGGCTGGACAACTGCTACGAAGCTCTCATGAGGTTATACTATTGCCCGCGCTGCCAAGGGCTCCCTTCTTCCATCAAGCCTTGCAACGGCTACTGTCTGAACGTGATGAGGGGCTGCTTGACCCAACAGAGAGCCCACGAGCTGGACCTCCCGTGGAACAACTTCCTCAGTGAGACAGAGCGCCTCGTGAGGCAGACGAGGGAACACAACGGAGTAGAAACTGTCTTGAGGACTCTGACCACGAGGATATCTGACGCCATAATGTACGCCTCCATAAACGGACCCAGCATCGAGAAAAAGGTAAGCACGTCTGTTACACCCTCTCTAGTGGAGCTCACAGTTTATATTGTATTAGGTAATACTTTCTCTCAATACAGGCCTACTGTAACGAGTTGAAGCGTAAATCTTCATCAAATTGACTTACACATATTCTTTTGATACCACTTTCCTCACTTCGTTCCAGCCTTCGGCTAACTCAAATTGAATTACCAGTTACCAATCTTAAGTTTTTTTAATAAGTATACAATTCCGCAATATAAATTTGTTACAGTACGATTGTGAACACGATTTATGAACGAGTCGCATTTGTTATGTTTGAAAGGTTGGCTTAACATGTTAGCTTGAAGTTTAAATAAGACAGTTTTACAAAAATGTATACCGTTTGTTCATTTTAAACAGATAAATTATCCCTTATTTACACCAATTTATGAACTATATACAGTCAATCGGCAATAACATTTAAATAACAATTTCTGATAAAATTATTTTTCCTCAATACCGGTACATCCCTACAAACCACTTATCAAAGTAATTACTGGTTGGTGGTAATGTTTAGAATATGCTTGTCGCTTTCAATACATCCAATTTATTTTATTACGTATACAGGTCAGTAGGTTCCTCGCACAGTCCATTGCCGCAGTAAGGAATGTTACTGAGCTGCCCGTTCAGTCGTAAAGTATCATTGTTCCCTCGGAGAGCACCTTACCCAGATACAAGGATAGATTTACTACCCTCGTTACTTTAAATCCCCACGCTTTACAAAGTCCGAGTAAACCAAAGCGTTGGTGGAGCGCCCTGGCGGCCGGGCCGCAAATCATCTGGCAGCTTAATTAAGCTGAAAACACTTATGGAGCTTATTTCCAACAATAAAACAAGTGTTCGGTGTATTTATTGGCGGAATGAATCTGTTTTAATTACACTGTGGGCCGGTGGGCGGACGCGGCTATACGCTGGAAACGCGCCCACTGCCGTCGCGAAGGCCCTCCACTCTTAGTGTCGAGTTTAGTTGGCGGATTTACCAATTGTGTGGTGTTAAAATTAAATTACTTCAACAAGGTATGGGTATTGAAGAGGTTCACTGTTTAATTGATCGGTAACCTGCTTAAGAGGCGCGTGAGTTATTAAATGTATCGTCTACTTCATCATCGTTACAACCCACACGAGTGAGTGTGGAAACACTTACTCCTCCAACTCCGGAGGTCCTGAGTTCAGATCCCGGAACGGGTGTGTGAGTTGCCTTCGTACGGGTTTTCATCTCTAGTAGGGTTTCCCGGTTCCCCAAAAAGAGCCGAATAAATGGTTGTAGGGGTTATTTAGTCCCATGCCATGTAAATTAAGTTTTAGCCCTTCATACTAAAAGAAAAGGATTCATTAAACTAATAATAATTTTTGCTGTACACAAGAATCGTAACATAAAGAATCACAAGACTAATATTAATAAACGAAAAAGATTTCCCCGTTTGCCTACGCACTATGCATATTTCCAGGCAATCGGTGCTTACCTTTGATATTTCAAATTTGTAAGTACCTGTACTGTAGAACATGTCCCGAGTTGTAACCTCTCTTATGCTTCTTACCTTTGCGCCTTAGTGAGATCAGAGGAGGGTTTGTTTTATTTTATAAAAAAAACGTAAAAAAGGTTGTAAACATAATCACAAAGAGTAATACCTATTCTTTAAATGCAGTTAACTATATATTGCCAGAATACAGTAGGTGCTTAGACATTTTTAATTCATCAGATTCAGTTTATATGGTGGTGTATCATAAATTTAGAAAACATTATTACTATTTGATTTATTAAAGAAAAAAGATTAATTCATCAACATCACACATAACCACGATTGATAAAAATATATCCATTAATGACGAGGACTGGGTTAAAACACATTTAGACCTACTTAAAACTACTAACACATATTTAATAGTAGTAAATTGAAATTCCAATTAAATTAAATATCGTACGACACAAAACACTATCGTTACCGTCTATTGAGCCTATGTGATTGGTAACGGTTTAACACATCAGCCAACAGCCAACTCCCAGTTGTTGGTTTAGAACATCGGTAAAAACATAGATTTACCGAGTTGGCCCAGTTTACTTTGATTGTTTCTATTTTAATTTCAGTTATAGACTCCTGACAGACTTATATTGGATGGTGAAATATTCTAGACACAAGTCGCTATTTTGGACTCAGACCGGAGCCAAATGTGTTGTTAGTGAACAGGCAGCCGATGGAGACAGATCTTATAGCTTGTAATGGGTTATATGCTTCAAATGAGTGGCTATGATTAGATTATTATCAAAATCAAACAAAAATGCTTAGCCGTTATACGTGTATTTTTATCTGTTAAAGAGATAGGCTAATCTAAGGTTTCATATTATTGAATTGATGGAAAATGTCTGCAATCATTCTTAAATAACGTTTAAACATCTTTCATGAGTTTGTAATTTAATTAACTCGAGATGCAAAGAAATGCGTTTTTAACGAAATCATTGTCAAAGATATCTTTAGGATTTTTTACAATCAGGAAAGAATTCTCGAAGGAATGTTCTCAGTTGTTTTATTCGGCATAATAAGCTGGTAATCCTCATACAAATATATTAGTACATCAGTTGTTCTGTGGCTTTCGGAGATTAGTTTAACATATTAAAATAGTTGCAGTCTGTTGCCTGGGGATTATCGGGTATTGCTGAGGGCTGGGATGATCCATCAGATTACAGTCTGACACGGCGTTACACCGCACAGTTCTTATCACAAGGCTGAAGAGGAGAGATTAGATTAAATGTGGGAAAACAGTGTGAAATTGTGTGTGAAACAAGTAGGTCAAACAAACAGGCCATGTAATGAACGTTTATATTTTAAAACATTACGAATACATGTCAAACTTAACATATTGCATCAAGTACCGGAGTAACACTTTGGGAACGAGTTATGAGTGATATTTTTAATCACTCTATAAATAATAATAATAATGAAACTTCTTTCTCAAACATTTTATTAGGTTTGCTGAGTAATATTTCTCACAACATAATGACAGCAAAAGTGTTTCCGTCAACCTAGTAACTATATTAATGAGAACAGGTTATTTAAAATGCAACACTACTATTAGTTGTAAAAAATCTCAAATAGACTACTAGCACTACTGGTTTAAAAATGCATGAATAATAGTTCGGGAAAAATTTCCAGCTGTTTTTCCGAAACTAGAGTGGGAAAGGATCACTTTCGGTATTCACAGCTTATACCGAAAATGGCTAATTTCGATACAGTGCGATGACAATTATTTTCCGGGTTTTAGGATCCGTTTATGCAAAGCTATTTCACAATCTTTACCTCATACTAATTCTTTAATAATCCCTGGTGGGTGTTAAAGTATTCATTATCTCTCGTTTTAAAATATAGAAATAATAGTACATTTACCTATTCCAAAGTGAGTACCTGTAAAAAATATAAATATTCGCATTCCGGTAAACAGTAATTTGCACTGTGACAGACAGACATGTAATCATTTAGTTAATCATACGGGTTGGAATGTTCGTATCACTGATGAAAACTAGACAGGTTCCTAGGGTAATTAATGTTTTGTCCCTATGACCTATAAGAGCCTATTTTGCTAATACGTTTTGCATGTCACTAATCCTTTATACTACTAACAACAACTATGGTATAAAGTGTTATCTACTTAATCTCTTAAAACTCTATGGTTAATTTTCTATTTAATTTTGTAAAGCATATCAACCATGTTTTAAGAAAATCGTTTAAACCTTGCCTTTGTTATATTGATTCCGGTGGAACATTGCTATACTCGAATAATGTCTAACGCTCCAATTTTGGTTCGGTTATAAAACAAAAATTCTATTTTTTTAAATGCAGAATAAGAGCAAACACAAATTCTGCTTGTAAAATCGCGGTCTTACATAAAAAATACATCGAAAAGGTATAGAATTTCCCTTGATAACAGAACTAAAAGCAAACCTAATAAAAATCTGAAACCAGTTTTCCAGTTTCTTGCATTTACACGTCAAAAATACAATGTACTAGTCTTATAAATTTGTAGAAAATAATGTACTATATTTGTGTTATCTACAGTAAAGATGAATGCCCAACACTAAATATTATTTGTTTTCAAAGTTGATTCATATATTAATTTAAGTCTACAAAGTAAAGTAATAATTTATATCATTTAACATGGTAACCTGTTTTTAATTTCAGGTATGTTGGATGTTCTATCATTTAAAATATTTATTTGAGAATAGTAGATGTGGAATGCCTTGACTTACCCCCTTAGATCCATTCTAGAACAGGATCAGAAAAGGATTTTGGCTTTTAAATCAATGTGTTTGTACCAAAGTATTGAATAAAATTTACATATACTTGGACACAAAGAACGTCATCACTGTCTGTCTACATCGTAAAGTAGACGCTGCAGGCGGCAACGTCACTAGAGGACTGACAGTGCATACATTGTATACCCCACCCCCTCGCCCTGCAGCTTCCTCAGATCACTGCCCCATCCCCCAGCAACCCCCTGGACCCCTCCAACACCATCCCCTTGCACCGGGACCGGATACAATTAGTGGCACGGGTCAAAACACCTGCCGCCCGAAGAGCTGATCCCTAGCTTTTTGCCTCTGTTGAGCTCCTTGTAGTTAAATGTGTCTACCGCTTTCTTATGCAGATGTTAGGAATGTTTTATAATAATTAGTCGGTATTACTTTTTGATAATTATATGTTTTTCTGTAGGCCTATTTTATAAAATGGCATTTCCTTTCATTACTCCTTAACCTATTATATGTAGTTTATAATGGCATAAAGTAAATTATTCCAAGTCAATTCTTTAGGCAACACTCAGTTTGTTTTTTTACAAATTGTTTTACCCTGGATAACATGCTAGGTTATCACATGGATCAGCAACATACCCCCAGACTGCAGTGTGAGAATGTATGACGGCAAGGTTATGATGTATGAGACGCCCTGCTACAGCAACGTCCCTGGCTGACGTGCTACATTATCACATGGATCAGCAACATACCCCCAGACTGTAGTGTGAGAATGTATGACGGCAAGGTTATGATGTATGAGACGCCCTGCTACAGCAACGTCCCTGGCTGACGTGCTACATTATCACATGGATCAGCAACATACCCCCAGACTGCAGTGTGAGAATGTATGACGGCAAGGTTATGATGTATGAGACGCCCTGCTACAGCAACGTCCCTGGCTGACGTGCTACATTATCACATGGATCAGCAACATACCCCCAGACTGCAGTGTGAGAATGTATGACGGCAAGGTTATGATGTATGAGACGCCCTGCTACAGCAACGTCCCTGGCTGTAGTGCTACATTATCACATGGATCAGCAACATACCCCCAGACTGTAGTGTGAGAATGTATGACGGCAAGGTTATGATGTATGAGACGCCCTGCTACAGCAACGTCCCTGGCTGACGTGCTACATTATCACATGGATCAGCAACATACCCCAGACTGTAGTGTGAGAATGTATGACGGCAAGGTTATGATGTATGAGACGCCCTGCTACAACAACGTCCCTGGCTGACGTGCTACATTATCACATGGATCAGCAACATACCCCCAGACTGTAGTGTGAGAATGTATGACGGCAAGGTTATGATGTATGAGACGCCCTGCTACAGCAACGTCCCTGGCTGACGTGCTACATTATCAAATGGATCAGCAACATACCCCCAGACTGTAGTGTGAGAATGTATGACGGCAAGGTTATGATGTATGAGACGCCCTGCTACAGCAACGTCCCTGGCTGACGTGCTACATTATCACATGGATTACCAACATACCCCAGACTGTAGTGTGAGAATGTATGACGGCAAGGTTATGATGTATGAGACGCCCTGCTACAGCAACGTCCCTGGTTGACGTGTTACGTTGACATGAGATAGATCAGCAAAACACATCCCCAGACTGTAGTGTGAGAATGTATCACAGCAAAGTTATGATGGATGAGATGCCCTGCTACAGCAACGTCCCTGGTTGACGTGTTACATTGACATGAGATAGATCAGCAACACACATCCCCCCCAGACTGTAGTGTGAGAATGTATCACAGCAAAGTTATGATGGATGAGATGCCCTGCTACAGCAACGTCCCTGGTTGACGTGTTACGTTGACATGAGATAGATCAGCAACACACATCCCCAGACTTTAGTGTGAGAATGTATCACAGCAAAGTTATGATGGATGAGACGCCCTGCTACAGCAACGTCCCTGGCTGACGTGTTACGTTATCAGATGTATCAGCAACACACATCCCCAGACTGTAGTGTGAGAATGTATCACGCGGCAAAATTATGATATATGAGATGCCCTGCTACAGAAAGGTCCCGGGCTCAACTGTTACGTTATCACATGGATCAGCAACACTCATCCCCAGACTGTAGTGTGAGAATGTATCACAGCAAAGTTATGATGGATGAGACGCCCTGCGACAGCAACGTCCCTGGTTGACGTGTTGCGTTATCAGATGGATCAACAACACACATCCCCAGACTGTAGTGTGAGAATGTATCACACCAAAGTTATGATGGATGAGACGCCCTGCTACAGCAACGTTCCTGGTTGACGTGTTACGTTATCAGATGGATCAGCAACACACATCCCCAGACTGTAGTGTGAGAATGTATCACAGCAAAGTTATGATGGATGAGACGCCCTGCTTCAGCAACGTCCCTGGTTGACGTGTTACGTTATCAGATGGATCAGCAACACATATCCCCAGACTGTAGTGTGAGAATGTATCACAGCAAGGTTATGATGGATGAGACGCCCTGCTACAGCAACGTCCCTGGTTGACGTGTTACGTTATCAGATGGATCAGCAACACACATCCCCAGACTGTAGTGTGAGAATGTATCACAGCAAAGTTATGATGGATGAGACGTCCTGCTACAGCAACGTCCCTGGCTGACGTGTCACGTTATCAGATAGATCAGCAATACACATCCCCAGACTGTAGTGTGAGAATGTATCACAGCAAAGTTATGATGGATGAGACGTCCTCCTACAGCAACGTCCCTGGCTGACGTGTCACGTTATCAGATGGATCAGCAACACACATCCCCAGACTGTAGAGTGAGAATGTATCACGGCAAAGTTATGATGGATGAGACGCCTTGCTACAGCAACGTCCCTGGATGACGTGTTACGTTGACATGAGATAGATCAGTTAACCGAGCAATCTCTGCAGCTTGAAATCTTTTCTGCCAAAACTTTGAAATCCCTTCATTCAAATGTAACTTTACTTAAGTAATACATTTACTACGTTAAGCCTTGAATTAATATGGGACTTGTTTATATAATTCCTTTCGGTACTTTTGCACAGATTAAATGTGTATGTATCTTAGTGTTACTTAATTGTGTATTTGTAAACACTAAATTTGTCATGTTTTACATTGTCATGTATAAATTGTTCCAAAAAATATAGTTCTTTCGATTATGCTGACTTAAAATCCGGCAGAGACGAAAATATAATCTTCAACAGTCCTTGATTGTGGGAAAATCGTAGAACACATACTTAGGATATATAATTCTCTAGAGCTTCTAAATGTCTTATAGAATCATATTTTGTTTTACTAGTAAGAAGGAAAAAAACTAATCTGATTTTCTATCATGTCATTATATCGACTATGGATGATTTGACAAAATTAAACTGAAACGTTCACACCAACGTTTCTTCAGTCTGGTTATAGTCAGTGACAGGTCATAGTGTCAGTGACAGTGACAGTGTCGGATTTAGAGATATCTAATTGGTAATCACCTATCTCAGCGCCATTCAATAAGCTCCCATCAGACCGCCAACAACCCGCAAGTATTTTAATATAACAACCCAATATCTATCTCTGCAGCCAATCCTGATATACTGCACAAGTTTATACGAGGACTAACAGCTCCGAGGAAATGCTTTTCGGTTTGAATATGAGCAATATTACAAGTCTATATATTTATTTTTTGTTTGTACTCACATATAAGTTTAAATTAAATTGTCTTGAGTTTTATTACAGTTGCGAAATTGTTTTGGCATTTTTGCTTGGTATGGAACAAGTTATTTCACAAGTTAAAATTATAATCACAACAATATACTCTCGTATTTCCATTTAGTTTTTTAAAGTTTATATATAGTTTTGTTACATTTTTAACTGTGCAAGATGTAAAAATTAAAAAAGACTTAACACTAAAACCATATTTTTACACTTATGATGTATTCATACACAAGATGTTAAATAAATAGTAACAAATGGTAAAAGGCTACTGATTTCGACCAGTCACGCCACTCACCATCAGGCCCCATGACAAAGAATATTTTAAATTTACTATTGGTACAAGATTTTCCCGGATTATATACTAAAATATTTACATCAACAGGCTCACCATAACGTTCAAATTTCAATTTATTCCGCATTACGTACAATTTAAAGCGCATTGCTGAGCATAACCATTGCATACTACTTCGCTGAAAATCTGTCCTTTATATCCTTTATGATTGGCGGATTTGTTTTACCCCTATTTACAAATTATTTAACATTAAACTGCATTTCGTAAACCGAATAAAAACGAACGATTCATCTAGCAGGAACGCGAAACCAGCGCAATACCTGGATGTATAGAGGTACAGAAGCAATGCAAAACCCAGCATTTGATAAACGACGCTTCGCGAGAGTCAAATAAACAGTATTTTGTTACGGAGTGGAAGCCCCAGTAAGTTAATCAATCCACAAACATGCATTACTGGATTGGTGCACTCTACCGGCGCAGACGATGAATTGCAAACTGCCAGAGAAGCTTTTAATACCGATTGCAACGAATGTTCCAATTTAATTTCAAATGTGGAGGGTTTTATCAGACACTCAATATTTTCATATTTTAAAGAATAAAGTGTTGAGTCTTTTAACTCATAGTTACAGGATTGAATTCCAGATATTAAGTTCTTTTATAATTTATGTGTATGAATAATGTTCTAAATGACTACTCTAAGGCGCCATTTGTAATAATTCTAGTAATACAAAAATAGTATATTTTGTAATTAATGCTCTTGTGTTGTTTTATTTCAACGATAGTAAAGTGTTAAAACCACTATTACCAGGAATAGCGTACGGCATGAGAAAAGCCTAGGCAAACAAAGGTTTTGGCTGTGAGCTTCAACAGGTTGTACACTACAACTGTTTAATATAGTATTTAGTATTTGTCTATTATATGCGTAACTGGTTTCAGATTATTTAGGTTTTGTTATTTTCAACACCATTTTAAGGGGATTTCATTAATGTAAGTGGATCTATACCAACAAAAGGTATAATTGCGCTTTGAAAAATAAGTAAATTTAAATTTTCTGTCCATCGTATTACTAAAGTTTTATTTTTCAAGATATAAACAAAGCTAATATTATGTATAGTTGAAAACAAGTGTGTCACCAACTCAAGTTAATGTCTGGACTTCATGATTAATGACTACAGGTCTGGGAAAACTGCCGTACACGGAAAGTTATACCCTCTGCATTGTTCATCCACGACTACTAAAAACCAAACATAATCATTTACACCGATCATTGAAACTTGTAATCATAAAACATTAATAAATGGTTAAATTTATCACCTATAATAGATTTCCATCCACCCTTACAAAAGGTTAAAGAAACCATTAGAAGCGCAATAAACCCGCTCGATGGGTTTTATGCGCTGGGGAGGTGGCTGTCCCAGGACGCTGTTCACCCGCATTTCCTAATTACAAGTCTTGGTCATAAACCGTGGTGCAGGATACAGGATGCGGGTACACCTGCCTCTTTGCAACATGAGATCCTGCAGGAACTGTCGTCCGTTTCGATCGCACGGTAGACATCAAGGTTAATTCTGTATCTCTTGGTTTTATGAATTTTTCCTCATGTATTCCGAAATGTCATCTATATTTCCCAAAAAAGTTTGATAAACATTTTGAAATTATTGAATTTAAAATGAAAACCGGCGGAATACATGTGTAATTTGATTTTTTATCTTTAATGTTTAAATAATTACTGTTTAATCGTGACTAATGATCAGTACTGTATATTAATTATTAAAACAATCATTTGTGTTCAAACGTGCAAATGACACTGGAACATTTCACTGCAGGATTGCTCTTATAAATATTGCAATGTGATTAGCATTCCTCGCTCATACAATATTCAAAACACCGTTCAGACAGTTTGTGCTTCAACCTCTCTCAAGTTTGAAAAAGGTATGTTTGGACAGTTTGTGTCTTTTTAGAGATACTACTGCCCATATTGGTTTTTTAGCAAAACATTAGGGGCCCTACACATATTAAGTAACGCACTTAGGGAGGGGAAGGGGATGGGCGTAGCGTTATGCTGCGTTATGTTGTGGAGGGGGGGGGTTGGATCAACGTTACGTAACTCACAAATATTAACCCTAAGAGCAGCTGCTCTCCTGTTCTATTGAGATAGTTAATTTGTTTGTTTATATTATTAGTTACTCTTGTTTGTTTGTATACATTTTGCTTTGAAAAAGTGATTGAAAATGTTAAAAGAAAGTCTTTTAAAGTTTAATGATTCACTGAAATCCATATTCTAAATTGCTAATAAAACTGTTTATAAGGTTTATATGTTTATAAGGTTTAAGCTGTTTTAAAGCCTACTACGATTGAGTTACGTAACACATTCGGGGGGGGGGTATGGTCAGGCGTTACGGTGCGTTACATGGGGAAGGGAGGGGGTCTGAAATGACGAAAAAATGAGGTACGTAATATGTGTATAGCCCCCTTATAAGTTTTCACTTGTTTTACTATTCGTACATTTATTCCAGTTAGTATTCGGTATTAGAATGTATTCCCTGTGCTTTGATAAGAGAATACTTCACTTTCCTTAATAGTGGAACATTAATAAGGGAAATAATTTTAATTGTAAACTCAGTTGTCTTAAAGGTTTTGAGGTGATTTTTAAGACTTGAGGTGCAGCAATTCCTCATTGATGCGTCCTCGACTGTTCCCGACTCCAAGTACGAAGACGTTAACTCCCGCGTTGTACTGCGTGTGTAGGCAGGTGCTGGCTGTGTGGTGTGTGTAGGCACTGTGCCCATATCGAGGCCGGCTGCTGCAATGGGTCTATTGTCCTTACGCCTCTACCACAACTCAGTTTCAATTAGCGAACTAATCACTGTAAAGTGATGCTGGCCGCGTGAATAGCTTTGCAAATACAACAAATACTTATTGTTCGTTCACTGCGTATAACGTTTCCTTTAATAGTTAAGTTTACTATTTATTATTGTAAATTGGTTGAGCGTTAATTTTATTCAGTATTCTAATTTGGTTTGGAAAAATAGTTATTCGACTATTTTCCCAAAAAACATAAATATATTTCACTATGTTTTTTTTTACATGTGACTCTCACTTTCTTACAAGTT
Source organism: Allygus modestus (assembly GCA_963675035.1). Taxonomy (NCBI): domain Eukaryota; kingdom Metazoa; phylum Arthropoda; class Insecta; order Hemiptera; family Cicadellidae; genus Allygus; species Allygus modestus. The sequence goes on from OY776116.1 coordinate 82,523,073, forward strand.
AGTAGTAGAATTAGGCGTATGTTTATGCTACTTAATTTATAATAGATAAATTTAACTAGCCTAAAAAATGGTAAAATTAATAGTTTTACAAAAAACATTTCCACTGTAAATATTGAATACTCTTTCGCCATACTTTTATAAACAAATGCGAAAAAATATATATATACAGTATATATATATAAATGTTCGTTCTTAAAAATTACAATCGAAATATATTTCTGCTACGTTTGATACAAATTACTAAAAATATAAGTTAGAAATAAATTATTTGGAAAACAATTTTTCGTCGTAAATTAATCAGAAAACTTTTCATCGAGAGAAATAATTTCCAATCTCGGTGCGAAAAATATGAAACGATAATTGGAACAGACGGAGCAGTTTTTATCGTCCGACCCGCGAAGTTTCCCATTGTAGGAGTTGCCTCAGCTTGACATCCCAGGTCAAGTCCGGGTCACATGATAATTCTGGGGCTTCTCCCGGGCTAAGCCGCCTAAGCTGCACCTGAGCCTAACCCCTTGAGTAATATCTGGCACGACCCTCCCCCCGCCCCGCCACATCAGGAACTTTAAAACCCCCTTGCTGCTTTTGAAGCTTTACCTTCCCATTAGCTTTTGCGCCGCATTTTTAGCGGCTTAAAACTATTAAATTAATAATTCGTTCTTAAACTAGCTGTGAAAAATACAATAAAATTTTTGTAAAATTACTAGATCCGCCAGGTTTTGTGTAATAAAATAGCCCTTTATACTAAATAAAAAACTATAGTATTTAAACAAAATGTCGAAAGCACTTAGTTCGAATTCTCCTTCTCTAAAACCCTTCCATACAATAAAATTAACATTATTTTAAATTAATGGTGGTGAGGAAATAATAATTTAATTTAACCAATATAACTCATTCTAAATAGAATATATAGTTGGTTATTTTTAGTTCGTATTTGATTGTGATAGGTAATTAAATGGCACAGATGTACAAAATAAATAAATCTCAATCGGCAACCTCAACGTATATTCTAATGAATTTTGATTGTTTCTAAAAAGTGATAAATTATAGTGCGCTTCTGCCAAACATTTCTACACTCATCATTCATTCATATTCGGCGTAAAATACGCCCTAGTTGCGTCGGCGTCTTAGACAATGATTTAGTGATTCTTAAATCCTTTATAAAATATACCATAGTTACAATTAATATTAAAAAGGTTTAATCACGCACTTGAATTAAAATTACCTGAGCGATAATGTTATTTCCTCAGGAATTAAAAGTATAGTTTGACACATATAATCCTACCGAGAAGCGTGTCTGACGTAGTAATTGTAACCTGCCTGCCTTGATTTCACTATGGTAAGCGTTGTGCTCGATTGTAAATCATGCAATTTCAGTCGCACAAGGGTGGTTAAGAGGGTGGGGAGAAAGAGAGAGACGTGTGTGTGACAGAGAGAGGAAAAGGGGGGCAGTACAAGGAGGGAGCAATCAGCTGTGCGTGATGATTGTCACGTGACTGGTACTCCTCAATTGTTGTCAGGATTGCCAATGTTCTAGTATTAAATGCACAATATTGTATTGTATTGCCAATAATAACCATTGTAGAACATTATCTTATAGCTTTATCCAAACAGTTAGTTTTTAGTTCTTAAAATAATTTCTTTATCGTGAGTACTATGTTTTGAAAATATTGTTTATCTTATGAACATTTGCAGACATAACGTTCCGTAACTATTGTTACATTTTGTGGGATTTTTTAGAATTCCGATTTTGTATGTTTCATTAGCGAATGAGATGATTTTGCGTGCACGCATATAGTTACGAATTTTTAAAATGTGAAATTCTTTTGAAGATGTATTACTAAAGTATGATACCATATTGTTTTCACCAAAATATAAAGGTTGTCTGTCAAGAACACCACAATCCGGCCATGTTTCACAGTTTGCCCGGATCTCACATCTCTGTTATTGTTTCTACCGGATTGAATTACTCGGGTTCACAGCAATTTCATTTTGATCTTTATATGATGTCTCTCTAAACTTTCAATACTTTGCACAAAACTTGGAAACGCAGTTATGTTTCTAATTTTTTACTTGAGAACTTTGATCGATTTGTTATTTGGAAATAACCCCTGATATATGAGCTCCTTTCCTACCTAAAGTAACTATTTTGTTATTTAGTTTTGGTTCTCTCTAAAGATATTACTAATGTTTCGTAGTGTTATTTAACATATTTTAATTCATCATCTGTGGAATAAATTTGACTGAATGGATTTACATGTAAAATAATGAAGATTAAGATGAGGCTTTCCAATAAGCCCATGGGCCAACGTCCGGGATGTAAGTTTAATTTTAGATGTATACATCATCAACTTAGAATGGATTTTTATCACAGAGTATAAGATAAAAGAGTTTTAATCTTAGCGTTTTGTTCCATAAGGAAATTTTAACTTTGTGCCTTCTTTACTCCTCACCCGATTGTCACTAAACATTCGTTGAGGTGTTAAAATAAACGTGGAGTGGTTCTCAAAGAGATGTCTTTTTCGATTTATTTAATTTGGGCATAATGAGTTTTAATAAATTGTTTGATTTTCAGTTATATTACTGAACGGTCATTTAAAAAAACACAGTTAATTTGTAAAGAATTCTAAACTCTAAATTGTGTTTCACTAGAGAACGACGAAACCTTTAATACAACAAAATGAATTATATGTGACGACCAGGTGACTGAGGCTCAAAGTTTACATTAATCTTAAGCAACAAAGCTCTAAGATATCGCCTGGCAACTTGCGGTAAAGGAACTGACTGGCGGAAACCCAACTTGCGGTAAAGGAACTGACTGGCGGAAACCCAACTTGCGGTAAAGGAACTGACTGGCGGAAACCCAACTTGCGGTAAAGGAACTGACTGGCGGAAACCCAACTTGCGGTAAAGGAACTGACTGGCGGAAACCCAACTTGCGGTAAAGGAACTGACTGGCGGAAACCCAACTTGCGGTAAAGGAACTGACTGGCGGAAACCATTTGGAACTAGTTACAGAATTGTAAACCTTAAATTCATAAGGTAAACCATTGTAAAAAGCTTTTCTTTCAAAACATACGATACAAACTCATATTTAAACGTTGTAAATACAAAGAATCTATCAAATAGCGGTGATCAGTGTACAACTTCTATTGTTCCACCCCCTTTCCCATTGAACACGCGTCGTTGCCCTCGACAACAATCGCCAGTGATCCACAAAGCCCTGCGTGGAGTGCGAGTGCAGTTCTGCACAGGGACAAGAGTCTCGCATACCCTTTCCCCTCCCCCACCCCCACTGTGTAATCGATATTTAAAACAGCACACACCTGACGACCGACCAACCTGCCCTAACTCCTTGTACACAAATTCGTATCGCGTTCGTATTCTTGAAATATAAATAGTGGTTTTACGCCCGTGCGATTTCTAGATCACTTGCCTATCGCGCAACGAGTTATACTCCAAATACCCCGGTCGCAGCAAACCTGCATACTCAGCGAATTTCCAATGGATATATAAATGTCTTAATACTACATAAAGCCACTGACCAAGTTTCATAAAAATATATTCACAAATAAGCGATATATACAATTTTAATTATTCTCCATAAGAATAACATTGGGGCTGAGTAAGCAGGTTTGCTGCAACAAGGAACACAAAAATGGGCTGTTATGCTAATATCAATACGACTCAACTAGGTGAAGTCGTATACCAGTTTTATTCATTTATGTTCATAATTAAGGGAGACATAGCATTTAATTATTCTCCATAAGAATAACATGGGGGCTGAGTACGCAGGTTTACTGCTACGGGAGCCTTTGGCAAAAAATTGTTTTTCTGAGCTAATATCACTGGGCCACAACCAGATGAAGCCGTGTACCAAATTTCGTCAGTATACGTTCATAAATAAGCGAGATATACAATTTTTCTTTTCCTCCAAAAGAATAACATTAGACAACGTACTGTGTTTAGCACTTGCAATATCTCAGTAACCAATTGACGTAGAAGAATGATCAGAATACCAAATTGTGTGTTTTTTAAGCTGAATCCAATAGTAAAAACTAAAATTTGACTATTTCAAAAATTAGATGTTAAAAATTCAAAAAAAAAACATTTTTGGGGTACAAAACCCCCCAAAATACCCCTTCGGATGAAGCGATATGGCTGGTTTTCGAACTTAAAGTCATAAATGTTGCTTTACACGTTTATACAAAATTTCATCAAAATCGGATAATTTTTACGAGAGTTATCGTGCTCACGGACACACACACACACACACACACACACACACACACACACACACACACACACACACACACACACACACACACATATATATATACAGTTTTAAACGAATGGTGTTTTTGGGGTCTGGGGACCTCAAAACAAAAAGTTATCATGGTCCCGGGCCTAGGTCTTACCATGCCGACTACGGTAATAGCTTCTTCCCTATAAATTTGCTAAAACAGAAATTATGATAGTTTTGGAGGTTTTTAAGTGTTGATTGATTCCCCTTTTCATTAGGGAGGATAAAAGCAGTAATAAAACGAATACAATTACATTTAATTAAAAAGCTTTTCACTATTTGTATTTCAATGTTTTCATTTTTGTTCAGTCGTTTTAGCTTTGACCACTTTGACATGAAGGAAGCTTGAAATCCTTTAAAAGGTCCACATTCTAGAGTGACCTTTGCCTTTATTCCATGAATACTATTGGTGGATTATATAATGTTTAACATCAAAATTTACAAACATTTTGAAGTATTTTAATAACACAAAACCCACTCACGATCTGTATGTTAAGTGGAAGTGGAAAGTGGAGTTAGATGTAAGCGGCATACAGCAGGAATGAGAGATAAACATTATTGGGCACCTGCATATTTACTCTGCTATTCATCCTCCAAAATACCGTTGCCATGGACACCGCTTGGTCAGAGCGCCGGGAGAGTATTGTGTTAGTGTTCGAGTATAAATGTTTGACTGTGTGCGCGACGCGGGAGCGGGGTCTGTATCAGATTTATTTTTATTTCCAGTTTTGTTTATTTCTGTTTTCACGCCGTGTACGAAGCATGTTTATGTTCTATGCTTTCGGATGTTCAATTTATATCTTTGTCCGAATGGGTGTTGAATAAGTTAAATGACCTTTTGTTTTTGTTTTGGCGCGGGATTATTTATTTAATATGTTGTATGCATTTAATATGTCAGATGTGAATTGACATTTCTACACAGCTTGTTGTTTATGGGTATTTTAATTTACCAGAAAAGGTATTTAACATATGAAAGTATATATTTTATAACCCCAAAAATGTAGGAAAAATTCACTACAATGTTAAGTAGCGAACATCCCTTTAGGTGAGCAAAATGTTTTTGGATGGTTTATATAATGCTGATAGAGTTAGTAGAGTTCCTACACTGAAACACAATTATCTAAACTACAGTTTGTTTAAATTAAAATATCTAAAAAGTACTGATTATTACTATATTTACTCGGAAATTTATTAACATACATTAATTAATAAGAAAATCTTTAAACTGCCAAAGAAAAATTAAACTGTTTACCTAAAGATACTGTAAATAATCGAACAACCATTTTAGAGAATAAATTTCCACCCCATCTCCAGCCAATTAAACTAATCTTTAAATAAAAAAATATAACATATTTTTAGTTTTTAATGTGTATCAATGTAACCAAATATGAAAATCCGCGCCGTAAACCAAACTAAATTTACAAAAGTGTTTAACTTAACATCTGGTTACAAACTCGGTGTCATTGTCAAAGAGTAATTTGCTATGAACAGTAGCGATGGGAACTCCAGCCATCGGTCGATGACTCCGGGAACCAATCGAATGTAGGACGGAGGCTTGAATAGGAGCCAGCACATTGTCTAGGACATGATTGTCCGTGTGCGTGCGTGTGCCGCTAGCGTGCGAAGAGTGTGCGTGAGCATGTGCTTATAAGTAGAACTTCGGCTGCACGATTTCCAATCACCCAACATGTCAGTTGGCTGAGCTGATGGGTCTGCAAGAAATTAAAAACGCTAAGACATTAAACCGCTGCTAAATTTTGATCAAATCTTACAAACAGTCAGTCACTTATGATACCCAATATATATCATATTATATTTCATGAAAGCAACATAATGCGATGTTTAGTTGTAAAGATTATGATTTTTTTAAACAGCCTGTTACTTTAAGTATCTTGTAGTTCGTATTTTTTACTATTGTTTAAGCCGTATTTATGTGTCAATAAAGTATACTCTTGATTCTTGATAAAGATAATTATTGATTAGACTTTTGTTTAGAAGATTTTACCGCTTTCCATTTTCTTATCGTCGGGGAGGACTTTTTGTCTCTCAGAAAAAAGATCATGTCAGTTAGACAAGAACCCTCATTTATTTGATAACCATACGAAGAGTTGTGTTACTAAAAATAAAAATTGTCCTTACGGAGGGATCTAAGTTGGCAACCGTGGGTCTGACTCTTCTAAATTTTTAACTAATCTAACAATAATCTTAGAGATTAGTCTTTTACGCGAGGGGAATAGTCTCGGTGTGAACTTTCCGTCCCAGTTTCAACCATACTTTTTCGTCCCCATAATTTCAACAATATATCTAAATAAACCTGTGGCTGTTTTCTTGTGGCAGCTCAATCGTCGCTCCTCAGGTGTGCCGCTAGTCCCCCAACCGCCCAACCGCCCAACCGCGCTAAGACCTGATCAGTATGCCGCCCTCACCGGCTTAAACGAGGATTTGCAGCTGAACTTCTTGCATAAACAGGGATGGCTCGGGATTATAGTTTACCTTAAATATCCAACTGTACCCACACACTCCCCCACTCTCTCCCCTCCACAACCCCAAATGCCTTGGTAAGCGGTAAAACTTTCTTGCAACTTTGTTTTGTTCCCAGTCGGAAATTAAAATCACTTTCCTACCTTTTGTGAGATTTATTACCTCTTTTTGTCTGTTCTGATAGCACTGATCTCCAGTATAATTTGACTATCACTATTTTTAACATTAGCACTAAATAGGCTAACATGCTAAAAGGATTTATTTGTAGAAAGTTACGTTTTGCAAAGCATGTTTAAGTGTCGCTAAATCTCTAAAATAAGCGTTGCCATCAAAATGATGTACGTATGATTGAAATTAAATTGAATAAAAATGTTTATTTATCCCATGTTATTACAATCGAATACAGTACAAAAATTAATTGCGAATAATGTTTATTGGAACTAAAATAAAAGGAGTTACTGTATATATTTGCGTTTTTAATTAATACTAAAAATGTTAATACATTCCAGGAAATAGGATTGCATGCGTAGGGCCTATGGGAACTGAAATCGATGCGACATTCCATTAAATTCGTATACAAACATTTCAACTGTGATTTGTTTATTTATAATAAGTGTTGACGTTGACAGGGTTAGGCATAGCTAATAACTCAGTAATGCCAGTAATGGGCATAGCTAACAACTCAGTGTTAGCAGTCGTAGTCTAATGCTCTTTGCGTCTACAAATAAATATTGTCGAGTGATTTGCAATACTATTTTTTATGTAATTAATAAATAAACGGTATGAGGAAACTGACACATACTTTCTCGCTTTTTAACACTCTTTTAATAAATACATTCCTTGATATTCACACTGCTATGTACATGAGCACGGTAGCATATATATACATTCCTTTGGTAATAAAATTTTAAAGAAATGTTCATCCAAGATAATTTATGTGAGTCTATTTAAAGTCATTTGCTACACAGAGTATTGTGTGTTGGGAAAATTCCCCGTGATCCTATATAAAAGCCTAGTGGGAAATTAATTAAAGTATAATTAATTAATATAGTTTAATTAATGCAGTTTTTACCGTTAGATTGTAAACTGACACGATTTAGTACACCTTTTAATCTAAAAGTCTGCTAAACTGAACTAAGTTAGCTATAATGTAGACTCAACAAACTATAATGATTGTTCCTAACTTTATAATAAACTATCCAAGGCAGAGAACTAGTTTGGCCCAATAAGTATTCAATTCTTATTTGGTAGCTGAAGAACTTAAAGTCAGATCGTTAACCCGATATTATAAGTTATGGATTGTTTTTTAACAGCAGTACAGACAACTTAAAAGACGCGAATTATTTATGTCTGGTAGTTTGTCTGACATATGTTTTCAATGATCGCTGACCTAAATAATAATAATAATAATTGTTTTTAGTCACAAATATTATATACTGTCCCATTATAAATCGAATAACCAAAACCACCATTACAGTGGTGGTTTAAGTATAAATTTTGTAAATTACGAATTTCTTAAAAATATTAAAAATCTTCAAAATGTTGTTGAATCTTGTGATTAAGTAATTATATTTCTTTGAATTAATAATAGGACAATATACAAATGGTACATGTTTAAGGAGTATTTTCTTACAATGTTGTATACTGTATATTTATACATTCTTTATTTAGGCTTTAATCTATCAATTGCTGGTTATCTCAGAAAATGGCTTGGTGCACATAATCAAACAAACCTGAAAATAATATAGAAACTTGTTACATTGTGCCCCGTAACTCAATGGACAAATGTATATAGCAAAACTCCTTGGGTCAAGACAATCACATTTTATTACATGAACATGGGTATGCCATGCCTAGTTGTCCGTTCGTCTGAATGGGTTTTTCACTTTGAAGTTAATATTTTATAAGCTGAATAACCGAATTTGTAGTGATAGGGTCTATCAACGCAAAGTTTATGGAGTAATTATCTCTGAAAATTTCAGAATGTTGGATATTTATCTTAAATGGATCGAAAACCAGCCATTTTACGAAGTGTTTACAATAATGACTTATAGCAGAAAATCTTAAGAATGCTGTAGGAAACGATACTTAAGTTATTGAAATCGAGTGATAAAATAACCGAGCTGTTGAATTCCATTGTTGTATTGTGGAGAAACCAAATATGGGGTATATACGGTCAAAAGTAAATTGGAACAGCTCGGTCAATAATTACTCGATTTCAGTAACCTAAGTATCGTTACATTTGTCTTGAATTTCCCTAAAAAAGGGTATGCTCGTAATGCTTTTTGTAAAACGCATAGTTTTTGAGCCATTTAAGAAAACTTAAAATGGAAGTGAAAACACATTCAACCAGACCATTGGATATCCAAGGAATAATCATATATAGGCCTACCATTGTCCAAAGAGTTACAGGACACTGTATTATTTACACCGTAGTATCAATGTTCATGTGTCCCAACTACAAAGATTGGTCCGATGAGGAGTGACATGTTGACACGAGGCCCTCGGAGTTCGAACAGCGATTTGACACGCGTCAGCGCCACAAAGCTGTCATGGATGCAAGGCCGCGATGCAACTGCAATGTGCAGCCTGCATTCCGAACGAGGCTCGCCTTGAAAGCCATCTATGTAAATTGCGCATTGACTTGCGTCTTCGACTTTGTCATTGAACCAGTGAAATAGAACTGGTGGAGCATGCTAAACCGGCTGGCCGAGGCAGTTTAATTATTCGTTTTGAGTATTAATTTTAATAAATTGGGAGCCCAGTCGAATAAATTGTTTATAATTATATCAGTTTGATTATAAGTGTTTAAACACTCAACTATAGACTTTACATGAATTATATAGGCCCTAACGTTTGTAATAATTTTCTAAATTTGATGATTTGTTCTAGAGTGCCATTTAGTAAACTCTTTAGTTTTATTATGATGAACCGTGGTTTAGTGCAGCTGTTTGTACACTCTCGATTGATAGTAAACCAAGGAGGCTTTTCCAACCAGAATTGAGGACGCCTCAGAATAACCCTCAACCCCGCAACCCAACTTGAGATAGATTCAGGTTACGACCTCAAAAATGTAGGCGAATGGTTTCATGGTAAACTTATCTTTGCACTTATAATCCTTTGTATTATCTCCATCCACTTAATAAAAGTACGATTTCCAATCTTTAGGCCGAGTGATGTAAACTACCCGGGTATTTAAAACTCGGGGTAAATACCCAAAATTCATAAATACACGGAAATCTTGGGTATTTATGGTATTTTACATAAAAACGCCAATGTAATCTAAAATCTACCCTTGCTAGCCTTGTTATCAACGTATAACATTTGAGTATCTTTATTGATTATATTTATTAATTATTTTACCAATAAATATAAAATAACGTGGAAATTTTGTAAAAAGACTTGACAAGCATACAAACCACACCACCGCCAAACTGTGAAGGAACTCGTTGAATACGAGACATTCTATACAAATTGAAAAATATGAAATTTTATAATAATTGGACGAATACAGAACAAAATCATAATATAATTGAATTTCAATTCTTTTCCTCCGAAATTTTAAATTGATTAAACAGTCCAAAATTCCATAACAGTAGTAAATACCCAGTCCTGGGTATTTATCTCGACCTTGTACAGAAGTTAAATACTTGTGGTAACCATGTTATAATCTTCAAAACAGTTTTGATGGTAATTTTACAATCCTTACAGCATGGGAATTTCAATAAACCTAGTAAAAATCCCCTAAATTTTATAAAAATCATAAATACCCAAGTTTAGGTATTTACCCGGGGCTTGGTGTAAGTACCCGGGTAAATACCTATGTTTTATTTACCTACCCACTGGGTATTTACCCGGCCCACATCACTAGATAGGCCCAAAGTGCAGTCTTCAAACAGAAATCGTAATCGACGATTCAGTCTACAAAGACCCGCCTACTCTGTCGCACTATCTCTAACATAAAACAAACTAATGAATAGCATGGGCCCGAAAACTATCACCTGCGGTACGCCGGGCCGAAATTGGATAACTGAGCGATAAATCTACAGTATCGGCGAGGAGGTGTTTACGGCCCTTTAATAAATCGGCCGAAACGAATTCCGGTGTCGGAATTAACTTGTCGGTGTCTGGTGGGAGGTTGGCGCCGGGCAGCATTCCGTTCACACCATTCACACCTCGCCGTCCCTACCTGTCCCTACCTGTCCTTACCTGTCCTTACCTGCCGTCCCGTGTCTCCGTGTCCCAGTGCGGCTCGACAATGGGACAGTCACAATGGCAACTACGCCTCCGTCTGTGAGCTGCCGGTGCCGAATGGCCTTTGATGACACTGTAAAGTGGCTATTATGAGAAACGAGGTCTCCGGAGGTACCCAATGTTAGGGAACAGAAATACAGATTATTTTCTTAAAAATGTATTTTAATTTAGTAGGGTTTTGAGAACCGACCCTGTTTCCTAGACTCCAAAAACGGCAGTCGCCGAGAGAATGTACGTTTATTTCAGGTTTTATGACTATAAATTTAAAATTTATAATATACTGTAATACATAACAATCGGATTTACAATGGTACGATTAATAAAGCCATATTTTGTACCATCAGTTGTTGGAAACAAATGTTCGTGAACTGTTTTCAGCGTAATAAAATATTATAGTTCCCCCAACTTATGAAAAATCACATTTGCACTGGAAGTGTTATCGGCGATGTATTAGACGATACTGGTACAACAGAACAGATGAATTTGTTTAAAGACCCCAAACAAAATCTCGTAATAGAATGGGGTTCATGCAGATTGAGTTGTTTGGACGCGGTCGCAGCTGATAGTTTATCGGAAACCATTTACGCTCCCACGCCACTTCCTTCTCACCGTGCCAAACTGGCTCCATGCAAAGATTTTGAACGCTTATGTTCAAATATTATTTTATATTATAAACGCTGATCTGTCGGATCTGTCAAACATGTTTAGGATACTTAAATTGTACTTATTACACCCTCCATCGTTACAAGTATATACAAGTATACATACGTTAGCCTTTAAAGTTTATAAATGCTGTGCGTTGGTATAAGGTTTGTTTGAACCTGATGTTTCAAACATCAATGTTACATTTGTTACGCTCTTGGGGGCATCACTGTATTCTTCCTATTATTCATACAGTCATAATAAAGGGACATCAAATGCCATCATTACATACACCTGTGCTAGAGTAAAGAGTTGTGAGCGAACGAATAAACGTAGATAATTCACACTCTGTACGGAATGAAGGCATTACTGCAGTAGTCTTAATTCTCTGTCAATGATCCAAGGCAATTACTACAATAATACTCCGTAAAGAAGTGTTAACTGGATTTTTAACCTTGGTTTTAAAAAATTATAACGATTTTATCGAACGTAAAAATACACACAAGATTGTTTCCGGTGGAAAAACTTCAAACACAACGATCGCACTTGATGAAAATCCCACTCTTATTGAACGTCGGGCAAACACTTTGTTCACCTCCTTCATTTGTTCCACCATCGGCCTTTTCATCTCTTAAAAACTTCGTTTTATTTTCTAAATGTAGAGCACATGTTTTACTTTTCAATCACTTGTTAAAAACATAATTCCGCGAAAAATTGCTACATTTCGGTTGTCAGTAGAGATTGTTTGGGTTGGAAGCGTTGGGGTAAACAAAAATTTGTATTATAATTGACTTTTTACCACGGTAGAATTCTATGTTTTGCTAATTTGTAATTGCCATCAGTTAGCAGTGTTCCTCTTTCCAGTAGTTTTTTTTTAATTACAAATCCGTTATGAGCATTTGGTCATATTGTTGTGAACAATAGACGACAATTTATTAGCTTTAGACATGATAACATCATTTTGTCGTTTAAAGTTTGGTTGAGTTTAGCTAAGCTCGTCAAGTTTGTGACTTGTTCGCGAAGTTTGAGTAAATCAATTGACGCGGACAGCTGGGGGAAGGGTGAGGGGACGTGTCCCTGGGCCAATAAAAACAATTGATTCAACCTTAAACGAACTATAAACAAGCTGCTTAATCCCAAGTTAGTTTGTTTTTCCTCACATAATTAACGGACTTCTGTGCGTTTAGTAAAATCTGAAGTATGTACAGACAGTTTTAAGTGTATTTTGTAGTAATTATAATTTGGACACATATTTACCATTCTGATTATGTAATATTCTTCGAGAAACCTAATGTAGGATCTTGCAATTATGATGTATATGAATGTTTTTTTTTGCAAATCATTGAAGTATTTGCACCTTCATCAACCGGACGAGCATGTTACATCAACTCCTGCCACTCGCTGATATCCGCCCTCTCGCACCCCGCGCTTGTTTACAGCCGTAAAAACACGTCGGCCAGGTAAGAGAGGCATTCTTTTTTACCAAGGCCGCAATGAATTGCTCGCCGTTCCGATACAGAAACAGCCGACGACCCATTAAAACAATAAATCAATATAGCGGGGTGAGACGGGGACGTATCTTCGGGGGGAGGAATTTGGGGTCGTGGGAATTAGTAGGTGAAAGTCGGTGTTGGATCAGGTAGGGTCCTGCGACACACAATACTCGCCTCACTTAAGTGCTCCCTTTTTTATTTGTTATTTCCTATCACCGTTACCACCCTGTTATGAGGAAAACCCCACTGTAAAATCTTCAAACTACGCATCTATCACGAAACAGTTACTTTTGTGACAGAAAGCAGCACTGATTCACTCGTGATAAATCACCGCTATCAATCACTCGGCGGTTATGATTAAAGACAAGTGTGAGAACCACAGAGGTGTGACGCGCGTGCTCGCAAATGTGGGGCTCAGCTGCTCAGCTGCCCGGATACCTCTGTGGCGCTTCCGGCGGCGGGTGGCGGGAATAAATCACTTCCGGTCGCCGATTGGCTCTTTGATGAGCGGCCTGTACACCTTGTCTTGACATCGTGTCCACATTTCCTGGAGTGGTAGTGGCCAGTCGCACAAGCAGCCGATAACATCTCCAGTTCCTCAGTCTGACAGATGTTTTTACAGGGAAACTAAGTTCCAACTAATGCACTTTACTTCCTTTATTTTTTATGTACTAAGATCCTACCTAATCCTTAGGTATGTCCCTCATTTTAAGTTTCACATATTTTAAAACTGAAATTTTAATATATGTCTTTTAACGTACGGTATGTGAAGTAAAGGAAGCATAATACTTATGTTATACACTCATACGCTACATTCAACATTTGAAAAATTACCTGTTAACATTTTATAACACGAGATAAACGTTATTTTTTCTATTTAATTCATCATTTGGTGGACTTGTCTACAACCTTTGAAGCTCTTATATTGCTTAGCTTAAAGTAACCAACCATAACCTCGTATGATAGTTTTATAATATAAAAATGGTAATATACCACCGAAATGTTAATGTTAATAATAACACTGATAACATTACAGTCCATAACTGCAATAAAACACCAACTCCAATTATAATGAAGGTGTAATAAATACGGTAATGTTCTGTTGAAGGACATGATAAGAGAGCGTCATCAAGCTCAGTGGAGGTTTCATTACTTCCTGCGATAATCGTTTGAACAAATATTGGCGCTCCTCGCCAAACACTTATAAATCATGCTTAGACAACTTTTCCCCGAAAATATTTTATCGCCGACTTGTATGTTTGCTCTCTGAAAAGGATAAAAATATTATATGATTAGCAGGTTGGAAAGTAAGGTTAAAAAAAGTAAATATACATATACTAATTGGATTTTACGTATAGTTAAACACATATACAAAATATATTTCCGTTGCTCCCTATAAACTCTGCATTTAAGAAAAAGGAAATTTAACATTCTCAAAAATTTCCCAGCTTGCATTTAAGATACAGTACATTAGATTGAAGGAAAAGTAGGTCTACCCCACATTCTGCTAGGTGTTCTCGTACAGATAATCGTGATACCACTCGACAATTATTATCACAAACAATGACATTTTAACCATTAACCGTTGCATTTACGTTGTAAATTAGTTAATTTTGAAAATCTTAACCACACAGTTGACTTCGCTAGTAAACCCGCATTCAGCCTGCCAGTTAAAATTAAAACTTACTCCTTTTAATGCGTACGTTCTTTTAAAACTGTAATTATTACAAAATAGTCGCAGTAAAAAGAAAGCACATCAGCAGCAGCTTTGCCTGACGAGAGCTGCCTCAATAATTAATATATATGGGTTACCTCTTCCTTCCCGACCTCAGGCGCATTTCCCCCTAATTGGCCAGCATCCCAGCAGTGAGTCGTTTTTTACTGCTCTCGTTGCATTATACTTTTATTTAATGTTAACTTTGTAACGGCACGTTTCTATACCTGCCAACATGTCAGTTCTGGCATCAAAATTTAAAGTTACCGAGTATAATTTTTGGGTTGCCAAAACATTAGAAAAAAGTTACATAACAGTATTCGCAGACTACATTTGTATATTTGTATCCAATGTAATAGTTGATAGTATTAATTTTATATATAGGCTATGTTTATTCCTATAGTATTTACATAATTTGTTTTATACAGTTATATTAACAAACAAATATTCTATATTGTATTTACATCTGATAAAATTTGCACATTCAATTAAAGGTTTTAGTACACCACAAGCTATATAATTAATGACTTTCCATTACAACTCGAAATCTTCATATATATCTAATTAATTTCCATTTCTCTACATTTTTATATATTACACGTTTACTCGCTGCTGCCCGACCCACCCAAGCTATAGTCCCACTCGAGGAGGACCCTCCCGCCGCACCGTTTGGACTCTCGAGGCTTGAATGAGTCAACAAATTTGTCGGAACACCTGACAACAAATATGGCTCATAAAAGTTGCAAAATGAAGAGGCCTTTTAGAGCCGGTGGGTTGTATATCAACGTTTACAGCCTGGGACGGGACTTGCATACCTGGCCCCTGAGTCACCGTCCGGTCTATTGTCCCATCCCACCCGCACTTGCTCCTCAGCCGGTGGTAAATGTTTGTCCTTTTGTGTAAGGGTTCATAATAGCAAGACGAGGGTCAATGCGGCACGGTGATCAGAATGACCAGAAGCCCTAAACTCAAAACTAAACAAAACGTCGAAAACAGTTCATTCCAAATTGTTCCTCTATAACACCACAGTTGAAGAGATGTTTCGAAAAGATAAGTAACTTATCTTTAGGAGCTAATTTACTCTGGTATGTTTAAAATTGTGTACTATAATTATGGTTAAAGTAAACATGAACGTTAATTATAAAGCAACTGCTGCAGAGGCTGTAAAATCACGTCTTTGTATCCTTGTTTGGATAACTAAATTTGTTTGAAGAATCTTTTTTCATTAATTTATAAATAATCGTGCTCTTCAGTTTTAGTTCTGGAACAAATGTTTTTTAAATGTGCTGCACTGTAAACTATTCCTATCATAGAGGGTTTGAAGTTCGTTGCTGTATTCTTACCTGACATCAATTTAAAATATTTGTACTTGTCAATTTACGTTTTTACTTTCAACCAAACACTTTCGAAGATGACTGATCGGATTGGAATTCAGTTGGGGTTCAATCAATTAAACTAAACGAGTTGCTCCTTTAAGAGTCTCCACGTCCGAACGAGGACGCCAAGGTGTTTCGCCCTATCTCCGAGGAGATAAGCGGCGTGATTCACCACAACCACAAGGCGGTGGGAGACCGCAGACAAGTCTGCCTTGGCGCATGCGCAGCCCTTCCCCCCTCCCCTTGTCAACCTGCGCCGTGCTCTGCGCATTGTTGGCATTCCTGGCCACAAAAAGGTTCGTTTTTTGTGGCAGGCCGCAAAGAGCTTTATTTTATTATTGTTTCCAACACTTTAGGAATCCAATCCATTCGGAGGTTGTTTGGGGCGTGGTCATCGTCAATTCTATTGATCGATGTTTATCGTTTTTTGTACAGATTTTTGATCCGAGGAGTAGAGGAATTCTTAGCCTCGAATGCGATCTCGTTGCATGATTGTGTTTGGATGTTAACAAATGTTTCTATGTGGATACTAGCGAGATTGCATACAATACAAAAATCTACGTGTGCTTGTAGTTTCATTATATATTGTCCATAACTAAACTACTTCAGTTTTACAATATCTTATTGACTTAATTTCCAAAATACTTATTTGTAATCAGAGCGAAAAAAATAACTACAACTATTTTAAACGTATTGTTTAAATTGTTTAAACCATAAATAAAAAAATATGTTCCTGGAGAATTCATAAGAGTCGTGGCCGCAGATAGACCGACAGCAGTGACTGCTAAGCAATGATTTATGTTTATGGAGCTCTCGAGTCGGCCTTAATGTGAGCAACTAGTTTTCTGTTGCTGTTCATTATTTGATAAACTCATGGAATTCCTTCAAAATAAAAACTCATTATTTGAGAATATTTTTAGGGTTATTGGAAATAATAGTTTGAGCTAGAAGATAGTTAGAGTATTTTATATTATATTTTGCAATGTGTGTTTGTGAGTAATGGTTTTAGTGTTTAAGATTTTAAATTGAAATCATTAGTACATAGACAACTTATTGGAGTAAACAATTTAATCTGCTTGGTATTCATTTCACTCTAAAAAGCGAGTACTATAAATTATTGGACAATTAAAACAACATATAATTAAATTGTCAAGTGAAAAACATTTCTTATAATTACAACTTTTTCTCCACCTAATTTTTAAAATTCTATTCAAGTTTGGAAGATGTTACATTGGAACACTTAGTGAATGAGTGATGTCAAAATGCGATTATCTTTCAAAACACGATTAAGTGGTCTCAATTCGATTACATAAACGTCTCGACACCATTTAATATTAATGTGATCTTTCCCTGTCGAGAGCTATGGGAAAATATATTCACACTAATGCTTCTACAATCAGTTATATATTCCACATTTAGGGAAGTAGCATCTGCAATTAGTAGACTACGGTAGATCTGTACAGAAGCCACTTAGACTACTACACCAGGAATCGTTCAGTCTCTAATATCTCTCCCCCTATATATGTAGCCTCCTACTATACGACTCCACGTCGTATCGCCGAGTCATATCGTCCCCTACCGCATCGCACATAATCACTATTCTCCCCTAGACACCTCCCGCCTAGCCGATGGCTCCCAACACCTCTTTCGCCACTCGCGACTCCGCGATCTTGTTAAGGTTAACAACCGAGCTGGCGCCTGTCCAGTGTGGAGTCCGTAGGCAGATGCGATCACGTGACCGGTTTACTTCCTCTCCCCCTTTACCTCCGGTATCAACAGATGTTATCGCACTTCCAGCGATCGCCTCTTCTCATTATAACCGCGGATTCCGCCCGGCGCGTTTGTAAATCGGGTCGGCCTCATATCGTAAATGTAGCGACCCTGTTCATAACGGAAACGCCGCAGCGGAGTTTCATTATTGATTTTCCCACGGTTTTTAATAACGCTTGTATGGTGGGTGTTTTATAGCTTGTTTGGAATGTAGAACACATAAGTAAAGACTTATATACAAGCAGATTTTTCTATCTCGTTTGCATTTATTGTCATATGGTCGATAAGTATTTTTTTCGGCTCGGTTCTTCCCGCTTTAACAAGATTGACAAACTTAAAAAAAGAGTTAGATGGAATGTAGGCCCCTAGCATTTACAAACTCTCAGAGCCATTAAAGGAAAGTAACAACCACGTTGCCATGCAGTGAGATCCCTGATTGGTGAAAGTAATTAGTTTTGTGTAACCGACTGTTCTCACCTTACAGTATCAAACATGATCGACAAATAGTCTCCCACTCAGTGGTTAAAGTCCTACCGCCACTCACACTTACCACTTACCACTTCATACATAATGCAAACGCTTCCTTCGTCAACTTCCACGGTACCGGCCGACGACGTCTTTGAGTCTAAGACCTATTCATCATCACAAAAGATGTCTTTTAATGAGACAAAGTCCGAGTAGCCACTTAGGCACTCACTGAAAACAAAGCTGTGGACTGCACGGAGCATCGGTCAGAGCAGCTTCAAACAAAGCGGGCATCCTCGGACACCGCGCAGGTATTTAGGACACTAATTTGTATCCTACAATAGCGCGGCTCAGCCATCGGGCAGCGCTGAGAGCAAACAACATTAACGATTTCACACCGGCGGATCCATGAATGGCGGGGAGAGAGAGGGAGATAGGGGTGTCAGATAAGACCATTGAGGAATGTTTTTGTCGTGCCTGCAGCCTGCAGTGTGGCCACCGCTCCGGCACGAAATGTCCCTCGATCGGCCTCTAGCCGCCGGTTCCACTCTATTGTTGTTTATGTATCTCGGGAGATAAGACGGCCGATGGCTCGGAAGATACTCCCCCACTTCCCGGGCTCCGAGGTAACTCGACCCGTGGAATGCGCTCCTGAAAGTGGCTCTCAATAGGGCTTTGTCAGATTGTTCCCGCCACCGCCCGCTCGCCATTCAACTAATTATTTCAAAGCTGACGTGGTGATTTGAATGGGTTTTGTTGAGCTGTCCGAGACAGGAAGTCGAGTACGTAATATTTGTGTAGGAATTCCTTTGTGACAGCAATCACCCCTTTCGTAAATTGTGAACGAAACATGGTTGAGTGTTCATTAGCGGTTAGAAAATGTAAAGTATTATTCATCTTGAAAACTATAATTTGAAATAAAATATTTGCCCGTATGGTCGTTTTTTGTGTTGTTTATCAAATTTGCGAGTTTTAGAAAAATTACAGAAATTAATATCCTGAGTGTCAATAAAAATTATATCGTTGAACATTTCCAGTGAAGTGATAAACTAAATTTAATAGAGTAATTTATAACATAAAATATACGTTTAAAGGGAATGTGTTAAATTCACGCTCGTTATTTGATTGCTGATATGTTATAATACTGATACCGCTATGTATAAAATTGTATTTTGTAAAAATATATTTTGCCCTCAAAATAGTTATTCAGCTTCTGCAATATATTCCAGGAGGTTGAAGTGCAAAGACCAACACAAGAACGTATATCCACTAGACCGACTTTGTTGGTTGGTAGCCAACCAACAAAGAGGTCAGTAGCTCATCAGCTGTAGAAGGATTAACAAGTGACAACATTCGTTTTCTAGAAGAAATTGGATTAAAAGTCATTAACAATGGATATACTGGATATAGCGCAGGGTCCAACATTCGACGAGACCTTATGGGAAAAGGAATATCACACGCACAACCCTTACGCTTCGTCAAAATTAAACAATAACGATGAAATTAGGATTCCTATAGAACAACAAGACATTTATACTCTTCCATGCGAAAGTTATTTATATATTGAAGGAAAAGTAACACAAACTGATGGTACTGCTGGAACAATTTTTCCGTTCATAAACAATCCCATGGCATTTTTGTTTGATGAAATTATATATGAAATCCCCGGAGTTACAGTGGATTCAACAAAAAAGGTTGGAATTTCCAGTACATTGAAAGGATTAGCGTCTTTAACAACAAATGAGAAGAATCTGTTAGCTGTCGCATATGATCGGTTTATCCTCGACGTTAGTGGATAAACGTCACTCGGTTATAAAACAACGTTAACCTTTTACCGAACAACCAACGTACCTCAAAAGAGAAACATTTGCTTACATTAGTGTACGATGTTGCCGAGAGCAGCTCAAACGTTATACACTTATTTTAGCCTTTCTCCTAAATACATTTTTTTCTTATTGGTGACGAAATAATACATTTTGCAAGCACATAAACATCCAAAATCGTTCAATAATAATTTATGTGAAATAATTTTATTCTTTAAGAGTATAGTATTGAAACAGAAACTATGCTGTACAAAACATTCAAGTCAGAAAACCATTTAATATCCAACCGTTTGATATACGATGACAATATCTGCTAAGTACAAAGTTATAATTGGTTTGTGTAGAGCGATACCTCGTGTGAACCTTCTCCTTTGATTAATTTACTTCTCTTTGTCGGTAAATTACAGGTATTAATAGCATTCACAATTAATTGCGAACAACTAATTGACTTGTTGATGAACTTTGGCAATAAGAACGGTTTTTATTTTATTTTACGTTTA
The DNA here is from genome assembly GCA_963675035.1 of Allygus modestus. Taxonomy (NCBI): domain Eukaryota; kingdom Metazoa; phylum Arthropoda; class Insecta; order Hemiptera; family Cicadellidae; genus Allygus; species Allygus modestus. The sequence goes on from OY776116.1 coordinate 82,543,894, forward strand.
ACACTATACAAAATACACTTTAAAGGTTCAGTTCCAATCATCGTTGCTTCAAAATATAGATTTATTTGACGTGAAAATACTCGTATTCGACAATGTTAATACTTTAGTGTTAAGCATGATAATCTATTATTTTTCAACGTTAAGCCATGACCTGATTCCGGGTCAGCCGCACAGAGTGTGTAAATAAGGAATTGAATAAAAATAAACCGGATTGTGAAAAATATTGGGAGTTATTCAGGTGTCGAACCCTTGTAGATGGTCGGGATACTGTGGTCATAAAACCGAGTGGTTTAATTAAAATTGGTGCTGCCTAATGCGGTTTACTCGCCCTTGCATAGCTTAAACTGGAAAAACATGCCTTTATGTAGAAAATTAAAAATAATTTAGCTCGCTTTAACAAGTTTTAATAAGTTATTTTCAATATACTTGTGTTATTGTAACGAAAACCGAAAATAATTCTTCGGGTCGGGTTATTGATAAAAAGTAATTTTTAAACATGTAACCATTCTACTTTTAATCCTTCTTTTCATATAAGGTTTAAACGTGCAAAGGGAAGAAATAATTCTTTATTCTCTGTGGAACGTGATAATTACAGTATTGTTGGTAAAACTATAACATCTATTGGGGTATTGGGGAACTCTGCGCGCTACCCCCCCCCCGTTCTTAATCACCCCCCTTCGAATTTATACTTTTATTTGATGTCCCCTCGATTTTATATATTTTTGCCCACCCCCATTTATATTTTTTCTCCCCCCGATTTTTATTTTTGCCCCCCCCCCCGATTGTATATTTTGCCCCCCTCTTCGATTTTTTATTTTTATTTTATGTCCCCCATTTTATATTTTTGCCCCCCATTTTATATTTGTCTTGCCCCGATTTTATATATTTTGTTTGTACTTGAGTTCTTTTATTTTTAAAAACGAATCCAAAATGTTACTTGTCCGATTGGAGTCGCAAACCACACGCCGTTTACCATACGACTGAGTTTCTCGACTTAGCAACAGAACCCGAACTATCTGCCAGTATATTTCGTTAACTTTGATTTAATTGTACATTGAAAGTGTAAAATTTAATTTTATTGTAAAATCATGTGGATTGTTATTTGCTTTAGTTAATCTACCATTTATATACAATCCTTACGAAGGACGGGTACACAGTAAGTTATGAACATAAATTAATACAATTTGGTATGTGGCTTTATCTACTTGAGTTATATTAATATTTGTATAAAACCCTATTTTGTGTGTTCCTTGCTTCAGCAAACCTGCATATTCAGCCGCCATTTTATTCTTATGGAGGATAATTCAAATGACATAAATCGTTTATTTATGAATGTATATTGATGAAAATTGGTATGTGGCTGTATGTGGTACTAAGATACATATAAATGCATTGGAAATTCGCTGAGTACGCAGGTTTGCTGCTACGGGGGTATTTATTTCTTATTTTAAAGCGTGTGTTTCAACCATGCATATCACAGCTATGACAAATGTATGAACTAATATTATTTTGTTAAATGATCTGGGAAGACTTAGGTGTCATCAAAAGAGATCGTTTATTCAAAGATAATAGGAATACGGTCGTTTATTCTGGAAACCATATCAGTCTTTTATTGGGAGCTGATCAAATAAAATGAGAAAAGCGGTTCAAAAAGGAGATAACTTGCTCACATTACGCCGCTATTGAGAGCGGCACAAATATAGATCTCGGGTTGGCAAACGCCCTGCCTTTATCTCCGCCCTAATGTTGTTTAAGCTCTTTTTGAAATGACATATCTCAAAGCCTTTCAGGCTATGGTAATCGTCAAACATCTCTTTCTGGCTTAACACTGTTATTTGTTACCAACCATATTGAAAATAGACGTAAATCGATGTTTGCCATTTTATCTAGAACAGGATATTACACCTACGTTACGCGATCAATTCTTTATTATCGCCTCAATCAATTAAAGTACGGCAGGATTAATTTAGGAAGAGTTTAATCTGGAAATAATGAGCAATTATAACTGTCGCCTCGACTGCGAAAATTCACTCCGGCCTTTTGCACGACGATTTTTCTGTATCCCATCAAGTTTAGCTCAGCACACGGAGATCGATCATTTCACTCAATCTCTGGTTAGCCTTACAGTATGTAGAACTTACCACGCGGACAGCCTTTTAAACCAAAATATACATCCTGTACAACAGTCCTACATACTTTTCTCTTGCTTCCCAAATATTATAATCTTGTTACACACAATTACTAATCGAGTGTAGGGTCACCATAAATGTTTTGGTCTATAACTGGGCATCATACACGGGGATAGTTCTCGTTGTGCGAGTGCGGCCTTGTGGGAACTGACAATCGTATTGTGGGAGTTTTCCAAAGGCGTTGTGCCAACGTAATCAGTTCTGTAATTTAAATGTTAATTGCTTCGCATCCCAAAATCCTTTGTGTCAAACCCTCTGATGATTGATTCGCTCCTCCGCGCTCCTGTTAATTGTTACTGTAAATAAAGACAGTCGAGAATGGCTGTGATTGAATCGATCTCGTCTCCCTTTGTTTGTCAGCCAAAACACTCGTAGTTAATACAATGAAACTCAAAGGATTAAATTTACTATTAAAGATAACGGTATTAAGGTTTATATGATTTATTATTTATATATTTATGTTTTATATTTCGATATAATAATAATTCAGAGATTTATCCCGGTATAGGACAATATACAATTTATATCTTTATTTATAGATAATTTAGACTTTTCTTCGTCATAATTTAACAATTTCGACCTGTTTTAAAAGTTGTCACTGTTCAGCAATGCCTCGAGTGTAAGTGCCTTTGGGTATAATGTGGGTGACGTACAAGCATAACATCACACTTATTTGCCTGTTGGTTTCTTTTAATATGAATTTTACCCAATGGATTAGAATTTGTGAACCCCACAAATATTGCAAGTGCACCTTATTGCATTCAATGCCTGAGTAGCGGAGTGGTTACAGTGCTCGCCTCATAATCTGAGGTTCGCCAGGTCGATCCTGAGCAAAGTATGCAAATTTGTTTGATGATTCAAAACTGGACCCCAGCTACCATATGCTTTTGGGTATTTTTTATAAATATCGGTTGACCTTAGTGATAAGGTTTTTGATCTGTTCCCTTTCAAGACGTTAAACATATACACCGGCGGGTATATATACACACATTAAAAATCCAAACCCAAATTAAATTGGATCATCCATCACGTGTTCTTTTCAAAAATTAAAAAACAGTAATGTAAAATTTTAAAAATATGCCAACCTTTAAATATATACTTTATTAAAATAGTCTAATTAAATTACATTTTTTACAATTTTCCATAAAATTAAGACTTTCTTTTCAAAACCTCGAGAGAGTTTTCGCATCATATTCCCATATAATATGTAAACAGCCCCGACACTACTGCTCGGGGCAGATGAATGCGCCGGTGAGTCCATTGAATGGATTAATCAATGGCATGCCAGCCGCAGGACTCTGTAATCAAGTGTTGATTAATAGACGCGTCGTGGTCATTAATACTCTACATCAGTCGTGGAACCATTGAATCCGATGACGGTAGGTCTTGCGCCGCTTGTTCACTTAATAATGCAGTTTTGTGTAAGGTAAATATTCAGAAAATACTGTATTCAACCACATTAATTTTTTTTAAACAACATATTTTTAAACCCTTACTGACTGCTAATGATTTAATATTGTTTGTTTGAAACTTCCGGTATCTACGGTTGACCTAGCCAACTACTTGTATATTATATAATTACTAGCAGCCAGCGTCACTTCTTGACATCAAAATGATATTTATTGTTTAATTTATGTTATTCTTTGACTAAAAATGTTTACACAATATTCGTAAGACTCTAATTGACTTTGAAATTGTTTAAACAAACTCTGATGTTAGTTAACCATGATTCTATAACTCCCTATTTTACTTTTTTCTTTAAAAATAAAATATGCATATGGCCATGGCTGCGTTATTAGACCTTATGTTTGATCTGTAGTTTTTAGATATTTGGTCTTATTCAGTTAAAAGTGAGAGAACTGTATTAGGCACTTCTGTAACCGTTACTTGTGCCTTGTCATTATGGCAACATTTTGTAAATGTTCCTGTAGTTGTTTTTTCATAACGGAAGTAACGACAACGACAAAATCTACATACTTCATTCATTGGCCCAATATCAAAACCAGTGGGATTGACCGAATTGTCTATGGCCATGGATAGGGGCGAAAACGATTAGCTCTGTCTCTAGCCCTAGCATTTACATTGCGGACGCGGTCTCTTCTAGGCATCTGAGAAAACAAATAAATGCAAATGAAACACACTATCAAAAAACAAAACCTAAAGTAAGACATAATCTTTTTGAAACTTTTGAGGAACCATACTTGGTTGAACCTAAAGTAGTAAATCAATCATGTGTCCCAAAAATAGCACGACAACGCTCTGAATATAGTTCAATACATATTAGATACGAAATGATTATTATATATTGATGTGAAACCAGAAAAACACTGATGTCGAAGTATCTAATTCATTATAAAATATTTGAAAAGTTTTAACACACAAATTATTGAATACTTCACTCATTCACTTCACTTCATTGTCTTATATGAAATGTCTAAAATTTGCATAATAAACTGATAAATGACGGAAAATCACTGATGTCAAGGTATTTAACAAATGTTAAAACGTATAAAATTATTACAAAAATGACTTTCGTTTCAAAGATTATTAAATGAGACCTAAACACTGTCCATTTTAGTTTCAAGTTTAAAAACATATTAAAATGTTCTAGATAAACTATGAGCAAATAAAATTACAACTTTTTACTTTACATTTTATTGTAAAATATGTAACCTATGGATCTGGAGAAAAAATCTTCCATCCGATTATAAAATAACAGCTTTCAACATCTACCATATAAGAGACATTAAATTAGTTGAAATCAAACTGGCTTTGTCCCAGATTTACATGAGTGGTACTTTTCTTCGTGGTCAAAATTGAATTATTTTTTCCTCCAAAAATTCTATACTGTATTTCAAGAAATTAAATGAATTAGCCTATTTGAAAATCAACTTACTTATAACTTTAAAGAATACACCAGTTTCATCAAATAAATAAATGCAAGTGCTGTATTCCGTGGTCAAACTTAAGAACGCGATCAAATCATCACCATATGTTTAGTTGTAAACAAATGTGAATTGGAAAAAGTTCACAGGTTTAACAACAGATAGTAGCACATTCGCTGAAATTTCAAAAGCCTCCTGGACGAAGGCTTTTCGTGGGATTTTTCCAAACCCAAAAAAGGCACATCTAGAGAGAAACAGCTTTAATTTTATACCAAATATGTTTAGAAAAATAAATTTCTAGGGGTCGATATGCTGCGAAGAAAAATCGAGAAATTCTTTTAATAATATATATATATATATATATATATATATATATATATATATATATATATAGATATAGATATAATAATAATATATTCTTCGTATTCCTTTCCATATATTTTACTACTACTCGTGTTATCAGATTATAGCCATTACAGCTGTCAAGATACAAAAGTACTTTTTTCTATAGTTTATTTTGAAAATAATACTAAACCTACCCCTGCAAATTGTTATCGATAGTTTCGAAATTGCTTGTGATGTAACAGAGAAGGGTTGTTGTTGAAGTAACTCCTCCAAACGGTTTACTGTGGGGTTAACATCAATACACATTTCTGAGTATCTTTCAAACTTAGTTTTAAATTGTTTATCCCCTGTAACATTTTAAGGCTTACCTCATACACAGTCATTGTTGATTTAGGCCACAGTTTAGGAAACATGACTCAACCGCAATTAATTGCTCTAAATTTAAATTGGGGCCAAAATGACAGTGCATGACGTGTGAAACAGGAAAACAATGATTCAGAATCGTTTAAAATCAAAGAGATATTTTTCATTTAACATTAAATACATTTCATATATGATTAGCAATATCCAAACTAATTGAGTCCTTTAAGATAAAATAAATTTTGAGCGTTAATGGAACTATTGGAAATGTTAGTTCCGGATCGGTTGCCTCAGAGACGTTTAGCTAGTTTTCAGTACAGAAGGTAGTGCAATAGAAATCCTATCGCGTGTTTGTTCATTTTTGTTGTTTACTAAAATACTCCATGAACCATGCAATTTATTTTCCTTTTTGCACTAACGTTTCTTTATACGCTTACATTTTCAACCGCTACCATTTCGTCCGGATATCACTGCAAATAATTACATAATTTTAAAATGTAAATAAAATGTCAAACTATGTTGGTTGAATAGTAATTTTAAATAGGTAGTTATATTTGTATATTGAACTCGAATGCATACTCACTTAAGGTAAAGCAAATGTTTTCTACATCAATATTAAACAAAATAATCTAGGAGAAACTATACGCATTTATTTAATTATGTTTTTATAACTTAAACTTGTTATTTCAGTGAGGGATATTAAATAATTTATTAGATCAATGTATTTTAGGATTATAAATATTTGCCTAGCACCCTTATAAAACAGTAACTACATAAAGACTCCATTATATGGACTTCATCCATCATTGATGTGAATAGCCGTTTTACACGCTGAGATTGCACGGTAATGCAATTAGCGAAACACTGCAATGAAGAATGTTGTATGTAGCAAACATTGCTGGCTCAATTGCATCAGCGTTTAATTGATTGGATAGCGGTGTTGCAGTAATCAACAATTGATGACTCGAGCAAACCGCTGCAGCAACGTTGATTTCCATGTTTAATATACATGGGTCCCAGTTTCGATTTGTGTTACTGAATGGTATCAGGATGCAATATTATTCTGGTAGATCCTTTATTGATTGCAGTTTCCAGTAGTTTTTTGGCCTCCCATCCCCAAATAGGCCGTCAATTGAAAATCATGTTTTAATGTCGAGCCAAGATATAGGCCTAAAGAGTGCATTCCATCCAAGAAGGTTATTTTTTGAAAAATATAATTGTTTCCATTTATTATTAAGACGAATATGACCTACCTAATAACGCTTCTGTGATTAAATAAGTTAATGAACATTTTATCTAGTTATTTTGCTATTATAATTTCAATCGGTTAGAGAAGAACCAGCTTGTCTCTGTGCTTAATGGGTAAAACCTAAAGTCGCTCCAGTTTACTAAGTTACGATTGTTGAACATCTTTGAAATAGCTTCTTCATCGTGCTTTGCCTATTTTAAGTAGAGTGTTTTATACGTAGGCCTATACAAGTTATAAGTTTATAGTTATTAACCTTAATACGTCCTTTTCCCCAAAAATATTTCTCAGTTCCTAACTTATTTGGATAAACAAATTGAAATATAAATGAAATTGTAAGAGTATTTCTACCTTAGGAAATATATTTATTGTTTCCGCGTCGGATGTTTCAAAAATTGCATTTTCATGGATTGTTTAGTTTATGACCTTGATTATGTCGTATTTTACCATCTGGTTACCAATTCTACAGATTGTTCCACAGCGTTTACCACCCCCCCCCCCCCATTAGGGCCCCCCACAGTTGAGAACACGGCCCAACTCGCTCTAGCCCGCTCTACTTTATTGTTTAGTGGGGCCGTTTCTGATGGTGCATGTGGAACCTCTTCATCAGGCGCTTGTTTACGCACACCGACAGCTGTAGCTCACCTCGGCGCCGAGCTGTAGAGTGAGCTGTAGCTCCCACCGTCCCTGTATTGCGTGGGCTCTGATTATATCGTTATATCGTGTAGCCGCCGCTCGCTGCGCTTTAAATCGTGTTACTTGGGTCGAACCACTGATATGTTTAAGAACACGTTTCTCCAAATAGAATGTTGCCCCTTTCTTTACCACATAATAACTAGGTAATCGTGGTTCAATAAATTGCGTTTATCAATATAAATTTGAGTATCTTCAAAAAATTTAGTAGTAATGTTTTTGTTGAGTTTAATGTTGAAAATAATTATATATAGGGCAGATCGAACAATTGTATTTTTCTAACTTCATATGAATGAAAGTGTTTGATTGTTAATAAAGATTTTGAAGTAAAAAACTCGTAGCATTTTGAATGATATAATTGTATGTAAAATAAGTTGGTTCTGTGTTTTTTTATCCTCTGTGTTATGGTTACCCAACATTAGTATGCGGGATTTCTTAAAGATTTTAAATTAAGGCATTTGCTCAAATTTTCCCAAGCAAAGTGTTTGTTCCCTTTCGGTGAATTATTTTATATTGTAACTAGCTGTTCTCGCAGGCTTCACCCCGCAAATAATCTTAATATATAAAAACTGACAGCTGTGTGTGCTGCATTCTGTGGTTATCCTGTGGAACTACTACGAATCAAGATCATCTGTTTGTATTTTCATCAGCTCAAACTTAAAGTGAATGTCCATAAGAATATCACAGGATTGGAAATTTGACTCTCCGTGGGGCGGAGCCCTATGGGAATTTCTTAAAACCCTTTCTTAGTGAGCACCAAGAGGAAGGTATGTTCCAAATTTCATTGCAATCCGTTCCGTGGTTTTTGAGATTTCGTTATGAGTGAGTCAGTCAGTGGTATTTGGATTTTATATATTAAGACAAATTACTCCAACAAACTAAATCATTAATTAAAATATAAATTGATCCAAAATTTTGTCAAAGTAGTATTTACACGTAACATTCCCTACCTAACATATGTGTAAGAGGCCGAAGCGCTTTGTAATGCAACGCCGGACAATTAAGATGGCAGCCGCCGATAGTGCTGTGATTGACAGTTGTTGCTGGTACATTGCGATACGCCCCTGACTGACTGGCAGACTTGGCATAGGCCTTGTGAAAGTAATGGATTTGGTACCAAATTGTATTTCATTGCACTACGTTAAAGATATATGTGGAAAAGTAGTATTTGAATTTCTAATACAAGTGGCGACAAAATATAAGCATTATAATAATTGCATATTCCAACTAGCATGTGATAAAGGTATATGCATTTTAATCACCATTACAGTTTTTATAATTTGTTGGTTGAAGTTAGAATTAATCAAATGTAACGTAAATTTACTCCATAACTCATTTATCGGAATATAAGTTCGGTCTGTTGTTCAAAGGTTCTGCAACACATAATTTGTAATTCGATTTGATAAAAAGGATATTCATATTGGCTGGAATAAAACAAACCTTTACGTTTCTACACATTGTTCCTAAGTTAAAAATACAATATTGTACTAACATTTGTCCACAAAACATGTTCCCCTTAATAAATTGAATACATACTCTACATAAATTCTTAACAATTGTTTTGATTTTATTTGAAGTATAAGATAAAATAAGGAATGGCCATCCATGGCCGCGACTGCGGGTGTAGGGGCGGGCGTGTGTGCATCGTGCGAACGGTCGCGGTCGGTGCACTATATGTGCATTCCTGGGTACAGTCCGCGTCACAAGTGGCTGGCACACTTCTGCTCCGGTACAGTCGCCGCCGCGTTGTTGTCATGTCGTGTCATTGTTGGACAACTAATACATCTGCCACATCGCCAATAGTCTTGTACTCCAAAGAACCCCACACAGAGACGCTGTAAATCTGAACATCAGAACATAGCAGAGGTTACTTATAGACTTAGAAATTTGGTGTATTTGTCACGATGTTCCACAGAAAGAGAGTGCTCATTTAAGTTTTCAGTTGTAAATATTTCTATTTAATTATAATCATATTTGACTATCTAATACGGGTGCTGTGCCATTTTAGAATAATGTTTAAATAATTACATTTTACATTTTTGAAAATCGTAGGAAAAATTACAACATTTTAAAAACGTATGTTACACAATTGAGATCATTGAACAGCTTCTCAAAATTGAAACAAACAAGTTGCAGTAAACATATTTTTAGTTCAAGGCGAACGATGTTTTATGCAAACTAGTGGCCGTTCTTTACCTGTAAATCAATTTAAAGTACAAGGTTATTTGAAAAAATCACCAAGTGTTCGGTTTAAATCACCCGAGAAATAATAAATGAGCCGTTCGTTACTTAGCGTCAAGTGCCGGGGTTTAATCCTCCCCCAGCCCTTATAAACTTGAACCCTCTTTTCACACACCCCTTCCCTCCCGCTAAAATACGGAAGGATCGCATTTCTGCCGAGAGAAGTTCTGATAGGCCCGATTACAAGTTATTGGAGGAAAGGTTATCTTCCTTCCGAAGCACGCTTCTCACAGGGAAATATAAAACCACACAAATTCAATATTGAACCATTAATGTGTATTTGAGATATTCGTTTTTATTTTTGCTGTGGCTCCTTTCCTATTTTTGTAAAATTATGGACTATTCTGAACGTAGTATTTTACTGCATAGTACAATGTAATGCACGAGTTTACTATACTTATTTTATGTTAAAGCGTATAATGCACAAAAACGTACATTTTGAAAGTGTGTAAGTGTATACAATAATAAGTTGTATAAGTGTATCCACTTAGAAACAGACTGCATGTCCGGTGTCTGTTTGCTGATATAGGATGTCAGAGAAATGACAATTGCTATTTTACCAGCGTGATTCTAGACTAAAATGGTTCTTGTTATTATAGCTCCACGCTCCGAATCCCGCGTATTAGCAGTTTTGTTTTTTACACAAATTTTAATTTATTGAACTGCTCAGCTAGCACGGATTAATTTAAAATTTAAATGGTTCTTTGTACTAACAAGGCTTTTTCTAATCAATTTAAAATTTCACCAACACTGATATATATTTTCATTTATTTTTGTTTGTGAATTTTAAACTAGTTATAACAAGCAACCAGTATTAAAGTTAACACATATTACCGGTGTAGTAAGACTTGATTATGTATAAATTATCAGCTTAATGTAATGATCCGTTTTATCGTCTTATAGTTTTGGCAGCTATCCTAAAAACACTTTTACAATTTAAAAAAATTAGGAAAACAAATGTAATTTAACTAGCTGTTCCTGCAGGCTTCGCCCCGCAAATAATCTGAATATATAAAAACTGACGGTTGTGTGTGCTGCATTCTGTGGTTATCCCGTGGAACTACTACGAATCAAGATCAGCTGTTTGTATTTTCATCAGCTCAAACTTAAAGTGAATGTCCATAAGAATAACACAAGATTGGAAATTTGACTCCCCGTGGGGCAGAGCCCCATGGGAATTCCTTAAAACCCTTTCTTAGTGAGCACCTAAGATCCAAGTGGAAGGTATGTTCCAAATTTCATTGCAATCCGTTATGTGGTTTTTGAGATTTCGTTATGAGTGAGTAAGTGAGTGAATGAGTCAGTGAGTCAGTCAGTGGTATTTGGATTTTATATATTAAGATAAAATAAAGTACAATGCCTAAACTGTTATTAATCGTTTGAAATTACTCACTTATAAATTATCAATTGAGAAACAAAATAGCGGCTACATGAAAAACAGTGCGTTTCAGGACGTATAGTTGCAGCATCTTTTAACTCTAAAGGATGTAACAAAAGCACTGGTAACATGCCAATGTACATATTTTGGACACCCTGTGTATTTGAGCGTCACCATCCTTGCCTATGCCGCGCCGAGACGCACAGTCGATGTGTGTCTCCCCTCCCCTGTCGTCCTGTAAACCGGGTAAACACCTCGGTTACACATCTCAGCAAACAGCACAGCATTCCACTGATAACGAGAGGGAGGGCTATTTTATTTGAATCTCTTAACACCCTGGAATTTACAGCTGTTTAACTTGCACGTTACACACTTTAAATGCCGAGAGGAATTGTGTCCATCGTCGGATTGTGTTCGTCGTTGAAGGTATAACCGCATTGTAACTGTCACTCCTTAATAATGAATGGGTAATATTCAAGATTTGTAACATTTACCTATATGTTTGCTACAATTATTGATCAGTGTATAATTTTAATTATTTACTTATTCAATTGAAACTAGCACTATATCGTAATTATATTATAAGTATATAAACGGACCACTAATTTGCCGAACATTTTCATTTGAACTAATCGTTTGTAATTATCGATTCGAATTTTACGGAATCCAATAACATTGCTTTCAATCATTTATGCCTTACGTCTAATACTTAAAAATGTGTGAAGAAAGTTTTAAACTTTTAAAATTACGAAAAATACAATTAAATGTTGTGTGTGATATTTATAGGCGATAAGCACTCCTGATGAATTTTCGTGGTCTTCTTCTCGGTAAATTTTGTCAGTTGCAACATTACCAGACCATATTATTGGCAAAACAATCCTGCGGCGAAACCATCAAGTTTTATTTGCTTACTTTTAGTATTTACACATATATGTATCCTAATATATCATACAATTAATAATTTAATCAGCCAAGTGCCAATAAATTTAGAGTTAAGTTAACTCTTCAGGAATTAAATATAAGCGCCATGGAATTTATGGGAAATATAAAATGCATGTAGTTATTGAAAACAGGAAAGGAATACTGTTGGGACCCGACGTAGCGCAGCAATGCGAGGCCGGGCCATACATACACGTGCATTATTGAGAGGGCATATTGGCCAGTCCACCTCCTATACATTGTTGATTCGCCCACACCCACACCCTGCGTGTACCGTTTGAACGGCAGCCAATCACGGTAAACTGCATAAACAATCAGAGGGTGTAACGTTTGAAACGATTTCAAAATAAAATTATAGGTTTTTAAAGAAATTCGCGTTTTAAATTGCTTCACATATCCCCCCCATCCACTTAGCCTGTATCCAATAAAACAGCAACAAGCACCGCTGAGTGATTTCAAGTGACAGATAAAAGAGTGTATTGAAATCAAATATCGTGGAACTCTCGTTTAACTGCGTAAAAATAAAATCCGTTTAGCAGCAAAGCTTTTTGATTGGTTGATGTAAGTCGTAATACTGTTTTAAATCTGTTTTCCCCAAATAACTAAAGACTGGAATTTTATATTTAGGGCACTTAAAAAACAACGCATATTATTAATCCCTGAAAAATGTGTATAATTTTGATTGGTCTCCTGACAAGTACTCGATTATCAAAACAAAACATGGTTGAACAGTTTATGTTCAATAATTGTCGCATTATTATTTCACCCTACTTTAAGATCTAAACAAAAAGGAAGGGATATTTTTTATGAAAAAATCAGTTAAATTTAAAACTACACCATATGTAAATAGTTCGCCTTAAGAAATTAAGTATGTTATCTCTGACCGGGCTACTTAAATATTAAATCCTGTTTTACACTGTTAATTAAATTATTATGACGACCCACTACTGCAACACAAATACAGTCTATTAATATTAATAAGGAGCTTATAAGACATTTTATCATGTGAAAATATTTTTAACTTCAGATATTTCCGGAAAGGAATTAAAACTTGTTTCAGATGTCTTTAATTTTCTTCAAAAACCGTAGGCAGCGGATGTGTAAGGGTAATTTTAAACCTGATAGACAGTGGTGGGGTACGTGCGATATAGCGAATTTTCACATCACCCTGGCACTCGCCGCGCGCGCCGTGTTAAAGTTATTCCCCCTTCATATGTATCCCTCTATATCCTTGTTTTCCAACCAACTCCACTCAACGACACTCGATGTGCGGCGTCACAGAACGCGATCTCCCCGTGTTGCCCCAGTTTTGGTGGCCAGACACTGGGGCCAAGGCGGTGTAGCCCAGGACCGGGACGGTGGGAAAGAAGATCGGTCTTCCGCATCGGCGAGCGGTCGCTATGCGGTTATCACTGATATCACAAGGTCGAACCCCCTCCCCCCGCCCCCTCCCCCTCTCCGCCACCCCCACCCTCTTCCACCTCGAACCCCGACCTGGTTCTTGTGTCCACTATGTTTTTTCCAACTCGTTATAAACTGAAAAATGTAGACCGAAAACCCACTCTACTGAACTGGTGTGTGTCTCTCTCTTGAAATCCTTTATCTTAAACAAGTGAAAATTAACCGAATTTAGGAAAAAGGGTAAATATTTGTTTGTTATACAAATTACTCACCTCTTCTAATCAAATTTTATTTATTTTGTTGATAAAATAACCATTTTTATAGAATTTTTCATTACAGGAATGTTTGTAATTTTTAATAGATTATAAGAATAATTGTTCCGTAGTGTGTAATGTGTAAGCCTATATTGTGGCTGGTTAACATTTGAAAACGGATTGTTTATGAAAACTAAACCACCAACAGAGCCAATACTATCAATTCAAGCAAAGAAACCCATTATTTTAGATATATACATACCGACAATAACCATAACGATAGCTTTTATAATACCCCCAAGCCAGTCCCGTATGCACTCCTCGCGAATACACCTGAATGTTCGACCATTCGCTCGAATTTTCACTGAACATTCGTCATTGCTCTAACACAGTGATTTGGCATTCGGAATTCGTGCAGCTCCCACAATTCGTAAATAACTCGAATATTCGGGCATATTTATAAATACTGGGGCAATAATCGCCATGCAATGTTCCACGATGCAAGACGAAGCGACGGAGGCGGGGGTGACGGTGCACGGTGTACGGTGTACGCTACACGAAGCACGCTCGCCGCTCGGTGTATGTTGTGCGCATCCAGCATACAAATGGCATCTCATACATCACATGAGACGACACCCGGATGTTGTTTGACAATTACCAGCCACGCACTTCCTCCAACTCGCAACTCGCTGCTCAGCTGGTGCACGCACACCAAGAGAATCACAATTATTCAGTAGGTATAATTTGTGTGGAAATTTACATAAACACAACCTTTTCCTGGAATTTAGTATCGATTTTTTCTAATTTATTTAAGGGAGTCTTAGTAAAAGGTTTAGGATAAACTAATTGTTTGCACCCAGATAAGGTATGCATAGGGTATAGGGTATACAGTAAAATAAATTAGCTTAGAAATATTGTAAGCAATAAAATTATATTTATTTTATTTTAAAACAAACGTTTCTGGTCACACTGCCTATTGAAATTGTAGAAACGAATTAATATTTCAAACATATTTGATTTTTCCTGGTTAAAGTACAATAAATAGGCGGTGAGTCAAGGCGACGGGCAACCATTGCAGCGGCCCTGTAATGGGTTCGAATCTCAGTACTGGATACTACATGTTATCAGTACTGTCTAGTACTGTATAGTGGCTCACCTTGCTTTAGCTGATACGTTCCACGCACATGCCCAAGGCCCTTGTGGACGAATAAGTATACAGGAAAAAACCACTAACATCTAAACAAAATAAAAATGACAATGTAGTTCAGATTATTGGCTTTATTTGCAAACAATCTGCTACACATCCTCCAAATAATATGAACAGTTTAAATAAATAACCTCTATTTACTATTTGCACTGTTTTAGTGAACTATCCAACATTACCATAGGTGTGATAATTCCAAATTAATATTTAATTGTTATAACCGCACTAGAGAAATATATTCTACGCCAACAGAAAAAATGTGTTACCGTTTGCAATTATACTCTCACTACCGAAATAGTTCACTCCGTTAGTGCGGAGGGACCTTGTAAATCCCAAGACAATGTGATGTACAGCAAGCCTCAAATATTCGCGTAAAGCTCGCTGAACAATGACTGGACACGGCCCAACTGGTGTATGGCTACACGGGTACAAGGCTATACGGTGCGGGCGCGGCGGTGTCGGGTTGGGGAAGGTGTAGGATCGAACAAGAAACAATTTGGACGCGGGCACTGCGCCAAGGCGGCAGAAAAACCAAAGTGAAGAGGAATGCAGTCGCCAAAAACAAAACCAAGACACTGGGAATCGCTAGGTATGCAAGTGTAATGTATGGAGTACAGTCCGGTGCGGGGACGGGCGCGGTACAGTCAGGTCGTATCCGCGAGACCACTCCGACCATCTGGTTATCGAAAGGCAGCGAACACCTATTGGGATATTAATTGGCTGAATTGTCTGAATGTGGTTTGTCGATAGTAGTGTAAGCGGTGCGAAGCCGTGGGTGAAATCGGGATAAGGTTGTAAGGTTGTTCCCGTGGGAACGGTAAGATAATCGCGAGTTACTGCAGGGAATGTATGGTTGATGATTAGCGAGGCTGTTTTGTGGCAGTGTTCACTTCCCGGCAACCCTTGAATCGTGGAATGCTCTGCACGGCTTAGCTATTGTAATCTAAATAGTATTTCGATTAGATATCAATGTTTGTATAACTTAACTGTTTGCAGAATCGTTGATGGTCGAGCTTGTATTACTAGGGACATTACAACGTTTTCAAAAATGTACAGCTTTATTTATACATAGTTATAGCAACAGTATTTATACTTCAGTTAAAGCTAAGACAATTACCAGCCACGCAACCCCCACACGTATTAATTTTAGTACGTATAATACTTTGTGGTATGGATGTTGTTTTGAGGGATACAACAGTCCATACGCTCTGATATTTAAACATATTTTCTTTGAAATATTAGTTTATTTGTTTTAATAGAAATAAACGTACTGAAATTTAACTAATACCATATTTATAATATATATTATATATATTTTTATAATTAGTATTTATTTACCTAAACATGATCTATTCATAGAGCAGGGAAAATGGTCCTTAACTAACCTTGATAATCGAAAATAAATCCGAATGTATGGAACAAATTACACCAGTACAGTAATCATATTGGATTCCATTACCAGATTTAATAGATGTCTTCCTAGTACTATACTGTATAAGTACTATACTAATACCATTAGTTCCATTGTGCAGTTGCATCACATATAATTATTACGAATGGTACCATTCAGCTCTTTATCATTACAATCTATATTTCTAAATTATATTTACAACAAACATGCCAATTGTAAACAGGTTGTTAGTTTTCACGATAACTTACGTAACTTGAGACTTGTTTCAGCTTCTTGATTAGTTATCCGGGTCAAGGTACTTTGATTGATAACAAAAGCAATACATATTTTTTTTAGTTTTCTCTAGAAAATAAAAATACCATATATCATCAGTTAAAAACATTGATACCTAGCTAAAATACATCGGAATCCCACCATAGGTATTCTAAATTAACAATTATCGACCATTCAGCAACGATTCTCTGTCGAGTACCGATCATAGAACTGTTACCGGTACGTTAAACGTGGTATCGATAACGAGATTGTAGCGAGCATCGAGGAGCGAGTAGCGAGCAGCGAGTAGTGAGTAGCGCACCACAGGACGTAGAGAGCGAAAGTCCCCAGCCAGGCGAGGTGTGGGGCCATCCTGGGTGGCCGAACCTAACCCAACCTCACCTCTGTAGCCTCATCCTGCCGCCGCCGCCGCGCCGCTGCCATGCGATTACCAGATATGTTTCGGACTGATTTGCAGTCGAATCTCGAGGCAAGCCTCATTTGCACATAATTGTTGTTTACGATTCATTTTTCCTACCCGAAATCAACATCAGGCATCAGCTAATTGGGTGATAAATGCTAAGGCATAAACAATCAGCTGTGGTTTTGTTGCAGGCTTAATATTAATTGAGTGATTTTGTTAAGAGTTAATTCTTCCTCGTTGTAAAGGGGAGGTAGTATATTTTTCTCCACATTGTTATAAATTTGTGGAAGTAGAGTACGAAAATAATAATACAATTATTATGTTAAATATATAGAAGGGGTTCTAAATCTTTATAATGCATTGGTAGTGGATTTCACATACAAGTATTCAATTTAACTAGTGGACCTGTTATCTGTTGCTCTAAATCGAGCAAAACAAAATTGTAGTGTTAACTGACATTTATTATTACAGCATTACAACATTATATCAGTTAATCAGCTGTTATTTCTGTTTACTTGTACTTTACTGTATCACTTGTGTTATAATGCAACTGAATTCAAACTATTCTCCATATTATAATATTCATGGGAACAAATTTACCTTTGAGGGGGATGTCCTGAGCCCTTCAGCAAAACAGTATTGGAAATTGAAAACCACTTTGCACAACTACGAATCCGGGCCATTTTTGTTATCGAAATTGGTTTAAAAGCAACGGAGAAGTTCTGTTCATAAAAATAGGCTTAGCGTATTATAGATATTCATAGTCCTAAATAGGATCGTCTTTTACGGGAATGTCTATTTGTTCTTTTGTAACTTAATAATGTAGTGCGTGCTGTCGCATTTACTTTATTTTTAAACTCAATGAAAATATCAAATCAATTTTATATTTCCAACAAAAAATTGAAAGTTGATTTGTTACGCCCTATTGTCAACAAGAGATTAAACAGATAACCGTAAAGGTTATGTGCCTCTAGAAAAAAAACATGTTGGAAACAAAGACGTAAAAACTCACTACCAAACCACGTTGCTACGAATTTGTATCTACTCGGTGTGTACCAAAACAACAATAAACTGTTACAGTTTTTCATGGCACGGCGCTGGCAGCAATTCAGATACACCCATGTACTGCGGGTAATGCCTACTCTAGCCGCGAAGGCGCTTCCTTAACGAAACTATATTGAGTGACTCATCTTCTCTGTTTCTTTTAATTAATCAATATTGCTTCCAATAATATGAAGTATAAAGTACAGACTTGGACTATCAACTAGTCTTCGTAACTAATTCAATAATAAAACCCATATATTAAGAATTATATACTGTAAATTTTACACTGTTTGTTTTTTGAGTAAGGGACGACAATTGTTGTTTACTCTCAGAATTATCATAATTAGAGCTTTAGTTATTAAGGATGGTGATTTTGTTTTATTGTGGCCTCCCGTCTAGTCATAGTTAACTTTGTCACATATCTTTAATAATCCTAATGAATCTCACTTACCTTATACCTTATAGTTGAACTTTAATTTAATAATTGATTGACGTTCCGTTCTCTTCGTTTCGTAAGCACTAGCCATACAAAATAAAATTCTTATTAAGTAACTTAAGAAGTTTTTATTACATTTTGTAATGTCACAATGGTTACCTCTCACGCGTAGTATTTGTCCGATATCTTACTTCGTTCTTTCAATCCCTTTTCACTCCTTTCAGGATAATTTAATGGATTTGAATACTACTTGAAGTTGTTAAAATCGCATATTCGAAACGTCCCTCAACCAGTCTAGCAGCCATGTTGGAGAAGTAACACGCGCACAATCAAGCAAGCAAATTAAGTAAAGAAGAACTCCTTCTCTTGTTTTACTCCATACTTAGAGGTTTATTTTTTGTATTCGTCGTAATGTCTCCATAACTGTCATTGTTTGACGTCTTGGGTTACATCCGGCTTCCTTAACAGCTTTCAAACTGAAAAATATATAACAGGTTTACTAATAAAACAAGTGTGAAACACCATTACTCTTTCGTGTTTAGTATTATTTTTAGTTGTATCCATCCCATCTCAATTACTGTATTATACGTTGTAAAGGCGCTGTAACCAAATCAACTAGCTCCCAGCTAGCGTATTAGTCGACAAAACTAACTCCAGCTTTGCTTCCAGGTGAAGAAAACGTGCGGAGCGCCGAGGCTAGTAGCTGGCGCCAGTGAGCCGGACGAGTCACTGGCAGCCCCCGGAGCCAGCGTGGAGCTGCCCGGGGTCACGGTGTCCAGTGTGGCCCGCGGGTATAAGGAGCAGTCCCCGGACAGCCCCCTGCAGCTGTTCCTGGACGCCGTCACCTCCACCCACGCCCGCGGCTTCTACGCCAACCTGGCCGACAGCCTGTGTAGTGACGAGAGCTTCGCGGAGACCCGGGACACGGCCGAGTGCTGGAACGGGCTGAGGGTCGGAGAGTGAGTATGAGAATGCTCTATAGTAGTTCATTAAGTTATTGCGGACATTTTCCATCATTGATTAGTGAAAACAAAGTTTCACGACGTTTCTAGATCTTGAATCCAGTTTTCAGGTGAAAATAACAGCTAGAACAAAACAAAATTACAGTAGTGGCACAGTCGAAATGTTGTTATGTTCTAGGTACTCACTCTTTCCTCCTGAAGACGGGATCAGATTCCAGATTCCGAAACGTCGTGAAACTTTACTTTTACTTATCAGAGATGGAAAATACCCGCAGTAAGTTTATTAAACAACTCACCATCACCAACAAAGAATTTTAAACAAAGAAAATAAATTATTTATTCTGGAAGATAAAAAAAGCAGAATGTTCTAACAGAAAACATACTTGTAGGTCCCCTAAAAAGATTTGTGTTACAGCGGTTATAATAAACTATTTGGAGTACTATTAAAGAGGGGAAAATACTCTAATATTTACTAACATTTAATCAAATGCGTCGTTTAATACCAAAGGATGAATTTACATTCACACTGTATTCCCGCACAGCCAGGATAATAAATTATAAAATACACTTGATTTTGGCCGATTACACTAATAATCAAAAGATCCAATTAGAGAATATCTTTATTGTCTTGTATGTGACTATAGTACACATGTTAACATATATTACGATTTGCAAGACTTTTTTATAATTTACTTTGGATTTATAAAATTACTTAACCCATTGAGGTAGTAATTTTATTCTATTTGTAGTAGCCTATAACGGGAATTGATTGGTGCTGCACTCTAGTAGCAAAATATGTAACTAATGACCACGGGCGTCTACGGTTCTATCCGCTAGGGGCGCGGACTGACTGAAAACCCTTAATATCGCCGCCAGGCCTTTGGTCGTGTTAGCTGAGTTGGCTACGTCGTGGAAACACCTTGGCCAGGTGGCGATACGATGTTCGTGGGTTCGATTCCCGCACACGACCAAAACTGACCAGTTGTGCAACTCTCAATGAGTTAACCGGTCTGTGGCAACGTTGGTGGGAGGGCCCAAGTAAAATAAACGGTGGCAGGCTTGCTTGGAAGTTGACGGGATCGGTTAATTATTTGAGACTTGCACATGGTCAACACTGATTTTGCTAAAGTGTAATGATTTCTATAGTTACATTTTATCAAGTGATGAAAAAAGTGTAACATTAAAGTGAAATCATATGTAGATGATTTCATACTTGTAATCATCTTGCGAAACGTTTATTAATGATCAGTCAGAAATTTGGAAAGAGTTTGGAGATACCTAATACATTTGTTGGAATTATAGAAAAGTTGTAATCGTTATTCGCCTACTCTTGTATAGAAACTTAATATTGGTATATTGTAAAACGAGTTATATAGCTCATTGACATTACTCTCTTCATGTTTTATTCGTATTAATTACTTCAAAATATACGCAGGATTGTTGCGGCAGAACAATTATAGCAATTACCGCGGTAAACGCTAATTGAGAATTTTATCGTATATTGAATAATTCGTAACAGTAACCGTACATGTGCTTGTAAAGAGTGAAACTCAATACCATCTTGTACCGGGTATGTTACTAATTATTTGAATTATGCGATTACATAGTTTTATGTGAGACTGCTAGCTTAATATCCCAAAAATATAATATTAAATATTCAGGTGGTTTAAAAATGCAGTCATCGTAATACTAAGAATAGAATAGCTTTTCACATCCCACATTCCCGTCACGTTGGATTAAAAATGAAACGAGATTGTCTATTTAAAAGGCTGTAAAAAGTAAATAAAACGGAGCGAAGCAGCGATAAAGCTTTCTGAACGTGTTGTTTATGAGGCCGTTATTTAGCAGCTGTATTTTCAACCTGCTTCAACACGCGCACACTGGGAATAGCTCTTTGTCATTTTAACAGTTATTTATTGTATTCACCGTTGAAACGAGAGAATATGGTTTCGGCTTTAATCACGAATAATTAATTATTCATATCGATATTTCCATCCGGATGGTTTCATTTTACAACCAGTACTGGGAATCAGTTATTGTTTCTGTACCAATATCTGGTTAAATTATGCACTATATTGGTATCGTATGTGAAACAACAGATGCTCGGAGAATGTTCGGAGTATTTTCGGAGAAGGTTACAATAAATGCAATAACTTTACAATAACTCATTATAAAGAAGTTATTTTACTTCCACACAAACGCAGAGAATTTGTTTTGTTAACATTTGAAATGAAAATAATAGGTTCGCAACCTACATGTTTTCGTTATATGTGCTTTCACCTTATATTGTTTTAACCATATATCGTAAATAACTGAAAAGTATTTGTATATATTCAAAAATATTAAATATTTATATAAATACAAATATTTTTATTTTATCTTCGCATACTGCCTGAAATAAAGTTGTTAAGTTGTAAAACCAATATAAATGTGCATTTGCATTTTACTTGAGATAGCTGGGCTGCAGTATGATAAAACTGCACACAATTGCATTCATGAAATTTATTGCGAGAAGGCCCGCACGCGAGTCAGTTGCATGTTTGCTTTTAGTATGATAAAGAAGCAGTAAAATGTGTAATTTAATTCAGCCCTTCACCTGAAGTATTATCATCTCATAAAGTATTACAAGTCAAGGAAATGAGGAGGTTTTACAGTATAGGGTACTAAGATATTTTTATTTTGAATCAACGCATTACAATCATGTTTTTTGTACTGTCCCTTCTTTAATTAGTTTAAGAATGTGATTTAAAAGAGGTTTCAAAGAGTTTATAAAAAAGCTGGCCCAGCATTATTTAAAATACCACACTACTATTGATATAACACATACAGCAACTTAGTATAAAGTTAAAATGATAATAGTAGTATACATTTTACTGTGAAGTTCAGTTAATTAAACCTCCAGAAATTTAATTATGTAATTATTCTGATCAGAATGTTTGTTACAAATCTGATACAATTTCATAAATAACCAATGATCAATGAGTTTACCTACATTCAAACAAATGCATACGTATACAAACATTGGCAGGTTTATATAGATATGTGTTAGGGTATATGTATTAAATATCAAACATAAATAAATTTGTTTGTCACGAGTCGTAAAGTTACATACTTGCTTTACTATTTGCAATAGATAATTTGTTGCTATAGATTCACTGCAGCTCATGTTGGACAATGAGAACATATCACCAATATCCGAAGAAAATTCTATTACAGATCCTGCCCCTAAGTTGGATTAGAGCTTTCCGAATATTTCAAATTGTGGCAGTAATAGAACAACCTGAATTGTTTGAGTTTAAGCAAATTTCACATTTTAGTATGTGACATTGCCATTTGAATGTGCAATATTGTAGATTATGCTTGCTCTTGCTAAATGTTCGCTTGTACAGTCATTTTGTTTGCATTTATTATACTGATATATATTTCATTGCTTGAAGATCAAGTAGAGATATATATTGCATAGTGTAAGCACTTCTCGCCGGTAAAGGTAGCCATCAAACGGCAACCTCACGTCGGCGTCGTGGGTCGGTTACTGATAGCGGCTATCAAGGTCGAGGAGTCAAGGTCAAGGTCCTTCTTGTCGTGATTAGAACGTCCTGCTATTTGTGGCTTCCGTTAAATCACTACCTATCGGCGATTACGGCAACGAACTTCGGTTAATTGCTTTTAGATTTCTTCTCTTTATCGACTTTACCAAGTCGGCAACTGATTAACTTTTCCGATACGTTTAACAGCAACTACCCAAGACCTCGTTTAATAGATTTATTTCTTGAAACAAACCTTTTTTTATTTATTCTTAACAATTCTGATGATTTTTTTTCTGTTTGATACACACTCCCAATGACTTGAATTGTTGCTACAGTTATTTTTATTCCCGTAATGAAGCATTTGTGCCAGTGTCATATCACAGTTACTTCCCAAAAAAGTACACGATTAAGCCTGTCCCACACTACTCGCGAATACGCCGGAACATTCGGTCGATTACCGAGTAATGTACAGTAATTAAATGTTGCTGATGGTCGAATACCGAGTAATGTACAGCAATTAAATGTTCAGATGGTCGATTACCGAGTAATGTACAGCAATTAAATGTTCAGATGGTCGATTACCGAGTAATGTACAGCAATTAAATGTTGCTGATGGTCTAATACCGAGTAATGTACAGCAATTAAATGTTGCTGCTGGTCGATTACCGAGTAATGTACAGTAATTAACTGTTGCTGCTGGTCGATTACCGAGTAATGTACAGTAATTAAATGTTGCTGCTGGTCGATTACCGAGTAATGTACAGTAATTAAATGTTGCTGGTGGTCGAATACCGAATAATGTACAGTAATTAAATGTTGCTGGTGGTCGAATACCGAATAATGTACAGTAATTAAATGTTGCAGATGGTCGAATACCGAATAATGTACAGTAATTAAATGTTGCTGCTGGTCGATTACCGAATAATGTACAGTAATTAAATGTTGTTTCTGGTCGATTACCGAATAATGTACAGTAATTAAATGTTGCTGATGGTCGAATACCGAATGTTCCGTGTATTCGTGAATAGTGAGGGACCGAACACCAAATTCAGAATTTTGTCTTTGCTGCAAGCAGTGGAGAATGTTCGGCCGAATATTGGACGTTATTGGTGAGTAGGAACAAAATTTAAATATTTTTCCGCTTTGTTTCCTATAGTTAATCTTGTTTGCCTACGATAACAATTTAGTTAACGCAATACGATTAACACTGGTTACAATGTATAAAAACATAACACGTCCAGAATCCTTTATTTGCCCGGATTTCCAAAATATTTTATTCGTTTATCTTCAAGATAATTCAGCGATGGCGTGTTCCTCGCTAAAAATGTCGGTGATTCATTCTTCATTATTAATTGTGTTTCATCGGAAATACTCCAGTTTTTCAATCGGACATATTTCTATGAGGGCCGTAAAAGGCTAAAGGCCACGTTATAAATTCCCGGACCCTGGGAGCGTTGCCCAGGTCCTGTGTCACGTGACTCACCGATGACTCATGGTTACGTCATCGGTGGTCGGTGGCTGTGGCCAAGGGCTCCACCGTAGGATCACTGCTCTTAAGTCACGATCTGATTGATTTGTGTATTCGGTGATTTAGCTCGGGTGTTTTGTTTGTAAATAAGGTGAAATATTATATAGCATTAGTTATAACATTACCCAAACTAGAGTAATTTAGGTCATAGTGAGTGATCCAATTAGGGAAGAATTTAAGATGCGTTTTACTTGTGACAAATCTTTACATAGGCCCTGCAGATTTATTTCTGTTGTATAAAAATAATCTGCCGATTTTATTGTTAATCCAGGTCCTACTTTACAAGAAGAGTGTTGCCCAAAAGTAGGACCTGGATTATTGTTACCTAGCCTAAAGGAAACATGTAATTCAAAACTTGGATTATCTTGTTGTAATCAAATTTAAGAAGACTTAATAATGGGACATAATTAACTATTTTTCCGATCTGATTTAATGTTTAGAAAACATAACTGGACATTTCAAAGATTATTCATTTGGGAAAACAATTTTTGGTATCAGGAAATAAATTATAATTAATAAATTACTTGCATTGTTATGTTTACACAAACTTACCTATCTGCTTCTAATACTATTATTGTATAAAGTATATTCTAATAAGTTTTCATTTTATGTGTACGGTGCTTTTGTACTTTAATATAAAAAAATTGAATAATAGCATTTATATTTGTGTTTTTATTATTACAAAATGAAGTTCACCGAACACTCACTATGGTCATACCAGAGCTTGTTTGTGTAATTTTCTATAGCTCAAACTTAGGGGGTTACAATTAAATTCCCTTACAATTGGCTGAAAGGAACAGTATTGTAAGTACACGGCTAAACTACAAATTAGAAAACAGTAAGCAATAAAAATATCATAAAGAAATTTTCATGGAACCATAATCTATATATTCCTGGTAAATATTTTTGTTTATTGTTCAGTATTTGTTGGAAGAATATTTTCCACAGAGAAATCTTTTTACACTGACAGGAATGTCACAGAAGATTGCAGGGTATTGTGGTGTTAAATCGATGTTCTCACAAATCATATAATCTGACATGTGGTGGCCTCCATCAGCTGGTTGTGTCAATATTGCAGCACAATCTCCTGTCTACCTCTTTCCAAACCATCTATAAATACAAGTGTTGTTATCTTTGTTTATTGTCAGGATTTGAAAATATTAAGTGATTTAAAAAATCCCATGTAGATATAAAATGTTTTAATTTATATACATACCTATGTGATTCAACTTTCAGGATTAATTATTAAGTTTTTTTTTTTTTAAATATAACTTCCCTAAAAAAAACTCAAAATTTATGTAAGAAGTTTCATATAGAAGTTAGTTAAAAGTATATCCGTGAATGTAATTCGGGAAAAGCTTCTCAATCATAAATTCACTTGTTGACAAGATTTATCTTTATCATCTTACATTAAGAAGAATATCTATGACAAATGTGAGTTATATCTGAAAATTACTCATATTCCTAAGCTGTTGCTTGATCTACTAAAAAATCTTGTAGGATTTGCCAAAATGCTATAAACACTACTGTGACTCAAGTCCAGAAATGTTATACTGGTATTTCTCTGTTGCTTGTAACATTAAAGCCTATTTTCACACGGAACTTCTATCAAATTACCTATCCTTTAGCAAGTGCTCCCCCGTTTGTGTCTGCCAGCCACTCTTGGTCAATCTTGGAATCAGACAAAACAGCAAGTGAGAATAAAATTTGGTTCCAGTCACAAAATATTTGTCGTCTCTATCGTCTGCTCCCTTTTAATGTTAACTTTTAAAACACATTCCTTTTCATTAACATTATGGATTATTCAATATTATTGTTTAATAGCTAGTTTTAAAGAAAAAAAATACCTATTGATTTCACATTTCTAGTGACTATCATAAAAGTAATTATCATTTAATAACATACACAAATATTCAGCATTTATCATTTTTTTTGGGTGAACAATTTCTGATATCAAAGTTGTTGTTCACTGAAACTGCTAGGTATTTTTTTGCCCCTTAAAATGAACCATAGATTCGTTGAGGAGGAATAGGCTTTGAAAGTTAACATTGGACTTGTTGGAGGAGCAGGTAAAAATGTGAATTGTTGTGAGTCTGGAGCACCCTATTAATATCATAAATTGATAATAACCCAATTAAGTTGAAAACTACCACTCGATCCACACCTCCTACATAACACTTATGATGTTTATAATGACCGTGGTCATTTACTCCGCAGGTACACCAAGACCCTAGTGCGCCCTGGAGTGGACGCCCAGAAGTACAACCCTGAGCTGACCTGGACCGAGTCGGAACCAGACCCCAAGATCGGCCAGCTCAGCGACAGACTGAGGCATATGAGACAGGTACGTTTGGTGAAACAGTCCGTAGCCAGCTGGAAATTATCTGCTGTAACTGAGGGTAACCTTTTTTGCACCTATATTGTTGGTAGTAAAAATAATTAAGGTAACTAATGCTAGTTAGAGTTTCACTTAGAGTGGTGTGTATTATTTTGTACTCAACAAAACTGTGCTCTATCTTTGATACATAGAACACCAGTGAGGAATAAATATAAGTAATGCATTTTTCGTGAGTCATTTATATCCAGGTTTATATTCAGTTCTATAAACCAAAAGGCTGACGCGCCCAGGCCCAGACATCCAATTATCGGGAGCTGTGCCACAGTTTTTCCCACATCTAATCTAATATTTAGTTCTACAACAAAATTATTTTTTAACATGTAATAATAAACCAAATACTGTAGTTTTAAGTATCAGTAATAAAGTAATTAAGTAAATATATTTGCTCACATCTGACCTTAAGTAACACATTTTTTGTAAGAAAAATAAAGCCAGAAACCCTGTAAAAGGAATTAATAGATTATTCAGTTTCATAAATGTAGAGAGAATAACAAAAACACAATTAAATTGATCTGAGAGATATATTTCTGACCATATCTGGGGAAATTGTTCTAGTAAATTAAGTTTCAAGTGTTACCAATGTTTAAAACTCCTGTTTAACTTCAGAGGTATGACTCAGGAAGGTAATGTAAAGCATGCATTGACACCAATGTAATTTTAGTGGATATCAATGACAGTGGGGTTTTTTATGGATAGGTGTTTAAACAAAAAACCTTGCTTGTTAGGTTGATCTTTACTATGAAAGCATAATTAATTAAAATCCCAATGACAAACTGAGCTGGATCCAATTTTAAGCTGTAGAATATTTTTAGTTTTGTGCAGAAACGGTATGATGGACTTACAATTACCCAAGTAGCATTAAACTATTTCAAAACAATATTAAAACAATTTTAAACTTGTATCAGAATCATACTGATATAATGAAACTTGGTATTTTTTAATAGTAATATAGTTTTAAAACAATTTTAATACAATACCAATATTGTTTAAAAACAATTTTAATACAATATCAATATTCTTTCAAAACAATTTTAATACAGATTTGAACCTATATAAACATTATTTAAACAAAATTATTTCAATGGGTATCTCATTTAAAAAAAACATGTTATTTCATTAGAATTGCTTATAATAACCAATAATACAAATGTTTTAAAAGGATTTTAGTTGCAAAAAGATAGTGTCCCAATCAAGTCTTGAACCAACAACCTTTGAATTACTGAACACCTTAACCCTCTCAGCTACTCTGACTCATGAAAGATTGTCGATGGACTAGGATATAAAAATTACCCATCTACAGTAAACAGTCAACAGACGGCTTGGACATCTTTAGTTTTATTATTGTAAGTGAATCAACTGGTTTGAATCAATAAAATAAAAGTAAGAAAGTTGGAACATATTAATTTGGTTCATTTTATTTATGTATCTATTCGTACCATGAAATATGAACTTCGAGCAAACTAGTATATTTAATATAATTATAATAATAGCAAAAATAATATGTATATATATATATATATATATATATATACATATTATTTTTGCTATTATTATAATTATATTAAATATAATAATATATATATAATAATAATATATATAATATAATATATATATTATATATATATTATTATATAATATATATATATATATATATATATATATATATATATATATATATATATATATATATATATATATATATATACATTACTTTTATTGACATTGTAAAAATGATTAAACGAACTACCCTTTTTTAGTTTCAAAGTGTATTTTCACTGGTCATATCATAACCAGTAATCATATTAGTATAATGTAGTAGGATTTTCCAACAATAGCTTTTGTTGGCCCAACATCTGCTATGGTTGGATTTGCCAGAGCGGGCTACCCAACGATTGGTTCACTAGCCCAACCGCGTTAATGCCAATCGATATTTTGAGAATATTCTCTAGGATTTTTTAAAAGAATGCTCTGAATGATTGTTGTGAGAAGTGTGCGTAAAATACTCTCATAATTCCGGCATATTCAGAACTTTCAAAAAATGTCCGTAGATTATTATGTGTGGGTAATTTTTTTTGTTTTAAAGTACTGGTAAAATTTCAAAAAAGATTAAGAACTTTTACACAGTTTTACTTATTTTAAAATTATTTTAAACTTGCATAGAAATTGTTTCAAACTTGTATTGAAATAATTTTGAAACTGTTACATTTTAAAACTTTAAACTTTTTTATTTCAATCTTATATTAAAATTGTTTGAAACTGTACTGATACAATTTTAATATAAGATTTTGCTTACAATATCAAAACAATTTTAAAATCTTTTCAAACTCGTATTAAAATCATATTGAAACAAGTAAATTTACTTATATCAAAATTGTTTTAAACTTATATTACAATTTTTTGAAGCTTGTATTAATACAATTTTAATATGATATTTTACTAACAAAATCAAAACAATTTATAAATTGTTTCAAACCCGTATTAAAATCATATTGATACAAGTCATTTTACTTATATCAAAATTGTTTGAAACTTGTATTGATACAATTTTAATATGAAATTTTACTAACAATATCAAAACAGTTTTAAAATAGTTTCAAACTCGCATCAAAACTATTTAAAAATCATACTTAAATTAATATTGTTTCAAAACAATATTAATATAAGTTTTAACAATATTCATGCTACTTGGGTAAGGGGGAAAGCACAAATACCCCACCTAGCCAGCCTCTGTTTCTTAATAAAAGTAGGACTGTCACTGGAGGCTGTTTACAAAGAAATGTTTATTGTGGTTGATCCAGGGTGTGAGGATGCCAAATAATAAGTTCACTATTGTGGGCGTTTCATGAGTCTCTTATTATTCTAGTGTGGCAAGAATTTTTGTATAGTTAATAACTTATCTCCAGAATGACAATTATTATTATTCGTTTACGTGAAAAGAAAAGGATATAATAAGATAGTTTTACAATAATCAAGAATTAAGAATTATACTTATTAATTTCACCAAGTACAAGACCAGCCATACCTAGTCAAATCTACCATAATGGTCTTTATAAATGCCACCACTCCTATCGTCCCATTAGCACTTCTGAGAATTGAATGGTTGTGGTTCATTGTACCGGTACTTGTAGGCTCTCTGGTCAGCCACAGTATCCTCATTTGAAGGCCGCTGTGGATGTCAAAGTAGCCTCAGGCCAGCAAATCCCACTTAGGCTACATACTAAGTCGTTTCTAATTATGATTTATAATTCTGTTAAACTTGTAGGGAAAGCAATCTTCTTGCATTGCCAATATATAGGAAAAGCTATGCCAAAATTTGATTAATTAAACTTGTGTTCTAGCGATGAACGGTTAACAACAGTAGTTTAAATGAGAATAATTGCACTGAAAGTGATAGGAAAATTCCGTATAGGCTGTAAAGGACATTTAGTTAAGAGGGATATTTAGTGGTACTATTATGGTATAAATTCACTGGCAGCACTGATGGATCATTCTTGCAGGTGGTGTTGAGTCAGCTGAGTCAGACGAATCAGCTGATGAGCGACTCGTTTGTGCGGGGGGAGGAGGGCAGTGGTAGTGGACACTCTCCTCACTGGGATGCCGAGGATGACGATCCAGCCAGGGAACCGTGGAATGAGGAAGGCTCGGGATCCGGTGACGGAAGGCCGATGGATGGTAAATATGAAGTTGTAATAATCACTAAACTGGTTCATATTTTCTCCCTTTCAACCCTATTGTAATTGATAAACTCATTTATAATTACTATATACTATATAGAAAGTAGTTCTTTAATATGTAGAGTACAAAGTACAATATCCAAAATACAAAGTCTTATAGTGAACTGTTTGATCAGAATCATGTACTGAAAAAAAACCATTAACAAAAGAATTATAGTCATGAGTCATGTGCTACACAGAGTGGATTTTAAGGGGGAAATTCAAAAACTTCCCCTCAGGGTTGGTTAGCAACATATTTGGCATATTCTCTATTCGTCAGTGTTATTAGCTTAACCTTTATAACAAAATCAAACTTGGATTCATGACATATAAACTTACCAATACATAGTTATGATATATAAACATGGGTTGTCGGTGTAAACAAATCTCCAGCTACAGTGAAATTCGCTATGTGGTGCTTTAATTTGATTTTGTTTATAAACTTTCAAATGAGTGGGGGTGGGGGAGAAAAACAAAATAAAGCTCCATGAAGTACATAGTAACGAAAACTTTATCTCGTGGTTTGTTCTATTATAATGAGATAAAAACAAAGGAATCCGTATACAACTTGTTTTTGAGTAAGAGATTAACAATTTTGAAGATTTAAAGATAGTCAGTAATTAAGAATATTTCAATATAATTTATAACCATATATTTAAACTAAAAGTTCTTAAGTTTTCCGATTATTTTTACCTGGATATTCTGCTTTTCTTTACCTGTAAAACCTATATTCTAGTACGAGCAATGTCTGTTTGTTTGCAAAATTTTTCTCAAAATCCAGCAGAAGGATTATGCTTAAACTTTGGAAATATTACCTTAAACAATAATACAAGGTGTATTTTTCTCAACAAGACTAATTTATATACCAAAGTTATCAACATCCTTTATCCCTTCACTTTTATCGACTTTGGGTTGCAGAGAAATAAGTAAAACAAAATAGCCAATCAAACAAACAAATGGTTATTTACAACGTCACACAGTTAAAGTATTTTGAGATAAAATTAATTCTGCAACAATTTCACTGTAACTTGCCCTATAGAGTAGGAGTAGTATCTTATATTTGTTGAATACTCTAGCAAGTCAAGAGGTTATCTGCACACTACTTATTTTGTTATAAAAATTGTATGAACAATATCACCTTAACTCCTCCATACACTGCCGAATATGTTGGTCAAGCCGCTCGATCCCAATAATTAATTATTAATACTAATAATTATACTATATTATGACTTCTTTATAACAAACTTTGTTATAATACAGGGTGTTGCATAAAAGGTGGCATATACTTTTTTACCAGATTTGTCACAAAAAGGTCAAAATCCAAAAAAGCTGTGTTTTTTGTTCTAAAAATAACAGTACAAATATTTTGAATAATGAATTATTGTACACTAAGTTTATGATATGCTCTCGTTTCTCTGGTCCTCATACTGTTAGTGCTAAACTCGCATCACCTCCGGTGTGTCCTGACAATATTAAGAGCAAATTGTAAGTTAAATTTCTGATTCATGATTTTAACACATGTTGTTCTTGAGGTACCTAACTTAAACCCTCTTATTAACAGTTGACACAGTGGGGCCAGGAACAAACACAAGTCCGAAGATTCCCTCTGAGAAGACGAATGGCGCATCGCTGCCCACTAGCGCCACCCACCTGCTGCCTCTGGCACTAGCTGCAGCACTTCTGCCCCTCTCCACCAGGTGGCACTGAACTCCCGGCAATAACTAATTAAGTTAAGGAAACAGAAAGCAAAGAATTTACAAAAAATAGCTTTTATGTTGTATAAACTTTTACCTGTTGCAGAAATATTCATCGAATGTGTTTTGAAATTGTTAAGTGAACTATATAAAAGTTAATAAGATGGTTTTCATATGTTACAATAATATTAAGGTCTGCAACTTGCTGTTATTTGGTGTTCAAGAAACTTGTCATGATAATGGAAAACTACAATATACAAGCTTGTCATAGAAATATATTGAAAGCAATATTAAGACTGAGTGTGCATATAAAATATAGCTTTTTAATTTGAGACAAACAATCAGAGATTCATTGTTTTCTTATATTTAACAAAATATAAGTTTAGCAATGATGGACTTTGATTGATCAATACAAGTTTCATATCATTAGGAAGTACATAATAGTTGTTACGTGTAATTATATTTTTATTTTGGAGGTTCAATCAAAAGCTAAATTGATGATTACAGCGTATAAAGTTGATCATGTTTTATTCATTCATTAATTAATGTATTTGAAATTTTCTAAACAAAATTATGATAGTGATTTAAAAAAGGCATACCTGCATTTTGTTCAGAGATATACCTAAATTTTAAAATATCCTTGCTCTAAGATAAGTACATCAACAAACTTTGTATCATGTACGCTGCTAAGTGAATTTACAACAAATTCTTTGCTTTCTATTGTATTTTGGCATTTAATTTAAATTGTCTTGCCTTCCATGATTTATGTATACTTTTGATGATCAAGTAAATACTTTTCACAGCTGTCTGTGATAATTCTTAATTTATTTAAAATTAAGTTACATAAATTGTTAATGTAAAGATCGGAATTCATATGCTGTTAAATTTTTTTTACGAAATAGTGACATCAATTTGTAAATAATTTTTAACGCTTAATCGTGGGGTGGCTGACGTAAATGTTCCTACCAAAACTTTTCAATCCTCTTTACACTTCCAGGATGCTCAAGATCCACAAGACACGGCAGCTGATTTAATTATGTTTTAAATATATCAGTTTGAGTCTCCTGAAGCTTTTTCTAACTTTAAAATGGTATTTTACGTTTCCTTTCCTGTTTTAAAGTCAAGTTGTGAATAAGATTTTCCATTTTTATAATCATATGTAGTTTCAAATTTGTAAATATCGAGAGTTGTCACCCCACTGGCCATTGCTGTGCCATGCAAGCTTTTGACTGATCTTGCCTGGCACTTCCTGTGGACTTGTAAGTTTTGTTTGCAAGTGCTTCGAGTGAGTGGAATTTGTGTGTGTAGTTTTATTGTACAAAGTATATGTATTGTCGCACCAAGTGCTGTTTCACGTGAGTTGTTTGCTTTGAAAGCAATTTCTAAAAATCAGACCTTAATCTGTTTGAAATTTCATTATTTATTTCCAGTTTTTAGATAGGTCATAGACAAAGTTGGGATTTGTTTACGAGGGACCAATCCTAAGTTCCTTCTGTACTCAAATCTGATAGTTCAATGCTGCCTTCATTTTTATTTTTTAGGTCAAAATTGATCATTGGGTTCTCTTCTTCATTTGAGTTGATATTTTCTGTGACCGCCGCTACTTAATTGGTTTCATTGTCTGTGATTGTAAGTTTGAAAGTGTTGTGAATGTGTGTTTGTAAATAATTTTGGTCACTCTACCTTTATATTTTGGGTCATTTCATTATATTACAAATTTCTTGAAATTTGCTCTGTGAATAACAGCTTAGAAAAAGTGTAAATATGTTATTTTTTTGTAATTCAACAAAGGGTGCTCTTAATCTTTACTAAGATAAATAGTTATTTCTGTTGTAAAGTATTTTATTGGCGTTACAAAAAGTTTAAGTGGTTGTTAACAGAAAAAGAGATTAGGTGTCTTTAAACTTTAAAATTGTTTGTATATCATAATAATTTTGCTCTCGTTGTGATGGTAAAAATAGTTTTGATGAAGAGAAATATAATTTCATTTTAAAATTTATAATATAATAAATTGTAATTGTAATTTTACTTCACCGTAAGCTAAGATTACTCAAGTTACTGTTGTTGAATCATAATATTAGCACTCTTTGTTTAATATTTATTAGTAATATTATTTCAGAGTATAAACTTTGCCGTCAGGTTTGATGGAGCTGTGATACGTTGATTTCTAATGAACAATTTACTCTCAAGGATGATAATGAGTAATTTATTTAGGAAATGCTATTTTGGCCTGAGGATATTGTTGATGGAATCATTGAGAATATTTTAAGAACAACGTTAACTTAGTCATATTAGTTTATTCAGAGTTTAAAATAGTTTGAAATTGTAAAATGTACAGAACGATACCCTGCAATTTAGCTATAGAAAACATTTTGTTATGATTATTTATAAATAATATGACATTGAAAACAATCTGTTTCATACAAACCATGATTAGTTAACCAATTAGCTGTTAGATTATAAAAACAACTTTTGGTCGATCCATTCAAGCGCAAGCCTTAAATCTTGTTAAATTAATTTAAGTCGTAATTATTTTTGGATTTGCATTAAAGAGTGTATTTTTAAATATAATTTTATATAAACTGCATAACTAGTCTTTAGTAATAATTATATATTAAAATAAGAATTATTTGATTCTACTTAGTTTTAGATGCTGTTTTAAGCAGTTTCATTTGTTAACTCGAGTTATGTTTTAGCCACTGCCTACAAAGTAACAACAGTGTATAAAGAAATAGTGTAAAGCTTGCTGATTTAACAACACTAAGTACATCAATTGCATCTGTCTTAATAATTAGAAATAAATAGAGAAAATAAACAAGTTTTTAAAAAATATATTGATGTTACTTTATTTTACCTGACTTTAACTTATTCAGCCAATGTATCTGACACTGATGAGTGAACAAGATATGACCATAAGTGTGCATTACCCTCTATCGGCTCTAAGATGACTAACCATATCTCGTTTAGTTTGTACAAAGGAGGCCCCCCAATTGTTTCTCAATGATGAATGTTTGCTACCATAGTCTTCGTTTTACCTGATAGTGTTCCATTAACTCATTGTTCAAAAATTTACCGGATAGATTATTTGTGTTAAAATGCTTTGCCTCGCTGTAAAGTGACCAGATTCAAAGAATGATTTACGTTTCACTGATTGAGTCACACCTAAATTATATCCATTTTACCTGAGGGTGGTCCAATAATTCATTATTAAACAAATTATCCTAGGAATTAGTTGTTCTAAAATCCTTTGCTCATACAACAGTACCAACTGCAAAGGATGATTTACGTTTAACCCATTGACTCACACCTAAAATATTTTATTGTTTTATGGGGCTCCACAAACATAATTTTGCTTATTCAGCTGCTAAAATCTGCATCATGACAGTGTTAAAGATATGTGATTCCTGTTGACTTCAACAAGTTTGTTTGTACCTCTTGGAGGTAATTATTTATGCATGCTTCCATAGCGCAACTCCTGATAATAGCCAAATCTACAATCACCATACTCGATCAGCAATCCAACTCCATTCCTCACTTACAACAGTTCTTCCACAAAATGTGGGAGGGTCTTTACAACAGGGTACTAGACAGATTACCCCCATTGGAAGGTGAGGGGGGTTTCAGATTGCTCCTCAAGAAACTCATTATTCAGTAGACTTGCCACTCTAGAGGAGTCTGGGGCTCCCACGTTATGACTTATATCTTTTAACTTCAGAGAATGTCAGAGCATTTTTTGTTTTGAAGATTGATTAGATTTAAATTTTGTGTTTGTTTGCTGAAAGTATTACAGTTTATTTTTGATTTGTTATGGAATTTATGACTTGCTTATAATATCACTGACATAATAAACACATTACTACCAATATGTGTTTTATTACGTGGTAAAACATATAATGTATAATGCGTATTCCCTGCTTTATTTTCAATATACAATTATTTTTCTACAAAGAAAGCTCAGACAATGCCTAGTGAAAATTGTGAACATTTCAACATAGTTTACTGCTGTACAAATGCCAAACTATTGCCTTTCTTCCAGCTAAATGATACTCCTTAATTAAGGATCGGTGTTGTAATTAAATACCACTGTTAGACTGTTAATGCTGACAGTTCATTACCACTTCCAATAATAGAAGCCTGCCACCATACACTTGGTACCTCCACAGTCTGAGTTTAATTATCACAGAGTCCAATATTGAGCTAAAATATAGGTTAAAATAAATCTGTCTCAGTTTAAAATAAACATATTTCTCTTACTTGGCATACTTGCTATTATAACTTTTAGACATATTAGAATATTATAGAAACTCATGGATATGTTTTGTAGGAAATATGAAAAACGTATAAAAACATACAACACTTACTGTTTGTACCTTTGTTTTATATTGGACACTAGTTGTAAAGACGTTCAATAATCAGATTTGGCTGTTCTCCACACTGTGGTTGCTGTTTACAGTTAGTTTGTTCGTAGTTCAAGTAGGTGATGGATGTAAGACAATAACAAATACATTTTATGGGGCTTTTTATTTCATAACTTATTGACAAAATTACACCAACGGTAAATAGAATAAATTATTACTAATAATTTATTATACGTGGAAAACATCGATAAGTTTTTTTTTTAAGAAAATACACTACATAATATATATTTCAATGAAAATAAAGTTGCTTAAAAATATTTAAATCCATGCACTGACCTTCAATTAAATTCTTGGAAATAGATCATTTCATGAACAACCAGTTTGCTTCATTACTTATTTATAAAAATATAAGTAATAAAACATTTCTTTAACTTATTATAGTAATTTCAAGAGCAAAGCTATTTCAGGTTTCGTTGATAGTAATACAAACAATGATTTAGTGTGAATCACTGCCCACGTTTTCGTAATTGAACAAACACATGTATATATGTTAAAAATTATGTGATATTTATATTTATTAACACACTCTGTATATTTTTCTTCGTTTAACTAGTCAGTGAGCCAACGACCAAAAATATCACTAAATTTGCATATTTTCACAAAAATTATATCCTTCTGTACTTTAGTAGCCAAGTCTGCCAATGAAATCAATGAAGTCTGGGAATGTTGAAAAATCCATGTAAATCCTGTGCTTGAGTATAACTAAAAGTAAAAATTACTACCCTATAAATCGTATAATTCCAATCGAGAAAGTCCAAAAATCAATGTCTATAGGAAATTTGCATGTCAACTTTAATATGGAGGTGGTTTAGTAGTAGTAAGCAGTATCAGGTAATGTGCAAACAGGAAGTATAAATTGACGTAGTAAATTAACGGAAATGGCCCAAAATGCAATTTAATTTTTGATTCTGGAGGAAAAAAGCTGTGGGTAAATTTACCGTTTACTAAGGCAGGATAATAGTTGCTATGATGGTGGGGGGGGGGGGGGTGTTGGGACAGTTGTAAGTTTTACTTTAATCTCAAGACCAACTTGTTTATGCAAAAAGTTCGTGAGGGAATCCCCCTTCAAGTCGGCCAGGCCGGCATACTAATCGGAACTTAGCAGTTGGTGGCCCAAACGTGCTTTAAGTACGATAACACCTGTTGCGTAGATGTTGCCGGTCTGTTTCCTTAAAGTAGTTAAGTTTGGGTAGGAGTTTTATAACGGAATTAATGTGGACATTTCTACTGCAATTTAAACTTATTTTGCTATTAAATGTGATATATTTAAAAACAATTACTTCTCGAAAATAAATATGCCTATAACCTTTGGTACCATGTGTTATAGCGGTACATTGTCTTAGAATATTCGTCCTTACTGGCATATCCATAATAGTTTGCAACTCCAGGAAATGCCCTTTTTTTAAGGTTTACTAGTACATCTTATACAGTTCTTAATCTTTCTCATACGCAATATTAAAACATTGTCATTAAATATATTGATTTAAACAATTAGACTTTGAAATACACTTTACGGCTCTTGTTTGTAAGGTTTTTAATGGTAATTAGTTTCGTTAGTGTACCATTATGACTGTCAAATACTGTTAATCTCCTACTTTTGCTAATGTTATTGTTTGTACTGATGAGGCAAATTTTATGCAAAGGGTAGCTTCGCTTTTATGAGGAGGTTTAGGATCAGTCAAGTATTGTTTAAAGTTGCGCATGAAAAGCATATACAAATACCCTCCTAAAGTTACAATTTGTCGGCAAAAATAAGTTATTTAGTTAGGCTACATATAGTCCTCGTCCGTTTTGAGGTTCGTTTATTTAAAGCGTAAATATCATAGAAGAACTGTGGAGAAAAATCGATAAATCCATAACAAGTCTCATTACGAGAAACTTAAATACAACCGTCGCAGCAAACCTGCGTACTCAGCGAATTTCCAATGCATATGTTGCTCTCACTACCACATAAAGCCACTTACCAAGTTTCATAAAAATACATAAATAAATAAGTGATTTATAGCATTTTATTTATTCTCCATAAGAATAACATTAGGGCTGAGTACGCAGGTTTGCTACAAAAAGGAACACATTGTATGTGTTTTTATGCAATTATCTATATAACTCAACAGTATGTAGGCTTAGTATGTAGGTGAAGCTACATACTAAGTTGTATTAATTTATGTTCATAATTAAGGGAGATATACCCCCTCAAGACCAAAAATAATCAAGAGATATAACAGTGTTTCTATAATATTATCAGTTTCTATAATATTGAGTTTCTATAATATGAGTTGCTCATGTTGTGTGTGTGTTTTGTTGATAAACTTTACTTATTCTCCATAAGAATAACATTAGGCTGAGAGTATGCAGGTTTGCTGCTCCTGGGATAATCAACAAAAAATCAATTGTTTGTGCAAATATCAATATACCAGTACTACGTGAAGCCACATACAAGTGTCATCAATATACATTCATAAGTAATCGAGATATCAAATTTTATTTATTCTCCATAAGGATAACATTGGACAACATACCGTGTTTACACTTTAAATATCTCTGCAACGGTTGGACGTAGAATCACAATTTAAACACCAAAATGATTTTTTTGTAGAGCTGAATCGATTTGTAAAGGCAAATGTGAACTTTACATTAAAATGAACTGAGGAAAAGCCAAAAACCTTTTTCCCATAATATTTACATGGGAGATTTTATGAGCAGGTTTTTTTTTATTTTCTCCGCAACCACATAACCTAGGTTAATAATTCAAAATACTATATTATTTGTTTTTTAAGCTCTATAAAATGCTTAAAACCAAAATTGAGTGTTTTAAAAATGTTAGTGTAAAAAGTGCAAAAACCTGATTTTTAGAAAATTTAAAACCCCCATAAACCCCCCTTCTTCCCATCGTCCGATTTTTATGGTTTTCAAACTTAAAGTCATGAATGTCACTTTACACCAACATTACACTATAGCACCACTTTACATATATATACATTTGAACGAATAGTGTTTTTGACATCTGGGGACCTCAAAACAAAAAGTTATCATGGTCTCGGGCTTAAGTCTTACCATGAGACCTACGGTAATAGTTTCTTCCCTATAGAGGAAATTCACTAAAATGGCATCCATAAAAACATCCACAGTAAAGAGCCGATAAATGTTTAGAGTAAACTACTGGCTTGAATCCAATACTCAATGTCCTGTCTGATTCGTAGGAACACATCTCAGTTCGTAAACAAAGTAGACACTTAATCATATGTTTTAATGTAAACAAATCAGACGTTTTTAAATTCCCATGAATTCTTATGGGGCATGTTTTACGTTATTTCTAGTTTGCTGATGATTGTTTAGAATTACTGCAATTTTCCCGAGTCTCTGAGATCAAGACCTTTAATTTGAGCCAACTCCCACCATACTCCCACAATTCTGACTTAAAAATGTCGCTTATAGAATAATACAGGATGTCTCGTAACTCTCTGGACAACGGTATATAGCGTTATTGCTTAGGTCAAGACACACACATTTCACTATAGGAACATGGGTTTGTGGTGCCTAGTTTCCCGTCTATCTTGTCTGTATGTGTTTTTTACAAAAACAATCATAACTCTTAAACGGTTTAAGGTAAAGCCTTGAGATTTTACACAAATGTTTATCTTATTAAGACGTATGTTTTTAAAAATTCTGATAAAATATCATTAACAGTTTCAAAATGGTGGCCATTGGAAATATGTTATGCCAAATTCCACGAAAATCGTTGACTTTAAAAAAAATTGCAGAAGACATAAAAGTTAGCCCATTTTATGTAATTTCAATGATACCTTACTTGTTAAGATTGGATAGTGAATAAATGATAAATTAGTTATTTTCCTAATGCATGACCACTTTTCTCCATTTAAACAATGCTAATACTCCTTTTACATTCTCTAAATAATTTTAAGAAGGTGTAAATGGAGAAAAGATTATTGCTCTCAGAGCCTTGCTCTTTGATTTAAATGAAATACGTTCATATCTGTTGCTAAGTAACATTACTTATATTTTTAAATTAAAAAAACAACAGTGATGATGTAAAAAGTTTGTTTGTAATTATTTAATACAACTGGACAATACCTTATGATATTTATTTATTTACAATAAGGCCTCCTTTATTTACAAAAACTGTTCAAAATGACGACCGTCAACACGGTTGCGTAATCTAAACCGATCAATCATGGATCGTTGAACACATCCAAAAACTGGGCCATCTTCTTGTATGATCGCGGCTGCTTCAACCACTCGACCTACTAAGTCAATCTTACTTTCTACAGGTGAACTATAAACTAATTGTTTCATTGTGCCCCAAAGGAAGAAGTCCAGAGGTATGAGGTCAGGCGATCTAGCGGGCCACGGTGTCGGCCCTCCACGGCCAATCCATCTGTTTCGAAAAGTTAGATCTAAGTAATCGCGGAATATATTGCCGTAGTGGGCTGGGGCTCCGTCATGTTGGAACCACATATTTTCTCGGACAAGAAGAGGAACATCTTCCATCA
The DNA here is from genome assembly GCA_963675035.1 of Allygus modestus. Taxonomy (NCBI): domain Eukaryota; kingdom Metazoa; phylum Arthropoda; class Insecta; order Hemiptera; family Cicadellidae; genus Allygus; species Allygus modestus. The sequence goes on from OY776116.1 coordinate 82,585,347, forward strand.
ACTCCGGAAGAATGTCTCTAAGGCTGATTGTCTCAATGCCGAATGTCTCAAATCCAGCCGATTTGGTAAAATGTAGGGCCCAACAAGGAAGTTGCCTATAACACCCATACATTAATAGAAAACTTTTCTTGATGCCCAGCTACAAAAATATAATTTGGGTTTTCTGCTGCCCAGACATCGTTTGATTGTTAAATATGCCTTCCCTACTGAAACTAGCTTCGTCAGTAAACAAAACTTTTTCGAGAAATAGAGGATTGTTTAAGTCTTTTTTCCAAAAACCAGCGAGGGCAGTTCACCCTTCTGGGAAAATCTTCTGGTTTCAAGGCCTATACTTTTTGGGGACTATACGGGGAAAGTTTCTCTCCTTTCAAAACTCTCCACACGGTGTCCTTCCCACAACCAAGTTCTTGCCCTACCGCTCTAACACTTACAGACGGATCCGTTTCAAACCGATCAAGAACGAGTTCCTCGAACTCAACATCACGAACAGATCTGTCACGCCCAGTGCCACTCATATTTACCTTAAAGGTTCCCGTTTCCTTCAATCTGTTGTGTACAGCACTGAATGTCTGATGGTTAGGACATTGCCTGTTCGGGAAGTGTTCTGCATACAATCTCGCCGCTCCTCTTGCATTGCCACGAGCCATTCCAAAAAAATAGTGCATATCACAGTACTCCTGTGTTGTGTAAGTATGCATTTTGCTCACATGCAGTACAAAACTGTAAACTTAATAACATAAAAATACAATAAATAATGACTTTTACTAGGTTTACTGTTATAAGAATAGTGAGCAACAAAACACATGCAGTAATGTTCAGACAACAATGCTTTTATAAAATGGCAACAATAAATTATTCAATCAGCTTTTTATGTAATAAAAAACTGATTGACGTATGACTTGATTTCAGTAAAGAATTTAGGTAATGTAAAAGGAGTATTAGCATTGTTTAAATGGAGAAAAATGGTCATGCAGTAGGAAAATAACTAATTTATCTGTTATTCTTTATTCAATCTCAACAAGTAAGGTATTATTGAAATCTAAATAAAATGGGCTAACTTTTACGTCTCCTGCAATGTTTTTTTAAAGTCAACGGGTTTCGTGGAATTTGACATAAAATATTTCCAATGGCCACCATTTTGAAACTGTTAATGATATTTTATTAGAATTTTTAAAAAACATACGTCTTAATAAGATAAACATTTGTGTAAAATCTCAAGGCTTTACCTCAAACCGTTTAGGAGTTATGATTGTTTTTGTAAAAAACACATACAGACAGATAGACGGGAAACTAGGCACCACAGACCCATGTTCCTATAGTGAAATGTGTGTGTCTTGACCTAAGCAATAACGCTATATACCGTTGTCCACAGAGTTACGAGACACCCTGCATATAAACTAGTGGCTTGAAGGGATCAAAGCCCCTAACCTCCGCATATGATTTTCATGCTGAGGAAAATGGAACATTATAAGTAAGATCACATGTTTTAATGTAAACAAAGGAGACGTTTTTAAATCTCCATGCTTTTATTATGGGAGATGTTTTACGTTATGTCTCGTTTTCTGGTAAATTTTTAGAAATACCGCTATTTTTCCTGAGTCCCTGGGATCGAGACCTTTATTTCCATCATCCTACGATTTGCAAAACTCCCATAATTTTTAGTTAAAAATGTTGCTTAGAGAATTATATATAAAGACTAGTGGCTTGAAGGGGCCACAGCCTCCAGTCCCGAAGATAATCCTTGCTCCAATGTTCTGCCTCATCTTTGATTTGAACACACGACATTTCGTGAACAAAGTAGACTCTTTAATCACATGTTTTAATGTAAACAAAGCAGACGTTTTAAAATACCCATGCTTTTCTTAAGGGGGATGCTGTGCGTTATTTCTTGTTTGCTGATAACTTTTTAGAAATACTGCTATTTTTCCCGAGTCCCTGGCATCAAGACCTTTAATTTGAGCCCTCTCCCATTATCTTGTGGTTAGCCAAACTCCCACAATTTTGACTTAAAAATTTCGCTTACAGAATTATATATACAGCAATATTAAAACATGGCCATAAAATGCCATGTACTTAATTTATCTTTTTCAATAAATAAGATAGCTAGTTAGATAGCTGGTAAATTGCTAGTTTAGCTTAATATAAACACTTCATATACCAGATAAGAAAACGTAAGATAGCTGCGTATTTACTCTGCGTAGTTACCCATTCCTCATACACCAGTTGACATGGGAGCCCCTCACACAGCAACTAGAGAGCTCATGTTGTGTGTATGATGGATTCAGTCAGCGTAGTCTGTATTAGGGTTTCTGCTGCTGATTTATATTTACTTCACCTCCGTTTATTTTAGTTTAATCACAGATTGCGTGACATGTTCTATGTTTTGGGTGTTTTTTTGCATTGATGCATGGCGAGAGGTTAGTTCCAAAGAAAGTTTGAGCAAGATACGTGATAATTTCCGAATTTATTTCAGTAACTAAACCGGCGGTTTTTGTGTGATTAAAAAGAGATGAATAAGTTTTTATAACAGCAAATACTTATTCTAAAAAATCCTAAATATCAGCGGAGACTATAAAATTATGTTTACGCTCTTTGCCTACAGTAAGAAAGTAGTACCATGATGGATGACATGTTATCGGCGACTAATAGCTGCTGAAACTTTGTATTTATAACCCTATACCAATATTTTGTATGGTATTATAATGTTAAGAGTTGTTCTGAGATTAAATCAGAATGTGACTATGAAAATTCCTGAAATAATATCTTCGGTCTACGTCGACGAGTATTTGTCTAGTTTTAGGTCAATGTAGTTTTCTATCCAAAGCTATGGAAAATGTTCAATTTGTTCACATTGGTAATATTACGAAATTTCCTTTATACTATTATCAAATTAAAATCAAAACTATTGTAAAACAAATACTACACTTAGTAACAACCTCAACTGATTTTCAACCTAACATTCCCTAGTTAACCCAAAAAGCGAACTGAGTTGAAATAAAAATATCACTAACATAAAAGCTATTACCATAATCGAACACCGCCGCACTTCAAATTTTAACCCGCATTCACTGCAATTAGCAGAGAAAGCATCAATCTCCATGGTTGTTTTTAAAAACCCGCGATGGTAAAGTGAATTGGTGCTGTTAAGAAATGAACCTTTTGTGGTTATTTACACATCGGTCGGTGCCCCCACTTTGAGAAAATACTACTTGTTTAAACTCATGTTTCAATCCATTAATTAATGTTTCCGATGAAGAAATAACTTCATACGGTTGTTATTTTTAACAATACAGCTTAAGCAAAGAATCATAATCCATTGGAAATTCGCTGAGTACGTAGGCTTGCTGCGACAGGGGGTATTAAGCTTTTCCTCAGTTAATTTTGCAACCATATATTTTACATTTTGTATGCATATTGTGAATGTAATATTTACACTAATGAAGTTTAATAAAGTAAGTTCATCTTAGCAAATGGCCATAGATACTTCTTTAGCTAATCGTACTTAGTTAAATTTAATATAGTAGACTACTTATACCTTAAGATGAGTGTGACTTCTTTCTTTCATCTGATATAAAAAATATCACCAAAGATTTCCTTCAATTTTGGGAACTAATTATTTCTTAGGATAAAAATAATGTTCTATACAAACAATACCCCCGTTGCAGCAAACCTGCATACTCAGCGAATTTCCAATGCATATATATATACATATATATATACAGCCACTTACCAAGTTTCATTGATACATATTCACAAATGAGCCGTATATAAATTTTCTCCATAAGAATAACATCGGGATTGAGTACACAGGTTTGCTGCAACAAGGAACAGAAAATATTAGGTTGTAATGCAATTATCAACATACCACAACCAGATGAAGCCACATACCAAGTTTTATCCGTAGCCATTAATAAATAAACAATTTGCACAACTTTAGCGAATTTCCCCTATAGGGAAGAAGCTATTACCGTAGTCGGCATGGTAAGACCTAGGCCCGGGACCATGATAACTTTTCATTTTGAGGCCCCAGATACCAAAAATACCATTCTTTCAAATGCATATATATATTTAGTAGAAATGTCTCTCCAGATTCAAATTTGAAAATCTTTATTAATTTCCGTTCATCTGGTGGACCTCGTCAGATAAATAAAAAAGAAGGTATATGTGCTCGTAGGCACGATAACATTCGTAAAAATGTCCGATCTTGATTAAACGTGTTTGGTCCGTTGGTATAAACGTGTAAGGCAGCATCTATTTTCATGAGTTCGAGAACCAGACGGATCGCACGATTATAAGAGGGGTTTTGGTAGGGTTTTGTACCCCACAATAGTAGTTTTCATCACTAGGACCAAAACGACACTTTTGCTCCGAGTGATGAACAACGTGTTTTATCATAATGCGGCATTAGACTTTTAATCGTAGACAATTTTAACTATAAAGTTGTATTTTTGAGGTTATGTTTACAAAGTATATATACAGTATGTATATACAGTGTTTACATTTCTGTTATTTACAACAATACTTTTTATAACGTGTGGTAAGGAACGCTTCTATCATGTATAGATCATGAAACAATAATAATATGTAGCATACAGCTGACCTTTTACGTCCTAGGACTTAAAAAGGATCACAGCTGATTTTTTAGGTCCTAGGACTAAAAAGTGACGTTTTGCGCACTATTTAGAGAAACAAACACAAGTGGATTTCGTGCAGAATGATAATAATGGTTTTTTTGTACTTTGACGTATAATTATTTCTATATCCAAACTTTAATTTACACTATTATATTCAATTTCAAAAAACAAATAATTTAGTATTTTGATCATCCTCTACGTCGATTGGTTACCAAGATATTGAAGGTGCTAACACAGTAAGGAGAGTAAGTAAAATTTTATCTCACTTATTTATGAACATATGTTAATTAAACTTGGTATGTGGCTTCATATGGTTGGGGTTTACAGATATTTATATACAAAACCCATTTTTCGCTGTCCCTATGGCAGCAAACCTGAGTACTCAACAGCTATAATGTTATTCTTATGGAGAATAAGAAAAATGTGATACCTTGCTTGTTTATGAACATAAATTGGTAAAACTTGGTATGTTGCTTCATTACCTATTCATCACCTATTCGTATTTGCATAAAACTCGATTTTTCTGGTCCTTGATGTAGCAAACCTACATACTCAGTCCTAATGTTTTTCTTATAGTGAATAAATAAAATGTCATATCTCGTTTTTTTATGATAATGCTTTGAAGAAATTTGGTATGCGGCTTCATAACATAGTGAAGTACCATTTGAAATTCGCTGAGTATGCAGGTTTGCTACAACGTGGGTATTGATTATTCTCCATAGGAATAACATGGGGGGCTGAGTACGCAGGTTTGATGCAACAAGGATCACAAATTATGGCTTTATATAAAAATATCAATGTAACTCAACTAGGTGAAGCTACATACCAAGTTATATTAATTTATGTTCATAATTAAGTGAGGCATAAATTTTGTCTTAATCTCCATAGAATAACATTGGACAACGTACTGTGTTTAGCACTTTGAATATCTCTGTAACCAATTGACATAGAGAAAGATCAAAATACCAAATTGCTCGCTTTCTAAGCCAAATCCAACCGTGAAAATTATAATTAGATTCTTAAAATGTTGTAAGTAAAAAAATTTAAAAACTCATTTTTAGGGTACAAAACCCCCGTAAAATACCCTTAACATTTTATATATATTTATACACATTATATACATTATATATATACAGTATTGAACGAATGGTGTCCGGGCTTAGGTATTATCATGCCGACTACGGTAATAGCTTCTTCCCTATAGAGGAAATTCACTAAAAAAACTAAATAATGACAATTGAAAAATTACTATTGATAAATCAGAATGGCCTGATATCACAATACTTAACGAGTGGATAAAGTCTATTTGAAGTACGAGTACCGTATTTAAATAAGTTCTGTAGTCTGTCGTCAGGCATACCTGTTTTATGTTTTACATCTCTGTAGGTGTATTTTAACTAATTATATTTAAAGTTAAATATACATACCTGCATACCTGTTAAGTTACATACCTGCATTAAGTAATCAAATTTGTTTGCTTCATGCAAGCGGTTTCAACTCCGTGGAGTCATCATCAGGCCGTTGGTACAAGGATAAAACAATCTCTTAATTTGAAGGTCGTCATGACGTTCATCTCACAAACGAAAACACATACGGACATCGATGTAGATACGGACGTGTTGTATTTGTTATTAACACGTGTCTGCAGTATAAATATGTCTGGCATCTATGACCAGACAACAGACACAAAGTGGAAGGTTTTGAGATTTTGAGGTTGTTTTGAGGTTGTGGTGAGTCCGGGAATCTGGATCACAACCAGCTGCTTTCAGGATTGATTCTTTTGGCTGCAAACCATTTTATTAAAGTAGTTGTTAAAATCAACCAGCAATAAACATCAACGTTAGACCTGAAGGTGAATTTTCCTTCACAAAATTAGGTTCCCTTTCCCGTCATCACGTTACTTTTAAAAGATAAATATACCAATGAAGCCAGAATCAGCTAGTTTACGCTAATTATACCAACACAAATTGTCCGTGTGTTGTCCATGAAGCTCAAAATTTAAACTAATTCGGGCGAGTAGTTTTTGCGTGATGATTATTACAAATAAAAACATGCCTCAACTATTTATTAAATAGCTTGGATTAAAAATCCACATAGATTTTCTGGTAAACTTACAACGTGATCAAAGCTTTTTTACAATGAATTTTTAATGTTTAACAGTCGTTGCTTAGCAATTTAATCCTAAAAAATGCATTTAAAATGTTTCTATTTTCAAAGCGGTGATCCAAGAAACTGGCGGAATATTTCGTAAGTAAATTCTAACACCAACATTTGATTATCTTCTAATTTTACTAATAGGATTAGGAAATTCATAGAACGTAGTCACTTTCACAACTAAGACACGTGCAATCGTCCGGGGTCTGGATTTTGGTATGGACCATACATCAACGATTTTGGTACCTTGGGACCTGTAAGGCAATATAGCACTCTCACTTGCACTTAAAAGTGGTAAAAAGGAATCAAAAGTAGTCTCCATAAAGATGATTACGCCTTAAAAATCTGAACATTTTCTCCTATTGTAATCTTAGTTCAAATAAATGCTAATACAGCGATAGCTTTAACACCAACTTTCACTTCACTCTGTTGTGTGTTGTCTGTTGTTTGTTACCTGTTGTTTGTCTCTGTACCTTCACCGAGCCAAAGCAAGAGTGAGGTTAGATTGTTCTTTCTTTATTTGAGCCGATCTTGTTGAGAGATCAGGGCTGTAAAGTAATACGTTTTTCGTAAAATATCAAGGGTTAAAACAATGCCGAATTTTAAATGCCAGCATAAATAATGCAGTAAGATGTCAAACATGTTTCAACCCTAATTTCACTCCGGTAAGGGTTCTCTGTTAATAAATAATTAACTTTTGAAAAAGATGTTCAACCACTTATAGAAAATGTTTAACAAAAAGAATTGTTTCAAACTATTGATAATACGCAATAAACAGATTTTATAGCGAAAGTCCTATTTGCAATTCAGATTAGTTGCACGGTTAAACGAAAAGCTAGTTTAGCTTTAGCTTAGGCTATGTTCACGGATCAAAGAGGTAAATGTTGTTTGATAACTGCGTATTTACTCGCATCCATTTCCCAACATACCAGTTGCCATGGGGACCATTCATACACAGCACCGAGAGAGTATCGTATCTGTGTACATGTTTGATTCTGTGAGCGTAGGAGGAGGGTATCCTGCTGTTGATTTATTTTTATTTCCAGCTCTGTTTATTTCAGTTTACTCCCAGTTTGCGCTAAATTTTAGTAGTGGGTAAACAGGAAAGAGGCATCACTTCCGGCGCTTTTTCCCCATGTTATTCTTATGGGGAGCCGTTTTTGCACCGACGCCAGCTCCCGCCTATAGAGCTCCCGCCCGCTGGCCTATATTAAATATACCCCTGCCTTAAATATATTGTCCCTCCTCTTTTTAAAAACTCTGGTGTCTGATTTGTTTTTGGTGTTTTAATCCCAACTGCCGCCAAAACTTGGTGTTTTAATCCAATTTGCATTCATTTTGATACATCCTTTGCAGAAATCCACGAGTTCTGGCTACTTGGGAACCCGAGCCATTTGACATATAATAAATCACCCTTCCTCCTAATTACCTTCTCTACCAAATACATGTCTTTATATTTAGTCTTTAACAATTCTTCTGTATAAAATCCTCCTTTGATTATATTGCCATTCTCATCTTTCAAAATATAAGTCACAGGCTTTGTTTTCTTAACTTCTGCTATTGTAAAAAGCTCTCCCGTCCAGTTGGGGGTATATCCTTTACTAAATACATGTTTATATTTAGATATCCTTACACTATCCCCCACCTTATATTTTGGCTTTTTAACTTGTACTTTAGATGCTAACCTTTCATGTACATCTTTAGAGTTCTTAGCACTTACTTGGTTAGGCTTCATGCCTATGGATCTATGTACTTTATTATTATATATCCTTATTAACTTTGGAAGTAAATCCAACCACTTGTAACTCCCTTGTGCACTAAACTCTCTATACAACCAATTCTTTAAAGTTCTCTGGAACCTTTCCACAATAGCTGCCTTAGTTGTAGAGTAAGTGTGGTAGTGATTAATATTTAGAATTTTCATTAGTTTGGTAAAATGTTCATTAAAAAATTCTTTTCCGTTATCAGATTGAATATTTTTAACTCCCTTTGGGAGAATAGTTTTTATAGCTTCTGTGACTACTAATCCAGTTTTATTCTTTAGTGGAGCAGCATAAGCTTTTTTAGAAAATGTGTCTATTAAAGTTAAAATATATTTATTCCCAGAATTCTCTCTAGCATAATTCCGCATATCTATTAAATCTATTTGAACAGTTTCGTTTATACCCAACACCTTAAAAGACCTTCTAACAAAGTTCTTTCTCGCGGGCTTATGCAATTCGTAAGCAATTTTTTCCATTTTTTATTCTTTATTTTTAATGTTAACGTATCTGCCAGTCTCTGTCGTTTCAAAAACACCTCCATTGCTACCAACTAACATACCATCACTCATTCTTTGATATACATAGTTTTTTGGCAAATATGCCCCTCCATCTAAAGTCTTAAATCCGCTTAAAGATGTAGGGTCTGCAACCAACAATTTAGGATTGTACATCATCAAATCGATTTCATTATTGTCTTGCATAAATTTATTAGTTTTATTGTTAAACCTTAATGCGTGTGATTTTAAACAAATATCAAATTTAATATTGTCTTGTCTAAAAGTTTTAATATTATCGTCATACCTCAAAACCTGCGACATTAAACAAACATCACTCCTATCTTTGCCTTCAGGTATATTCTTTATTAATTTGTCCTCTGCATCCCACACATCGCCATCTAATGTTAATACATTATAATATTTATCCCCCTGTTTTATTATGCTTTTCTCACCCTTTGTTAATATTTGCTTAACAACAGCCACATCATTTGGCAATGTCCCAGGTAAAATGTTTGTTAATTGTTTATTTTTACCATCAAATTTAAGACCGTCTAAAGTCACAGTCTGATGTTTTGTAACACAATCGTTCTCATCAACAGCGGGTTTAACACGAACTAGCCTTTTATTATTAAAATCCCAAAAGTTTAGATCCATTTTTGGTACTTGAGAGACGTTTACAACATCATCGCTTTCTTTACCAGCCAACAAATTACTAATCTTTCGCTTTTTGGCATTCCAAACATTTCCCTCCGATTCCAAAAATTCATAATTATTTTTGTCTTGTACAAAGACACCATCTTTTCTTATTAAAGTTTGCTCTAATGTGGGCACATCGGTTGAGCTTTCACCTCGTTTAACATTAGTAATTTTGCGTTTATTAGCGTTCCAATTATTATTCTTGGATTCTAAAAACTTATATTTAGTATTACCTTGTACAAAAGCATCACCTTTCCTGGTTAACGTCTGCCCCAAAGTCGATACATCGTCAGTAAACTCCCCACCTTTAACATTACTAATTTTATAATTTAAAGCATTCCAACCATCATCTTTTAGATTTAAAGTAGTTTCTTTAAAACTTCTAGCTTCTGGTTTACTATATGGGTTATATACGCGATAAAATTTATCTATCATATTTTTATTTAATAAACAATTCCACTTTCCCTCAATTCTTCTATGATAGAATCTATCTCATTATCCACTCCAGAATTTCCCGCCAATCGGCTTAACCAAAGCAGTCTTAACCTATCTACAAGCTCATTAGGATCATCCCAATAAACATAGTCTATTTTATTACCAGTTACCTGCCTTAAACCTTCACCAACAGTCTTAAACAGGGGTTTAATTATATTAAGATATTTAGTGTGTTTATTGCTTGACATCGCCGCACCTGTTTTATAACCCTTTAAATGTGCATTTGTAGCTTCCAAAATCTCTTTATAATTTTGCAAATCAGCCTGACTATAGTTTACGGGTTCTTTTAAAGTTAACAATTCCCACAATCCCTTTGTCCCTTTATAAATTTTTTCTCCAACTGTAACATCATCATTGGCAATTTGAACTTCCTGATTCCCAATAAAAAATTTATTTCCTTCTCGCCTAATACCATATGTGGTGTCTGTCATACTACTTCTACTAAGGTAATTTCCTAAATAGTCTGATGCTAAAAGACCAAAATCTAATTTGTGCGGTGTTATCTGTGTTATTCTTGGTATTCTAGACGGGGTCTTTTCTAAAATCATTGGGAGAACTGGCCTCTCTGTTTTTGTGGCTAAATTTTTTAATTCTTGCAAAGGCTCTATTAACGGTTGGAATGTTTGGAACCTCTCTTCAGCCTCTAGAAATTTACCACGTTTTAACGCCCTATATTTTTCTCTTATTTGTTTTGCAGACTCTACCAATTCTTGTTGAATATTTGTTTTCATTTTATTTACATTTTATTTATCTCATTTGTCAAAGGATTATACTCAAACACCTTATCGTGTATTATTAGGCAATATGCAGATGTGTTTGAAGGGACGTTTTCTGCAGTTTCAATTTCTAATTTAATATCTACAACCCCCTCTTTGATTGATTCATTCTGCCTAGAACAATCTATTACAATTAGAGGATATTTATTTATAAAGTCAGCTCTGTTAAACATAGGATCGGGGACGGTGTTGTAGTAACTCTCCCTAAACCTCACAAACATCTCATAAGCTTTAGAGGCATCTCCATTTTCAAAGTCGAGATTTAAATCACTATAAGGATAATATTCAGAGTTTAAAAACACTTTGAGATTTTTCAATTTACAGTGATCAAATTCATCAGTTCTTTTTCGTGCACTGTTGTCCCTACCCGTTTGGAAACCAAATATAACATACCTGGGCTTCTCCAAACTCGATGACGTCTTAACTGACCATGTGTGTCTCTTGGTTTCAGGGTATGATGGGAGTTCGTGTAGCTCCAAACTTCTAAATGCAATTTGCAAATTTTTATTTTGCAATAACATCTTTTGTAATTGAAGCTTCTCCCCATCAGATGGTACCACGTGCGGCATCACCCACTGAATCGATTTAAGTGTAATTTTAGGAATAGGATCGACACCAGTTGGAGCATTAGATGTTGTTAATATACAATTTAAGTCGTTTTTGGATCTTTTCAACACCAATTCTTGTTTAACATTTACTAAAACCTTATTAAAATCCTCAAACACACCCATTAACAGCTCTAACGGGACACAAGTACTAAACTTGCCGCTTTTATGGAACTCCTTTAAATTTTCATCAGAATCAAATGCTGCATTTGACAATTTAGTTGTTTTATTGTAAGAGCACAATATTTTCATAAGACTGGAAATTCCCGGATTTCTTACAATATCTATTTCTTTACCAGCAACTTCGTATCTAATTTCGTCAAATAAGAATGCAAATGCATTATTTATAAAATGTCCTTTATCATGATTCTCTATTTCTCCTTTAATATACAAATAACTCCTACATGGGAGTGTTAGTAAATCTTGATTATTTATGCATATTCGAATTTCATCGGAATTATTTATTGCCAAAGTGTTGTGTGGAACATAGGAGTGATTTGTAATTTTAACCAAGCTATCGTCGTATTGGAATTTTCCTGTAACGTCTAGAAAATCTTCCATTTTTATTAATAGAAAATTTTAACTTCAACCCAATTGATCGCAGAAACCTGGCATTTTGCACACTCAGTCCGTTCTTGTAAATTCTCATATCTTTTTTATATGACAAGTAATTGTAGTTTCTTCTTTATTAAAGTCAATTGGCTTGTCGTGTTGATCTGCAAATGTAATGCTAACAACATCTAAACTTCTCTTATTTACAGGAAAGTATATAATATTTCTGGGAACCTCAATAATCTTGTAGCCCGGAGGAGCTTCTGGGTAAAAACTGTGTATGGTGTGTGATTTGTCACCATTTAAATAAGACCCATTCGCAATATTACATTTTACTCTAATCACATTTACATTATTTATGTTGATTTTATTTACGGATTTAAACGCAATATCTGGAGTAGAAAATCCTTTAAATCCCAATAATTCAGACCCTAAACACGGTTTTGTAAAATCAAACACATGGCCAGAATGTAATGTGGCTTTCATAGTTTTATTATCGGCTATAAGTACAAAATCTGGGAGTTGCTTTTGAATTTCCTTCGCAAGCTCAAACACTTCGTATGTACCTTCAGCAATTTCAATTACATTTGGAGCTTTGTGATCGTAATAATACACATCCTCACCCTCGTCTATAGTTAATTTTGTGTCTTTAAGTTTATTTAATTTTGGAACTAGGCCTTTGTAAAATATAAGTTTGACTTTTGTATTAATTAATGCTACTTTATTTTGTATAATAACTTCAACTTTACCATCTAATGCCCGGTTTAATTCGTCAATTGTAACCTCCCCTTTTGGGGTTGTAATTTTGTGCATTTTGTAATATGTCAAAGTATTTAGAGGTTTTTTAACATTAAATATAGAATTATAACTTTGAAAATCTACCAGCCCAATTACATAATCACCATTTAATTCTATAGGAGGAAAGAACACCGACTTTAACTCTGGCTCTGTGCCCGTAAATGTTATAGTAAATGAATCCATTTTTATAAACTAAAATTTTTCAGAAATGATAAACATAAAATTCCACAAATGGAACTGTTTAAATCTTGTATTTGATCAGTTGTATAGTAAATTTTAGATGGTACAAAATATTCAATTACCTCTTTTGGAGGCTGTATTCCGAAAGGGTCAAAATATATTACAACATCTTTATTTTTACGATATGCTGTCCAATGTGTGCCCCTGTCACTGTCTAAATTAATAATTCCACATTCTCTTACTTTTGGTGTCAGTTTTCTTAGCTCGTTTTTTAGGTACACCCCTCGAAAGTGAGGCACGTCTCTTGCTGCCTCTAACAGCTGAAAGTTGTCCATCTTTTTTATTAAATTTTAATCCCATTCCATTTTTGCCTTAGCCTTCATCAAATTTGTCACTGCATAAGCTGCTGCTTTTTCGGCCAGACTGGCGTCCTTTGCCGAAACCCTAGTCCAAGCCTGGTCCGCTAATCTCATATCTGCCTTGTTCCGGGCGGCTGTATCAGGATTATTCATGTAGAATATGTCGTGCTCTTTACAATAAGAGTCTAGCTTATTTTTTGGAGGTACATTTTTGGCTAAATTTTCACGTATATTAGTTCCTGGACCACAATATGAATACGACGGGATGTGGAGGGGGAAAGGAAGGTTGTTTATAAGGGTATTTAACAAGCCACGGCCTCTATATGGCTTTAAGAATAATCCCTTACCCTTCTTACACTTTCTCTTTGCCATTTTTATTATATAAAAAAATTAACAAACATAGCACATAAAGAAAATACACCATTATATAAAAAATGTCATTTATTCAACAAAAGAACAAATTTAAAATTGCACATAAAGAAAATACACCAAAGAAGTTGGGCCTATTTCCTAATAATATTCGCTGTCTTATAATAGGGCCCAGTGGTTCGGGGAAGACTGTTGTAATTTATAACTTAATTGTAAAAAAACAAGGATTAAAGTTTACAAATTTATATATAATATCCAAATCTTTAGAACAAGAAAAATATAAAAAAATAATTGAAATATTCCGTCTGTGTGATGAAGTTAAATTACACACATATTCAAACTGTGAAATCACACCAAATGATGTAGAATCACACTCAATAGTTGTATTTGACGACATAAATAGTCCAAATATCACACAATTTTTCTCAATGGGCAGACACAAAAATGTTAACAGTTTTTACTTGTGTCAATCTTACAGTAAAGTAAACAAACATTTACGTGACAATGTTAATTTTCTAATATTATTTAAACAAGACGATTTAAATTTAAAACATGTGTATAACAATCATGTGGGAAATGATTTTTCATTTAACCAATTTAGAAATCTCTGCCATCAATGCTGGGATAGGTCTAAATATGGCTTTTTTGTAATAGACAAGGAAAGGCCAAAGAATAATGGCAAATACAGATTTATGTTTGACCAATTTTATAGTGACCAAGGGCAAGGGTGTTGATGCCATCTAGAATAAACCTCTTGTCGTCATCAAAAGAGAGTACCTTTTTGTTCATCGTTAATGTTTGCAGATGGTGGTTTGTGGATTTAATTCTTGTAACATTCTCGTAGTAATCTTCTCCGGTTGCAAGACAGTGTAAGTAGTGTTGGTGTCTTAAGAGATGTTTAACTGTAGCGCCGTCAGCTCCTTTTGCCTTTTTAACCTCTAGCTCATTTTGCTTTTCTTTTTCGTATAACCACTGTAGAGGAATGAAAGAGTATAATTTTGGCCTTAAACCACAATATTCATACATAATTTGACCATTTAATTCGTCTTTAAACTTGCCCGTAACTTTTTTGTTTTTATCAGAGTATAAGAAATGATCTTTACTATATGCAGAGGTGCCAAAACGGTCCAAGTCACATTGTATTTCCTTGTAAAAGTCCTCTGTTACTATAGAATAAAGAAGGCTGTCTGTGTCTGTCATTAAGAACTTTTTATTCTTAAATTTTGACATATAATTATAGTGGAAATCATACATTATTACTTTGCTGATATCCAAAATGGTCATTCCTAAATATATTGGTTTATCAAACTTTACAATTAATTTATTTAAATGCACAGCGTGCAACTTGTTATCGAACATTTTGCTGCAGTCAAATCTTGGCTTTGTAACATACTTTGTTAACTTAGACTCGTCTACAAGATGTATATCACGAAACTTGCGTTGGTTCATAATTGTTCGACCAAAGAGACTGTTATTTAACAGTTTGTAAAAGTCTTTTTCAAAATCGTGTTCAGCTTTTTGTCGCTTTTCAATATTAAAATTAATATAGGGTGCGAGCCAATTTGATTGTCTGAATTTTAAGATTCTGTGGTATTTTGTAACTACCAAACCCAGTTCTTCGTATTTTTTTAGTGCTTTATAATGTAGAATATATTTGGTTTTGTCATTTAAATTTGGTATTAATTTTCCATTCATTTTTTCTGGTGCGAGCGGGTAGTCATTATGCAAATCGTGTAAACTTTTATCGTATTTTAAATCAACTTCCAAAATAAATCCAAAGTTTTCATTTTTATTGGCTTTATAATCTTTCTCGTTTGTCCATCTAAAGCCATCAACGGGCAACGACTCGCACATTGCTGTAGAGTATAGCGAGTTGCAGTCTAAGTATACAAGATAGGTGCTTTCTTGATTTGGGTCATAATGTTCGCCCATGTACTTATTGTTGGCTTTAGCATAGCGCGTGGAAATCATGCTTACACCACCTCTAATGGCATGTTCTATAAACAAATGCATGTCAATGTCACTAAATAACTGTAATTTTATGCCGGTCATTCTAAGACACGCCTCCCATGTTAGTCCAGGCAGTGAGTACATGTGGACAGGGTCGAGTTTATAATCCTTTAAACTCAAGTCCCTAAATGTCTCAAACACATCAGCCAATAACAACACATCTGTTTTAAGGTATAAATCGTGATATTCTTTTAAATTCTTTATATTAAAATGATTCCATACGTTTTTAGCATGTTCATATTGTGCAGGAGATATACATTCTTTAGTTAGACTGCTGTAAAATGCCTCTATGGGTGGTAGGGTCTCTAAAAACTTTTCTGGTCCTGTCATGTATTCGTATGGAAATTCGCCCTTGCGTTGTAGTAGTGGATTGTCTATAAATCTAAATGTATTTAAATTGGAAGCTAATTTGCTTAAGGGAAGAGACAGAAAGTTGTAGGAATCCAAAAATACCAAATCATCAACAGAGAACGATATATATTTTTCCATGTCTTTGGCTATGCAATTCAATTTGCGATTGAGTTTTCCCAAGTGTTGCATTATTAAATGACCATCATAGTTTTTAAGGTTGTGGAAGAATATTGGAATTTTCTTGGTTACTTTATAGTTTAAATTGCAAGCGTTGTGGGAGGGTCCTCGGAATTTGCCTGTTAGATGGCAATGGTCGCGCACTTTATCACCCAGTAACAGCTGTTGGCATATGTGGCAGTATTTAGAGTTTTTGAAGGATGCCTCTTGCTTTGGAGTCATTACAAGGGGAACATATACTTCCATCTGACTTTTAATAAAGTCATAGGTTTTAAATAACTTTTCGAAAAATACATCCATTACATTTTCACCGCTGTACAACTCTTCGTAAATAATTTTAGAGTCTCTCACCACAACATAAGCAAATCCAGAAGGCGTGTGTTTGCCGCCGTTTATAAAACATTCGAAATCTGCATAAATCACAAAGGGAGCTTTAAGTTGATATTTGTAATTCGTAAATTGTAGTGTATCTTTTTCAGACATTTGTACTCTTTGATGCCCAAAGGGTTTACAATATGTTATGTGACGTTCCAATTTATTTTTGGTGCCAAAATGTTGCAAACAGAACTTGCAAAAATATTTCTTACTATTGTATTTTGTAGACCGTAGCATTAACTTATCAAAATCACGAATTAAACAGTAATGTGATTTCCGACCTTGTTGTAGAAGCAGCAGGTTGACGTGCGTATTGCCATTTAGTTTAGTTATTCTCAGTGGATATATTGTTTTTCCTTCAATTCCATATACATTAACACTTATGTTATTTTGTTTTTCAAATTTATCAATGTCGGATATTTTTACGGGATATTTTATGTTTGTCATATTCAACCGGCCCTCATAGGGTTCGTAGTGAACTACTCGATTTGCATTTTCTTTACTATTCCTTGGTCTTAGGCTTGCTAAAACACTCCAGGTGAAACATTTATTATCGGTGTTTTTAATATTTAAAACAGCATGTTTTGATTTTATATTTTCTGGCGTGGGAATGTATGATTTGGGAGTTAGGGGCTTATATTTGTAAACATGCAACTGCCAGTATTTGGTGCGGTCATATATCCATCCACTGCCTTGAGCTTGATACTTGTGCATGGAGGTATCGATTTTTAAAAGTGAATTTTCAATTTGAGTCTTTAGCTGTGCTTTCTCAATTGATAAATTAGTTAAACTTCGAAAATCAGCAATACATTCTTTGTCAATGATTAAATCACCATTATTGTCCACTGAGTGTTTGATGAATTTTACTCTCCTAATAAGAATCCATTTGATGGGTAGAGGACAAGATTGGAGAGTGTCTAATACTTCCGCTGATTCACCGTTAAAAATATACAACTTGTAAGGTTGTTTGTCACATCGTAGGTAGTGGCGTTTCTTGTTCCGAGTGACAACTCTCTTACACACATCACAAGTATTATGTTTTTCTAGCATGTGAATTTTAAAATTTGTATTATCAAATATTTGATGACATATTTTACAAATATTAGGAATAATTTTGTGAATGTTACGATAGTGTCTGATTAAATTGCTTTTTTTGGAGCAAGACGTGGAGCACTGCGCACAGGTCAACATTTTTTGTTGGAATGAGGGTGGTGATTTTGTGGGCTTCTATATATATCCTTGGTTGAAAATTTTAAAATTTTATCTTTTTTAAATAATAAAAACATATTTTTTAGCTCTAAAATAAGACATTTTTGCAGTTTAATTACTGCAAATATTAAAAAAATTCCAATTTGGTCATACAATATTATTTTTTACATACACATTTTAGGTATTAATACACATTTGGAAATGGTGAATTGGAGATTTACAAATATTAGGCTATTTCAATTATGGATTAACAGTTGTCCCTAAAGACATCACACCGTTGCTAACACTCACAGAGTCCTAGGAGGCGGTGGCGCGGAGGTGCGGTGAGCCGGTGATGTCATGCGGGTGGTGACAAGTGTGGTGACGTCCGGTGGTCGCGGTCGCTGGAGTGTGGTGACGTCCGGTGGTCGAGGTCACTGGTGTAGAACAACGGTGTTGGTGGCTCCTTATATACACCTCGATTTTCAATTTGGAAATTACCTCACATTGAGAGGATTTCCAGGAAATTACTGGTAAGTGGAAAGTCTGGTCAAAGTGTCACGCAACAATCCGTTAGTGTGTTAATGTGTCGCAAGCGCACTTTCGCTCTCGGGAGAGTGTCGGTGAATGGTGTTGCACGTGAAAGCGGCGGATGTGCGTGCAGCGGATGTTTTAATCAGTTGACAGTTCGACCGTAATAGTTGGGATTAAAACACCAAGTTTTGGCGGCAGTTGGGATTAAAACACCAAAAACAAATCAGACACCAGAGTTTTTAAAAAGAGGAGGGACAATATATTTATGGCAGGGGTATATTTAATATAGGCCAGCGGGCGGGAGCTCTATAGGCGGGAGCTGGCGTCGGTGCAAAAACGGCTCCCCATAAGAATAACATGGGGAAAAAGCGCCGGAAGTGATGCCTCTTTCCTGTTTACCCACTACTAATTTTTATGTTATTTAGTTTTACATTTTTAGATCTATCAATTTAGGCCTACAGCTCCTTATATAATATGTTGTTTGAAAACGTATTATAGATAATTACAATATTGTTGGCTGTTTTACGTTAAGTACTTCCGTTGACAACAACCATGCACTAGACTGTCATGTTTTTTAGCATTAGTTATTAAGGCTGGTAAACTAATAGGTCTAATAATTAAATATATCTATATATTTAGTTTTATAAGATGTCTACCGTATTGACAAATATGTTCTGTGAATCTCAGGATAATAAGAGATTGCTCAAACTAAAGGTATTGTCACGAGGAACTCCAGGATAACAGTAATTTTCTTTTATTGCATGTCAGCCAAGGAAAAAACTTTCCCCAAGGAAGAAATAATGAGGATTGAAAAAAACCATCTACTTTGAACACATGCCCACTTATCATTTAAGCGTCTTCTTTTTTTACATATCTAACTCCAAAAGCCCAAATTTGACAATAAAATTGTGAGCGAATGGGAGGTAGTAGAAAGCTAGGAGTGGTCTCATTTTAAAGGGCTGGGATTGAAATTTCATTTGTATTGGTTATGTACCGAAAATTTGTTACGGAATAAAATAATTTTCATTTAAAGAACGGAGATTTAAAAAAGTTTGCTTTAATTGCATTAATATTAATTGCATGTGATTAAGTGTCTCCCCTCCAAGCCACTAGTTTTATAAGTAATCTTAAATAAAAGGTTGGAGCTATGGACACTAGTGATCTAACTTCTAAGACAATTTAAACAAAACTCAGAAATCTACAATTCACCGTTTCTGTTACAATAACATGTTTCCTTCTCCGGGTACTTATTCCGGGCCAGGGAGTCAGAAGGAGGAAGGCATTCTCTAGAAAAAGGGTTAGGCTAGAGATGGGGATCATCAAGTGTGTGAAGTGCGGGCGCTCATGAACATATTGATCACACAAGTAGTGAGGGAAGGGAAAAAGGGACTGTTGTTGCTCCAATACTTTAGAGGTGCACTCATCACACGATAATTTGCGATTTGGTAAGTAAAGGGGTAAGTGGCAAATGGTGAGTTATTGAAACACAACTGTTAGGACTTACAAAGTTTCGTTGAACTTTTTAAACAGTAAAATAAAACCAAATAAGGAACATAATTATGACTTTTAAAAATCTTTGAGTTGCTATATAAAAATGCGGTACAACATATTTTCCGTGTTGACACTTTTATATGAGAATGAGTTATTCGATGTTTAACCCTAATGTAAGGAATGTTGGAGTGTTTATAATAATCGCAAATAATAAATAACGAAAATAAGGAAGATGATAGTAGTAAATAATCTTTACTACTATTTGAGATCGGAAAAAATAACAGACGTCCGAGTAACGTAGCGGCACTAAAAAGTTTTAAGCCGGATACGAAAAGTAGGGAGTAGAGGATAAGATAAGAATAGCAAGACTTGAGAAAGTAATAGAGCCGATCACAGTCTTAGAGGGTTTTTTAAGCTTTGGTTCTGGATTACCTTTTACATTGTACTATTCATAATATCATGGAGAAATGTTGATTTACGGTAACATTATTAGTGAATTTCCTGTGGAAAGTGAACTATTAGCATGACCCGCACAGTGAAACTTAAGCCCGGGACCACCATAGAAGTTCATAGCGTGACCCCCTGAACACATTTTGGGGGCTCTTTCAAAATTATATACATTACATATAGACATATGTATATATATGTGTTTGCACTCTAGTGGTCGCATTTTTTATCCGATTTACTTCAAATTTGGTAGGGACGTTCCTTTCTATAATCAGTTGGACAAGTTCGTTGGGCAAAACAATCGGAAAATTCTAAAACCCTTTTTTTGGGGATTATTCTTTCAAATTTTGAGTTTTTGGGCCCAAAAAGGGTCAGAAAAGCCCCGGGTGTAATGCATGTATTAAGATGGGAATTAGTGAAGCGAAAGTTTTAAGCCCTCTCTCGTCATTCTAGCATAAATGGTTTTACATTAGAAAACCCTGTAATTGTTGGTGTACTTTTATCATCCCCAGCAACCTCACGTGTACTTTCAAGTCTGACTAGACTTTCTCCTAACTTTATAATGCGTAAAATCGTATTCCCAGCATTACAGGTAAATGAAACCAGGAGCATCAGAACAGCCAAAAAATCAATGTGTTCAGATTTCAATACGAATTGGAATAAATGTATGTTTTACACTGATTCTGAGTTTTAAAAGTTTTGTACGTGGAAATTCACTTCCCTCACGTCAGCGTGCTGCGTGCGAACTCGTTTTTATTGAAAACAAATTTAACATAGTCAGAATTCAAAGTTATTTGATGGCAAATAATCAATATTAAATATATGAATAATATTGCAGTACTTAGAATAATCGACAGTCACTCAAAGAGTTCTTAATATCTGTAAAAATAAAATTAATGAAATGTACAGTAAAATCTTATCACAACTATTTTGTTACCATTGAAATTTCATACATAGGTATCATAATGATTATACATGGAAAATATGGAAACTACACCATGGAAAATATTCACCCCTTAGAAAGAATATAATTTTGTATGCTGTAATTTGGGTGATAAATACAATTATAAGATATTGTTTTGAAATGTATGATGTTTTAGATAAATTACGTTTGAATGCTTCACATTGCGCACATTTTTGATATAAACTCAACGTGTTATTATTTTCATACTTTTACCTGAATAGTTTTTGGAAAAAAATGTATGATATTAAAATTTGCCATATTTGTTTTATCTTGTAACATCATGAATATAAAGAAGACAAAATATATAATCAATCATTTTAAAATATTTAGTTTGATTTATGTGATGTTATTTAAGTCTAGATAAATTATATGAAAAAAATCATCAAAGATTTAAATTATATATTTTAGTGTTCCGGTGCGCTGTCAAATTTAAATCAAAAATATCAAATTAATTATAATTTATAATGTTTTATAAGCATTCATTGGTTTGTTGATTATCGAAGAGAGTCTATGGTGAATATCCTCGTTTGAATTACAATTGATACAATTGAAAGAAAAACAAATGTATTGCTATTTAAGACATAAGAGCGTAAACTTTCCATTACTGATTAGTGAAACAAAGGTAATGGAAAATGCCCGCAATAATTTCTGAAATACCACAAACTCACCATCACTAACAATGAATTCTAAACAAAGAACGAATGATTTTGTTGATTATACATAATTATTTATGCGACGACGAACGGTCTTGCGTATCATAAACTAATGAATCAATAATACCACAACTTTTATTCAAAATATTTCTTTTGGATGATGGAATTTCTGAAACAAGTCTTAAGAAACCTCGAAATAAAATTGCTGTGAACCCTAGTAATTCAATCCGGTGGAAACAATAGAGATGTGAGATCCGGGCAAACTGTGAAACATGGCCGGATTGTGGCGCTCGTGACAGACAACTTTTCATATTCTGTTGGAACAACGTAATATGTTTACAATAGATCCATATTTGAAGCTCTAAATGGTTTTATTACTGCTCTCTAACAAACAATATATATTTGGTTGATTACACTTTGTTGATTACACAGTAATCAACAAAGACGATATTTTTAAACATGTTATTCTCATGAAATATTCATATAATTTATAATATACTAATACAAATCATAATAATTAATTGCTCTTCCATATAAATCGATATAAAATCTGAGGGAAACTGAGTCTGGCAATCGTCTAACGCCCTTTTTGTATGAAAGGTCTTAGTGACAGAATGTCACGGAAAAAATTAAATTTTCAATCAAACCTGTCCTACGACCTTAAAGCGTCAAATAAAACATATACAAAATACGAACCTTGATTAACTAAACTATTTTATTTTATTAGAAATCTTAAATCAGGTGGACGAGTAAAGCAATAAAAATATTAGCGATCAACGAGTAAACTATGGATTTCGTATTCTAAAGTATACTTTCTGATTGTTATGTAACTGTAAGTATATGTTTGAAATCTGAAGCTGACCAGTATCTAAATAAAATTGGTATCATGAGGTTATAAATTGTGAAAATATGGGTTGATTTACTTTATATCCAACTAAAGCCTCTCTGGTTAGTAAAATCATATTTTACTCATATTTTAATGGCATCAAAACAGATTTTATTTTCCTATTTTTAGCGAATAATATGTACAATATTAACATTGTTCAAGATAATATGCGTCCAATACCAATCGCAAAATATTTATTTTATTGGCATTTGGAATACGTTCTTCAGATCTAAATTATTTATTTTAAACTGCAAACATGTTAAATTAATTACTTGTTGATTTATCTCCACAATTTTGATTGATTTTAACAATATACAAAGTAAGTAAATAATACTCCCATTGCAACAAACCTGCGTACACAGCGAATTTCAAATGGTACTTCGCTACGTCATGAATCAACTTACCAACTTTTATCAAAGCAAATTCATAAAGAAGCGAGATATTACATTTTATTTATTCTCCATAAGAAAAACATTAGGACTGAGTATGCAGATTGTCTGCATCAAGGACCAAAACAATCTGGTTTTTATGGAAATATCAATGGATCACCACCAGATGAAGCAATATTCCAAGTTTAGGCAATTTATGTTCATAAACAAGCAAGGTATCACATTTTTCTTATTCTCCATAAGAATAACAGTATAGCTACTAAGTACGCAGGTTTGCTGGCGTGGGGACCACAAATAATGGGTTTTGTATGCAAATATCAGTAAACCCCAACCACATGAAGCTGCATACCTAGTTTCATTAATATATGTTCATTAATAAGTGAGATATAAAATGTTAATTATCCTCCATAAGATTTTGTATGCTGAGTTCAATAGTGAAAACTAAAGTTTGGTTTTAAAAATAATTGTATGTAAAAAGTTCAAAAAACCCATTTTTGAGGAACAAACCCTCCCCCCCCCTTATAATGGTGCGATATCTCTGGATTTCCAACTCACGAAATATGTTGCCTAAAACGTTTTTGGCACGAAAACGAAAACTTATCATGGTCCCGGGCCCAGGTCTTACCATTCCGACTGCGGTAATAGCTTCTCCCTATAGGGGGAATTCGCTAACAAAGCAATAACAAATTAGATGTTACTTCAGCGAGCGGAAATATATGTACAGCGAAAAGTAATTTTTCGCTTGCTAAAAAGAAAACAGCTGTTTTAGGATGGTTTTTTATCGTAAAGAAGCGCGTTAGGCACGGTTGCCTGTTGTAGTATAAATGATATTGTTATTCCTCGCGCTGTTAGTCCTGTCAACAACAATGAGGCGCGTCCTCGAACGTGACGTCACGCAAGGTTGATTGTATTCTCACTGTCTAATTGGTCCTTTTCATTACCCCTCTCTCAACAAATCGTATTAACATGGGTTTAACCACAATGCTTGGAAACAAAATATGATAAGCACTCACGTTTATTATTACCATCATTCGTTTTAATTATACTTCAGTATTGTGGTTTCTGTTGAATCTATTTGAGGGATTAAAAACTAGGAAATTAATAGGTAATTTAATTCCGAAAATTAAATTAAACCCAACTAAGAATTTATGTAACATTATGTATTTTTTTTACTATCTGGCCCGACAGACGTCGTCCTGACCTAATATCATTGAATTTGTTTTGTGTCAAAAACTAGTTAATTTTCAAGATGAGCTCGTTCGTTTCGCTCACTCGCCTCCCGGATGAGCTCGTTCGCTACGCTCACTCGCCTATTTTTATATAGTGCTGAGTTGCCATTGAAGTCGATTTATTATTTCCGTAATGAACATATGTTTATGCCTTTCAAGCATGTTTAGATATAATCCTTGTTAACAGCTGTTTGGTTTACCAAATGTTGATCAAATCATTGGGAACTTTGAAGGCCAGTGGGA
Organism: Allygus modestus; assembly: GCA_963675035.1. Taxonomy (NCBI): domain Eukaryota; kingdom Metazoa; phylum Arthropoda; class Insecta; order Hemiptera; family Cicadellidae; genus Allygus; species Allygus modestus. The sequence continues at coordinate 82,610,162 of OY776116.1, forward strand.
CAGAGGTCTTAGGTCGGATAAAACATTTTCTTTTATAAAAACCTTGTCCTGACATTAACGAACACAACAAAAAAAGAATTATTAAATTTAGTGCACTCATTTTCAAGTTATGGTGTGACCAAGGAAAATATGGATTCATTTTTATATATTAAGAAGATTATGTATTATGTATCTATAATAATCATAATGTAACATTAATCAAAAATAACAATATTAATCTTTCCATAACAATTCATTAGTGTGTAAATGATCACAATCATCTTCATCGTCACAATGAGATAATAAATACAGTACCTATACCTACATTTAAAGTAAATATATATCTGTTACAGTTATTAGTAGTTTGTTACTTATAAAATGAAGTTATTTGTTCCTCGTAATTAAATAATAAAAACTGACTAAAGAATAAAACAGTAATTGAAATAAACTTATTATTTTGTCTCGTGTAATTTGGATATAAGAACAATGTTGAGTGTGTCTAGTAATTTTTTTGAAATGAACTCAAGAAGAACTAAAAAAAAATACACCCCTAGCATAAAACCTGCGAACTCAGCGAATTCCCAGTGCATATATATATATATATATATATATATCTTAATACCACATAAAGCCACATACCAAGTTTCATCAATATACATACATAAATAAACGATTTATGACATTTTAATTATTCTCCATAAGAATAACATGGCGGATGAGTATACAGGTCTGCTGAAATAAGGAACACAAAAAATGTGTTTTAATACAAATATCAATATAACTCAACGAGGTAAAGCCACATACCAAGTTTTATTAATTTATGTTCATAATTAACGGAGATAACCTTTTACTTATTTTCCTTAAGAATAACATGGGGGCTGAGTACGCAGTTTTACTGCTACGGAAACTATCAAATAAATAGATTTTTGTGCAAATATCAATAGACCACAACAATATGAAGCAATATACCAAGTTTCGTCAGGATAAGTTGATAAATAAGCAAGATATACAATTTTTCTTATTATCCTTAAGAATAACATTGGAAACGTACTGAGTTTAATATCTCTGTTTAATATAACTTTTAATATCTCTGTAACCAATTGACGTAGAGCAATGATCAAAACACTAATTTGTTTGTTTTTTAAGCTGAATTTAATGGTGAAAATTAAAATTTGATTTACCAAAATATTATATGTAAAAAACTCAAAAACCCCATTTTTGGGGTACAAAACCCCTTAGGATGGAGCGATCGGCTGATTTTCGAACTTAAGTCATAAATGTTGCTTTACATGTTTGTACAAAATTTCATCAACAATTTTTATGAGATACAGTGCCTACGGGCACATACATATATATATTTTAGAATTATATAATATATATATATATATGTTATATATATAATTATATCATACATATAATCTTATACATATATATATTATAGATTATATATATATGTATATATACATAGAGTTGAAATTAGGCAAATAAGTTCCTCTTTGGCCCTAGGTGCTTGCTAAGAAACGATATTACGAAATTCCCCCTGTGTTCAGCCCCGCTGGGTCCCAAAGTTACCATGGATTCCTTATGGACATTCACTTTGGTTTGAGCTGATGAAAATTCAAACAGCTGATCTTGATTCGTAATAGTTCCACGGGCTGACCACAGATTGAAGCACACACAACTATCATCGTTTACGCGGGCGAAGCTTCAATGGGTTGGCTAGTTATGAAATAAAAATATCAAACTAATTTTCATTGAAAGTCTTTTGTTAAAAATTCCGTTGCTAAGCAAATTAAGCAGTAGAAAAACTATTAAACTATTTTTTTGTCGTCGTGAACCTTGGAGCTGGCAGTGAGTTTTGTAATATAATTATAATATCATTAATTTGGTAATCTTAATGAATAGCATTAATTTAATCATCTGAATCACTTTTAAGCCGATACCCAAACAAGCAGTGTATTTTGAATAATGAATGAAGTGACTTTGGTGTCCATGTTACTAAAAGACTGATTATTTAGTCAAAATCATTAACTAATCAGCCCTATTTTCATAAAGGAAAAGTTTAAATGTTAAAACACTTACAATAGGAAGCAAAACAAGGATAACATTATGATTTGGTTAACTTTTAGTGTTGAAAGCGAGGTTCATATTCAAAGAGTTTCAAAAATTCATGTTCAAAAATTTATGAGTTTGCTAATTTCAACGTTAAGATTGATCCATTAAAGATTAAAAGTAATTGGGAAGTTTGTTAAGTAAAAGTTATTGTTTTCAAACATGTGAAGTAGTAGATTAAATATAATACAACTGATTGAACGGTAAGTTTTTTTTCTATTTAGGTTTACTTCGGGGTTTAGTCGTTACTATATATTTGTTATGTGTACATTTATTGACTTGATCTAATGACAATTTATAAACAAATCTAATACTAAATTATAAAAGGTACTACAGATTTTCTTTTGATCCGAGTAAAGTACCGTACGTAAATTAAAGCGAGTTTGAATATAGTAATACAAAAATAAATTACCGCATTTGTTAGACTTCCCTTCATAAAATGTAATAAATATTACGTATGTATAACGTTAATTTGTTAAGAAACTAGCTGGCGTACTGTTGCATACAAAATAATCAATTAACCATGGTCCTTGGTTTCTTTGCAGTCTGTTTCCTGCTGATTATCTTCCAGGAACTACCTTGTCTCCGTCGAGGAGCATTGTAAACTGCCAGGAAAATCTACGACGCGTTGTTGAGCCTCCTGGGTGTTTACAATGTTCCACTATGTGACGTCGCGACGCCACGCGAATACGTCGTTCTCTCGACCGCTTGAGTCTTGACCGCCTCAGATTTGAGAGTTGCTTGCAGTAAACGTCAAGATATCTGTATAGAAGAATATTTGGTGAGTAACATCTGAATAATTTTGTTATGAGGTCTAATAGAGTGGTGCTTATGAGAGACTCTAATGCGTAGGATACAAGTTTGGCCTTTAAAATGATTTGTTAGAGATGTTTGGATTACTGTAGCTGCTATAAAAGAATACGTTTTAAAACTAAATTTGGATTTTCCATCCCTTAAAATTGTCTATAGTATGTCAAAAATGTCATATGATTTAATATAGACGTTTAAAATTCCATTTTATAGACGATTTTTGTTGCACTTGTTAGGTAACAAAAGAAAGTGTTGCGATATGTTGGGAGAATTTTGATCATGTTTCTTCAAGTAGCATGTACATTATAGGTATCTATAAAGACGTTTAATATGTCTATCACTCTTATTGAGTAATAAAGCTACGAGTTTAAAATTCATTGTTGGTGATAGCGAGTTTATTTTATTTAAGAAATTATTGCAGACTTGTAAAACTTGTTTTTTTTAATCAGCGGTTGAAAATGTCGTAATAATATCTTGAATAACAAAGCTTCAAGAGTTAGCCAAATTTAATATTTAGTTCTGTTAAATTCTATTATTTTACAAACGTTTAACAATTATAATGAGGACCCCCATTCAAAACAAATGTAAATGTAAAATGTAAAATTCGCAGGCCTTCTGGCGTTTACATTAAAGAAAAGAAAATACTGGCACAGGTCATGAATAACACATCCACATTTCTTCACTTAAATATGTTTTAAATCTGTTATCATTGTTTAAAACAACAATTTAAATTTCATTTATTTGCTTGAAGATGTTACATTTTTGTCAATATTTCATTTCCAGTTTCTATTAGAATTGAAAATGTTATTAACTGATGAAACTCAATTTGTACGACTAACATTACAAACTTACAGATAACAAAGTTGTCTGATTGCTTTAAATGTTCGTGAAAATTTATAGTTCAATTTCAGATCACTTACTACACTTATTATAGTGATAAAAAAAAACGAATAGTAAAAATTCCATATAAAAGTTAAGATTTTAAGGATTTATCATAATCACAAATAATATTAACATAAAATGCCAATCAATTAATATTATCTATAGTTTTGAACGTTTTGAATAGTTTATTCAACGTTCTTGAATTTTGACAGAAAAGTGTTAGTAACTATTTTTTCATTCATACATGTCGTACCACGAGCAAAACCAAAAATTTTAAAAGAAATTTTAAAAGAAAAATTTTAAATTTTAAAGTAAAAAGTTGATGGTAATAATACAAATTTGCATGAATAATTTTAAATATAATTTGATCAAGAACATTTTATCAAACTCCATTCAGATTTCTCTTACATAACTAAAAATACTTATATACCATTTTTACATTTAAAGCAGCGTATCTGACATCGACAAGTAAAATTCTTACAGTGTTTTCAGCAATAAAGAAGTCAAGTCATTCTCCTTCGACCTTGTGATACACTCCGCTTTCGCCCCAGAGGCGCGACAATTATTGAAATGAGTTCACGAACCTTTGCACTGACACTTGTTACCTTCCCCGTCAGGGAGCTGTCCCTTGTGATTTTTACTTCATTAAAAATATTCAAAAATGAAATACATCAAATCGTCAAATCGTCAAATAGTCGACAGAATTGCTTCATCATATCAACAATTTATTTTCTTATGAATGGATCCGAAGCTGCTGATATTTGATACAAATTTACTTTACAAACGAAGTTTTGAATCCTTACTAGAATTACCCATGTGCAGCTTATGCACTGAAACACCTGTATTGAGTTAGCTTTAGCTATTCGGTGCTTAAGAAATGGTTCGTTGACAAATAAGTGAAAATCACCCATTAAATTGTAATCATATTTATCATATTAAACCAAGGGAGTGTCCGCTATTCTCAATTAGCGGTGAAGGTAATCTTAAACATGATTGTTCAATTATTGGTCATTGAATTAAAGAAATATCTCCTACCGACAAAAACAGCCTTGATAACAGATTATGCTAACTGTTCTTTCTATTTTCAAGCATGATACGTGTTGTTACAACTAAATAGGATAGATAAAATACGTCTTACAACACTACAAAGTATGTTGCAGATACACACATTTATTTGCAGATATATTGAAAATACCACTTAAACTTACAGTTGCTATTATTAATACAAGAAATAAATAAACCTATAATATGAGCATTGCTGCTATTAACACTCTAAATGATTTTTGAAAAACGAAAATGCCTTTCTGTTATATGGGGGGTTTTGCCAATCTACTTACCAAAACCCTAACACGACTAACTGACGGACAAAGCACAACCTAAACCGGATCGTTTAAAAGCATGGGATTTTACAGAGTAATTCATTTTATAGCGTAGGTGAGCAATAAGAAAGGATTTTCCGACCTGACCATAGGGCAGGTTCAATCCCCTCAAAAAATACTAACACACGATGCGGTAAAACTAAGCAATACAGTAAATCAATAACTTCATAGCTTAAGTAATATAAACACGTATATTGTTAAAATGAAAGAAATATGTTGTAAAAAGACATAAGGAAATATTTTTGTATCTATATCAATATTCGTTTATATTTTTTATAACTCGAGTCCTGTATCACGATGATATACACGGTATTCTCTTAACAAAACCGGTTAGATGATCTGCAATCAGCAAACTGAAACCTTATAAATCATACTAAGGATAGTCATAACATGAACTCGTTAAGTGGCAGGGGTGAGTTAACTCGTTTTATGATATCAATTGCAAATCTATAATAGCAATCGTTCTCTTTCATTCACATAACGCTAACGTTACTAAGGGATAAATGTATAATTAGGAATCAAACATAACCAAATCAATATCATAACAACAGTATACAATTTCAGGGCTATATGTGTAATAACTGGATATAACTTGAAGACTTTAGTTTAATTCATAATTTTGTTTTTAATCCATCACCCATTTCAACGATTTATTTGATTTTTTACACATACGCTGACCCCATAATATATCGCATGAAAAAATCTGTGAGATTGATTTAACCTTTTAAATTGTAGAATTAATTTTCAACGTATCAGTCAACAAAATATAATCACAAACGGTTCCCGTGAACAACATTTAACATTCATTGAAATACCTAAGAACACGCCAACCTTAGATAGCAACAAGACCAGGGTTTAGACCGTTCAAAACGTTAAAAATGCCACTGGCGTAGATCATGGAGGTAGTATTAAATGATATACTACCTCCATGGTGTAGATACACAAAAGAAACAAAAATACCCTCGTAGCAGCAAAACTGTGTACTCAGCGAATTTCCAATCCATATTTACTTATATTAATCCCACATAAAGCCACATACCAAGTTTCATCAATATACATTCATAAATAAACTAGTTATGACATTTTAATTAATCTCCATAAGAATAAAATGACAGCTGAGAACGCAGGTTTGATGAAACAAGGAACACAAAAATGGGTTTTAATAAAATAATCAATACAACTCAACTAGGTAAAGCCAAATACCAAGTTTTATTAATTTTTGTTCATAATTAACGGAGATAACCTTTTACTTATTCTCCATAAGAATAAAATGGGGACAGAGAACGCAGGTTTGCTGCTACGGAAACCATCAATAAAAAAATAGTTTTTTATGCAAATTTCAATAGACCAAAATGATATGAAGCAAAAACAAACTTACCAAGTTTCTTCAGGATAAGTTGATAAATAAGCGAGATATAAAATTTGACTTATTCTCCATAAGAATAACATTGGACAACGAACTATGTTTAGCACTTTCAATATCTTTGTAATAAATTGACGTAGAGAAATTATCAAAACACCAAATTGTTTGTATTTTTAAGTTAAATTCAATGGTGTAAAGTCAAATTTAATTTACTAAAATATTATGCGTAAAAAACTCAAAAAACCTAATTTCGAGGTACAAACCCCCTCCCCAAAATACCCCTTAGGATGGAGCGATCTGGCTGGTTTTCGAACTTAGTCATAAATGTTGCTTTACAAGTTTGTACCAAATTTCTTCAAAATCGGACTATTTTTACGACAGTTCCCACGGAGACATACACACATACAGACACACAATCACACACACATATATACAGGTTTGAACAAATGGTGTTTTTTTGCATCTGGGGTCCTCAAAACGAAAAGTTATCATGATCCCGGGCCTAGGTCTTACCATGCCTACTACAGTAATAGTTTCTTCCCTATAGAGGAAATTCGCTAAATTCCAGTGCCATACCATACCCGTAATCCCGTGGATGCTGTTTTGGCTGGCTAATGGTAATTTGTGCTCAATGGTTGGCGAAGGGTACTGTTAATATAGCTGTAAAGTTATGTATTACCAGACCTCATTATCCTAAAAAAATACTGATATTTTGTAAATGTTTTAACGAGAGCTGAAACAGTTCATTTGCATATTATGTCATAATAATGGACTAAAGTCCCATCTAATTGGTCTATTGGTTATTTAAACTAAGTGTATTAGCCGTAAAAACGTGTATTACGTGATACGCTCAATGTCTCTAAGGCGGATATCCTATTTCATTCCATGTAATACAAAATTAACGGTTTGAATAATGATAGGCAATGATAGGCCTGGAAATTCAATTTAATTTTTTAAGATATAAACATATAATATAGTATAAATATATAGTATTAATGTATATAATATATTTATTTTAAGTATGAAGTGGCGGGAATTATATGACCTTATGTTCACTGATGCTTTTAAAACTCTTGAAACTTCATTTACTGCACGTGCAATGTTTTACTATCAACGTAACTCTGTATACGCTTTTAAGGTAAATCCATTATTTACGTCATTTTCTCCGTCATTATCTTTAATTTTGTATTGCATTGAGAACGTACCTAAGAAGTTGTTTGTGATTGCATCGAATTCTAAAGTGTGCTAATGTATTTAATGAAGAATCAAATTACCTTTCAAACTTCACCGGTCCAAAAAACTCCAAATTATAAAACAATATTTGATTCCTCTATAATGTTTAAATCAAAAATAACATTTCTGCAAAATCCTACAAAAATGGCAAGAAGGTTGGAACTTCAATTCGAGTTTCAAAGGTAATCGGCTACATCAACTGAAAAAATCTGTCTGTGCTCCTCAATCGTTACAATTTTGTAGTAACCATTGAAGATTCATTAAACATATTTACAGAATGAGAATCGGTTATACGTATTCAAAACTCATGTAATTCAAGACAGTTAATTATGAGAGTGGGAAAGATTCAGCCAGTTTGGACCACTAAATTTTCACGTGCTCTCTGTATAACGACAGTTTAAGACAAACTATGTACAAAGAACTTGTAAAGTTGAAAGTTGAGGTATCAGTAAATTTGCTGTAACTTTACGAAATGGATGAAAAAGCTTTGCGCTTATAACAGTTTTCTGATACAAACAATATCTCAGTAAATAATAATAATAATAAAAATAAATATAACTATAAGTATAATATATTAATAAATAAATATATAAATATAACAATAACTGGAATTCTAACAATTGTAAATTAGCTTATTACCGTAGAGTCATCCAACAAGTCGCTATGAGTGGCGACCGGTTTCAAGCCTGCTTTGGGTTAATTTGAACATTCTAACCGCTAAATTTGGCACGGTGAATTTACCAATAGATTTATAATATTAAAAAAAGCATTTAAGTATGGGGAGGATTAATATCATTTCTTAGATTTATTTTCAACGACAAAGATTTTTCTCTAAGCCTACATTTTTAGAAGTTGGTGTTTATCTGAATCATCCACATGTGCTTTTTTGGTTAAAAAAATACGAAAAATACTCAATTTTAGGAAATAAACCGTCATGTTTCAGAAAATTATAGAGCTAACTATTAAGTGGTCTGATTACTGAAAAATTCATGTTTACAGACGTTTTAACAAGTCTTAGCAATACCACAAGCACCAGCAAGTATATTTAATAACAAACCAATGCGACTGTCACAGCAAACTCGACACTCTGCAAGTTTATATTGAGATTTATTGCTCAGTGTGAAGCTTTATTAGTGTATTTCCTTTGGAAAGTGAACTATTAGCATGACCCGCACGGTGAAACTTAAGCCCGGGACCACCATAGAAGTTCCTAACGTGACCCCCTGAACACGTTTTGGGGGGTCGTTCAAAATTTTATATATATATATATATGTTAATATTAGAAAATAAAGATTCAACTGAGCACCCTATATTTTATTTTATAATATTAATAATAATAGCAGCCCTATACTGTGAATTGTTTAGTAACATACTGAAAATGGCTAACGACCATATATATATGTATATATATTTGAAATTATTCTTTCAAATTTTGAGTTTTTGGGCCCAAAAAGGGTCAGAAATGCCCCGAATGTAAATTTAATGCATGTAAAAAGATGGAAATTAGTGAGGCAAAAGTTTTAAGCCCTCTCTCGTCATTCCAGCATACATATTTACTGAGTTATTAAAGAAAATGTGTATCGACTAAACACAGTAGGTTGTCTTACGGGGATTTTACACTAGAAAAGCCTGCTATTCCTTTGTTAGACTACTTTTATCATCCCCAGCAACCTCACGCCTACTTTCAAGCCTGTCTGGACCTTCTCCTAACATTATAATACACAAAATTGCATTCCCAGCTTTGCAGGTAAATGAAACCAGGAGCATCAGAACAGCCAAAAAATCACTGTTTTCAGATTTCAATAAAAATTGGAATAAATGTATGTTATTACACTGATTTGGAGTTTTAAAAGTTTTTATGTGGAAATTCACTTCCCTCACGTCAGCGTGCTGCGTGCAAACTCGTTTAGGATTGTTATTATATTGTTGGATATAACTACTTTTTTGTCAAAAACCGTTTAAAAAAAGTAAAATATCGTAGGAATGTTTAAAATGTTGAGACTAAATAATATTAAGTCTTATCGGCTACTAATCTAAATTTAAATCACTCAAATGTTAGATTGGTGTTACAGTAAACATGCGTACGTTTTACTAAACCCGTTTATAAAAACGTTAGCTAAAATGTGAATAATTAAAAATGTTTATTCGATTCGAATGTTTTTTGGTTTCAAATAAACAAGCAACACATAATAAAGTGATAAGATGTTCAGAAACAATGCTGACCCAACACAGCACACGATGATCCTAAACACAACACACATCTAACCCCTCTTCCCCGAAAGCAGGATGTGGTGTTGCTTATTCCGTCGCCATATTACCATCATGGTTGAGTGATCCACAGTTTTTATAATTTGCTTGGTTTACCTTCTTGCAAACTTTAATATATTCATTAATTACACCTGATATTTATATTTTTTAAATGTATGTTTTAATGTATTTTGACCTTAATTTTTGATGAAAGCGTATAAAATAGAACGTTTTAAACATAAACAAAAATAGCTGGAACACCAATTAACTAAACCGGTAGCATTTGATCAATACTGATCAATACTTACACGGTAAACTGCAGGGTAAAATAAACAACATTTTGTTTCAAAATGGTTGCCACAATAAGCAGATTAAACATTATGGGATTGATGCACTTTACTGGCTCAGACCTGAATTGAAAAGCTTTCCGTAAAGCTTTTGCTACTGGTGTTTTTATTTAATTTAATAAATGGCTAATTATTGCGGACAAAATGATTGTTTTGGTGTTTATAAGATTGAAGTGCTCTAATTAACCTTTATATTACATGAATTAATTCAAATATCGGTGGTTTTAGGAGTTTTTTTAAGCTATTTGGTTACAAAAGATCAAGTGACTATCGTTAGTTGATGACCCAATATGCTTTTGGGATGTTAAAACAGAATTATTTAAATTGACATCCATTTATTAAAAACATTATTGCTTTACTGGTAGGCATTTTTATTACTAAACGAGATGCTCTCCCGCAAACATTTGCTGATATAATCCTTATAACAGCTGTTTATTAAATTAAGAAAATATCCCCGTAGCAGCAAACCTGCGTAGTCAGCGAATTTCCAATGCATGCATATGTTTCTCACTACCACATAAAGTTACCAAGTTTCATAAATATACATAAATAAATAAGTGATCTGTAGCATTTGATTTTTTATCTATAACAATAATATTAGGGATGAGTACGCAGGTTTGCTGCAAAAAATAAAATAAGCGATATGTTTTTGTGCAATTATCAATATAACTCAACCAGGTGAAACTACATACTACGTTTTATCAATTTATGTTCATAATTAAGGTCGATATAAAACCTTACTTATTCTCCATAAGAATAACATTAGGGCTGAGTATGCACTATGCAGGTTTGCTGCTACGGGGATAATCAACAAAAAATAACTTTTGTTGTGCAAATATAATTATACCATTACTACCTGAAGCCACATAACAAGTTTCATCAATATACATTCATAAATAATGGAGATATCAAATTTGATTTATTCTCCATAAGGATAACATTGGACAACGTACTGTGTCTAGCACTTTGAATATCTCTGCAACGGTTGGGCGTTGAATCACAATTTATAGACTAAAATTATTGTATTGTAGAGCTGAACTGATTATTAAAAGCAAACGTGAAGTTTACATTAAAGTTAACTGAGAAAAAGCCAAAACCCTTTTTCCCTTAAGATTAACAGGGGAAAAGGTACTTTTGGATTTTCTCCCCAACCACTTAACCTAGGTTAATAATTTAAAATACTATATTATTTGTTTTTTAAGCTCTATAAAAAATAGTAAAATTTAAAAATGTTAGGGTAAAAAGTGCAAAAAACTGATTTTTGGAAAATTTAAAACCCCCATAAACTTCCCATGGTCCGATTTTTCTGGTTTTCGAACTTGAAGTCATGAATGTCACTTTACACATTTGAGCCAAATTTCATCAAAATCCGACGTTTTTTACTTAAGTACACACACGGTACGTTTTTTACATTCACGGACACACACACACACACACACACACACACACACACACACACACACACACATACGTGTATTCCAGTATAGTGAGATCCACTTGAAATCCGCAGTAATGTGGGATCCGGTAGAGGGGACGTTTCTATCAAAAAACTGGCTGATACTTTTTCTCTTCTTTAATTCCAGATTACGAATATCACCTCAGAATTAGGATGAATTGTAATCTACTAGTATGGAACTCTACATACAAACTGAGATCCGGTATGTATGACACGACGAGATCCGTCCGTGGGAGGGGGGGGGGTGTACTGCACAACGAGATCCATCTGTATGAGTGGAGGGGGGGTGTACGGAACGACGAGATCCGCCCGTAGAAGTGGAGGGGGGGGGGGGTCCGCGGCGTCGTGAGATCCAAATGTTAAACTTTAAATGACTGACAGTTTTTTTTTTATTAAAGTGGTACAAATAGGCCTAAGCGTAAGATCATACACTGTACGTTTAATTTAATAGATAATATAGAAGTCGTCCTACTTATTGGTTTTTTCGTCATCGATAATTAAATTAATTTCACATTTTAATCAATATCCTTTAACCACATAATTAGACTTATGCTCAATGTATTAAAAAAAAGGTTGGGCTGGCTATTTATTTTCATACGCTAAGGGCAATAATTACATGCAATTTTATTATTCACGCTTGCTTTGTTTATACAGGGTGTCCAGCTTCGACTGTCTGAAACTTCACAGGGTTTTTTTCAGATAAAAACAAACAAAAAAGTTCCTATAAACATATGTCCTAAAATGCTTCGTTTTCCGTCTGTAGGTCGGTATGTGTTTTTTACTTAATACATGGATATGTTTTGAACCGTTTGAGCCATTGAATTTAAACTTGGCAAGAACATCAATTGTAACTAGAACTAGGTTTAACATAAATTTTACGTTTCTGTCTTTGACCGTTTCAAAATGGTGACTATTTAAAATAATAGATTCAAAATATCTCAAAAAAGTGTAATATTAATTAAATATTTTAAAATCACTAAAAATTGTAAAATCGTATTAACTAACGACACCAAGATCGTAAAGATCAGTGAACAAACAAAGTTATTGCAATTTTTCTGAACATAGTCATGCTAATTTGGACATTTTACTGAAAATAGGCATGTTTTGTTTAGAAAAATTATCTTTAATTATAACTTCAAACGGTTAAAATCAAGGTTCAAATTTTGCATGAACCTTTTTGCCAAAAATGCCTGGTTCTGGGCATTTTTATGTTTTCCGATGTTTGCGGCCATTTTTAATTTTCAAAATAAAATATCTCTAAAACCATAAAAATTATCAAAATTTACGAGGTTACAATAAATTTGTATTTTTCAATTATCTATATAATAAAACCAAGATTCTAATGATCAGACTCCAAATAAAAGAAAAATCCTATTTTTATGAAAAAACACTAATTTGGTAGATTTTGCTTGTAAAAAGCATGTTTTCTTTATGAAATATTAAATTTCTCTTTTATTTGTGGTCCAATCATTGTAATCTTGGTTTTATTATGTATATAATTAAAAAAACACACATTTATTGTAACTTCATAAATTTTGATAATTTAAACGGTTTTAAATATATTTAATTTTTAAAATTAAAAATGGCCGCCAACATCAGAAAAATATAAAGAACTTCCAGAACCAGGCATTTATGGCATAGAGGTTCATGCACAATTTGAGCTTAATACAACAATTGTTTACGGGAATAAAAATGTTTAGGATAACAAAAAGGCGGCTAGCGGCTAAAAAAGCCAAAATAAAAAAGGTTAATGAACATATTCGAGTTATTTTTGTATGTAGAATCCAGTTCTACATAGCACGCTACACATTTTTGTGGCACCCTGTATAGTTATATGTACTTTAAGTATAAAAAGTGAATTGAGTTTGATCCAACCACAACAGATAGCACCACCTCCAAAAATTCAACCATTTACTGTGCTTTAGCGACACCCTTTTCATAATCCTGAGATGTATTGGCAAATCTACATGAAAATACCTTTAACACCCCAAACGTTAAAATCTGTTTAGCCATTATCGAGTTATGACTGTGAAGAAAAATACCCCCGTTGCAGCAAACATGCATACTCAGCGAATTTCAAATGGTACTTCACTAAGTCATGAAGCCACTTATCAACTTTAATCAAAGCATATTAATAAATAAGCGAGATCTGACATTTTATTTATTCCCCATAAGAAAAACATTAGGACTGAGTATGCAGGTTTGTTGCATCAAGGACCACAGATTCTGGTTTTTATGCAAATACCAATGGATCACCTCCAGATGAAGCAACGTACCAAGTTTTATTAATTTATGTTCATAAACAAGCAAGATATCTCATGTTTATTATTCTCCATAAGAATAACATTATAGCTACCGAGTACGCAGGTTTGCTGCCATGGTGACCACAAAAATGAGTTTTGTATGCAAATAGCATTAAAACCCAACTATATAAAGCCACATACCAAGTTTCATTAATATTTGAAATATTTGAAATATTTTTGAAATAGTCAAATTTCGTTTTCACCGTTGATTTCAACTTAAAAAAACACACAATTTGGTATTATGATCATTTTTCTACGTCATTTGGTTACCGAGATATTCAAAGTCCTAAACACAGTACGTTGTCTAATGTTATTCTTAAGGAGGAAAAGAAAAATGTTATATCTTGCTTATTTATGAACGTATAATGACGAAACTTGGTATGCGGCTTCATCTTGTTGTGGTATATTGATGTTTGCTCTAAATAGATTTTTTGCAAAGGCTCCCGTAGCAGCGAACCTGCGTACTCAGGTTTTTCTTATGGAGAATAATTAAATGCTGTCTCCCTTAGTTATGAACATAAATGAATTAAAACTGGTATATGACTTCACCTAGTTGAGTTATATTGGTATTAAAACCCATTTTTTGTGTTCCTTGATGCAGCAAACCTGCATACTCAGCCCCAATGTTATTCTTATAGAGAATAATTAAAATAGTATATATCGCTTATTTGTGAATATATTTTTATGAAACTTCGTAAGTGGCTTTATGCAGTATTAATAAATTTATATCTCCATTGGAAATTCGCTGAGTATGCAGGTTTGCTGCGAGGGGTATTATTATGATACAATGTCAGGTCGCTGCTCCACTGGCTTTAAAATTTACCATGTTATCCGTATGGACATAGGTTTAATTAGCCAGATTATTATTTAAACAGATGTTAATTTTTGAATCAATATTATTACAAGTATACAAAATAATGCAGCACTCAAAACGGGTATATTAATATTACTGTACAGGGAGACAAGTGAACGGTGTGAACTAGCTATTAAAGGGGGCGAATGAGCGAAACAAACTAACTTATCCTAGAGACGAGTAAGCGAAGCAAACAAGCTCATCCATATGGCGCGTGAACGGAGCGAATGAGCTAGGACGATATTAGAAATTTAAATCTTTTTATACTTGAGCTTCCATGGTGAAGCACCAGTTACAGATCGTTATATATAACTAGCTGTAACCCATTATTTGCCACGGAAGTTTAAGTAGAAAAATATTTAATCTCCTAATAATAATTGTAGGACTAGCTGGTTCAGTTCAGCTAATCACTAGCCTCCAGGATTAGCTTGTTCGCTTCGCTCACTCACCTTTAGGATTAGCTTGTTCGCTTTACTCAATCGCCTTTGAGATGAGCTTGTTCGCTTTGCTCACTAGTCTCTAGGATTAGATCGTTTGCTTCGTTCACTCGCCCTTGAGGTAAGCTCGTTCGTCCTTGAGCTAAGCTCGTTTGATCCGCTCACTCGTCCTTGAGGTGAGCTTGTTCGCTCGCCTCTGGAATTAGCTTGTTCGCTCTGCTCATTCCCCTCCAGGATTAGCTCATTCGCTTCGCTCACTCACGGAACAATAACAAGTTATCGTTCTATTGTACCAATTATTGTCAATTACAGTAGAACCACGGAAACTCGACTCAACACTCTGGATACCTCGAAACCTGACACATTTATTTTGCTTTAAAAAATTAAACACATTTTTGCAAAATCTTAATTTAATTTGCAATAATAATATTAATGGGTATCAAATATTACAGAATGAATATATTACACTGAAAAAATGTTGTAATAAATCCTAAACAATTGTTAAAAACCAAAACATAAAGAATTACACTAGTACTGTCAGTAAAACCCATTACTCCTGTAAACTCGACATTTCGGCAACTCAACACCCTTTAAGTCCTGAGCGTGTAGAGTTTCCGGGATTTTACTGTATTACCCGTGAAAACACAATAATAGGAAAAATACTCAGTCGCAGCAAACCTGCGTACTCAGCAAATTTCCAATGCATAATCTATGACTTAATACCACATAAAGCCGCATACCAAGTTTCATAATAATATATTCACAAATAAGCGATATATACAATTTCAATTATTCTCCATAAGAATAACATTGGGGATGAGTACATAGGTTTGCTGAAACAAGGAACATAAAAAATTAGTTTCTATGCAAATATCAACATAACTCAACTAGGTGAAGCCACAAACCTAGTTTCATCAATATACATTCATAAATAAGCGATATAACCCATTTTGATTAATCTCCATAACAATAAAATGGAGGGATGAGTACGCAGGTTTGCTACAACAAGGAACGAAAAAATGGGTATTTAGGCAAATATCAATATAACTTAAGTAGGATAAGTCATATAAGAGGTTTTATTAATTTATGTTCATAATTAAGGGAGACAAAGCATTTCAATTTTTCCCCATAAGAATAACATGGGGGCTGAGTACGCAGGATTGCTGCTACGGGAACCTTTAGCAAAATATTGTTTTATTGAGCAAATATCAATAGACCACAAACAGATAAAGCCGTATACCAAGTTTCGTCAGTATAAGTTCATAAAGAAGCGAGATATAATATTTTTTTTATTCTCCGAAAGAATAACATAAGACAACGTACTGTGTTTAGCACTTTAAATATCTCGGTAACTGATTGACGTAGAGGAATGATCAAAATACCAAATTTTGTGTTTTTTAAAGCTGAATCCAATGGTAAAAATTAAAATTTGAATATTTGAAAAATTATATGTAAAAAGTAAAAAAAAAATTTTTGGGATACAAAACTCTCTCAAAATACCCTTTAAGATAGAGCAATATGGCTGGTTTTCGTACTTAAAGTCATAAATGTTGCTTTTCACGTTTATACCAAATTTCATCAAAATCTGACGTTTTTTACGAGAGTTATCGCACCCATGGACAAATATATATATATATGTATACAGTTTCGATTGAATGGTGTTTTTGGGGTCTAGGGTCCTCAAAACGAAAAGTTATCATGGTCCCGGCCCTAGGTCTTACAATGCCGACTACGGTAATAGCTTCTTACCTATAGGGGAAATTCGCTAATAAACAAAAATTGTGTAATGAGCCAATAATAGATTTAATTTTATCGAATGGTGTGCACAACACTTTTTTTAAAACTTTATATGAACACTAGCTGTATACTCATCCTTCGTACGGGTTGTATATAAATGGTAGATTAACTAAAGAAAATAACAATCCACATTATTTTACAATATTAAAATTACATTTTACACGTTTAATGTACAATTAAATCAAAGTTAACAAAATATACTGGCAGATAGTTCGAGTCCTGTTACTAAGTCGAGGAACTCTGTCGGGTAGTAAACGTCGTGTGGTTTGTGACTCCAATTCGGTAAACGTAACACTTTGGATTCGCTTTTAGAAATAAAATAACTCTAGTACATAAAAATAAAAAAATATCGGGGAGGGGGAGCATGAATATAAAATCCGTGGGGAGGGGGGAGCAAAATACAAAATCGGGGGGGGGGCAAAAATAAAAATCGGGGGGAGAGTAAAAATATAAAATCAGGGAGGGGAGCAAAAATATAAAATAGAGGGGGAACATAAAACAAAAATATAAAATCGAAGAGGGGGGCAGCAAAATTTAAAATTGGGGGTGGGGCAAAAATAAAAAGGGTGAGCAAAAATATAAAATGGAGGGGGGCAACATAAAATAAAAATATGAAATCAAAGAGGGGGGGAGCAAAATATACAATTGGGGGTGGGGCAAAAATAAAAATGGGGGAGCAAGAATCTAAAATCGGGGGGAGGGGTAAAAAATATAAAATCGGGAGGAGGGCAAAAATATAAAATTGAGGGGGGGGGGCAAAAAATATAAAATCGGGAAGGGGCAAAAATATAAAATGGGGGATATAAAATAAAAATATAAAATCAAAGATGGGTGGGGCAAAAATATAAAATAGGGGGTGGGGAGAAAATAAAAATCTGGGGGAGAGAGCACAAATTTAAAAACTGGGGGGGGGGAGATATAAAATTGGGGGGAGCAAGAATATAAAATCGGGGGGGGCAAAAAATATAAAATCGATGGGCAAAATATAAAATGGGGGTACATAAAATAAAAGTATAAACTCGAAGACGGGTTGGGCAAAAATATAATATCGGGGGGTGGGGCAAAAATAAAAATTGGGAGGGAGCAAAAATATAAAACCGGGGGGGGGCAAAAAAATATGAAATCGGGAGGAGAAAAAAATATAAAATGGGGGATGTAAAATAAAAATATAAAACCGAAGATGGGGGTGGGGCGAAAATAAAATCGGGGGAGGGAGTAAAAATATAAAGACTGGGGGGGGGCAAAAAATATAAAATCGAGGGGGCTAAAATATAAAATGGGTGGACATAAAATAAAAATATATAATCGAAGAGAGGGTTGGCAAAAATATAAAATGGGGGGCAAAAATATAAAATCGGGGGTGGGGCAAAAATATAAAATCGGGGGTGAGGCAAAAATTAAAAATCGCGGGGAGGAAGCAAAGATATAAAAACTGGGGGGGGGGGGAAATAAAATCAGGGGAGAGAAAATATAAAATTGGGGAGAATATAAAATGGGGGAGACATAAAATAAAAATATAAAATCGAAGAGGGGGCAAAAATATATAATTTGGGGTGGGAGCAAAATATAAAATCGGGAGGGGGCAAAATTAAAAATCGGGGGGGACAAAATATAAATTTGGGAGGAGCAAAAACATATAAAATTTGGGGGGCAAAAATATAAAATGGGGGGACATAAAATAAAAATAAAAGATCGAAGAAGGGGAAAATTATAAAATCGGGGGTGGGGCAAAAACAAAAATCGGGGGGAGGGAGCAAAAATATAAAATCGGGGGGGTACAGGAAGTATCGGTACAAATTGTTTTTTGTGCAAATTAGAATAGACCTCAAACAGATGAAGCCACATTAATAATATTTGTTCATTCATATTAATTAATAGCTAGCTGACGTACCCGTTATTCGCACAGGGGTTTTCTCTACACGTTCTTTAGTCAATGCAATTTGCATTTTAGTTAGCTTGAAACAGCTGTTCTTGCTTCTGCTCTTTAAGTTGTCAAATGTATGTATCCTCAGCTGTTCGCATTACAGTTTCTGAATGTTTACTTTCTTCTGAAATGTAAACATTGAAACTTAGGACGTTCACGGGGCGTAGCCCGAGGGGATTTTAAGGGAGTGAATAGGCCTATGTGTTGCATGGGTTCAAGATCTACCTATGTGTAAAGTTTCAGTCCAGTCGGTTCAGTAGTTTTTGCGTTCACCCGGAACATCAGACAGATAGACAGACAGACAGACATACAGACAGACAGACATACAGAAACCACCTCTTCTTTATAATATTATAGATTGTCAACCAAATTTAACGTACAGTAAAACAATACTTAATGATCCCATATATTTAAAAATATATGGTGTTAAATTCATAAAAATGTATCCTGTACAAAGCTGTGAATCATATAGCTTTTGAGAATTTTAAGAAAATTTGAACATTAATAAAATAACAGAACTAACTAAAAGGACATTGAAAAATCCCTAAGACTCTTAACAATAAATTACACCAATAAGCTTTGAACATAACAATTATATATTACCATTGTTGGAGAAATGAAGCGTTAATTACGACATTACTGTGTAACGACAGTATTTGCGAAAAGAAAAATTTTATTTTATTTCTATCAGCTAACCTGTGTTACAAAGAAAAATACCGAGATCGCTCAGTCTACTATGAGTAGTCCAGGGTTCGCAAAATACTACTCAACCGACAATCACTTGAATAATATTTTATTCGTATTTAATAAACGAGTTGTCTTGGCTCAGAACATCAAAACATAAAAGATGCCATATCGATTCGCATTTATTTATTCATCCTCGCCACTCGTAAAAGGTTTTTGGGGTTGAATTTAGAAAATAAATTTTACAAAAATAAAATTGCACTTAACGCCAATCGTGCGAGATTTTAATCAATTTAAAGCCAATTTGTAGTACCGATTTAACTCCAATGATTTTTATTTATTAGAATTTAGACCTAATTCCCTTCGCCAAGCAATAACATAAATACTGCTGGCTCCCAGGAGAGATTTATCGAACTAAATTTAAGATAAGAAATGTAAGCGGCAGTAAAAACGTGAATTTAATTATACGGAGTTCAGACGACCGGCTAGACTTTGTTCACCACTGTAGCTACGATATTTAACACCTGCGTGCGCTCGGTAGTGATAACGTGTTCCCTACGTGGATATTTACTACAGCGCGTCGCAGATTGATAACATCTTCGATAACTCTTTAAACTATTAAAACAGGAGCAAAATATCCTTACGTATATGTAGACTTCCTGAAATCGTCGACACACAATACTCTTATCACTAAATTAAGTCAGCATAAAATACACCAGTACAGATTCCTACTTAAACTATTTTATGCAGTGTCGATCAGCAGCTCTTCACGTTCATTACACCAGGAATGACCCAAATTGGTATTCCGGTCTTTGTCTTCGGTGGGCGAATTCGCACCGTGGCTATTCGTTACGTTTAAAATGTGTTCGTGTCCGTTCTATTAAAAAAGTTAAATTTAGGAAAATAATAAAACTCGATTAATTAATTTGTTTCTTCTTTTATTTTAAGCTCGTATCTTTTCTGTTAGTTAACTACTCAGACAAAGCGAATTAGCAAGTTAGCAAAAATGAAGCAAACAGACAAGACATAACGTGACAAAACGTGCAGGAAAGTTCAGGCGTCACGTGCCTCTGGCGTGAGCGTAACTTGACTTATGTAAATCTTATTGTTGAAGAAATTAGTGCAAAATTTACGTGGAAAAAGCGTGCTTCTAATAACTACCCTACTATAAATGAAGCAACTACATAAATGGCTACGAAGTTAGCGGGCGTTAATGAGCGGACCTGTCGCGGCGTGAGTCACGCAATCACGACGCTTAAATTTAATTTAAATAAAGCGGGCGGCAAGCTGAAAACAATCGTTATGAACAGCAAAACTACTTTTATTAGCGTAGATGAGTCGTCAACTTACCAAAACGAAGACAAAAACGTGGACACTGGTTGTCACCAAGTGGGTGCAGGACGACGACGTGGGCAGATGAACCGAAACGGACAACGCGGCGGTCAGAGAGCGAATGTCCAGCCGCCCCTGCCTCAGCAACTCCGAAGAATCTTCCGCAGCGCCACTGACGGTGGCCGTCGGAAGCGATTTACTCCAGCACGCGTCCCAGCACGTTACTGCTTCCCTTGCTTTTGTCTTTATGATAAGAACAAAGAAGGTTCCGAGCCAATTGTTGATGATGAATAAAACGTTTAACCGAATTTCGCCAAAATATAATTTAGAATTTAATATCGATTGCGTTTTGGAATTTAACATATTCCCTAATTTAAATTAATATTTCATTAAATTTTTTTTGTAATATTTGTTTTCCAACAAAATATTACCCCCCCCTAAAAAAATGGACGTTACAACTGTATAGAATAGCAGGATAAAAATACAACTATTTTACAGAAAGCCTAATCATTAAACAAATTATAAAACGATAGCTCAAATAGCAGTTCAATAGACAGGAATTCAATAACATTTCACGAGTAAACACTGTAGGATCAAGGGGCCATACAAATATTACGTAACGCACTTAAAGGGGGGAGGGGATATGGCATAGCGTTATGCTGCGTTATGTGGTGGAGGGGGGGGGGTTGGATCAACGATACGTAACTTAACCCTAAGAGCTGGCCCACTTCCGTATGTATTGATACTATTATAAATCTTTCAAAATTAAAAAATAATCAAATTGATATTTAAATCAAGGTTTCAGTTAGTTATATAAAAAATACTTCCGTCATACTATTTTAATAACAGTTAAACTAAAAATAAATACATAACTTGTTTTAAGTAAGCAAGTTATGTATTGCTTTACACCTATGTTTTGTGTTGTTTTAGAGTGTAAAATCATGACTTGTATTGTGCAATGCAACCCACATCTTTAGTTGTTTAAATGGTTTTGTATTTGTATTAGTTTGAAATTAAATTTTGTACTTTTTAAAAAACTTTGACCCGATCAAAGTTTTTCTTACATGTCACGCACGTAAACATGGTGAAACAAATAATTTGACATTTAAAATGAAACAATAACTAACACTCCAAGAGAAAATGTGCAAGATAGTTGCAGGATCACAGTTTACTCCATATCGCGCTAAATTTAGATCAGATCTTGACAGTATGGCAATGGCTGGCGAGACGGATCTCATGTTACTGCTACTGCTAACCGCCTGTTGACTGGTTCATCCTCCTAGCGCGTCTCAAACCGTGTTATTTTGTTTCACTGGCGGATCTCGTTTTCCCGTGGTATTCCACTCCGTGAGTAAGAATTGCGTGTATACGCGACACTAGCGCGACGTGGTGGCAGTTTTAGGAAGCTCATACACATACACAACAGAGGAAACCACGGAAAAGTGAGATCCGAGCTCAAAACAAAAACGGTTTGTATTTCTGGAATCCTATTGGTCGCCTGATGACGAATCAAAGGTCAGAACACACCGAGATCTGGTGGTCGGATCTCGTTGTGTAAATCGGATCTCGCTTTGTGGGTGTGTAACCAGGTTGTGGATCTCACCATACTGGATTACAAACCCACACACACACACACACACACACACACACAAACACACACATACATATACAAATATATATGCATTTATATAAATTTGAACGAATAGTGTTTCTGGCATCTGGGGACCTCAAAACAAAAAGTTATCATGGTCTCGGGCTTAAGTATTACCATGAGACCTACTGATAATAGCTTCTTCCCTATAAGGGAAATTCGCTACAAGACACGTGACATAAACCAAAATAAAACTCTCCTCCATATGAATAACATTGGAACTTGGATGTCCCGTGGGGCAGAGCCCTGGGACCTAAATCGAAATTCTGGTTCGCCAGTGACCTTTGTTAAAATCAAAATAAGATTTTATCAATATTGGATGTGTACGTCATATCTATTTACATCATATTAGTTATGCTATAAAATATTTAGTATATTAGTTCTTAAGAGAAGTGATATGTTAACAATCAATGTAACGTCGCCCAAAATGTGAACCATACATATCTGGTTCCAAATCATGTTGATGAATCTTGCGTTTGAATATAAGTAACTTTGGTTCTAAATGTAATTCGATATTTAGACATCTGCCATAAGCAACTGCCAGGAAAACGGCAGTTAAATACATGTTAAGTTTGGTTCATGAAATACGTTCAAATAATCATAATGAAAAATCTGTTCATTTTCCTCAAGTTATCTTCCTTATAAACTTAATTATTTATTTACTCTAGTTGCAAAATAATTTGAATATCATTAAAAATAATTCGCTAAAACCTTTAGTTAAGTAATTTCATCAACCAGTTTTCTTTATGTTCTACTAAAACAATATTTGCATCGAACAAATAACTTTAATGTCACATTTATTTAGTGATAATACACGTTTACAGTTCAACCTATCTTCTATTGTGCTAGAGATTTGGTGAGGATATCAATTAAGAAAAACTAGGGTTAAATATTATAATTCATTATTTATATTTTTTAAATTTAATTATTCAATTAAATTTTTGGAAACAAATATTAGAACGTTGGTAAATTTGTTTGTGTTTAAGAAATTGTATGTAATAATACAATTTGAGAAACAGCATTATATGACCTTAGTCCATAAAATAAACAATGCATAAATAATCATAATTTGGCATCATTGGATATCGTCAACTTATACATGAATGTGCCAGTTCCTGAAACCATCAAAATACTGCAGAGTAATTTAAGAAAAACTTCCAAGCTATCAAATAAGAAAATCAGTGATATCATAAACGTAACAATGATCATACTAAAATAAATATACTTCCACTTAAGCAAGTCACTTTAAATTTAAAAAATACGGCCTGTTAATGACTCGCCGGTCTGTAAAGGTTTAGCGGAACCTTTTCCAAACAATATTTCGGAATTTAACCGGAACAAAGATAAAATAATATTTAACCAGAGGTACGTCGGTGACATCCTAGCCATATTAATGGTAATAGCAGACATCTTAGTCCAATAAATAAATGCGTCAATCGAATTCATACAAAATGTACAGTTTACTCTGGAAATATAGAATAACGGTGCATTAAATTTCTTAGACCTGAAAACCCAATATCGGAAAAATATCAATGTTAAACATAAATAGAGAACCCCCATAAACAAAAATGACAGTTAGCCATTATGCCAGCTGTGAAAATAGTTCAAACCGTTTTCATATATCTACAATAGAGGCTATATAGTTATATTTCTCAGAAGAATTTGAAACTCACAAGGCAATACAAAATTAACCCTATGATATCTTGCATGAGGAAACCTATATAAATCAAGTCATCTACAATGCGGCTATTTGGGTGTAAAGCCAAAGGAAAAGACAAGACTACGACCGGCATTCCATTGATAACGGGGAGAGAAGCAAGGTTACCTGCTCAATTTACTAATGTGACAAAATAGACAAAAAGTCGGATATAGATAAGCAGTAGGACAATGAAGCAAAACCCTTGTACATTTTTAATTCTTACAGCTGTTGTATATTTAAACAAACTTAAATTATTATTGTACATTAGCAATGTACATTATCAATTAAAACTGTATGAGAAATGAACTTACAAGTGTTATATTTTTAATTTAAGTAATATTCCATTTTTCGTACAACACCCTACAATGCTTCACACATACACAGGTTTTTTCTGAAAAAGGTATCCCAAACTTCACATTAATGTAATTTCATATATTGAGTTTTTCAGTCTATCTCTCAGTATGTATGCGTATTTTACCTAATACATCATATCTTCAAATCCCATAATATTTAACCAGAGGGACCATGATAAATTTTCGTTTTGAGGTCCCCAGATGCCAAAAACACAATTCGTTCAAAACTGTATATATTATGTCCGTGAGCACGATAACTCTCGTAAAAATAGTCCAATTTTGACTAAATTTTGTATAAACGTGTAATGTAGCGTTTATGACTTTAAGTTCGAAAACCAGACAGATCGACCTATCTGAAGGGGTATTTCGGAAGGATTTTATACCCCAAAAAAGAATTTGTTGAGTATTTACGTATAATTTTTGAAAAAAAATCAAATTTTACTTTTTCTATTGGAATCAGCTTAAAAAGACGCACAATTTGGTGTTTTGATCATTGCTCTCCGTAAAATTTTTACAGAGATATTGAAAGTACTAAACACAGTACGTTGTCCAATGTTATTGTTATGGAGAATAAGACAAATTTTATATCTCGCTTATTTATCAACTTATCCTGATGAAACTTGGCATATTGCTTCACATCGTTGTGGTTTATTGATATTTACACTATTAAACATTTTTTGGCCTATGGTTCCCGCAGCAGCAAACCTGCGTACACAGCTCCCATGTTATTCTCATGGAGAATAAGTAACGTGTTATCTCCTTTAATTATGAAAATAAATTAATAACATTTGGTATGTGGCTTTACCTTCTTGAGTTATATTTATATATTTATAAATCCCATTTTTTGTGTTCCTTGCTTCAGCAACCCTGCATACTCAGCTGCCATATTATTCTTATGGAGAATAATTAAAATGTCATAAATCGTTTATTTATGAATGTATATTGATGAAACTTGGTAAGTGGCTTTATGTGGTATTAATATACATATATATGCATTGGAACTTGCTGAGTACGAAGGTTTGATGCTACGGGGGTATTTGTTTTGTCACATAGAATAACGTGGCCAAGTTGATAACACCTCTTTTTGAATACCCTTGATACTTTCAAACAGTAATTCATGTTTGCTGTTGGTATAAAATGGCATTGTATAGGGCATAACTGTAAAATGTAACCGTCCGGAGACTGACATAAAAGCTTATTCATAAATGTTCATTTAAAAGTAACACTGATACAGTTTATTTCGTACATTTTCTGTAGGGGTGACAGTCCTTCCTACAAAATGTTTACGTTGTATAATCCGATTCAATTCTAATTGCCTCAGTAAATTGAATCACAGAAACAGTCTCTTATTTAATGTGACATTTGTAGAATGGATAATTACGGTGTGTTAGGTGTATGCCATGAGAGCAATGCACGAGAGGCCCCTGCAGCACTGGGAGCTGATAATTTACAGTGACAGATGAGGTTTGAATGTGCCGTAGCGGGGAATTGCCTTTAACTCGAGTTTTTTTCATAACCCTCTGTGGGTCTAAAGTTTCTTTATTCTTTAAATTGGGTCGTTTGGACTTTTTGTATGATAGTTTACCATTTCAACAAGCCTTTGAAGACCAATCGAGTTACAATAAGATTATAAAATCGGAATTTCTGACTAATAAAATTATAATAATGTAGCATGTCACTCAAGATTCCCATGATCTTTTAAGTTTTACATAGTGAATGGCAAACATCAAAATAATTTGCGTAAAAAATATGAATAATTAAACCTTACCTTAACGCTGTTTTGGCTCACGGGAACATTCTTCAGTCAATAATGCAAATGTATACCAAATTCACAATCATGATATATATATATATATATATATATATATATAAACTTCATCATTAATTATGAGAAAAAACACATCCTGTTAGTTTGCTGAAGATTAATGAAGTAATTATATATTTTTTCTTTTCTTATAAATTTGGGTGTTGCTGCTATATTATGCGAAAAGAAACCCATTCGATTCGACGTAGAAAAACTGAAAAAAACTTACTTGGACTTTATATTTTGCTGGTTTCACAGTATTAAATTTCTAAATGGCATTTTTAAAATTATAAAGAACGTTATTGAAATCTATATAAATAAAGCAGAGTTCTTGTCTGTGTTTGGACCACCGTACGGCTAAACTACAAGGGGTTAAGGCATGAAATTTTCAGGGTTTGTTCCTTTAGGTTACAGCTGTTGTACCTGACTCTCAGTTTCCTCTAAATCCTCTAGGGCTACTCCCCATGGGACATCTAAAATTCTAATGTTAATCAAATGAGACCATACGGTTACAGTTTTCTGCTATTTATTTAATGTTATTCAAATAAACAGCTGACATTAGAAATTCACATTTTTAACTACATTTTATACCTGGGTGAAACCGGTATAAAATGGTACAAAGGGGTTACTTTACAAAGAGGTTTTACAAAATATTTGTAAAATAGAAAGGACCACGAGCTCAGCTATGCATGTGAAAACACAACCTTTATTTATGAACGTTATGTAAATTTAATAAAGCTTTAATTAAATTCCTTTGAGGCTTGCAGGTGTGTTATATACAAATACAGAGTACAATCATTGTATATTCATGTTATAATATAGAAATATGTGAGTAGAAATAAACAATTTATATACTTGTGATGTTTAAGTCTATACTTTATCACTCTATTGGCTTCCTACAGTGGCCATTGAAACTCGCTATACATGCAGTTATATACTCGTTATACGTGCGGTATGCTCCCAGTTGTTATTACGTCCAGACACGTGTAATAGAAAAATCTATTCACATTTGGTAATTAAAGACTCTGCGTTGTTTTCTTTATATTACAAATGGACATAATCAATCGTTATTTTTTATTTATATGCTACGTGGTAATTAAAATACACGATTGGTTTTTATTATAGTTTAACGTATTTATTGCGATTAAAATCCAGCCATTTTCCAGTTAATTTATGAGTCTCAAAATTATTAATAGGGAAATGTCCTGATTATTTATATGGACAAAAGTTAGCTACAATTTTAAACTACATAATAAGAGTCTTTTCTCTGTATCTTATTAAAAGTTATGGCAAATTGTATTCAAAATACCTTACTAATGCTACAAGTATAAATTTAGCAAAATAAATTCCAGTCACATAATGCAGATACGCAATAATAAACCGTATTAGATAATTAACGCATTTTTTTATATTATAATCCTCTTTTAATCTATAAACTCCCATGGCTTACTATACTAGAAAATATAAATTATGAAAGCGTATATAGAATATCTTCTAGTATTTACTTTATCACAAATCTCCACCCATATTTTTTTGGAGACCTTTAAGGGCCATTTACTATAATGGAAACCTCCCTAATCCCACCAAGGTAACAACAAATTCAGAATAACTGTTATGGTAAATGTCAGTTTATACCAAGTTAGTTTATATACGAATTTTTCATGAAATTGATAAGTAAATAAAAGAGAAATATTAGGTTATGGAATCCCGTAAGAATAAATTTGGACTGCATTTACCACAAATTGAAAATTACAATTTGCTCCGGAACCATTTGTCTTCTAATCCAAGATACTAATCTGTTTAGTTTTTTCACCTCTTTCAAATCGCGAAATGTACGGTTTTAAGAGTCAATGGTTCCATTAAAAAATTAATTTTTTTGAACTTTTAAGATTTATAATTTCTGACTTTCGAATTTGCCCAGAAATGGAATTTGGGTAATCTTGTATAGGATAAAGCACCATGAACAAACACACTTGATTTTGTGAGGAAGTTTCCTCGAGCACTTAACTTTTAAAGGGTTGGTAAGGTTCGCTAGTGAAAACGACCGAATTGCCAATTACTTAGTTTATTTACACTTTGTATGTACAAAATTCGGATTCCACTCTCTTGATAAAGGATCCTGGGTCTGTAGTTCTGGCAGTGGCTCCGGGTACCAGCTCACTACGTCACAGGGGGATCAGTCCTGGCGTCTCCGTGATGTCCCGGGTTGTAGTTGCCACCCTTTTGGCTCCGGCCTCCGTGCAGGTTCGTAGTGCTCCTCGCTTGTCCCTGGTTCTCGTGGCTTCTGCGACCCCGACGTCGGCAGGATGACAGGGGATACACGGACTGGACGAACTCTGCACGCCGGGTTCTGGGTCCACGCTGCTGCTCTCCTCTTGGAGACGGTTCTGGCGCTGTAGCTCAGAAGTCAGCTGGAACCTTCCGATCTGATCAGGCTGAGAGTCTGACATAAACTCCCGGCTGAAAACCACACATCGATTAATATACACAATTAGAAAGAGGGGGGGGGAGAACAAACAAAGGTCATCCCCCCACTTTCTCACTACAGACCCAATTTACTGTCGGGGGCTCAGCACGCCCGTCCGACGATGCTGGGGACTCAACACGCCCATCCAGCGTACCGGGGGCTCAACACGCCCTTCCGGCCTTCCGCGGGCTCACCACGCCCATGCGGGGTGTCAGGGGCTCAGCACGCCCGTCCGACGGTGCTGGGGGCTCAACACGCCCATCCAGCGTACCGGGGACTCAACACGCCCTTCCGGCCTTCCGCGGGCTCAACACGCCCATCCAGCGTACCGGGGGCTCAACGCGCCCTTCCGGCCACCCGCGGGCTCACCACGCCCATGCGGGGTGTCGGGGCTCAGCACGCCCGTCCGACGGTGCTGGGGGCTCAACACGCCCATCTAGCGTACCGGGGGCTCAACACGCCCTTCCGGCCTTCCGCGGGCTCACCACGCCCATGCGGGGTGTCGGGGGCTCAGCACGCCCGTCCGACGGTGCTGGGGGCTCAACACGCCCATCCAGCGTACCGGGGACTCACCACGCCCTTCCGGCCTTCCGCGGGGGCTCAGCACGCCCGTCCAACGATGCTGGGGGCTCAACACGCCCATCCAGCGTACCGGGGGCTCAACACGCCCTTCCGGCCTTCCGCGGGCTCACCACGCTCATGCGGGTTGTCGGGGGCTCAGCACGCCTGTCCGACGGTGCTGGGGGCTCAACACGCCCATCCAGCGTACCGGGGGCTCAACACGCCCTTCCGGCCTTCCGCGGGCTCACCACGCCCATGCGGGGTGTCGGGGCTCAGCACGCCCGTCCGACGGTGCTGGGGGCTCAACACGCCCATCCAGTGTACCGGGAGCTCAACACGCCCTTCCGGCCACCCGCGGGCTCACCACGCCCATGCGGGGTGTCGGGGGCTCAGCACGCCCGTCCGACGGTGCCGGGGGCTCAACACGCCCATCCAGCGTACCGGGAGCTCAACACGCCCATCCGGTGGGTCGGGCCACTAGGGCCCAACTGACTCGTAGGAGCTCTGTGACCTGGTTATATGCCCAGTGGTGGGGGGCGTGCACTTTCCCCCCTCCACTGGAGCATTTTTGATTTACCGCGCTGTTTTATTTATTTTATCATTATTTTTAATTGAATCTTTGATACCTCAGATGTTTCTGTACCCCAGATTTTTTTATTTTCCTAATTTTATAGTTGGGGTATATTTAACTTCGTTACACTCTCCCTTTTCTTCCCACAGTGAAAAAAAAAATCACCAACACGAAACTTTTCATCTTCATCTCCTAACCTACATTGTAACACCGCCCTCTATTAACTTCTTAACTTATAATGTACATCTTAGATGTAGTGGATTAATTAATCCTCTTACTGTCCCTCATCTCTGTATAACCTCTGGTTTTATTTCGTGAGTAACATACAAAGGACAAAATAATTGTTACTCACCAATATACAATTTTTAACACACATAACATTTATTTATTTATAATAGTATTTGTTTAATATTTCATATTAAAATAGGCCAAAACTATGGACCTAAAAACAGTGCAGTTTTATTTGATTTTTTCTGTGTCAGAAGATGGATTAATTTTGTTTCGTCATAATTACATGGGCTTAAAATGTGTTTTAATTAGGCTTAAAAAGAAAATAATAATAAATCATAAGGTTTTATTTGATTTAAATTATCTACTAGGCCTAGCCTACGAAGAAGGCTATATAAGGAAGAAACGTTTTTATTTCATACAATGAACAGTTGAACATCTGTATAGAGACACAATTCATATCAATAGACTTTGACCGTCCGTCTGATTTGTCAAAAGACCTACGTCACAACCAAGAATACACAGGATTTCCGATTTCTGGAAGGAACCAGTCTTCTCCCAGCTGTAGAAGTGAACTCAACTAAGTTTTTATCATGTCACAGTAGTTTTTTCTAATTCGACCACAACTTCCAAATTTTCAGTTAATATCAAAATTATTTAATAATGTAACGTTACACAGTGTTTAAAGTCAAACCTCAAGATTGTTATTACTTTGCATCCACTACCGGCTTTTTATAATAAATTGTTCACCGCACCGCATCATAAATCAGCAAGTTATACCAGGCCTGGTTCATCGTAGTCATCGTCATCGTCTCAACTAAACTCAACGTTTAAAAAAAAGAACAAGTTCTTGGACACGGCTTCATCTTGATATTCTTGAGCAGTTAAAAATAAAAGGTAACACATATTTTGCCTTCCGCATTTTCTAATTTTGGAACTATTTTTCTTTGAGTCAGCAATTTTTTAATACAGTTCATTATTTTAAACCATGGTCCTCCGTTGAATTTAATAAACTCACAGACATTATTTGGTCCCACCGGGCCGATAGTTTTAGTTGCAAAAGTGATATTGTTTGCGGAATGTGTTACCTTTTTATTAAAGTGAACTTTTGAGTGAGTGAAATCTTAAGGGTGTGTTTCAATCGTCAAGGAGACGCCATTGTCGCCATTTTGTTTTCTTATTGTGGAGCCAAGCCTGTTTTGTTCTTGTTCCTCCCTCCACTCAGTCCACTCCACGATTGTTCTGTTGTTCCGACTCCCGATTGAAACCGAATGCTCACGAAGATTGACGATGATGTTTGTCATAACAAACTCAAACATAAACATAACCTGCAAGTCGATTATGCTGCTTCTCTTGTCACCAAACATCAAACATGGTTGGTTAGTTTGGGGATTGCTGCCGTACTAGGCCTATGTGATGGAACTATAAGTAAGTGTTAATTACTATTTTATTATTTTTATAGAAATATATTGAGATTTTGTATTAAATATTACGAGAATGAGGTTTTCAACATTTAAAAATTCTTGTTCAGCACAAGTGAGTAGGTTAAATAAAATTTATGAACAAGTAGAAGCTTATCCACTAGAAATTGAAGTTACAACTGCTCAAGCAACAAAACTTAAATTGTTTTTAACAGAATCTAAATCAACTTTCTCAGCATTTGAGAAAAATCTTAACAAGTTCATAAGTAGTGACACCTCTGAATATGATGGCAATGAATCAGCAGTCTTGAAGTTTCAGGATGATATTTTAGAACTTTGTGTTAATATTGAAACTAAAGTGACTTTATTACTTCAAACCCAAATTGAAGCTAGTAAATTTAATGTATCATTCAATGATCCAAGTACTGAACAAACACAACCAAGTTCCAGTTTGGTTAGGCTACCAAAGCTTGAATTAAAGAGTTTTGATGGTGATATTAAAGACTGGATTTCTTACATTAACCTTTATGATACAACCATTCATTCAAATAAAAGCTTGTCACTTGTGCAAAAGCATCAATATCTCTTAAGTTCTCTGGAAGGTGAGGCACTGCATTTAATTAAGTCTTTACCTATCTCGCCTGGAAACTACAAAGTAGCCTATAATACACTTCGTGAAAGATATCACTCTACACGTAGACTTGTTTCTTTTCATCTCAATAAAATAATTGATTTGCCAAATATCACAGATAAGTCAGTAAAGCTACTTAGGTCTTTTTTAAATGATTTCAATGAAAATGAACAGGCATTGCAGGCGCTTGAATGCAATATTGTGGATGATAACCCTTTACTTAGCATGTTAATCTTGCGTAAGATGGATACAAATTTATGTAAGCAGTTTGAATCCAAACGAGGAGATGCTACTGATCTTCCTAATGTTGGCGCTATTATCAAGTTTCTCAAAGAAATTTGTGTTCATAATGAAGATGCCAGTCTTAGCTGTAGTCAGTCTTTAAGCAAACCTAATTCTGGAGTAGGCCTACTACAGTCAAGTCGTAGCACAGGAAATTTCAAAATGGGGCAGCAGCGTCATCCTGTCGCTTTGATGAGTACCGATAGTTCAAAATGCTTTTGTTGTCAGGATCAAACTCATAATGTGTATACCTGCTCTACTTTTAAGAACAAAACACCTCATGACAGATTTAAAATAGTACGTGAGGCAAATCGATGTATAAATTGTTTTGGCAATCATACAGTGAAAAATTGTAAATCCAAGCATGCATGTAAAACTTGCTCCAAACCTCATCATTCTCTGTTACATTTTTATAAAATAAAAAAAATATTTGATGAAAGAAATCCTACTCAAGACTCACCTTGTGCTACTGAGCACTCAGAATCCTCGCCTGTTGAGAACAATGCTGGGTTTAAGGCCTCGTTAGTTTGCAAAAATGATGAATTGTCACAGTCTAACTCAACAGTGCTTTTAGCCACTACATTAGTTAAAGTGAAGAATCCCTCAGGAATGTCACATGTGTTCCGAGGACTTCTAGACTCGGCATCACAATGTTCGTTTATTACTGAATATGCGGCTCAAGTGTTGAACGTGTCACGTTCAAAATCACCTATGTCTATTGATGGTATTTCTGGCCTTAGCGCAAAACCTAAGGGACTTACCCGAGTCACATTTGAATCTCTTAGTGGTCAGAATGTAGCTACTAACCATCCGGTTATTATTTTGGAAAAAATAACCTCATCCATGCCTCGAACTTCAGTTCATCCTAATGTTATTTCAGAAGCTAAGAAGTACAGTTTAGCCGATCCCTCATTTGGTGTAAGTGGGCCTATTGATGTATTAATAGGTTGTGATCTCTTTGCTAATATTTTCACTGGCGAACTTCATGCACTTGGTGCAAATTTACCAAAAGTTGTTGGCACTGTATTTGGTTTTACTGTCATGGGTAAAGCACCTTGTATTGGAAGTGACACACCCTCAAGTAGTCACGTGATAACCCTTTTATCTGTCAATGACATGGATCTGCATAATTCCTTGCAACGCTTTTGGCTTCAGGAGGAACCTCCGCAATGCTCTACACTTTCAGAGGATGAATTATTTTGCATCAAGCACTTTGACAAAACTCATTCACGGGATGCCCAAGGACGATATATGGTAAGATTACCATTTAAGCCTAGTCATGAAAAGCTAGGTAGTTCTTATGAAACTGCTAAGTCTAGATTACTGTGTTTAGAAAAGAAATTTTCCTCTCAACCTCCATTCAAGGATAAGTATGTTGAATTTATCAATGATTATCATTCATCGGGCCACATGGTTAGCAATGATGCAGGAACAGTCCCTTCTGAACCGCACTACTTCTTACCACATCATGGTATTGTCAAAGAGACTTCTTCAACTACTAAACTTCGTGTTGTATTTGATGCATCGTCTCGTACTAGTAATCAGCTCTCACTAAATGATGTACTTTTGCCTGGTCCTAAACTGCAGACTGATGTTTGTGAGATTTTGATTAATTTTAGAAAGTATAAAATAGTTTTTTCTTGTGACATAAAGCAGATGTACCGACAGATTAAGGTACATCCTGATGATCAGAACTACCAATTAATTCTTTGGAGAGAAAATAGTCAAGACCCAATCTCTGTTTTTAAGCTAACCACAGTTACTTATGGTATGAACAGCTCACCTTTCCTAGCAATTAGAACGTTGAATCAGCTCGCTGCAGATGAAGGGGACATCTATCCTGCTGCCAAAAATATTCTTTTAAATCAGACATACATGGATGACTGCATTGGAGGACATGACTCAGATGCTCAGGCTCTAGAATTACGTAATCAGTTGATTGATCTCCTTAAGAAGGGTGGTTTCGAACTGAGAAAGTGGACCTCTAATTCCCAGAAGTTGCTGGATGACATTCCAAAAGAACATCATGAAGTGCCTATGTTTTTTCATAGTGCAGTACAACAAACTCATTTTAGTATCTTAGGCCTCCGCTGGTCGGCTCTTACTGATAATTTTTCATATCAATTCAATGTTTTAGACTCATGTACCACATCACAGCCTACAAAACGAAAAGTACTAAGTGTCATTGCTCAAATTTTTGATCCAGTAGGTTTTTTAGCACCAGTAACAATGAAAGCTAAACTTTTTATGCAACAATTATGGGCCGAAAACTTGAATTGGGATGACCTATTGCCTACTCATCTGGCTGATGTTTGGACTAATTTTTTAAAGGAGTTGTCTCACATTTCGGATATTATTGTGCCAAGAAATTTATCCTTGACTAAAGGTTGTACTATTCAACTTCATGGCTTTGCTGACGCCTCCCTGCGGGGTTATGCTGGTGTAGTTTTTCTTCGCACAGTGAATAGTGATGGACACGTTGTTATTCGACAACTGATCTCAAAGACTCGTCTTGCTCCACTCAGAACTGTCTCTTTGCCTCGCCTAGAATTATGTGGCAGTCACCTCCTGGCAAAACTTATGAATTACTGTTTGAAAATTTTCTCTCTTGATTACACCGTGGAAATAATTAGAAACTGGTGTGATTCAACCATAGTCCTTGCTTGGATTGGCACTCAGCCTTATCGTTTAAAAACTTTTGTCTCAAATCGAGTCGCTGAAATCCAAGAATTGACGCCATCACATTCGTGGCATCATGTAATGGGTACTGAAAACCCAGCAGACTGTGCCTCTCGAGGTATATCTCCATCAGAGTTGAAAGATCATCCTCTTTGGTGGTCAGGACCAAAATGGCTGGTTGACCCCCCTTCTGAATGGCCTAACCCGAATCTTGGTTCTCGTACCTCCGAAGATATTCCTGAATTAAAATCAGACCCACTCACTGTTCTTACATCTTAAAATTCTGAGGAGTTTAATCTTTTATATAAGTTTTCCAAATGGAACAAATTATTGAATATACTCGTCTATATTAAACGATTTATTAATAACTGTCGTATGAAGAATGTTGAAGAGAAACTCAAAAGTTCTGTGCCTAATATTTTGGAAATAAAACATAGTGAATCCTGCATTATTAAATTGGTGCAGAAAGAATCTTTTTCTGAAGACATGAAACTTTTGAAAATGAATAAACAATGTAGCACCCGAATTCAGAGGCTAGCACCCTTTATCGATGACCAGGGTATCCTAAGAGTGGGTGGACGTTTAAAATGTTCTGGACTTAGTCACGACAGCAAGCATCCTGTACTGCTGCCAAAATCACATCATGTCGTTAACTTACTGATAGACTTTTACCACTCTAAGCATATGCACGCTGGACCACATCTGCTTCAGGCCTTGATTCGTCAGAGATACTGGATATTATCAGCTCGAAGCGTTATTAAAACACGGGTTTTCCAATGTGTGAAATGTTTTAGGTGTAAGCCAAAAAATTCCCCTCCACTCATGGGTGACTTGCCTTCATCAAGAGTGAACTGCTCTCGACCCTTTTCAATTGTGGGTCTTGATTTCTGTGGACCGTTTAGCGCTAAATCTGATAATCTACGTTCCTCGAAGGTCTTCAAAATATATATATGTGTCTTTATTTGCTTTGTTACAAAAGCCATTCATCTTGAACCTGTCACTGATCTGTCTACCACATCATTTCTAGCTGCTCTGGACCGCTTTGTTTCTCGCCGCAGCCTACCAGCCAAGATTTACTCTGACTGTGGTACTAATTTTAAAGGAGCAGATTCTCATTTCAAGTCACTTTTTAAAGAAGCGGATGTCCAGAAGAAAATTTTTGAATTTTGCAACCTTCAATCTATTGCATTTCACTTTAACCCACCAGCTGCCCCTCACCAAGGAGGTTTATGGGAAAGCGCTGTGAAGAGTATGAAATTTCATCTTATTCGTGTGATCAATCAAGAAATACTTACAGTGGAAGAGTTTTTTACCCTGACCTCCAAAATTGAAGCCATCTTAAATTCTAGGCCATTGACCCCATTGTCTGCTGACCCATCAGACCTGTCAGCTCTGACTCCAGGACACTTCTTGGTTGGATCACCATTAGTTTCGGTTCCTGAACCAGATGTCACCGACATTACGAGTAACCGTCTTAAACGTTGGCAGCGGATTCAACTCTTTACTCAGAATCTATGGCGTCGTTGGAGCCAGGAATACCTCAATACACTCCAGCAACGAACCAAATGGATTTATAACAGAGAAAACCTCAAAATCGGAGATTTAGTTGTTTTACAGGATTCAAGGACCGCTCCATTGTGTTGGCCCCTTGGGCGAATCATATCTACTTCCCCCGGCAAAGACGATGTGGTCAGGGTAGTGACAGTGAAAACTTCAAATGGAACTTATACTAGACCTGCCATCAAGGTCTTCCCGCTTCCATTAATGGACTAAAGACTTTGTTAAATAGCCTCCATTTTTATTTCATTTGTTTTTTTTAATTAGGCCTTTCAAATATATTGGCCTAAAGTGTCTCATGATTTACCCATAAAATAATTGTTGAACCAAGTCGGTTCAAAGGGGGCGGAATGTTTAATATTTCATATTAAAATAGGCCAAAACTATGGACCTAAAAACAGTGCAGTTTTATTTGATTTTTTCTGTGTCAGAAGATGGATTAATTTTGTTTCGTCATAATTACATGGGCTTAAAATGTGTTTTAATTAGGCTTAAAAAGAAAATAATAATAAATCATAAGGTTTTATTTGATTTAAATTATCTACTAGGCCTAGCCTACGAAGAAGGCTATATAAGGAAGAAACGTTTTTATTTCATACAATGAACAGTTGAACATCTGTATAGAGACACAATTCATATCAATAGACTTTGACCGTCCGTCTGATTTGTCAAAAGACCTACGTCACAACCAAGAATACACAGGATTTCCGATTTCTGGAAGGAACCAGTCTTCTCCCAGCTGTAGAAGTGAACTCAACTAAGTTTTTATCATGTCACAGTAGTTTTTTCTAATTCGACCACAACTTCCAAATTTTCAGTTAATATCAAAATTATTTAATAATGTAACGTTACACAGTGTTTAAAGTCAAACCTCAAGATTGTTATTACTTTGCATCCACTACCGGCTTTTTATAATAAATTGTTCACCGCACCGCATCATAAATCAGCAAGTTATACCAGGCCTGGTTCATCGTAGTCATCGTCATCGTCTCAACTAAACTCAACGTTTAAAAAAAAGAACAAGTTCTTGGACACGGCTTCATCTTGATATTCTTGAGCAGTTAAAAATAAAAGGTAACACATATTTTGCCTTCCGCATTTTCTAATTTTGGAACTATTTTTCTTTGAGTCAGCAATTTTTTAATACA
This sequence comes from Allygus modestus, assembly GCA_963675035.1. Classification (NCBI taxonomy): domain Eukaryota; kingdom Metazoa; phylum Arthropoda; class Insecta; order Hemiptera; family Cicadellidae; genus Allygus; species Allygus modestus. The sequence goes on from OY776116.1 coordinate 82,648,352, forward strand.
GTTCATTATTTTAAACCATGGTCCTCCGTTGAATTTAATAAACTCACAGACAGTATTAAACAAAACAGCCTTTATTAAAGAAAAATTAAATTGATCTCTTCTTTAAAATAAATACATCTCTTACTTAACGTAAAATAATCTTATTAATATAACAAAACAATTTCAGCCTTATTTCCAGTAGCGGGTCTGGTCGTTGCGGTCCCGGAACTTGCGCTTTTGTTTTCGGGCCCTTTTCTTTTGCATAGGGGATTTTTCCTTCTTCTGTTGGCGTCGGTCTCTTTTCCTTGAGGTTTTTGCTGCCGGAGTAGTTTGGTTTTCAATTTCAACCTGTACGATGCCTGGCTCCACTATTACCCTCCTTTCTTGCATTTTGAAAGTCTCTGGTTGGGATACTTTAGGTTTCTCCGTCCCAATTACCTGTTGTACTGCAGGAGTCACTTCTTCTAGGTTAGTTGTGGGAGATAAGGAGACAAGTTCCCAGTCGTTCCCGAATTCTTCAGGGACTTTTTCGTATATAGACTCAACAGCCAGTTCCTCCGTAATTTCAGTAGTTATTAGCTGCTGTTGCTCTTGTGAAATGGCAGTCTCCAATACATCCGCTGCGTTGGTCGTCTCCTCTACCTTGTTTTGTTTAGGTGGGCTCTCTGTTTGGCTGTCTTCTGACGAGGAACTGCTCGATGATGATGTCGAGGATGAGGACGAGGATGATGATGTACTCCGCGAATTCCTTCTCTGTTTTAATTCCATTATTCTCAAGAATGTCTGCTATTGGTTTGCTTATGTAACTTCTGCTTGCGCCAGTATCTATTAGGGCTCTTATCTTATAGTTAAACATATTTACATCTATATACATTCAATTATCTAATCCAACTTTAGATTCCTTAGCCATAGTCTCATGCATCTTAACTTCACTCAGGGGGTCCAAATAGCTTACTCTCGAGGACTTGGAGGACCCCTCCTTTTCGAGTCCCCTCTGGAGTTTACCGCTCTTGAGCAGGTGCAAGTTCCAGACTTACACTCAGCCCCGCAGAATCTACACGGAGAAGGTTTCTTAGGGAGTCTACAGTCTCTGAAAAGGTGGCCAGGTTTGTCACAGTTCCAGCATTTAGGCCTTGTATCCCGCTGGCCATTGCCGTTGGAGTTATAACTGTTTCTGGGATTAAGTTGGTTGTTATTAGACCTATATCTACTTCATTGTGACTGGTTCCGGTTATTTGAGGGCCTTGGGAGGTTTCGATTGAAATTGTACGCAGTATCTGGGTACATTGCTTGTGCCGCGTTTATAGGGGGATGATAAGATTTAACGGATTGTTTCACGGCCTCGTACTCTGTTGCGGCTGTCATTAACTCAGATAAGGTCTTAATATTTTGCCTTAGTCCATAAAGCTTATATTCGGGGATCATGTTTTCGTAAATTTGAGTAAACTGTTGTTCCTCAGAATATTTACCATGTCTACGCATCAGGGTTTGGATTGCTATAGCATAGTCATTAAAGTTTTCATTTGGGCCTTGTGTCCGCGCTCTTATTTCCAGATCTAGCTTTTCTCTATACCTGCTAGGCAGGAATTGATTTTCAAAATGGCCTAGAAACTCCACCCAAGTGGCCCACAAAGACCTACTGTTCCTGTACCATAAAAGTGCCTTACCCTTGAGTAACTCTGGAAGGGCGAGCAACAGGTCATCTTCACCTAATCTGTAAGCCTCCCTTAATTCGTTTAGCCTCTCTAGGAAGAGAATAACATCCTTATCTCCGTCATAATTTAAATTCCACTTTCTTACGGTGTTACATATGCTAAGATTATCACAGTGTTTCTGACTTACGGTTTTGGCTTCGTCACTCTCCAGAGTTCCTGGCTCCTTCTCACTTTTGGACTTTCCTGCATCTTGGTCTGAGAGTAGTTGGTTATCTCTGTCAGGAGATCCTGGATCGGTCTGACTTTGTGTTCGTGCTGGTGGTCGGTACTCTCCCCGAATAAAGCTGCTCAGCATGCGACGATCCGCTCTCACCTTGCCTGCGGTGCGTAGTCCAAACTTTTGAAGCTCTTCAATAAGCTCTGTTTTCTTGAGAGCGTAGATCCATCCTGTCCTCGGATTCTTCTTTTCATCTTCTAATGACACACTTCCGGTTTCAGACTCACTGTCCGAAGGCATTTTTTTGTTCCAAAAAGGCAATTCGGTTTTCCACAAGGTATCCGCAATTTTGAGAAAAAATAATATGACTGAACAATTAATCACTTCACCTAGAGAACTTTCACTAAAGTCCCTGTTCGGGCGCCAAAATCTTGTGAGGAAGTTTCCTCGAGCACTTAACTTTTAAAGGGTTGGTAAGGGTCGCTAGTGAAAACGACCGAATTGCCAGTTACTTAGTTTATTTACACTTTTTATGTACAAAATTCGGATTCCACTCTCTTGATAAAGGATCCTGGGTCTGTAGTTCTGGCAGTGGCTCCGGGTACCAGCTCACTACGTCACAGGGGGATCAGTCCTGGCGTCTCCGTGATGTCCCGGGTTGTAGTTGCCACCCTTTTGGCTCCGGCCTCCGTGCAGGTTCGTAGTGCTCCTCGCTTGTCCCTGGTTCTCGTGGCTTCTGCGACCCCGAAGTCGGCAGGATGACAGGGGATACACGGACTGGACGAACTCTGCACGCCGGGTTCTAGGTCCACGCTGCTGCTCTCCTCTTGGAGACGGTTCTGGCGCTGTAGCTCAGATGTCAGCTGGACCTCCGGTTCCACGCTGCTGCTCTCCTCTTGGAGACGGTTCTGGCGCTGTAGCTCAGAAGTCAGCTGGAACCTTCCGATCTGATCAGGCTGAGCGTCTGACATAAACTCCCGGCTGAAAACCACACATCGATTAATATACACAATTAGAAAGAGGGGGGGGAGAACAAACAAAGGTCATCCCCCCACTTTCTCACTACAGACCCAATTTACTGTCGGGGGCTCAGCACGCCCGTCCGACGATGCTGGGGACTCAGCACGCCCATCCAGCGTACCGGGGGCTCACCATGCCCTTCCGGCCTTCCGCGGGCTCACCACGCCCATGCGGGGTGTCGGGGGCTCAGCACGCCCGTCCGACGGTGCTGGGGGCTCAACACGCCCATCCAGCGTACCGGGGGCTCACCGCGCCCTTCTAGTCCTCCGCGGGCTCACCACGCCCTTGCGGGGTGTCGGGGGCTCAGCACGCCCGTCCGACGGTGCTGGGGGCTCAACACGCCCATCCAGCGTACCGGGGGCTCAACGCGCCCTTCCGGCCACCCGCGGGCTCACCACGCCCATGCGGGGTGTCGGGGCTCAGCACGCCCGTCCGACGGTGCTGGGGGCTCAACACGCCCATCCAGCGTACCGGGGGCTCAACACGCCCTTCCGGCCTTCCGCGGGCTCACCACGCCCATGCGGGGTGTCGGGGGCTCAGCACGCCCGTCCGACGGTGCTGGGGGCTCAACACGCCCATCCAGCGTACCGGGGGCTCAACACGCCCTTCCGGCCTTCCGCGGGCTCACCACGCCCATGCGGGGTGTCGGGGGCTCAGCACGCCCGTCCGACGGTGCCGGGGGCTCAACACGCCCATCCAGCGTACTGAGAGCTCAACACGCCCATCCGGTGGGTCGGGCCGCTAGGGCCCAACTGACTCGTAGGAGCTCTGTGACCTGGTTATATGCCCAGTGGTGGGGGGCGTGCACTTTCCCCCCTCCACTGGAGCATTTTTGATTTACCGCGTTGTTTTATTTATTTTATCATTATTTTTAATTGAATCTTTGATACCTCAGATGTTTCTGTACCCCAGATTTTTTTATTTTCCTAATTTTATAGTTGGGGTATATTTAACTTCGTTACAATTTCAAATGATATAAAAGTGCAAATTTTGTGAAATATAGATATTTCATATATTTTTTGCAGTTTTTGAAGAATAAAATATTTCAAAAATACCCCCGTCGTAGCACAGCTGCGTACTCAGCGAATTTTCAATGCATAATATTTGTCTTAATACCACATAAGGCCGCATACTAAGTTTCATAAAAATATATTCACATATAAGCGATTTTAATTATTCTCCATAAGAATAACATTGGTAATGAGTAAGTAGGTTTGCTGAAACAAGGAAACAAACAATTGTTTTTTATGCTATTATAAATATAGTTTAACTAGGTGAAGCCACATACCAAGTTTCATCAATATTCAATCATAAATAAGCGCTATATAAAATTTTAGTTATTCTCCATAAGAATAACATGGGGCTCAGTAAGCAGGTTTGCTGCAGCAAGGAAAAAATGGGTTTTTATGCAATTATCAATATAACTCAACCAAGTGAAGCTACATACCAAGTTTTATTAATTTATGTTCGTAATTAAGGGAGTCATTACATTTTACTTATTCTCCGTAAGAATAACATGGGGGCTGAGTACGCAGGTTTGCTGCTACAGGAATAATCAACAAAAAATCAATTTTTTGTGCAAATATCAATATACCAGTACTACGTGAAGCCACATACAATGTTTCATCAACATACATTAATAAATAATCGAGATATCAAATTGTATTTATTTTCCATAAGGATAACATTGGACAACGTACTGTGTTTAGCAGTTTGAATATCTCAGCAACGGTTGGGCGTAGAATCACAATTTAAACACCAAAATGATTGTTTTCTGGAACTGAACAGATTTATAAAAGTAAATGTGAACTTTACGTTAAAATAAACTGAGGAAAAGGCAAAAACCTTTTTCCCATAAGATTAACATGGATTTTTTCCGCAACCACTTAACCTAGGTTAATAATTCAAAATACTATATTATTTTGTTAAGCTCTATAAAATGGTCTAAACCAAAATTAAGTTTTTTTTTTAAATTGTAGGGTGAATAATGCAAAAAACTGATTTATGGAAAATTTAAAACACTCATACACCCCCCTTCCCCTGGTCCGATTTTTCTGGTGTTCGAACTTAAGTCATGAATGTCATTTTACACATTTGAGCCAAATTTAATCGAAATTGGACGTTTTTTACTCAAGTTATCGCATTCACGGACACACACACACACACACACACAAACATATATATATCAATTTGAACGAATAGTGTTTCTGTCATCTGGGGACCTCAAAACAACAAATTATCATGGTCTCAGGCTTAAGTCTTACCATGAGACCTACGGTAATAACTTCTTCCCTACAGGGGAAATTCGCTAAAAGGATGAACGTTCTATAGGTACCGTGGTTTTGTACATAGATACTTATCCTCACCAAAAACCTACCAGTGGTTCGGTATCTAGATCTACTTGTAGGTCTCTGCACATCCATATGGATGCAGACAACCTAACAAAACTAATAAACGGTATCAGGAAACTGACACATACTTTCTCCCTTTTAGCCCAACTTTATTGAATAAATTACTTTTTATTTACTAAATATAGAATACAAAGCAAGGTCGAATGTACAGAAAATCTTGTAAACAAGTTGTATTCAAAAACATCCACCCAAATCCCTGCTTTGGAGGCACTACAGAATCCATTGCTACACTCGTGGTTTTAAGAGGGGAAATGCCCCCTATTCCTCCCCCGGGGTTATTAAGGGGCAACATATTTCAAATTTCCTCTGTTGGTCAATGCTAACTTGACAAGCATATCAAGTTTGAAATTGATCTATAAATAAGAGAGAAATAGTAATTTTTGTATTCCCTATAAGATTAACATTGGACAACGTACTGTGTATACTGCAAAATGAAAATTTAAATTTTCTCCGAAACCAGCAATGGTAGAATAGTAATTCAAAATACTAAATTATTTAGTTTTTTAGCTCTTTTTAATGGTGATTAGTAATATTTTTTTATATTTATGTCTTTTTATGAAAAATCCAAAAAACTGAATTTTTGATGTTTTAAGTCCTGTAATTTCTGAACCCGAATTTTTACAGGAATGCGGGTGGTGTCATTTTGTTGGAAAATTAAAGTTCTACAAACCATTAAAGTTTAATCAAAATCGTTAGAGCCGTTTTTGAGAAATTGGGATTTTACATGTTTTTTGGCGATTTTTGGGGGATAATTACCCTTAAAAATCAAAAATTGAAAAAATGAAAAAAAAACGCCTGGAGATAGCGTGGATTAGTACCTATATATCAAATTTCATAAAAATCGGCCCATTGGTTAAGGCTCTGGCTCTGTACACATCCACACAGACACACACAGACACACACACACACACACACACACACACACACACACACACACACACACACACACACACACACACACACACACACACACACACACACACACACACACACACACACACACACACACAGACAGACATCACGTAAAAACCACTTTTTTGGGTTCAGGGAGCACCAAAACGAATATTTCCACTAACAACTCAAATTCGAAAACAATACTTTCTCCATATACTATGTATAGGGGGAGAAAGTAAAAATGCAGAGATGGGGGGGGGGAAGATCAAAATTAATATTTCCACCAAAAACTCATATTCTAAAATTTGGACGAAAATACTTAAAATAGTGAGTCGGATGTTTTGCGTTGTAAAACAACTTATACCAAGAAATATTACAAATGAGGTACATATATACACAATTCAAAAACATTTTCGTGTTTGAGAGGAACAATAGTCAAAGAAATAATATCGAAGCTTAAAATTCAAAGCCAAGCCAAAAGAGTTTTTAAAGAGGCCGTAACGAGTTAGAGCGAAGAATGTATTTTTGTCATACACGAAAAGCCCAGTTCAAAGACTACAAGCTGCAAACACATTGGCATAATTACACCGCCCTAAGATTCACTCGACACATCAAAGCTTCATGCCACGTTGACATGTTTGAATTGCTGAAACATACTTCCGACCGTCAAGTATTATGTGCCAGTAGAACATTTAAATATACTTTATTTTGCTATTGTCCTTTTGCAGTGTTTGCTCTTAACTGTGAGTACATTTAGTTATTTAACTGATCGTTATTTGTCTTGAATTGGATGTATTGCTTGATGTCAGTATTATGAAACTCATACAACTTTTTACAAAAGAGCTATCGTTTCTACAAATGAAAAGTATGGTTTTTATTGTAGGTGGGCCTAATATTTATCTGATTAAAACACCAGTTTGAAATATGAGCGGTTTTCACAGGTCCATGGTGACAGGCAACACTTACTTTTATCTTACTTAGCTTTTTATATGAACGATATAGTTATTGACGATATACAAAAGTTAAATTGAAAAAATAGGAAAAATTATTATTTCATCTTAGATATGTAAAACTAAACATATGTTTTGTTGGCCAATGGGCAGCAAAAGAAGGAAGGTTTGTTATCTCACAGTGCCGGAAACATGTAACTTGTGTTCCCTGTAAGTTCTGACTGAAAACATAATGCGCCCTTAACTTACAAAGAAGCTTTCCATGTAATATTATTTTCCTTAAAATGTAAACTTTGTTTAGACCTTTCCATTAAAAGTTCATTAAATAAAATCTATTTGGCACAATGAATATAAATGATTGATAATGAAGTTACAATTATTGTATACATAGGCTACAGCTAACTATGAAGTATTTCCATTTATTTTATTTACAAATTACGATTGAACTCAGTTATTTACTGGCTATTAACGGAGACTAAGAGTATAGAGGCAACTTGGCAGATGTACTATTGTATTGTATTGTAGTTTTACAGTATATAGTATATTACTTTAGGGAGAACTAAGTAGGATAGTAATATTATAATATGGGTTTATCACATACCATCAATCCACTTCTCTTCAGTTAAACAAAAAAAAGTAGTTACGTACAACAAGCGTGGATCAAATTCTTTTTAGTGAATTTCCCCTATAGGGAAGAAGCTATTACCGCAGTCAGTATTGTAAGACCTAGGCCCGGGACCATGATAACTTTTCGTTTTGAAGTCCCCAGATGCCAAAAACACCATTCGTTCAAAACTGTGTATATATATATATATATATATGGTATATGTATATATATAAAGACAAACACAAGCCGTTGGCCTTACACGCTGTGCAACATAATGCTGAGTTTGAAGATTGTTTCCATCTTAAAGCTATACACAAAATCCAAAGTGTTGAAAACAAAGAATTAAATTAAATGAATTTGAGAACATTCGAATTGGCTCACCAGTTACTTTTAAGAACGAAACAACCTCATGGACTCAACATTCGTTAATTTGATAATTCTTGGTTCCTTATTCATTCTACAGTATCAAAATAGTTTTATTCCACATCATCTGATCTTAACGAAATAAAGTGTAAATAACATCTGATCTGTTGTTCTTGTTGTTCTTGTTCATTTTTTGTGCTTGATAAAGAGAATATCTCGAAATATTGCAACAAAATGTTGTTAATTTCTTAAATGTACATATATATATATATATATAAGGGTGGTCTGGACCTAGCGTTAAAATTTTTTTTGGGTGATAGAACTACATAAATGCAACTTAAATACACAATTAAAAAAAATTATAGCCAACACATCCACTAAAAAAAAATAATTTTGTATTATATTTTTTAACCGTACTTTTACCCAAAGATTAATAATTTCTGGGATATTTCGAAAGATTTGTCAAACTTTAATACTACCATCGTATTCTAAATTAAATTTCAAGTAAGGACAAATAGGTTTTAATGAGAAAGACACTACTTAATCACTTATTAAATTCATTAGAAGTGTAAAGTTATCATTTCCTTTAAAATATTAAAAATGAATATTTCATGCATAATTCTTTAAAAAATTTGCTAGAGAGTAGCAAATGCTATAATAACTGCTTCAAAATGTGGGCTTTCAGAAGATACGATACAACACTAGATTCTTTACCATTTTAGTACAGTAATGCGCGTTTGAATGGTGTAACACGTGGTTTGGGAGAATAATAATTAAACTCCGTCATACTAAAAATACACATATGAAAATTTGCATTATTACAGCTATATCGTGAAGTTAAAATTACTTTTTTACCTGCAAAAGTACAAGATAAAATTGTAAATGTTAGATGCATCACACCAGATTACAGCTTCATTTCAGTATATTTTCGAAATGTCCTCCGTTCTCTCTTATACAGGCTCTGGCTCTCTTTCGCATTGCACCAACTGTCACTTTATGGCTTAGTTTTTCCCTAACTTTCTGTGTTACATCTTGGGTCCTGTTTAGAAGTTCCTCTTCACACGTTCTTACAGTACACGTTTACACGTTTTTTGCAGTAAATATACAGGAGTTGCGTACACCTCAGACTTCATAAATCCCCACACAAAAAAGTCCATGGGATTCAGATCAGGAGATCTTGCAGGCCAAGATACAGGACCTCCTCGGCCAATCCAAGTTGGGTAGTTAGCACTCAGCCAATCTCGGACGTCTGTAGTAAAGTGAGGAGGTGCACCATCTTGTTGATAAATAATATGTTGACGATGCGCAGGGTCAATCATATCCCACATTTGAGGCAAATCGTGTTGCAAAAAGTCAAGATACATAACTCCATTTAAACTTCCCTGAAAAATGTGAGGTCCCAAGAAACGATTGCCAACCACACCAGCCCAAATGTTTATATGAAATCTTCTTTGAAAGGACATTTCTCTTGCTGCTCTTGGGTAGCTCTATTTTCAGTATCCCCATGTGCATGTTGTGGCAGTTGAATACACCTTGTCTTGTAAAAATAGATTCGTCTGTCCATAAGATTTTTTTGAAAAAGTGGTATTGTTCAATATCAGAATTTAGTAGATAGCGACAGAAATCTCGTCTAGCAGCATAGTCATTACGTTCAAGGCCTTTAACTTTTGGGAAATGGTAAGGGTAGAATTTATTTTTGTGTAAAACCGTCAAAACTGTAGTTTTACTCACGCCTGTTTCACCTGCAATTTTTCTGCTACTAATCCCCGGGTCTTCTCTAACTCGGTCCAGAATTTGCTCTTCAGTGTACACATCCAAAGCTGCTGCACCCACCTCACTCCGCTCCTTGTGCACAGATCCACGTTCTTCCAAACGCTGATGCAACCGCGAAAACACTTGCGTACTGGGAACGCACCGACCAGGATAGCGGACAGTGTACTCCCTTTCAAAACGACATCTTGACATCACTGCCACTGAGTAAATGGCCAAAATCCACTAGAAATACTTTGTCCAAACAAAACATAACATTGGTATCTGTGCGTGATAACTTATTTCATGATAAGGTGGGCATTTATTAGATATTGGAATTCTTTCAGGCATCCTTGTATAATGATTTGTACATGACAATCACTGTCCCTAAATTACTATTTTTTTTAATGAGGATTTCATTGTCCTTTTTATCTGACCTTAAATAATGCTATTTAAAATAGTGCTGCAAGTTAAATTAGTGGTATTTTAGTTATCTAAAATCCAGACTTTTTAACTAGTGTAATTTTAGCCTCACCTTGTTTTACACCACTCTCGCATAACTGTACTAAGATGGTAACGATTCAAATGTTGTATCATATCTTCTGAAAGCCCACATTTTGAAGCAGTTATTATAGCATTGCTACTCTCTAGCAAATTTTTTAAAGAATTATGCATGAAATATTCATTTTTAATTTTTTAAAGGAAATGATAACTTTACACTTCTAATGAATTTAATAAGTGATTAAGTAGTGTCTTGCTCATTAAAATCTATTTGTCCTTACTTGAAATTTAATTTAGAATACGATGGTAGTATTACAGTTTAACAAATGTTTCGAAATATCCCAGAAATTATTAGTTTTTTGGTAAAAGTACGGTTAAAAAATATAATACAACATTATTTTTTTTAGTGGATGTGTGGGGTATAATTTTTTGTAATTGTGTATTTCAGTTGCACTTATGCAGTTCTATCACCCAAAAAAATTTAAACGCTAGGTCCAGACCACCCTGTATATATATGTGTGTGTGTGTGTGTGTGTGTGTGTGTGTGTGTGTGTGTGTGTGTGTGTGTGTGTGTGTGTGTGTGTGTGTGTCCATGAGCACAATAACTCGTAAAAATATTCCGATTTTGACGAATTTGGTATAAACGTGTAAAGCAGCATTTATGACTTTGAGTTCGAAAACCAAACAGATTGACCTATCCCAAGGGGTATATTTTGGGTGGGTTTTGTACCCCAAAAATGGGGTTTTTGAGTTTTTTACATATGATTTTTGATATTTTAGTTTTTTTCATTGGAATCAGCTTAAAAAGACGCACAATTTGGTGTTTTTATCATTGCTCTACGTTAAATGATTACAGACATATTGAAAGTGCTAAACACAGTACGTTGTCCAATGTTATTCTTATGGAGAATAAGAAAAGTGTATATCTCGCTTATTAGTGAATTTCCTTTGGAAAGTGACCAATTAGCATGACCCGCACGGTGAAACTTAAGCCCGGGACCGCCATAGAAGTTCCTAACGTGACCCCCTGAACACGTTTTGGGGTGTCGTTCAAAATTTTATATATATATGTATATTTATAGACATACATATATATATATATGTGTGTGTGTGTGTATGCACTCTAACGGTCACATTTTTTGTCCGATTTAATTCTAATTTGTTAGGGACGTTCCTTTCTATAATCAGTTGGACAAGTTCGTTGGGTAAAACAATCGGAAAACTCTAAACCCCTTTTTTTGGGATTAATCTTTCAAATTTCGGGTTTTTGGGCCCAAAAAGGGTCAGAAAAGCCTCAGATGGGAAATTAATGCATGTAAAAAGATGGAAATTAGTATGGCGAAACTTTTAAGCCCTCTCTCGTCATTCTAGTATAAATATTTACCGAGTTATTAAAGAAAATATGTATCGACCAAACACAGTACGTTGTCTTATGGGGATTTTACATTAGAAAAGCCTGTTATTCATTTTTGGTGTACTTTTATAATCCCCAACAACCTCACACCTACTTTAAAGCCTGACTGGACCTTCTCCTAACCTTATAATGCGCAAAATTACATTGCCAGCATTGCAGGTAAATAGAACCAGGAGCATCAGAACAGCCAAAAAATGAATTTTTTCAGATTTGAATAAAAATTGGAGTAAATGAATGTTTTTAACTGATTTTGAATTTTCATAGTTTTTTATGTGGAAATTCACTTCCCTCACGTCAACGTGCTGCGTGCGAACTCGTTTATCAACTTATCTTGATGAAACTTGGTATATATTGCTTCATATCGCTGTGGTATATTGATATTTGCACTATAAAAGATTTTTGGCCTATAGTTCCCAAAGCAGCAAACCTGCGTACTCAGCCCCCATGTTATTCTTTTGGATAAAAAGTAACGTGTTATTTCCCTTAATTATGAACATAAATTAATAAAATTTGATATGTGATTTTAAGTTCTTGAGTTATATTGATATTTGTATAAAACCCCATTTTTTGTATTCCTTGCTTCAGCAACCCTGCATACAAATCCGCCATATTATTCTTCTGGAGAATTCAAATGTCATAAATCGTTTATTTATGAAGGTATATTAATGAAACTTGGTATGTGGCTTTATGTGGTATTAAGATACTTATACATGCATTGGAATGTTGCTGAGTATGCAGGTTTGCTGCTACGGGGGTGTTCAAGTTTTGTATGAGGGAATGTGTGAATACGAGTGTTTATAAATGTCAAACCATTGATTTAAATAGAATAACAAACGTAGCTTCATCATCATCATTCTTGCGGATTAGGAAACCCCAGAAAAGCTGCTAGTCACATCTTTCACAAGCGGGAATATTGCGCAGGTTACCGGCAACATAGGATATATCAGGAAAGGAAAGGGTGGGATGGGACGGCAGCCAAATCGACCCCTTCAGAGGGCCAACTCCCATGCCCCTGTGAAAGCTGGGAAGCGGCTCTCAAACAGGGGACCCACATTCTGCCCTCCAACTGGTCAACTCAACTGACAATGTATCCATGTACAACAGCCAGGGATCATTCATTCTCAGATTGGCAGGTGGGTACCAAACCCGGAAATTCTGTCCCTAGCCGCTGCAAATGGAGGGACCAAAGGTGAAAGGGAAGTTTGTCATAATGGACAGCTAAAAGACATACCATATGTAATGACAACTTCAGCTGATGTACCCAAAGTCAGCCTCAAAACTGGTATAGACCAGTTTTAAGGTAGTCCTGGGACCAAAAGTAGCTTACAACTTTCAAGAATATTACCTTTCTATATTTAAAGTATATATCAACATTTCTGGTATTTTGTATGAATCATTTATTCCATTACACAGGGTATGCAGGGACATAAATCTAAAAGCACGACTCAACGACAAGGAATTTCCGATATCGATGTGGTTATAGCATCCCAATGAAACACACAATTGTCCTGCACACTGATTGCTGGTTTCAACCAATTAAGTGGCTCAGTAGGTTTATCATGACAATATAGTTATTACTTATATTTGAGGAACTTTGTAGTGAAACTGCGCGAAGAATGGAGAATGAAGAACTGTACGCTATATACTGTACAATGCGATCCAGTATAAACTTCACAAACCTTTCTATAAAGGTTATAGTTTCTATAGTTATAGTTAGTTATAAAGTAAATACATGTCTGAGTACGATGTTTATGCTCTGCTTACAAATGTGTTGCTAGTTTCAAAAAATAATTAAAATCTGGTATGAATTTAGAAAATAAAATAAATAAGTTTACGAATTATACTGTCAAGTGAAAATTAAATATCAAAACCAGAGCTATATTAATGAAGCTTAATAACACGACCTAATTCTCCACCATTTATCGTTCCAACAAATACATATACTGTAACATCAAAGTGGCGGTACATCACTGTACACTATTATAACATGCAGCATGGAACGTTTCACGCATTAAATATGGCTATGTTCAACTTTGCATTAAACGTATCATAGCTTCAACTGCGATTTGTAACAATTTATTTCCATTCTTTTAAAAATATGTCTTTATTCTGTTTTTAATTCATCAGTTTTCTATATAATAATACGCTAGGGGTTTTTTCCTCACAGTCATTATTCGATAACGGCTAGACGGATTTTAACGTTTGAGGTGCCAAATTAAAGGTATTTTTACGTAGATCTGCCAATTTGTCTCAGAATTTTAAGAAAGGGCATAACTTAAATACAGTAAAGGACTGAATTTTCGGAACTGTGGCGCTATCCAACAGTGGAAGTCTAAATTATATGTTGATTGAAAGTGCGTTGTTACCATCTGTTTTAATATTGGATGTTTTGTTATGTTCGTTTACAACTGAAGAAACCTTTCGTTGGGTACAGAGCTGCTTGGATTCAAGCATCAGGACAACTAGTACTGATTATTAGATAATGGCAACTGTTCGATGATTAACTGAATTGATATATACGGTAGCTAAGATTATGTAAGGATCATTAAAGTTATGATTCATTGATATTTTATTGTACTATTTAGACTAATAATTTGAATACAATGCCCACCAATCAAGTCAAATTGTCTAAATGAGGTCAAAGATAAGGTTTCACGAGTTTAGTTTTTAAATGTATCACACACTATGCGGATCGAGTTGCACATGATAGCTCACCGGCTGGATCGAAATGAACAGTATTTCTCAAATATCAAGCGAATTGTGAATTAATGTTAACTGGGTAAAATAGCTTATGGATCATTAATCATAAATTATTACTCTAGGTTACATTAGGATCCAAAATTTGCAATTTCTTTAGACCTAGGTTTCAGTGTCGAAACACTGTCCGGATTTGGACTTAGCATGCTACTTTTTAGCTCATTTATTGAGATTTTTCAATTTCTTGAAAAGTAATGTTGCACTTAACACAAATATAAAATACTTTTCGTCATACTGCTTCAAAAACATCTGTTTTTGACAGATGCGTTGAGATTCAAAAGTTCTTCTTTTTACTTTCTCCCCCTATACATAGTATATGGAGAAAGTATTGTTTTCGTAAAAATTTTCGAATTTGAGTTGTTAGTGGAAATATTCGTTTTGGTGCTCCCTGAACCCAAAAAAGTGGTTTTTACGTGATGTCTGTCTGTGTGTGTGTGTGTGTGTGTGTGTGTGCCCGTGTGTGTGTGTGTGTGTCTGTGTGGATGTGTACAGAGCTAGAGCCCTAACCTATGGGCCGATTTTTATAAAATTTGGTATGTAGGTACTAATCCACGATATCTCCAGGCGTTTTTTTCATTTTTTTGAATTTTTGATTTTTAAGGGTAATTATCCCCCAAAAACCGCCAAAAAACATGAAAAATCCAAATTTCTCAAAAACGGCTCTAACGATTTTGATTAAACTTTCGTGGTTTGTAGAACTTTAGGTTTCCAACAAAATGACACCACCCGCATTTCTGGAAAAATGCGGGTTCAGAAATTACAGGACTTAAAACATCAAAAATTCAGTTTTTTGGATTTTTCATAAAAAATCATAGATGTTAAAAAAGATTACTATTCACTATTAAAAAGAGCTCAAAAAACTAAATAAATTAGTATTTTAAATTACTATTCTACGATTGCTAGTTGCGGAGAAAATTGAAATTTTCATTTAGCGGTAAACACAGTACGTTGTCCAATGTTATTCTTATGGGGAATACAAAAATAACTATCTCTCTCTTATTTACTGATCAATTTCATTTGATATGCAGGTCAAGTTAGCATTGACCAACAGATGATGTTCGAAATGTGTTGCTATTTAACCCTGGGGGGGGGCAAGGGGGCATTTCCCCTCTCAAAACTACTGTGTGTAGCAACGAACTCTATAGTGCCTCCAAAAAAGCAATTTGGGTGGATATTTCTGAAAACAACTATTTTAGACAATTTTCTGTACATTTATCTATACTTCATATTCTATATTTAGTAAATAACAAATATTTTTGTCATTAAAGTTTGGCTAAAAGGGAGAAAGTATGTGTCAGTTTCCTGATACCGTTTATTAGTCTTTGGATAATAACATATGTTTTGATGATCATTATCGTACTAGCACTAAAAAGAGCATTGTTGATGATACTTTTGATTCGAGGTCGTCATAAATCGATTAAAATTCATTCGCTTATAAATAATCGAAACATTCATTGTTATTATCAAAACATTCATTGTTGTATTGTTATTTGAAGAACAACCGATTGATTCGAACCACAATGATTGGTTTGAAGTGATCGACTCAACAACCGATAGATATGAATGAACCGAAATTATGCATGTGCAACAGCTGATTGTTTCAAGAGACAAGCTGAAAGAAACATTTGAGGTTATGAAGACAAAGTACGTAAACTTTACTTTTGTTTTTATTTAAACTTTAAGTTTTTTGGCAGTATGACGAAAAATATAGTTCGTCACTCGGATCAAAAGTGTCTTTTTAATACTCGCTCATTTCCCAGCCTCGGCTTCGCCTCGGCAGTTAAACTGGAGCTCGTATTAAAAAGATCCACTTTTGATCCTAGTGACGATATATACTATAAAACGATGGTATAGAATGATAATACAATGGTTATGTCCATTTTACACCATTGGTTTGTAAATTTGTGTGATAAATCCATAACTATTCCCTTTTAGCTATTCGTTATTTAACTATTCGCCATAACATTGTGACGGTCAGTGTGTGCTAAACACTACAAACCTTAAAAAATGACATAAAGGTTGCATTAAATACTCGATATAGTTCTCCATAACTAGTAAGTTCTCAATGTTTAAGTTTATTTTACAAACTACAAAGCCATGCAAAGAATATTTAACATTTTTTACTTTATGCATGGCCATGCGTTGTTGTATGAAAAGTAGTTTTAAATATTTGTTAAAGAAATTACGAAATCTTAATCATGAGAGCTTTTTTAAAATTTAGCATTCAAGATCACACCCAGGACAAATCCAAACTGGTAATGGTGTTTTGACACTGAAACCTTAGTTCCCATCAACGTTACCAATCGTAAGGATCGGAAGGAAAGCGGGAAAGCTTAGAAAAATAATTCACTTTGAGAAGTTGTAAAATACATAGATGTATAAGATTAACACCCTTCAGATAGGGAGAGGCAGGCATGAAGACAGATCAGGATGAAAAGAAACAAGTCTGGTTGGGATAGAAATGGGTGGCTCCCATCTCCTAGACAACCGTGTCTCATCAAATGACAATATTGTTCAGGTCTGACAAGGTGCACTCTCATCAACCAACCTTCACAGTAACTCGGAGAGTGAAAGTGTCAGCTTTATAGAGGATAGAGTGACGTCAGATGTGTTACCACGTATAATGTTCGTCGCATTTGGAGGCGTTCAGTGTGTACTCAACACTACAAACATTAAAACAAGTTATCCGCTGCAATTGTAAATTATGAATTGGAATATTAAACTAAAAGCGAATGACTTAATAACAGAGCAAGACGTTTACATTTATATTATATTTTGTTTTTTTTTCTAACTACAAACGGAAAGGTATAAACTTAAATAAGAAGCGTATTCATTTTGATATAATAAATTCAAGTATCACTGGACGTGTTCTGTAGAATGGAGAATACGAGGATTAATGTTTAGTAGTGTGTTTGAGGCGTGTGAATATGAAATAGACAAATTTTTCTTAAAATAAGTCAAATCAATAAAAATGCATGACCGGGATAAGGAATGTAACTAAGTCGCAGTGGTCGCATTTAAAAACGCTCACAACGCACTCTAATCTGGAGTCAAAGCGATCTTTATAACACTAACATAAATACGAAAACTTTTGAATAATTTGCAGCAGCCAGTTTGTTAAGTTGTAATCATGTTACAGTTAACTGTTTGAGTATGAGTTTAATTTATCAAGCATACTGCTTTTTCTAGTTGTAACACAAACGGACTTGTTTTTGGTGGTGAAGTGAAGTTTGTTTATACACAAAATTAAGTAGATTCTCTGTAGATACGGTAAAACTGTATTTCTACTCAATTCAGCTGTTCAGCTCTTCTTTAAATTAATTAACTTGAAAATCATTTTACATCTTTACACATCCTTTTCCAGGCAGAGTGATGTTTATAACATACTTAGAAAAATACGAAAAATTGGAATAATTTGCAGTAGCTAGTTTATCACGATTAAAGCCCAAATATTTAAACTTTCAAGTCGTGTTTAGTTAATCGTTTGATTTAAAATTCTTTAAAATTAAGCACACTTTTTTATACTTGTTGTAAACCTAAGGGTGTTTTGCTTTGAAGTTAAATTTAAGTTTTTTTGTACATCATTAATTTATTCATCTATTTTTAGATTTGACTTTTTAGAATTGACTTTATAACTTTATAAGGCATTTGATCTACTTCCATTTCTCCTCCTATCAGGTAAATATTTATAGTGCATCGTCTTCAAAAGTGACCTTCATGTTGTTGGTAATTCAAATCAATCTAACGGAGTTATATTTTCAGTTTTAAGTTGATCAACAGTAGCCGAGAAGTAATCTTTACTAATTTACTGAAACAAATATATCTGACATCTATCGCCATGCGAATAATTACACAAAAACCCCATATTTATGTGCTTGAATAAAGAATATTAAGATCTGGCTTCTAAATAGGTAATTTGATTGTGACATCTAAAGCATAATGGTCAAATAGAAATGTTACAGAAATAGTTAACCTGTATTAAGACTCTGTACCTATTATGTTGTGATACAGTACTGCTAAATAAAAGATAAAAGGTAAGAAAAAACATAAAAAACAACATATTATCGATTCTTTTATAAATACAACATAAGAACGAACATATGTTTTGTTCTCTTTCTCTGTTGCTCCTCAACGCAACGCCAGGTGGCCGGCCGACTCTACAGTACATAGTGTACTGCCACGGCGCGTGGTTCTATTGCAATGTTTAACTGGTGTGAAACGGGTCAATTGATAACACCACTCGCCAACACCGCACTACTTTGCAAGTTTACAACTCCCACTACAACAACCCCGCTGACTTTAACTTTGTGTGCTCAGCGAACTGTTAAATTCAACTGCTGGAGTAATGCCTCGCTCTAAAGCTGAACAAAGATTTTCTCTTTAAGTTTTTTCTTTTTAATTCAAGGGTATCAGGTGAAAATTATACTCAGTGGAATTATTGAGTATGCACTACTACTCTGTAAAGGTGGAATGTATTACTGTTTAATTTAGTTTAATATTTTCGATCGGTTTGAATTTTTTATTGTTTTAGGTATACACAAGGTTAGAATTTTAAATTAGCTATTGTTCCTACAAGATTAAAAATCACAATTGCTGTTAGAAGGTAGATAGTAACTGCAAATTCAAACATCTTTCGCGAAACTTTTCGACAGTTACGAAAACAGCTTTCTTTCAGACTGAAGTCAGAAGAACATTATTATATGAAAATGAGTTTGCACGCAACACGCTGACGTGAGGGAAGTGAATTTCCACATAAACAACTTTTAAAAATCAAAATCAGTGTTACAAAATTTAATTTTTATCGAAAACTGAAAACTTTTTTGCTGTTCTGATGCTCCTGGTTCCATTTACCTGCAATGCTGGGAATACAATGTTGCGCATGATAAGGTTAGGGGAAGGTCCAGTCAGGATTGAAAGTATGCATGACGATACTAGGGGTGATAAAAATACACTAACATATGAATAACAGGCTTTTCTAATGTAAAACCCCCATAAAACAACGTATTGTGTTAAGTCGATATACATTTACTTAAATAACTTAGTAAATATTTATGCTAGAACGATGAGAGAGGGCTTGAAACTTTTGTCTCACTAATTTACATCTGTGTACATGCATTAACTTTACATCCGGAGCTTATCTGACCGTTTTTGGGCCCAAAACCTCAAAATTTGAAAAATAAAATCCCAACAAGGGGGTTAGAGTTTTTAGATTGTTTTGCCGAACGAACTCGTACAACTGATTACTGAAAGAAATGTTCCTACAACATTTTAAGTAAATCGGACAACAAATGCGACCGCTACAGTGCTATGGTGGTCCGGGCTTAAGTTTCACCGTGCAGGTCATGCTAATAGTTCACTTAACATAGGAAATTCACTAATAAAAACTACGACTCTTTTAATGACTGACATTTTAAAAGTGAGTTAAATTTGTTATACAAGGTACATATACACATTTTAGAAAATGATGCAAGGGTAAAGAAGCAAACTACTTTAGTAAATATACAAACAAATGTATACAAACTACCTATCTTATCACTCTTATCACTGTATATTGCAGCATTCCTACTTTTTAAAATTACTGAAAATAACTCCCTTATTACTTACTCATTATTACTTATTCATCCTATACTTATACTATCCTAATACAATAAGAGCATTTTCGTAAATCATTATCATAAATGAAACATTTTATTAAAAGATCCGCCCTACCAATGAAAAATTGCAACTCATTAGAGTACGTCCTAAAATCAAAACCTCGACGAACAAATGAGAAGTTACGTTTGCGAAAATTAGCAATGCCTTATGGTACACACATTTGAGACTCTTTGTATAGTGTATTTTTTTACCCAGTCAACACTCCTACTCCGGCTATAATGTCAGCCAAGAAATAAAATTTGCATATGGTTGTAATGGTTTTAAGTTTTCATTATGGTTTGAACAATAAATTAACTCATGTCTGGTTGAAAGTTAATGAACATGAAGATATATGAGAGTCGATCACTTAATTTGCCCTATCGGACAGACACAATGACGAATGACAAAACAAAGGTGTTACATCATTATATTGTTTAGTTAATTGAAAATAAAATTAATTAGTACTTGGCATTCCAAAATTATATTGGTGAATTACATTCTTAATAATCAACAAGGAGAACAATAAATCAAAATTAGGACAAATGTTACGACATGGATTGTGACCAAGATTATGATTAACTTTATTAAATTAATTTGTATAGAACATATAAAGCTCTAAATAAATGGACGGAATAAAAAATACTCCGGATTGGCTAGCAGAGGAGCAGCAGTCAGCCAAATCATTCAAGCGGAAACCCCCGCCACCTACAGTTCTGCCAAATGGTTGAGCTGTCGAGACTGACACGGAAATATGCGACTTCCGCTCGTATAAATAAAGTCGTTCCTGCAAAGGCGCATGCATTTTTATTACAAAACCTATTCAAAGTACTTTGATCCTTACGTCGCAGCGAGCTGTGTCCCTTATCGCATCTTGTATTCAAACAAGTCATAGCAGGCCCTGGAGATATCAACAATCCCAAGACACGGCAACAACTATTCATCAGCCCGAGCAGTTAAACGCGCAATATCCTAGTTAATGTGCAGGGCGGCTTCGTCACCCAGCAATGTATAACAGTGGAGTACTACAGTCCCCAGTGGCTCCGTATCTTACGCCTATATAATCTGTTCAGCAGTTGCCAGGTCGCATTAGGCCGTCTGCTGTTTTTATACACCATAAATTTGGGCTCCGTTTTGACACTTAGCTCGCAACGTAAACACCAAAACAGCCCGGTTGTCGCTTTACCTTTGCTTAACGCACCTGTTATTAATTTTCCTAGATTATTATATACAAATCATATAATACGTATATTCTAAATAGCTTACCTTGGTACCTTGGATTACCTTGGTAATCGTTTCTTTGGAGATTGTTTGGATATTTACAAATGGGTTATTCCGTCATCGATTTGCAAAATAGACTGTCAATTAACTTTAATTTTATATTAAATGTAGTAATAATTTACCATTGATCAATTTTATATTTTTGATCATGTTCATCACATACTTCATATCTAATATACATGAGTGTTTTAATCGTTTATCTATTTATAAAGCCAAACCTACCAAATACATTTGAGACACCCGTTTGTCTGTCACCCGTCAATGATATACTTAAATAAAAGAACTCGGTGAGGAATTCTGAGGGAAAATATTATTGTTGCTCTCCTAAGGCCAAATCTCAAACAAAAGTGTCATTTGACACACATTTCAAATAATGGAAAGCTTTCTCGCAATGTTTCAGCGGAAAGTCGAGTTATGCAGTGTTTAAACGCGATGTGGAAGTGTTCTAGTTGGCGAGTAATGGAATTACAAAAGGAGAACAGAGCTCGCAACTTTGTGTTATTTAATTGACCTATTTCACGCGAGTTAAACACGGGAAGAAGTATTCAAAACACTGCATGGAGGCAACTGGTTGTATTAGTTATACGTTAGCAAAGGTCCTTAGTTTATTTGAATAATTAAATAGTTACTGGACGTATTTGGGTGTTTCTACAAATATATTTGTTTTCTAAAGGTCCTTTATGACCTAAAAAAATACATTGCAGGTTTAGAAATAAAAAAATGGTTTTATATATAATAATATTTAATTAAAATGTTACATTTTATTTTACTTAACCATATTGAAAGGTGGAGAGGTGATTCGGCATCATTGTGATTCAAAGGAGAGAGCGATATTTATGTTGTAGTAATGTGCAAACCTAAAACCGACGTCAGTTTTAAGTTTGCACATAGGATTGTGAAAAAAGACCATTTATTTGCGTCTCAAGATAAAGGTTGTTAAATGACCTACCGATAACCAACTATCAGACATTTTGTATCGAGTAATTTAAAAAATGAATAAATTGTGTTATACGTCGTGTCGATTATAACTTTGCGTAGTATATATAGACAATCAGTATGACAGATTTTAAGCTGTTAAAAAAAGTATCCCTAGCTTAATAATAATAATTATTATAATATTAAATATTGAATGTTTTACTCACTCCCGCCTTAACATTGTTAACTCTTTTAGGGACACGATCCTTTTATGCATTATTTTAAGAATGTACATTAAGAGAGTACATAGAGGTAATTTATTACTTATCGTTATAATAAGGTTCAGTTTAAAACTAAAAAAAACCTTCTTCTTGGCAACCCTCCCCAACAATATTTGCCCAAAGTTCAAATGGTATGTACTTTTTTAACTGAATTACTACTATGGAAAATAAGTTTTTGCCATTCTCTACAAAAGGCACCTGTGTATAAAACCCACTATAATCCGTAAAATTATTACTGATTTTGCTCCTAGTTTTGGAATGTTTTGTATACAATTCGAGATTGTCAGGTACGTTAACTTCAAAATTTGTTATTGCTTCACTAAACAACAACAAAAAATGGTTTAATCCTTTAACACAGCTAATGCATGATCTTTTTTCATAACAAATATGTATGGTTTTATTGCTGATTTTTTGCTGTTTAAAACATGTAAGAAAAAATAATAAAAGTATTGTTTACCACTCGTATCAAAGTGCCTTTCGGTGCTTAACCGTATGTCTGGACGTAGTTCCGTAAAACACAATCCCGCACTAAAACCACTCCCGTTTACTCCTGGTGATAACAGTTACTACAGTGTAGGGGTTTTATAAAGGAAGGTGAGGTTTAGACTGCTTATAAAAGCATAATTAGATAAATTCAAAAATGCAGGTTTTTAGCACTGGATTCTACAGCTCAAATAGTTTAGTTTCCATTAACTGTAAAAATTGCTGTTTTTTTGTTACCATTCTATTTTCTAACAACATATTTGTTAGGTTTCTATTGGTTTACCCTTTCAAGTCGTGTTTAAAAGTGGATAGGTAGGTGTCCCATATCATGGCCTCCCAGGAGCCCAGACTTGACTCATTAGACATTTCTTCTAGGATATGTGAAAGGCATAGTTTACTCACAACAAACTCTGTAATGTGGCTCATTTAAGAGAAATAACATGCATGCTGCAGTATCCTCAGTGTCAAAGGTGTAGAATCCGTGAATTGGTTAAATAACATCACCGTTTAGATGTCTGTAGTTCTACAAATGGTAGGCATATTGAAACTGACTAGTTGTATATATTAACCTGATTTTTATGAGGATTTAAACAAAATAAACATTTTTGTCATTTTTCGAGATAGGTCAAAAAACGCGTCCATAAAAGGCATCTTATGGGAAAAAGGTCACAGAATGCAGCACACACAACTGTCATAGTTTTTATAAATTATTTGCGGGGCGAAGCCTGCGGGAACAGTTAGTTATATATAAAACCATTTTTTATTTCTACATCTGCAATGTAATTTTTTTTAGGTCATAAAGGACCTTTAGAAAACAAATATATTTGTAGAAACACCCACATACGTTCAGTAAATATTTAATTATTCAAATAAACTAAGGAGCTTTGCAAACGTATAACTAATACAACCAGTTGCCTCCATGCAGTGTTTTGAATACTTCTTCCCGTGTTTAACTCGCGTGAAATAGGTCAATTAAATAACACAAAGTTGCGAGCTCTGTTCTCCTTTTGTAATTCCATTACTCGCCAACTAGAACACTTCCACATCGCGTTTAAACATTACATAACTCGACTTTTCGCTGAAACATTGCGAGAAAGCTTTGCTACGTTAATTCCGAGAAAAGTTTAATGTGTTTCTTGTTGAATTATTACTGTTACTCTTTATTGTTTTTGTTTGTATTAAATTATTTTATTTCCCATTTCCGTTTACATTTTAGTTAAAATTAATGTTAAGGGTAGTGAAGCTACAATAAATCAACCACTGGCAAATCGTACCTTGAACAGCTGAAATAACACACGAATATAGCAATTAACAAAACATAATCCTACAGTTTAGAACATATTATCATTATGATATACATTACGTTGTCTCGCCAATGACACATTTAATTTCCTTCCATATTTATGTTAACTATGTTTACCCTGGTGTAATACAACTTTAAATAAACCTTTAATATGTAATCATGTCAAATTGCATCCAGTGACTAAGTACGATGGATAAAAGTAGTTTATGAAACTTTATTATGACTACTACATATACGATTCAAGACACCATTCCATATCAATATTCCACAGTACTTGCCTTATTTTGTAAACATGTAGTTTTCCTTTACCCCTGTCAACAACTATAAGCTGTACAACCAAAAATAGTTAAGGGTGCGCCCTACCTGTCTTCCGCACGCTAAAGCAAGGCTTTTGCATCTCCTGCACTTTAGGCTCAATTGTTAACCAAATCAAAATAATTTGTCGTCATTTAATTCATTAAATGTTAATCTATGACACTGCTGTTTTCAAAATCGAAATTTTAATTCAAATTAAGTGGTAGATCGTTAGTAAAGTTTACAAATTAAGCGTTTTTCTAAAGCTTCCTAACACAAGGAAAAATATATTACGGATGGAAGGAAACAAGAGAGTCATAGATTGAAATCTGAAAAGTGTGATACTACAAATATTTTGGTAAAAAAATAAAAAATGAAAGTGCAATAGAGGAGAACAAAAAGGTCTACAAGTGTAAATATTCAAGGTTAAACAATATCGTGTGGATCATTCGGTCCGGGGTAGGGCGCACCCTTAAGTTAAAATCAGAAATGAGTATTTGGTCACGATCACCCATATCAAACCTGTGCGAGAGCTAGAGACATTCTATTCAGAGCCCTTTCCTCTACCGCTGTATTGGTTTCCGTTGTACCTCAGAGATCCGCATATTGCAGTTTTTAAACCGAAATCAGTACAGCCTATCTGAACAGATTAGTCATTGAAGCAGTAGGTTAGGCGACAGATTTCGGAACCAAGTCAGCGGCCTTGTCGTGGATTTAATTGAATTCCTAGTCCTGGCAAGTACATTTTATCAATACTATATATCTTACTTTGTCCGTATGGTCGGGCTGAGTGTAGGGGAAAAGAGGCCCCCTATCTTTTTTTGGGAATAAAAACACACTTGTTTCGTGTGATTTAATTTTCAATTTTCTTAGTAAAATCAATCACACAGCTCATCAAATTCCATTATTTGAAAATGTGTGTCAAATGACATTTCATTTGAGATTTGGCCTTAGGAGAGCACAAATAATATTTCCCCTCAGAATTTCTCACCGTGTCCTTTCATTTAAGTATGTCATTGATGTGTGTCAGACAAACGGGTTTCTCAAATTTATTTGGTAGGTTTGGCTTTATAAATAGATAAACGATTAAAACACTCTTGTATTTTAAATATTAAGCATGTGGTGAACGTGATGAAAAATATAAAATTTATCAAAGTTAAATTATTACTACATTTAATATAAAATGAAAGTTAATTAAGAGTCTATTTTGGAAATCAATGACGAAATAACCCATTTGTAACTTTCTTGTAATGAATAAATATTCGAATCCTCTTGCTTGAAATTTAGACAACATTTCTCTTTTGGTTATTAATGCAGTCCTATCGGTTTATATTATAATGCAATTCCAGAAGTTAGCTTACAGCAGACATTTTTGCTTAAGTATTTGTTTTGTGAGTATCAACAGCTGTTAAATTTTCAATTAAGTTTTTGTAATTACTTACATAGAATTAACATTTGAACTTTAAAGACCAGGATTGGATCTTTGAATGTGGGTGTTTTCCAAAACTCCAAAAGCTACATATAGTTGATAATGACTTTCAAACAACAATTTTAGTCACTATAGTTTATCAGTAGCCCCCTCACATAAAACGTCTATTTTTTAAATAAATAGATATCGTAAATTTAAGATTTGCTATATCGAAATCATTATGAGTAACGAATATTCGCAAAATGTTGTGATAAATGTACATAATTTGTTTAAAACTCTAATATTTTTTAATAATGTTTTCTAAAATTATTTAGAAGTCTTACTATAATAGAAGTTTTTTTTTAGAAGATGGGTTTTTAGAGGTTGAGAACGACCATAAATATGTTGATGTTTGCCAAAACCATTGAATACAATATTGGTCCGCCATCAATTCCGTCATAGTTTTTGAATAATGTTCACAGCCTTCCCCCACATTATCCCCCTATGTACCCTGCAATCCCTGCTCTTACGAATATACGTTATCTTAGAAAAAATGTTTTGAGTAAATTAATTGATTAAAATTAGTATAGCCATATAAACTTGTTCAAAACACTAGCATTAAAAGATTAACACTTTTACAAACTTATTTGAACCCACCTTCCACATTTTGGTCAAAGGTCTGATAAAGAAAGTAATAAAAACAAAAAGATACACACGCACACATCATACATACCAAATCTACTGACAATGCTGTTTGTTACTCTCTGTACTGATTTTAATCCAAGCTTACTATTACATTTGAATATAAATTATTAATAATCTTCCAATTTTTTTAATGTTAATAAATAAATAGTTTAATGCATTTTTCAAATTTAAATTGGGTCAATAAACAATAATCGTAAAATTACGTATTTTTTCAATCCACCAACTTTCAATAATTTCACCCTTATGTTTTATCCATATTATCCCCATTCCCCTCTTTTTATGTGGCGTAATTTATGGTTGGTCCTCATTGCAATTTTCAACGTTATTGTATATACAAATTACAAAGAAAATAGTCTCGTACAATGAATGATAAGGGAGGCCGTGATAGTGGAAGGTTTTTACTGACGATGTACAAAGATAGATGAGGTCTGCATGTGCAGTGGCTGGGGACTGCCCAGTCTCTACGGACATTACTTTGTTCTCACTTAGATAAATCATCAATTTTGTTTCACTAAACATCATTACTGCCATAAAAATGCCCCAATACGAGTTAAAATAAGTTTATTCTTCCAAAAATGGAAATTATGTAAATATTTTGAATTTGTATCTATGTCTGTATGCTCTATTTGGCGTTGATTATAATTTACTGGTGCGCAGGATGTCCAGACTAACGTGTTCCAATAGCTAAATTCTGATAGTGAGGGACCCCCTTTAAAATGTATTAGTTTTTTGAGCTGTGTTTTTGGTGCATTCCAATTTCAAAAATGTTCTGCCATTTTCCTACTATGGTGGACAACTTTTTAATACTTTTTTCATTATTTTATCGGAAAAAAAATGTAATTTCAAATCGTTTTCATTTTTGCTGCTTTGTCATTAAATTAACCGTTCGCCATCAGGTGAGCCACACAACGCTGAAAACAGTAAAATTAACCAGAATGTGTAGCTCTGGATCTAAACAGCCAAGTTTAGGACAAAAACATCAATATTAAAAAAATAACAAAACTAGGGATATTCCACAAGAAAAACTATGCGAGAAGTATTTTACTGTCACACTGGGAAAATGACGTACAATTTGTTTCAAATTAAAATGCACCTCAAAACGCAGCTTTAAAAAGTAAAGGGGTCCCCAAAAGACTATCAGACAACAAATTTAAAATGTAGTTATTATAGTAGTTATTATGTAGTTATTATTATGTAGTTTACTGGTCACTTTGTATAGTATTAAACGAATATTACTTGTATTAAAATAAATGCAAGCTTTTTATTTTATTTTAATAAATCAAATTTGATGTTTTATTTTCAACTAGCAGTGTACCCGTCCTTCGTACGGGTTGTATGTCTAAATAATAGATGAATTTCATAAGAATAACAACCCGATTAATTTTACAATATTTCATTGATGGACGTGAGGATAGCAAAAGAAACTTTCGAAATTAATCTGTTTATGAACCTCAGGGAAAAAAACTGTCGATCAGTAATTCCTGTTATTCATCGATTGAAAAAAGAGAAGGAGGGATGTTTATGAGACGACCTGTTTTCCAATGTTCTGTTCCCAACTTTTAACCCTCCGAGTGGCGATAGACTAGCCGTAGTCTAAGGTCAAGGCGTGGCTCCAGTGGCATCGACTAGATTAGTCGAAGTTTGTCACTTTTTTTTAACTGCGCAAATAGCATTGAAAAAGCCCTTGGAATCGAATAATCTTTATATCAATCGAAAGATAACATTCTAAACTTTCATTTTATTATATAAATGAACCTTATGGCAGCAGTAGATTAATGTAATCAAAAGTTACATTTGAATGAAAATTTGGCACGCGTCGACCTCGCCCTGAATGAGTCATGAAATGGCCGAATAGAGTAACTTTTGAAAAATCATAGTGAGGTCAATTTCGTTCGTAACCAGAAACGGGTGGTACCACTGTAACGATATAAATGTCGTCTGTTCAGTGGTGTGTGTTATAACGCGGAAATATAATCAGACAGGCTTGTGGTGAAATTAGAAAATAGCCATATGATTAGGTTTGGATTCAGTGGCAATCGACTAGATTAGTTTCATACCAAAACACATGTTATATGTAGTATTTATTCATATTACATAGATGTTCTTATATCATTTTGAAGAGGAGAGAACACAGAATTTTGTTATGTAAGGTTGGTAGCAAGTATCCTCCATTACGTCACCGTGCAGAAGCTAAGCAAACTGGGTGACGCCTACCAATCGGACTTGATCTCAACAAAATGTTCCATTATCATAAATTACGTTGTAACTTTTTTATTTGTATATATTTTGATACATAAATATATATTTTCTTGAAGGGAAATAACTAGTAATTCATATAACATAGCTCATTTAGTATTATTAGGTGATATAAAAAAATCTGACTTTGAATAACACAAATTTAGTTTTCAAAAAGAAAAGTATAATTTCACACATAATTATATTATGAAAAACAAATTTTAGACTATTTATTCTTATATAATTGTCTTTAGAATTTCATAACCTTCAAGTAAAATAAGGTTTATATGTATTTATATGTTGCTAGAGATTTGTTTTGGCACACAAAATTGGTCACGCACAAATTGCCGTTTTGCACTTTTTCTAAGTTATTCAATGTAATTCATATATAAAATTTTTTCTTCTTAGACTTATATACATTTCTACGTAGGGAATTAGATAAGAAACATTTGGTACATTTACTATTTTTAACTAAAAAAATTAGTTTGCTTACAGTAAGGTTTTACTTTTGAAATTTATAAAACATATTTCAAATCTTTTTCAGTTTTTACATTTTTTCTCGAAAAACACTCGTCTGGAATTTACTTATTTTACCATTTTCAAATCTTCCTGTCTTTTCCGAACAAAACGAATATGCATATTGATATGTTTACTTCAAAATTGGATTTTATACGGTTTTCTAAAAAATAGTCTGCAAAATCGCCAAAATGACCCTGCCACTTCAGAGAACACTGACAAAATTTTTCCTGCCACTCGGAGGGTTAAAGGGACATAATACAACTCCTTAACCCTAAATAATTTTCAAATTTACTGTGAAGTTGAGACACTCAGTAGTTGGCTACATAAAATATCTATTTAGAAAGGAATAGAAACAAATATCGGGGAGAGGGCAAGGTGGGGGCAAAAATATAAAATCGGTGGGGGGTAATTAAGATTGGGGGGGAGGGCGCAGAGTTCCCCAATGCCCCCTACTCTCGCCTATCGAAAAAGAGTTTGCGTTGCCATTCAAGTAGTTTTTTTATTTCCATTATGAGAGTTGCCATTCAAGTAGGTTTTTTATTTCCATAATGATAAACAGCTGTTTAGGATATTTTAATTCAGAGATATAACTATAAAGTCATCATCTGGTTCAATATAATAAATAAATAATTTGTCCATAAGAATAACATAGGTTCTTTAAAACCTCGTAGGACAGAGTCCTATGGTGATTTACAAAAATTCAATCAACCTAAAGCCTTCTGACGTACATATAGAACATATAAAATACCCCCGTCACAGCAAACCTGCGTACTCAGCAAATTTCCAATGCATAATATATGTCTTAATACCACGTAAAGCCGCATACCAAGTTTCATAAAAATATATTCTCATATAAGCGATTTTAATTATTCTCTATAAGAATAACATTGGTAATGAGTACGTAGGTTTGCTGGAACAAGGAACACAAACAATTGGTTTTTATGCAAATGTACATAGAATTTAACTAGGAGAAGCCACATACCAAGTTCCATCAATATGCAATCATAAATAAGCGCTTTATAACATTCTAGTTATTCTCCATAAGAATAACATGGGGGCTGAGAAAGCAGGTTTGCTGCAACAAGGAAAAAAACATGTTTTTTTTTATAATTATCAATACAACTCAACCAAGTGAAGCTACATACCAAGTTTTATTAATTTATGTTCATAATTAAGGGAGTCATTACATTTTACTTATTCTCCATAAGAATAAAATAGGGGCTGAGTACGCAGGTTTGCTGCTACGGGAATAATCAACAAAAAATCAATTTTTTATGCAAATATAAATATACCAGTACTACGTGAAGACACATACCAAATTTCATCAACATACATTCATAAATAATCGAGATATCAAATTTTATTTATTCTCCATAAGGATAACATTGGACAACGTACTGTGTTTAGCACTTTGAATATCTCTGCAACGGTTGGGCGTAGAATCACAATTTAAACACCAAAATGATTTTTTTGTAGAAATGAACAGATTGGTAAAAGCAAAAGTGAAGTTTACATTAAAATAAACTGAGGAAAAGCCAAAAACATTTTTCCCTTATGATTAACATGGAAGATTTTTAGAGTAGGATTTTTTTGATTTTCTCCACAACCACTTAATCTAGGTTAATAATTAAAAATACTATATTATTTGTTTTTTTAAGCTCTATAACATGGTCAAAACCAAAAGTTTTTTAAAAATGTTTGGGTGAAAAATGCAAAAAACTGATTTTTGGACAATTTAAAACCCCCATAAACCCCCCTTCCCATGGTCCGATTTTTCTGGTTTTCGAACTTAAAGTCATGAATGTCATTTTACACATTTGAGCCAAATTTCATCAAAATCGGACGTTTTTTACTCAAGTAATCGTGTTAACGAACACATATATAAATATATATATATATATCTATCTATATATATAGATATATATATATATATATATATATATATATATATATATATATATATATATAGAGAGAGAGATATATAAATTTGAACTAATAGTGTTTTTGGCATCTGGGGACCTCAAAACATAAAGTTATCATGGTCTCGGGCTTAAGTCTTACCGTGAGACCTACGGTAATAGCTTCTTCCCTATAGGGGAAATTCGCTAAACCTAGGTTAAGTGGTTGCGGAGAAAATCCAAAAAACCTACTCTTAAAATCTCCCATGTTAATCTTGTGGGAAAAAGGTTTTTGGCATTTCCTCAGTTTATTTTAACGTAAAGTTCACAATTGCTTTTACAAATATGTTCAGTTCCACAAAATAATCATTTTGGTGTTTATATTGTGATTTTACGCCCAACCGTTGCAGAGATATTCAAAGTGCTTAACACAGTACGTTGTCCAATGTTATCCTTACGGAGAATTAATAAAATTTGATATCTCGATTATTTATGAATGTATATTGATTAAACTTGGTATATGGCTTCACGTAGTACTGGTACAGTATATTGATATTTGCACAAAAAATTGATTTTTGTTGATTATCCCCGTAGCAGCAAACCTGCGTATTCAGCCCCCATGTTATTCTTGGGGAGGATAAGTAAAATGTAATTACTCCCTTAATTATGAATATAAATTAATAAAACTTGGTATGTGGCTTCACCTTGTTGGGTTTTATTGATATTTGTATAAAAACCAGTTTTTTCTCCTTGTTGCAGCAAACCTGCTTACTTAGCCCCCATGTTATTCTTATGGAGAATAATTAAAATGTTGTAGTGCTTATATGTGAATACATTTTTATGAAACTTGGTATGCGGCTTTATGTGGTATTAAGACATACATTATGCATTGGAAATTCGCTGAGTACGCAGGTTTGCTGCGACGGGGGTATTTTATTTTAGGTAACTTGCCAGCCGTGGCGCAATTAGCCAATTATTTCAAGCGTAAAATATGTCTCATTCGCGTCTTAAGGGGGTGGGGGTGGTGGCAACACTGTGAAATTATAACACTGCCATATTTGATTTCCGCTGTAAACAAAATTGTACTAAATTCCCTATTGTTTGAATATATATGTGTTTTATGTTTAAATATTATCAGTCAATCATGAAAAGAAGGGGCATGATGTAGATTCACTTTTCGAAATTTGAAACTACCCCAGGAAATAACGTAGAGTATTTAATTTAGAAGCTCCATCATCTAAGAACTTCTAGATGCAGATAAAGCACCTAATTAAAGTGGCTCACATAAGGCCAGAGTGTTTCAGCTCGACTCAAGCCAACTATAACAACAGCCATTGTGGATAAATCACTAACGGTGGCTACCACCATTAAAGCACCATTACGTTGTCCACCGCTATTTGTCTACTCAGCCGAACACAGATTCTATACATGGATAAGGAGAGTAATCTACTATAGCACGAGTACCTTACAAAGTCAAGTGGTTAAACCCATTTCTTAATTTGTGTAACATTAATGAGGTTATTCATTTTAAAGACTGTTGCGAACAATTCACTGTTTTTTAATGGGTTTTGACACTTAGTTTGAACGGAATGGTGAAAATTTGCATGTTGGAGATAATTTATCCAGGCTACATATAGGCCTATCCCCCCAACATGGCAATCTCTTAGGACTCCGCCCCGGTCGGCCTTAAAGTTACAATGTCATTCTTATGGGCAATGGGTTTAATGGAGTAGAAACAGGGGTGGTTGCATCAGGAATTTTAATCAGATGTTCTTTCTTGAACTCTTTGTGCGAAGAACGGGTAATCTGCCACGGACCACCTGTGGTAATCAGCTGGTATACTATATAAATCTTACAAATTTATAAAAGAAAGGTGTTCTCTGTCTGTCTGTCGACTTATATGTTCCGTTTTAATGTAATAGCTACTGAACCAATAGAGCTGAACATTTAATTTGCATGTAGGTAGATCATTTATCTGGGCTACATATAAGCCTATTTCATCTAGGAAATTTCTTAATGGGTCCGCCCTAGTGGCCGTTAAAGCTACAATGTTGTTCTTACACCAGACAAAGAATATTAATACTTAATACACAAGCATAGTTTTTTTTTTTTTTTTTTGTTACTAGACCGAGATCTTAAAAACTAAAAAACCGATTATTATGCTTGTTGTGTTAATTAATAAAGGTTGATGCGTAATTTCCTCTGCTCTTCACAATTGACTTTCATCATTAGGTCTCGGATTTCTAACCTTCAAAGCTTCAGTGTAATTATTTTTGAAGGAAATCAATCAGTTGGGTAGAATATTTAACTGTTGTTGAGACTTAACACAGCATAATAGCAAGTACAGATGTTATAATAGATGCATATATAACAGAAGGTTACAATCATTGTATAAATAAAACTACAACTGGAATGACAACGCAGTAAGTTCCGTACGTTATAACAGGTGTTATTAATTGAGAAAAATGAAAACAACAGTAGCTCGAGTTCAATAGCAGGTCATAAGTACTACAGTATATAAATACTGTAAATATAAATCTGAGATAAATAATGCAAATAAAAAGACTTAAAAATATATACTAGAACTATACATTTTAATTTAGAAGGTGTCTTAAATCTGTGATTTAATCTTTCATAACACGTGTAGTCAGTGAAAATTAAATTGGAATAAGCAGAAGTCTTGCACCAAATTGTTTTAGAGAATTTCCCCTATAGCGAAGAAAATATTACCGTAGTCGGCATGGTAAGACCTAGGCCCGGTACCATGGTAACTTTTCGTTTTGAGGTCCCCAGATGCCAAAAACACCATTCGTTCAAAACTGTATATTTATATACATATATATATATATATACATACATATATATATATATGTGTGTGTGTGTGTGTGTGTGTGTGTGTGTGTGTGTGTGTGTCCGTGTCCGTGGATGCCATAACTCTCGTAAAAATGGTCCGATTTTGATGAAATTTGGTACAAACATGTAAAGCAACATTTATGACTTGAAGTTCGAAAACCAGCCAGATCGATCTATCCCAAGGGGTATTTTATGGGGGTTTTGTACCCCAAAAATGAGTTTTTTGAGTTTTTTACATATAACGTTTTATTAAATCCAATATTAGTTTCCACCATTAAAATCATTTTTAAAATAATTTGGTGTTTTGATCATTGCTCTACGTAAATTTGTTAGTGAGAAAGTGCTAAACAAAGTACGTTAACCAATGTTATCCTAATGGAGAAAAAGAAAAATTGTGTATCTTCCTTATTTATCAACTTATCCTGACGAAACTTGGTATACCATTCATAGCATTGTGGTCTATTGATATTTGCACGAAAAACGATTTTTTGCTGATAGTTACCGTAGCAGCAAACCTGCGTACCCAGCTCCCATTTTATTCTTATGGAGAATAAGTAAAATTATATCTCCCTTTAATTATGAACATAAATTAATAAAATTTGGTATGTGGCTTCACTTAGTTGAGTTATACAAAAATTTGCATAATAACCCATTTCTTGTGCACCTTTTTTAGCAAACCTGCATCCTCAGACAGCCATGTTATTCTTATGGAGAATAATTCAAATGTCGTAAATCACTTATTTATGAATGCATATTGATGAAACTTAGTACGTGGCTTTAAGTGGTATTAAGATACATATGTATGCATTAAAATTCACTGAGTACGCAGGTTTGCTGCTACGGGATTATTTTATATTTAGATTAGAGTAGTGGCCACTTAGGAGTTTCAGCTCATTTGATTGACAGCTTCCGGTCATGCGACGTATGTATGACGTATCCGATGACGTATCTGACGACGTCATGGTGACGTCATGGTGTGGGGGGTAGGTCAAGGACACCTGAATGAGTTTTTAAAAAGCTATCTTGCACAAGTTTGAATCGATAGCTTTGTTTAATAAAATTTATCAAAAGAAAACTAACGTATGAAACCTGTGCAAGATAGTATCTTTACATACAATATACAACATAAAATTATTGAGACATAGCTGTCTTGGCTCGTTGCAGTTCAGTTTCTAAATCGTGAAGTTTAGACCAGGCATCGTTATACATTTCCCACACATCATCACATGTAGGCTGCGAGGAGAAACAATCGTCAACCATCTGGAGGTGTTCTAGATATTCCTTCAAGATAATATGATACGAACGGGGTTGGTGTGACGTCTCCTGCGACAATGATGACTCAAAATGATCATCTATTGCAGCGGTCTCTGATGATAATTCTAAATGATCATCTATTGCAGCGATCTCTGAAGCCTCAGCAATTGCATACAGCTCCTCATCAGTAAAGTCTGGTCCCCATGCGTTGTTGGTGGCACTCATTTTAGCGATGTGTACTGGGCGAGAGTTGAAAGTATAATGACATAGCATAACAGTGCATGATGGGAACCCACTGTTTCCCCCACCACACAACCATCCATATTCGTTAAATAAAAGAACCATTAGATCAAACCCCAACAATATCCACTGTACATGCTGTAGTTGAGTGTTTACTGTTGTACTGTGAAGACCGTAGCTCCAATGTCACAGTTTTACAGAAATATGAGGAAGGTGTATTTCAGTAACCCAATTGACAACACCTTCCATTTCTCCAACGATGAAGACAGAAGAAATACGTTTTTACTGGATTGTATGCGGTTCCGTCAAAGAATAATCAACGCTGAACAACAACTGGCCAGTTGTCTGCTACACAAAGTACATCATATGAATACTTGCACGAGATTAAACCATCGTGAATGTATTATTGTTACACATCAAATAAACTTACAAACGTTACAACATCCAACAAAATTGCAAAACCAATGTTTGTCAACGTTGTAAAACTGTCTTGTATAACCGAAACACAAATAATCCGTATGATAGTTTTGTAAAACTTTATATCGCACAATATTTATATGGCTAATAACAACTATAAGTTCTTGTTTCGAAAGTTAGCAACATCATTTGAGGTAAAATTACAACCTTAAGTTACAACTTCCAACGAGTGAATCCTACCATCAGTTTGGTTAAAAATTACAAAAACACAGTCTTACAATATCTACCACGGCTTTTATTATTGACACGACTAAACATGTTTAAATATTACAGTTTAGGTTCAAAGTATATCTTTGCATTTAATAAGAAACAACCCTACGAAGTAGAGATCGAAACAAAAACTCATAGTTGTTAAACTAGCGTTATGAATATTGTACAATATAACTAACACAAATAACCTTTATAAAAGTTAGCAAAGTCATTTAAGATAAAATGAAAGTCGTTAAAACGGTTCAAATATTCCTTAAACTTATTTGTAGATTTCAAAAATATGAACAGGATGTCTGCAGTCGTGATAAACCTTGAGTCAAGGTCTCCAGACGGTAGTCCGCGACTGCACCAGTTTTATTACTGCAATTAATGGATGTGGTGCACTCCAAGGCGACCTTCCAGCCCGTCCACCTGAGTACAACTAAATAATCGGTGGGCGCGGTACAGCTCACATCCTTCTCAACCGTTGTTTATTTGTATTGCTATATATAATGCAAGCAAAACATGCACCGATACCAGTGTTCTCCAGATTATCTGACGACCTGGTCCTGACTTACCTGTGTTCCCTGTGTGTTTATATAATATTTTTAATCTTTCAGTCTTTAAAAATTACCTTTAATACTTTTCAGCAGTTATACTTTAGCGCCTGCGTGCAGTTTCATCCTTCAACAACTTGCGTATCTCTTCATACCTTTGCTTCAAACATTCTACTTTGTGATTTTTATTCTTAATTCTTTTAAAACTTGTGTTTATTTATACCAGCACTTTAATTTAAAACCTGTAACGTTATTTTCAAATTATAAACCAACATGTCTGTTGCTGCTTCGACTGAGCCTGCCTGTGAGAGGAAACCCACAAGACCTTCCATATTGTCGCCTATACCTCGTCCTGTCTCTAACCATGTTGCAGCTACGGGATCAAGAAAACTACCCGAATTACCGCAACTGTCTGCTTCTGTGGAACTTATAAAAAAAAGAGACCTCATGGCCGAAACAGGCCTTGAACTGGACTTAGCGCTTTCCGACGACTCTGACGAGGAAGTGGTTCAATCGTTACCACTTCCTCAGAAACCGCGACCAAACATTATTGTTATTCCTCCACAACAGGGACCATCTAGATGCAGGCATCAATTTGTCAAGGGTTTAAATAAAGGTTTATTCTGCGGGAAAAAGTGCGTGAAAAATCGTAATCTCTGCGCTGTACACTCGGGAGTGCAACAGAAGAAAGTTAACAATGTTGTACAATCCGATGAAATATCAATGAAACTTTCAGAAACAAATTCAAAATTAAAAACGCTAGAGTCAATAGTTCTACGGCTTATGAAAAACAAAGACGCAAAGACACCAACTGAAAACAAAGACACTTCCAATCCAATTGAAAATCAAGACACTTGCAAACCAAATGTGAACCAAGACACTTCCAAACCAGTTAAAATAACAAACACGATCTCCACACAAACGAACAAATATAAATGCAAACCAAAACGCTCGATTCAAAAAATCCGCATCTACAAACTTGATCCTGCCCAAAAATATCTGTTAGTATCATACCGAGACGAAATGGCAGTTTTCAAAAATAAATCTCGGTTGTATCAAGTCCCTCTTCCAAAGTACATGAGCCGTCCGAAACCAAACGGGAAATGGTCGCTAGTTTGTGATGAGGACACGCCTCAAATGGTTTGGAAAGAGGTGTAATCACAAGTTTAAGTGATGGTTCCACAAATGGTTTGAAATGAAATTTAAAACGTTTTAAAATATGGAACCGCACATTATAACTTGCAATTTGTTGGTTCAAAATTTCACTAAAACATTAATTTTCAAAACGAGTCTAATCCCAACCCTTCAATTATTAAATTCAGTATTGTCTAAAGGGGGAGGGGGCGTTAAATGATAAATATATTACTTGGACTAAAGTAATATATTTATGGTTTAACGCTTAACCCCGGGGAATATTATCTATTAACTTACTCAAAATTGGTACCTTAATAGAGAGTATTTCAACAGTTCCCAAGCCACTGTAAAGACAAGTTCAGTGTTTACAATATTCGAAATTCAGAAAGTAATGCTGCGGATGCGACAATACTCAGCATAGCTTGTGCGCCTGCAAGTAGCAAAACACAATTCTGTAGCGTGCGCGTAGCTCTTGCAGGATTATACAATATACAGGCAACACTGCGCGTTAAATACTAGTTTGTAATCCTCCACATCCAAAATACCATCAGATGTTACCCCCACCCCTTAAACCCGCTCTATAAAAGCAGATCAGCATTGTAAGAGATTCACACTTGGTTTTGGTCATTCCTACTGACAGCATGGTAGCATTAGCTCTTAGTGTTTGCACGGAATGTTTGCATCATTTTAGTTACTAACCTAACACTTAATATTTAATATTACTCGTTTGAAACTCTATGGAAGTATATATAACAGAGGTTTGGTAACCGTGAAAGGTTTCGCCACCAACGCTTGAAACTGTAATCAAGTATATATAGCGTATTTACTAAATTGTTTTGTTCAATGTTTAGTAAAACAAAAATCCTTGCTGCTAAACCGAGACAGGCACCAACTGCATCGCAGACCAAAACACAGATGTCATCATACGATTCCATTCTTTCGAGACTTGTGGACACGCTGTGGGGTTCGAGATGCAGTAAAAGATATTGCCAGAAACTCTTTGTGAAGTAATCATGGCAAAATCGTTTATTAACCAGATAACCGTTGAAGGTTTAATCTCGTTAAGAGTTGTGTGAAACCAAAACGAGGTATAACCACAACTTAAACATTTCGTCTGAAACTCCTTGAGAAGTAATTGAGGACGAAATGTTAATTCTGTAAGGGATAACTGCTAAGGTTTTAGTCCCTGACTCGCATGAAACCATCATACCAGGTCTATATTGCGAGTCACCTGTTTATTATTGTGATTATTATTATGTTAAACTGTCTGTATGTTTTGCCCGCACAGACTACGGTCAGACTGCAACTCTCCAACCAATAGAGGAATGGGAAACCTTCCGAGCGCAGACCGAACACAGCTGTCATAATAAGATTCCATCCTACCAAGATGTGTGACCACGCTGAGGGATTCGAGATGCAGTAAAAGATATTGCCAGAAACTCTTTGTGAAGTAATCATGGCAAAATCTGTTTATTATCGAGATAACCGTTGAAGGTTTAATCTCTTTAACAGTTGTGTGAAACCAAAGCGAGGTATAACCACAACTTAAACATTTCGTCTGAAACTCCTTGAGAAGTAATTGAGGACGAAATGTTAATTCTGTAAGGGATAACTGCTAAGGTTTTAGTCCCTGACTCGCATGAAACCATCATACCAGGTCTATATTGCGAGTCACCTGTTTATTATTGTGATTATTATTATGTTTAACTGTCTGTATGTTTTGCCCGCACAGACTACGGTCAGACTGCAACTCTCCAACCAATAGAGGAATGGGAAACCTTCTGAGCGCAGACCGAACACAGCTGCCATAATAAGATTCCATCCTACCAAGATGTGTGACCACGCTGAGGGATTCGAGATGCAGTAAAAGATATTGCCAGAAACTCTTTGTGAAGTAATCATGGCAAAATCTGTTTATTATCGAGATAACCGTTGAAGGTTTAATCTCTTTAACAGTTGTGTGAAACCAAAACGAGGTATAACCACAACTTAAACATTTCGTCTGAAACTCCTTGAGAAGTAATTGAGGACGAAATGTTAATTCTGTAAGGGATAACTGATAAAGGTTTTAAATCCCTGACTCGCGTGAAACCAACACACAAGGTCTATACCGCAAGTCTTTTTATTTGTTTTCTATTGTTTATTATTTACTATGCACAACAAATTGTTAAAAACATAAAATCTGTTTAAACATTATATGATCTTTTAGTATTACATATAGTGGCCATAATATGTAATACTAGAAACATATATCTTGCTAAATATATAGATTAAAAAAAAATAAAATTATATTGGAAAATATAAAAAAATAGTAGGGGGATTTGTGGGAACCTGTAACAGTTTACGTTTTATAAATAAAGTAATAACACTTAAGGGGGAGGGGGTGTTATTTGTTTATGCGTTTCTTTCCTTTAACGAAGACTTAAACTAGTGACGAATAACACTTAACCCCGGAGAATATGTTCAAAGATTGTTTAGTCAAATAACACGCTTTGAAGATATTTTAGCCATTTCCAAGCCATGGCAGAGTGTTAAAGCGATTGTGATTAAATATTTGAGTGATACACTAAAGACCGCATAATTATGTAATATTAAAAACAAGAAATACATTTACCTGCTCTTTACAAAAACATTTAGAAATATTAAATGGATTTTACTTAGACTTCTATCTATTATATTCTCTCTAAACTAAATATAAACCATGAAACCCTTGAGCTGATAAACCTTATTGTTTCTTATTATTGGGGATGAAGGGCGTCCTTGACCTAATTAAATATTATTAACCATTTAATTAACAATAACTCTTTTTATTGCACCGTCATTAATATTTGGTGGAGGGGATTGACTATAAAAGCTGTGTGCATCGTGTTGCACGTATCACTCGCAGTCTTGCCCTTGCAAGAAACATGTCGGTTCAAGTTAATGAAATCTCGTCATCATCAAACACGTCTGTAATGTTTGACCAGGATGCAAGAACTAATGCTAACGGACCAATCCAGGAATGTGTTCTTACTGGTACCATTCCGTTTAAAGATCTTACTTTCCTAGAACTGTTAAATAGGTTATGTTCTCAGACAAATACGACAATAGAACATGTTGTCGTAGATGATCTTTTGGATGATTAATATCATTACAATTCTTCCTCTTTGTTTAGGAAAATTTGATCCTCTTATTATTGTTAAGAACATAAGAGGATCAAATTTTCCGCTTTATTAAGTATGTCCTTGACCCAGTTAAATAATTAATTCACTCTAACCCTTCTTTTATTTTAGTATCTATTAAAACTTTACAGTATATGCTGTAGAATGTAAATAGGTTGCCCACACTTACCTAGATATTTTACCTTAAATATATTACACTAAGTCAATGATATGATTCAAATGGTGGGGGTAAGCGGGTATATAAGAGGCGCTTTGGAACATAGTTATTAGTCAGCTATGAATACTCCGGCAGACAAATCCAACTCGAGATCTCTTAAAACCGAGAAAAACACTGCTAAACAGCGGAAAACAAGGGCGAGACTCAATGAGGGTTATCAACAATTAAGAAGTATATTACCATCCATCCATCCAAAGGAATCAAAAATAGATACTATAAATATGAGCATAAAGTATATAAAAATACTTCAAACACAACTCCAAGAAGCGACACCTCAAAAATTTGAAGAACCGCAGGCTCCCTCAATTCTAAGACAACTCTTACACACCCATCCACCGTTTGAATCGGTCTTTCTGGAAGAGGACGACTTGGCGGTTCATCACTTCTTTGATGAAGAGCCCTCATCGTATAAACAACTGTTCCTTCTTGATGAGGATCAGGATGAATGAACAGTTTAACAAATTAAAGACCTTTGAATTACAGAGCGGGGAATAGATCAGTTTGCGGTCAAAGTGTGAATCGCTTACTGCTCTATTCCCCGTTTTGGGAGGTATTTCAGGCGTCCTTGACCCACCTACAAGACTTCTAAAAGTTTTCGGATTGTATAGATTTGTTAAATAAAACACCCTTCCCTATCACTTGCACCCCCACCACTTATCTCCACCACCTGAATTGGGTATAAAAGGAGGTTTCCCATCAGTGGTGCATCCATTCTGCTAACATGGCGCCCAGAAACAACGTCTTCCCGTCTAAAAATGATATCTTAGAAATTCTACACAACATTCCTATACAAATTAACGATGCCAATGAAGATAATTCAGTAAATGAAGATGATGATTCGTTTGGTGACCTTGAGTTACTAAGTGATATAGCTTCCAGTGAATCATACAGTGGAGAGATGGAGCAACTCGAGCTCTTGACGGACGATGACGATGATGCCACAGAGCATTATCAACAGTTGCTCTGTTTGGAGGACATGGACTTAGACTTTGATAATATTGAAACTCCTACAAGCGGTAGTAGCAATGGGTTGGTTTTTAGCGGGGAATTTAGTTGTCGGCGTCAATTATTCTATTGCGAAATGATCTCATCATCATCTTCATCATCAGATGAAACAGATTAATTTCTTTTTGAACACTGAACTTTAAACACAGAGGGGGGAATAGATCAGATTGTGGTCCAAGTGAGAATCACTTTCTGCTCTATTCCTCGTTCTGGTAATATGTTTAAATGACCTTGACCCACTGACAGGACTTGGAACAATCTTATTGGTAAAATAATGGAGGATATATCATTTTATTACAACAATATTTCTTCCCTAACACTTACCCCCACCACTTTTATTTTACAGTGAGGGTAGAATCGCTGCTATATAAGCGCGATGCTGCAGATCAGAGTATCACTTTGGTTGCAAGCACCTACCATGGTATACATACATTCTATCACCTCAAAAATTGAAGCGGATATCTTCCTCCAACGTGTGTACCAACTTCTCATGGAGTGTCATAATGTGCATGTAAAAGGACTGGGCGTTCGTGGAAAAGAAGAAATTAAAATAGAAGTGCACCAAATCCCTTTAGCAAACGAGGTGTATTCTTTATTAGGAAAAGGGTATATTCTCTGTCTCTATTACACCACACAATAAACATTATTAAAATAGAATAGTTTCTTTTTTACTTCAAAATACAGAGCAAGGAATAGATCGGTTTGTGATCCAAGTGAGAATCACTTACTGCTCTATTCCCCGTTTTGGCAACATGTCCACATGACCTTGACCCACTGACGAGACTTTGAAAACGTCGGTTAATATAAAATTGATATATACCCCTTCCCTACCAACTTCACCGCTACCTTTTTTTTTTTGTAATTGGGTATAAATAGAGGTGCATTAGCGGTGGTGTCATCTGTAGCAGGTTAACCTTTGAGGAAGACACCTCTACAACATGCACCGCTGTGATATTTGCGAAGATTCATTTAAAGACGAATGGCTTTTAAACATTCATAAAGAATTAAAACATAATTTCAATGAAATTGAACAAAACGAAGAAGAAGAATTAGAAACAATAGATCAAATGCTAGCTCAACACCAAATATCAAGACCAAGTGTTATTCACTATGCGCCTGGACCATCGGTGAATGTGGAATTGCACGCCCGAGCACTACCAGGTAACGTGGTAACCCATTTCAAAATAGACAATGCAAAACTACAACTAGGCGAATTTGTAAACAAAGCAAAAGGATTGGTAAAAAAAACCTTGGAAAATGAATTAAAAAGATTAAACTTTGTCAAATTTGGATTGTTACTGGATGCAGTGTTTGCTAATATTCAAAATGAAACATCACCAAGAGGATTTCTAACAAAAAACAGGACCATTATGTTTTCGTCAGATATTGAGTCAATCGTCAATGAATGTTTTGATGAACTTCTGACAAAATTACAAGAACATGAAGGAAGAGGTTCTGGATGGACTTTATTAAACATAACAGGGCTAGATGTAAGAGTGCATAAACATGGGTACGGAATTAGAGGAAGTAGCTACATCCCTCTACCACCAAAAATTATGAATACTATATCCTGTATCAACGTGCAAAATGAAGATAATGAATGTTTTAAATATGCTATGTTGGCCAAATATATAAAAAACAATGTGTGTAGACCTAGTAGAGAATATGAAGAGGTCCAACATAAGTATAACTTTCAGGGGATGAGTTACCCTGTTGCAATTAAAGATGTGTCTAAATTTGAAAAGCAAAATCCTGCAGCTTCTGTCAACATTTTTGGGTTGGATTCGTCAAACAATGTGTATCCCTTGCGCATAACACCGAATGAGCGCATAAATCATACAGATTTGTTATTGATTACTAAAGGAGATATATCACACTATGTATATATTAAAAAATTTGAAGCTCTTCTTTCGCAACAGTTATCCAAAATGCACGGAGAAAAAACAATTT
This sequence comes from Allygus modestus, assembly GCA_963675035.1. Classification (NCBI taxonomy): domain Eukaryota; kingdom Metazoa; phylum Arthropoda; class Insecta; order Hemiptera; family Cicadellidae; genus Allygus; species Allygus modestus. Next base: position 82,692,859 of record OY776116.1, read on the forward strand.
GTAAAAGATGTTTTTGTCATGTAAGCAAACCATTAAGAAGGGGAGGTTCAGAATGGTTATTAGAACATCAAAGGTTATGTAGTGGAAACTATGAGGTGAGAATTAAATTACCACCTCTTAGCAGAGCATATATAACATTTGATAAAGTAATTCAACAATACCGTATTCCAGTTGTTGTGTATGCTGATTTCGAATCAACTTTACGTCCACTTGAAGTCCAAGAAGAGCAAGTTACAAGAAGAAGTCGATATCAGCAACATACCCCAAACAGTTATTGTTTATTAATCAAATCCACACTGTCCGAACAACATCTTGAAGAATATGGACTGACATCTTCACCGAAAATGTACCGTGGTGAAGAAGCGGCACGATACTTTGTTAATGATTTGTATGAGATTGCTGGAAAGGTTGAAGAACTGTACCGGAACGTTTTACCGATGTTACCTATGGAAGAAGATGAATTACAACAACATGCTTCGGCAACAACGTGTTATTTGTGTAATAACACATTCACACTTGATAACGTAAAAGTCCGTGACCATAACCATCTTACAGGAGCTTACAGAGGTGCAGCCTGTAACGCTTGCAACCTAAACTATAAACTTCCATCTTTTATTCCAGTTGTTCTGCACAATCTTAGTGGTTACGACTCCCATTTTATAATCCCGGAGTTAGGAAGAGATGATGGAGCAATAGATGTTTTGGCTACAACTATGGAAAAATTTATAAGCTTTTCTAAAAAGGTTGGTAAAATAAAACTAAGATTTGTTGATTCTCTCAGATTTATGCCTTTTAGCCTTATGACATTAACTAAAAACTTAAGAAGAGAAGATTTGATTGAAACAAGTAAAATTGTACCTACTGATAAAATGGATTTAGCTCTTCGAAAAGGAGTCTTTCCCTATGATTACATTGATGGACTGCATAGATTTGACGAAACAACACTTCCCACACCAGACAAATTTAAAAACAAACTTAATGATACAGAAATAGAACCTGAAGACTATCAACACGCATGTCGAGTATGGAACGAGTTGGATATGAAGACCTTAGGAGATTACTCAGACTTTTATGTGAAACTTGACGTCACTCTTCTTTGCGATGTGATAGAAGAGTTTCGAAACACTTGTTTTGCTGCATATGGTTTGGACCCTTTACACTCTTATACTTCTCCAGGATTAGCTTGGCAAGCTATGTTAAAAGAAACAAAATGCAAACTACAGCTTTTAACAGATATCGACATGGTTTTAATGGTTGAATCCGGAGTTAGAGGCGGATTGACTCAAAGTGTTACAAGACATGTTAAAGCCAACAACAAATACCTTCCCGACTATGATGAAGGAAAACCATCGGTATACTTAGGATATTTCGATGCCAATAACTTGTATGGATGGGCTATGTCAAACCCACTTCCATTTGACAATTTTAAATGGGTTGATCCAGACTCTATTGGTGATGTTTTACAAATCCAAAAACATGGAAACACTGGTTACATTTTGGATTGCGATTTTGAATATCCCGAACACTTACACGATCTTCATTACGATCTTCCACTTCTTGCTAAAACAGAAGTTTCTCCAACTGGAAATCATCCTAAATTGATGATGACTTTAAACAACAAACAACGATACGTCGCTCACTTTTGGGTTGTTCAACAAGCTATCGAATTGGGATTAAGTATTACAAAGATTCATAGAGTTTTGGAATTTTCCCAATCATGCTGGCTGAAACCTTACATTGATTCAAATACTACCAGAAGAGGAACAGCTACATCAACCTTTCAAAAGGATTTCTTTAAATTAATGAACAATGCAATATTTGGTAAAACACTGGAAAACAAAAGAAAACACAAAAATGTTAAACTTGTTACTAACCCAAGAAAACTACAGAAACTCGTACAGCAGCCAAACTTTGGATCATCTATAATTATAAATGAAAACCTTGTAGCAGTATCTATGAAGAAAACAAGTGTGAAAATGGATCGTCCTTTGTATATTGGAATGTCAATCTTGGATATTTCTAAAACACATATGTACGACTTCCACTATAATAAAATGGTCGCGTTCTACGGAAGAGAAAATATCTGTATTACATATATGGACACTGACGCTTTTATATATCGCATACTAACACTGGACATGTATAAAGACTTACGTACATTTATTTACAAGAACGACTTTGATTTCTCCGACTACCCGAAAGATCATCCCAACTATGATAACGACAGAAACAAAAAAGTATTAGGCAAATTCAAGGATGAGTGTAATGGTGTTCTACTCGAAGAGATTGTTGCACTTATGTCTAAACTGTATTCTTTAAAACTATACAATGAAAAAGAGGAAAAAGAAAATAAGAATAGCTTTATTAAGAAAGCTAAAGGTGTAAAGAATTTGTATTTACAAAAGAAGGTACACTTTGAACACTACAAGCAATGTTTATTTGAAAATGAAGTTATGACAGCAACATTTAATACAATCAGAAGTTTTAACCATCAGTTGTACAGCCTAACAGAAGTTAAAAAAGCACTTTCCTCTAATGACGACAAACGTCACATTCTTCCAGACAACATAAAGACTTTACCATTTGGGCATTATTCTCTCAACCCTATTGACGAGTAACACTTTCATCGTCCTACATCCTTTTCCTTTCCGTAAAAATGGGGGAACACAGCAGTATTTTGCTGTGTTCCCCCTTTTTTACACTATTTTTAGATGACCTTGAACTATTAATAACGAGTATATACAATCAATATTTAATACTCCTCTAGAAGTGCTGGTAGAACCATCAACTAATATGAATCTAAAGAGTAAAATTGTTGCTGAGCTTCATAAATCTGCAAGGATACACTTTCCAAGAAGAAATACTGTTATAAAAGGTATAAATGATCTTTATCAAGCAGATCTAATTGAAATGAAACCTTACAGTAAGATAAACAAAGGATTTAAATATATACTAACAGTTATAAACTGTTTTACAAAACTCGCAGATGCTATTCCACTAAAAGACAAAACAGGTCAGAGCGTGACAAAAGCAATGGAGATAGCTATACGTAGAGATAAAAACACTATAAAACATTTGCAAACTGACGACGGAAAAGAATATTTTAATAAAGATTTTTCAAAGCTGATGGAAAAATATAATATAAACCATTATTCTACGAAATCTGAAACGAAAGCAGCTATTATCGAAAGGTTTAACAGAACTTTAAAAGGAGCGATGTATAAAGCTTTTTCAAATAGAGGTTCCCACGTGTGGTATGACATACTTCCCGACTTAATACACGATTATAACAACAAGTTTCATAGAACTATCCGGATGAAACCGATTGAGGTGACTAAAAAGAACTCCAAACAAGTTTTGGAAAATATTAAAAAGAACACCAAACCAAAAGTGGAAAAGAGATTACCACGAAAATTCTACGTGGGGGATAAAGTTCGTATTAGCAAACATAAAGGAATATTTAGCAAGAAATACTTACCCAACTGGACTAATGAAGTTTTTACCGTATATAGAGTACAACCGACGTATCCAGAAACTTATATACTTAAGGATAATAAAGGAGAACTTTTACAAGGTGGTTTTTACGGGCATGAAATGTTAAAGTCTAATGTTGGAGATGTTTATCTTGTGGAAAAGATATTAAAACGAAAGGGCGATCAAGTATTGGTGCGCTGGTTGGGTTTTGATAAAAGTGCTGACTCGTGGGTACCTAAACAAGATCTTTTATAGGATTTCACTAGTATCACGTTAACCGTCGAAGAGTGCTGACATGGAGATTATAAAACTCAAGGATTCTTTTAAAATTGCGAATATAGACGAATTAACTGTGGATAGTGTAAAACATAAAGAAGGGAAACATGGAAACTTATTACCAGACAGCGTAAGGTGTATTGTGAGTGGACCTTCAAATTGTGGGAAAACAAATGTAGTGTTTAATTTAATAACTAATCCTAACGGATTAAAGTTTAATAATCTATACATTTTTTCAAAGTCTCTGCTCCAACCAAAATATCAGTTATTAGATAAAATAATATCTGATGTAACGGAAGTAAATTTCTTCAAATTTAATGCAAGTGATAAAATTTTGCAGCCTAATGAAGCAAAGCCTTACTCAGTCTTTATTTTTGATGACGTCTCTTGTGAAAACCATGACACCATTAGAAACTATTTCGCGATGGGGAGACATCACAATATAGACTGTATCTACATTGGTCAAACATATAGCAAAATCCCAAAACAGTTAATTAGGGATAACGCAAATATTATCGTTATATTTAAACAAGACGATATGAATTTAAAACATATACACAACGATCATGTTGGTGCTGATATGTCGTTTGAAAGGTTAAAACAAATTTGTAGTAAAGCATGGGAAGATAAATACGGATTCCTGGTGATTAATATGGAACAAAGTGTTAAAAATGGTAGATATAGATTGGGATTAGATCGAATCGTTTTAACTCAATAACATAAATACATATTCTTAGATAAAATTGCTAAATTTTCCTTTATTTTGTAACGTATATAAATAGTTTCAGAAACGATGATGCAGTCACTTGTAACATGAGTGTGGACAAGTTCGGACGTTATACCGAATCCGGTGCAAGATCAAGATTTTATGATAAAGAAGCTCACACCGGTTTGCCTCTTACACCGGAGGGTGACTATAACATTAGTAATAAACGTTTAAAGTATGTTAATGATCCTCAAGATAGTAGTGACGCTATAAATTTAAAAACTTTACAATCGGAAATATCAACAAGCTTAAAACTTAAGGGAGATGTGTACGATGCAAAAACTCATAGAATTTCAAATATCGGTAGTCCAGAAAATGAAAATGATTCAGTAACAAAAATATATTTAGACTCTAAATTGGAAAAGACTATAACTAGACAAGGAGATGCTTTTGTTCAAGGAAAAATGAATTATGAATGTTTAGAGTTGAAAGATAATATATGGAATGGTAAAAAACGTAAAGTAAATAATATACTACAAGCTGAACAACCAGACGAAGTACCTGTGATGGGGCAAACGCTAACTAGACTAGGAGACAGCTTTGTACAAGGTGGTAATAAATATAATTTCTTAGAATTGAAAGAAGACAAATGGAATGCTAATCACCATACAATTTGTAATCTAAAGGATGGTGAAGAAAGCGGTGATGCTGTAAATGTTTCTCAAATACCAACAAAGAGTAAAGGATATTGGGATTTTGAAAATAAAAGATTAGTTCGTGTTAAACCCGCTGTTAATGATAATGATTGTGTAATAAAACATCAAAGTATAACATTAAATGAACATAAGTTTGATGGAAAAAATAAGCAATTAACAAACATTTTAGCGGGAACCTCACCAAATGACGTAGCAATTGTAGATCAAATATTAAAATATGAGGATGGTTTGTTAAAACAGGGTGATAACAAATACGAGTTTTTAGAATCCAAAGAAAATAAGGAATCTAAAGTAAATGAGTGTGATAGTAAAAAGAGAAAAATTGTAAATTTACTATGTGGTACAAATACTTATGATGCTGTATGTGTCTCACAAATACCCAAATCAAATATCGGTGAATGGAATTTTAATTATAAAAAGTTGAGTAATGTTAAACATGGTGTAAGTGATAATGATTGTGTTACAAAAAGTCAGACTATTACATTAAAGGGGGATAAGTTTAATGCTAACAGTAAACAAATAACAAACACAAAAGAAGGTGTATTGCCAACAGATGTAGCAGTGGTGGGACAAATATTAACAAAGGGTGAGAAAAGCATAATTAAACAGGGGGATAAAGTGTACAATGTAATAATGTTCGATAAAAAAGAAAAATGTTGGGATGCTGAAAATCAATTTATAAGGAATTTACCAAAGGGAGAATTTGGGGATGATATTTGTTTAATGTCACAGGCTTTATGGTATGATGATGAAGTTAAAAAGTTTAAATATGCTGGTGTAGAATTTGATTTGATGGAGTACAATCGTGATTTGTTGGTTGGTGATCCCACATCTGTTAGCGGATTTAAATATATAGACAATAGACCATATATACCAAAAATTATGTATTTAAAAGAATAACAGATGATGTATTAGTTGATGCTGATGGTAGCCCTTTTAGAACTACAGAAAGTGATCAAATGGTAACAAGGAAAGGCTAAAAATGTTATATATATTTTCATACATAAGGACTTAATCATTTATAAGATGAGTGTGGACAAGTTCGGACGCTATACCGAATTCGGTGTAAGATCAAGATCAAATGACAAAGAATTGTACACCGGTTTGTCCCTTACCCCAGAGGGTGACTATAATATTAGTAATAAGCGATTAAAATATGTTAATGATCCTCAAGATAAAAATGATGCTATAAATTTGCAAACTTTACAGTCTGAAATAATGTCAAATAAGAATTATTTTGTTCGAGTTTTAAGTGAAATGTTTTTTGATTTTTATAATAATTTTGCTAAAACTAAAATTAAAGAAAATAAGAAGAATGATTGGATTCAAACAAATATTGTAAACAAATATTTTATAAATCCTGCAACAAAAATCTTACGAAATGTTGAGTGAATACATAACTTTCATAGCCAAAAGACAGAGGGATAAAAATACATTTGCATTATGAACAAGGTTTCCGTTGGGTGAACATGGTTAACCAAGAAAAGTTGATAAAAGAGATAAAATCGCTAAGCGATTCTATTAGAAGGAAAAATAGAGCATTAAGACTAGGAATTAGTGAGAGAGATAAATTTCTTGAAACTACATTTAAACCAGTTATTGATCCTTTAAGAGAAGTATCTCAAAAACTTAAAAATGTTTCAGAAGGCGATTTAATTTTACCCTTTTTTAAATCTGATGATAAAACGGAAGGATTTGAAGAAACTGAAGAAGAAATTGAAGAAACTGAAGATGAACCAGAAGAAATACAATATGAACAGGGTAAAAATATAAGTGAAGAGGAAGAAGAAGAAATACAAGAGGGTGCCCCGTCAGATATTAGCAGATTGGGATTAGATATTCAGTTTAAAGGTGATCTTGGTAGAAAATATGTATTAAAGATGTTACAGTCTACTATACCTAATAGAAATTATCATGTATACGGAGCTAGACTGGAAGGGGGAGGTTTAATGATTGGTGATAGCAAGTTAGACGTGGATGAGGAGGATAATATAATAATAAATGGTAAAAAGTACAAAGGAACAAACGGATTGTTTGAATTAATATTTAAAAGCAAACCTGTCAAATATACTGCACGAGACTTGGAAACGTTTAAAGGTATATGTATAGATACAAATACTCATAGAAAGAATTATAAACCAACATCTTCAATACATAGAAATCAATCTATAAAGTATAGGAACATTATTTCAGAGTTATTTCCAACAAAACTGGAAAAAACCAAAAAAAAGGTTTATGTCTACTGAAGAAGTTACTCCTTTTTATACTGAAAGGAAAAAAAGAAAGGTATATGACAAAACGGCTTCTGGAGAAGGATTATTAAAAAATACTTATAATACAAATATAATTTATTATAATGACGTTAATAAATTAGTAGATAGAATGCGGTTGATACATGAAGCAATAGAAGCGGGTCACACAGGTCTTCAAAACGAATGGGTTGCTTTAATTACTGAATTATTAAATAGAGGTATAATCGAACGATGAAGGTGTATATAATGGATGATAAAGTATAGAAAGGATCATTCTTTGTTAATCCGTCACCTGACAAAGGTATAAATATCAATGGGGAAAAGGAGCAGTGTTAGTTCTCATCGAGATTTTATAACGAAAGGAGGCGGTGTTGTCTCTTCAACACTAAACTTGCTCGGAAAACCGATTTCAGCTTTAGTTAATAAATCCATAGATTTGTTACCTATCGAACTTCATCTACCTGGCGGTTATCAATATTGTGGACCTGGAACTAAATTGAAAAAAAGATTGACAAGAGGAGACCCGGGAATCAATAAATTAGATCAGGCTTGTAAAGAGCACGATATAGCCTATTCAAAATTTAGTGATTCTGCTCACAGATCAGTGGCCGATAGAATACTTGCAAAAAAAGCTTGGGAAAGAGTTAAAGCGAGTGACGTTAGTCTTGGCGAAAGAGCGGCAGCATTAGCAGTGGCAGCAGCAATGAAAACCAAAACAGCGATTGGTGGTGGAAGGAAAAAGAGAAGAGGGGGAAGGAGAAAAACAACTCGAAAACTAGGAGGAAGAATTAAACGAAACATTAGACGTTCTAATAAAAAAGTTAAACCATCAATATGGTCCATGATAAAAAAAGGACAAGGACTTTACCTAAGACCGTATCGTGCCTATTAAATACAAGAAAACAGTTAATAGTTCCTAATCGTGCATTAAGTAACCAAGATCTCTTTAGATATGTTTCTTGTTTAAAAATACCATTCTTCTGAGGAGTGTTTATGAAAGATAATTTACCATCAGAAATGTGGAAAAATATAAGCGGTATAGTAAATCTAGATAATAGTGAGGGACCGGGTACACATTGGGTATGTTATAAAAAACTCGGTTCAACAGTTTACTATTTTGACAGTTTTGGTAATTTACCACCTCCAAAGGAACTTCAAAAGTATTTTCGTTCTGCTAAACAAGTTTTATACAATTATGAGAGGGTGCAACCTGACGATACATCTGTCTGTGGACATTTATGTTTGGAGTTTTTAGCAAAAAGTGTCAGTCAGCTTTAAGATGTCTTCATATACGGTCTCTTTGACTGGTACAACGTCAACCTTGCGGAGCACTTTATTCCCCGCATTAAGTTTACATAAAGAAAAACAATGGGAAGCAGCATTACTAGATTTTACAACTTATAATTCTATACCAAATATTACTGAAGGCATAAATAATAAACTTCACTACTATAAAGCAAAGGATGCAAAGGGACAGTTTCTTCAGCCTAACGAAGTTGATCTATCCACGGGGTCTTATGAAATAGATGATATATGCAAGGAAATACAGAAAAAGCTGGGAGAAGATAATATTACTATAGAAGGAAATAATAATACTCTAAAAACAGAAATTAAATCAAAGTATTATATAGATTTTACCAAACCACATTCAGTTGGAGGATTATTAGGATTTCCTTCTACAACACCGATATTAGAGAGAAATGTGAAACATACAAGTTCAAATACTGTAAGCATACTTACATTGAACACAATTGATATAACTTGTAACATTATACAAGGATCGTACAGACAGGGTGAAAATCGACACATATTGCATACATTTTACCCATCTGTGCCTCCAGGATTTAAAATAATTGAAAGACCACAAAACCTAGTGTATTTACCTTTAAACACCAGTTACATCTCAGACATTGTTCTGAACGTATTAGATCAAGACGGAAACATAGTTGACTTTAGAGGTGAAACTGTCACTATAAGAATACATATACGATCGATTTTATAAATAATGGGATTGACGTTTAAAAAGGATCGAGTGAGTGATAAAAAGCTCAGTAGCATATCAGCGTCAGAAGAGTTAACAAGTGAAAACATTCGATTTTTAAAAGAGATTGGTTTTAAAGTTATTAATAATGGATATTCTGGATATAGCGCACGGACCGACGTTCGACGAGACCTTATGGGAAAAGGAATATCACACACGCAACCCTTACGCTTCATCGAAATTAAACAATAACGATGAAATCAGGATTCCTATTCAACAACAAGATATTTACACCTTACCTTCCGAAAGTTATTTATACATCGAAGGAAGAGTAACAAAGAAAGATGGAAATGAAGGAACAACTATACCTTTTATTAATAATCCAATGGCTTTTCTTTTTGATGAAATAAGGTATGAAATTTCAGGTGTTACTGTGGATTCTACAAAAAAGGTTGGAATAGCCAGTACATTAAAAGGATTATGTTCCATAACACCAAACGAGAAAAACCTGTTAGCAGTCGCAGGATGGGTTACACCAGATTCATCCACTATAAAACCCGATGACAAGGGATATTTCGACTTCTACGTACCTTTAAAATTATTATTAGGTTTTGCAGAAGATTACAATAAAATATTAATTAATGTCAAACAAGAATTGGTTCTTCTAAGAGCTTCAAATGATAAAGATATAATATTAGCTCCAGGGACAACGACTGAAGCCAACCTGGACTGGAAGTTGGATTTAAAGAAGATTGTTTGGAGGGTGCCACACCTAAAACTTGCAGATGAACATAGGATTACTCTGTTGAGACAATTAAAGGCGGACCGCGATAGAGTTTTAGCATTTAGAAGCTGGGAGTTACACGAATATCATATTCTACCCGCAACGGAGCGACATACATGGACTATAAAGACTTCAACACACTTGGAAAAACCTAGATATGTTATATTTGGATTACAAACAGATAGAAGAAGTAAAATAACAGCTGATCCGACATCGTTTGATAGTTGTAAACTTAAGAATTGTAAATTATACCTTAACTCCCAATTCTTTCCATATGACAATTTAAACATATCATTCGATAAAAACCGATATAGCATTCTATACGATATGTACGCTAGATTTCAAACATCTTACTACGGTAAAACGAACACACCGCTATTATCACCAACGCAGTTCAATTCAAAAGCTCCTATCGTGGTTATTGATTGTTCTAAACAAAATGAATCTGTAAAGTCATCAAGTGTAGATATTAAGTTGGAAATGGAGTTTGAATCTAACATACCCGATAATACAACTGCGTATTGCTTGATTCTTCACGATAAAATTGTAACGTACACACCTCTAACAGGTATTGTAAAGATGGTTCTATAGGTCTATGGAGGGGGAAGGGTATAAATAGCGCGCACTACAAGAGGGATTCAGTTGATCAGCGTTTGCGGTTGAAACAACATCTATTACAGTCGAGATGACCTCTGTAGTACAGGAGCATAACAATGCAGAAGTGGAAGGTTTGGTGCAAAACAAAGACTCTTACATCAAAGAGTATGAAGAAGAATTGGACGAGTTTCTCAAGTTTAAAAATGAAGGGGTAAAGTCAGACAACGTTTCAACATCTAAGTCGACATTAAAGAGGAAGAGAAGACCAGAAAACGACATCCCTTTAAACATACTGACAGATATTTTTCTTCGCATACTTTATCCAATCTCAAGATGTATGACTAAAGGCATAGCAATAGGTTTGGTAAAGGACTTGGGTTATACACCTAATGCAATTTTAAACCAAGGGCCTAAAATGCTATTTTTTTCAGATGCCGCATGGGATTCTTTTCTTAAACATTTACACCTCATCGAATGCTACTTGGCAAAGAACATGTTTGGAAAGAAGACAGCTATTCGTCTATTAGAATGTGACATTGAAATCGACATTTTAAAATGTCGCGGAGAACAGCAAGTACGGTTTAGAGACCTGACAAAACATGATGATAAAATTCAACTGACGCCAGAAGAATTCTACGTTTTGAGTTGTGCAGCTTCACCTATAACCAGGTATATGAAACAACTTGTATTTCAAACATTGTAGTAAAAGACTATTTGGTAGAAGCGATGGAACAAAATCCCGAAGCTCAAATTCTTTACAGTCCAATAGATACATCTATTTTTAACCGAATACCGTATGAGGTTGAAATGTGGAGGTGTCTAAAGGAGTATGAACAAAGAGTTAATGAGCAAAAGATTAAAGAAGAAGAAAAGATTAAAGAAGAAGAAGAAATTGTTAAACAAAAAGAAGAAATTGTACAAAATGAAGAAACAGAAAACGTTTTAACTGAAACGGTTTAAAACACTAAAATAATTTCGTGGGGTAGGCCTACCGGGGATGGTGCCCACGTTAAATATACACCAACGCACTGAGAACTGTACGACCTGAGCTATAAAAGCTCTATCGTGGTGTGGAAACAGTTCATTAGACATCATAGAGATGGAGAGTAAAGTAACATGTTCTAGTCAAGTAAAGGAGAGGTCAGGCATAATTGAATTTCAAGCTTTTCGTGGAAACAATGATAGATACATTGTTAAAGAACTAATCATCTTAGACCTGCAAACATATGTTATTTATAATTTTTTATTCAAACCTCCATTTCCCTTTAACAAATTAAACTCAAAATCAAAAAGGATCAATAAGTGGTTAACGAGGAACTTGCATCATATCGGTTGGACTGAAGGTCATACGGGTTATGAAGAAGTGGAAAGCATTATGAATCACTACTGCAGTAAATTTACAAGACTTTATACAAAAGGATTAGAAAAGCGCAATTGGATACAGCTTTATACTACGAAAAATGTAATAGATGTTGAAATGGATAAGTGTTTCAACTTTGAGATCGATAATATTTGTATTTTAACAAAGAACGACAAACACGCACAATTTCATTGTGCTGTCAAGAACGTTTATCGTTTAGCTGCTTTTCTACATTCTTGTGCAATAGAAAGTGGAGGGGGAACCGGAGGGTATAAAAGCGGGGAGAGCGAGGAGACCCACCATCAGTAGTACTCCAGACTCCAACGAGACAACACGTATCAAGATGGCATCACAGAAATTTCTGCAGACATTGGTGGATCAATTTAACACCCAATCTAAATCAAGTATACTGCCAACAAGAAAAACTTCAGAAATTAAAGAAAACAAACATTACATCGTGCACGACATGAGGAAGATTGAAACATCAGTGGGAGACGCTATTCTAGTATCTTTAAGCGATGCTCCATACACAGTAGGAGATGAAGCAAAATTTCAGATGTTTCTACCTAAGAGATTTGTTCACTTGCTGCAAAATGCAGATTTGCAAAACATCGAACCAGGATCCCTGTATATAGTATCACACGGAGTCAGCGGGAACAACTCTACCGAGCTACATCTGCATTTGACCTCAACGGGAACTTCACATTGTTAGATTAAGAAAATGTCATGTATAACTTGAAATGTATTTTATGTATTCCATGTAAAACTTGAAATGTAAATAAATGAAAAGATATCAGTATTAACTCCAAGTACTGATATTTTATCTTTTTTAAAAACATTTTTTGGTGACCTTGACCTAGATTCAGAACTTATAAATTGCGCTGTATTGGTTAAAACATTATCTCTTTTATAATTACTGTCGATGGGTTGGAGGGAGGAGCGTTGTGGTGGGGGAACATTGTGGTGGGGGGAAGGGCGGGTACTTGTGCTACACGGTTGCGCCACGTTAGTATACCTCCGACTCTTGCCTTGATACGTCATACTTTATTAACCTACAAAAACAGAATGGAACATTTGATAGTCAAGAAGAGGATGGCATTTCCGAATAATGCACAGTTACAATCGAGATTGGAGACATTTAACGCAGCATCAAAAGACTCGTTTCTGTACAAGTCTAGAAAGGAGTTTGCTGATGCTGGTTTCTTCTACATGGGAGAAGATGATAAGACCATTTGTTACAATTGCGGAGGAGGACTGCAGGATTGGCAAGCGACGGATAACCCATGGGAAGAACATGCACGATGGTTTAGCAGATGTGCTTATCTGTTACTTAAAAAAGGAAGAGTGTTTGTACAAAAACATCAGAATAAGAATAAACCTCGTCCTGTTATAACTTCAGACACACCAACCGAAGAAAATAAAAGCAAAGAAAACGAATGTGTAGTATGTTTATCCTCTGAGAAAGATTTACTATTTTTACCTAGTAGACACTGTTGTACATGCAGTGATTGTGGACTGGTGCAAAGCAATTGCATTATATGTAGAGCTCGAATAGATTACGTGATGAAGATATTCATATCGTAGATGTGAGAAAAGGTGTAGGGGGGTGTGTATAAAAGGAAGCCGAGGAGGAGGGTAGCACACTCTGCGAGTAGCCGTACACGAGGTAACATCATGGTTCTCCAAATTAAATGTGTCCACTACAATACTGTCCATCTTTCTACAGTTCATGATTTGCAAGTTTTTTCCGATGACTTAAAAGTTTTGATTTTAAACGGGTACAAACTAATAATGGATATTTCAGCAACAAACTCTTCACCTCAAGAATCCTGGGGAGGACGCACAACTACACTTCCACCTACACCAAAAACGAGCCATAGTTTTGGAGAATATGAACCTCTCGCCTCATTCAATGTAAGCAGCTCTACGGAATCAGAGACGTCATCGTGTCGACCATCATCACTTCCACCCGCACCGAGAATTAAGTATTATTATTATGGAGAACGTGAACCCTACACATCTACAGAAGCAACGGGCACAACAGAATCGGTGAATATCTAACCATAATTGGCGAGGTGTACAATATTGTAAATTAAGAAACATGTTTTATTTGATATATTTTATTGTAAATAAAGAATGAAAAGGAAAAAGAAGAAATCTTGCACAGGTTTTATTCGATAGTTTTTTTATAAATTTTATCAAACAAAGCTATCGATTCAAACTTGTTCAAGATAGCTTTTTAAAAACTCATTCAGGTGACCTTGACCTACCCCCACACCATGACGTCATCAGATACGTCATCGGATACGTCATACATACGTCGCATGACCGGAAGCTGTCAATCAAATGAGCTGAAACTCCTAAGTGGCCACTACTGATTAGACTAGCTGATTATACTGGTTTCACCCGTGTAAAAAATGTAGTGCTGTTTATTTGAATAACATTAAATAAATAGCAGAAAACTGTAACCGTATGGTCTCATTTGATTAACATTGCGATTTAGGATGTCCCACGGGGAGTAGCCCTAGAGGATTTAGAGGAAACTGAGAGGCAGGTACAACAGCTGTAACCTAAAGGAACAAACCCTGAAAATGTCATGCCTTAACTCCTTGTAGTTTAGCCGTACGGCGATCCACACAGAGAAAAGAACTTTGCTTTACTTATATAGATTTAATATACTGAGACATCTTAAACAGTAAAGTGTATACAATAGTGAAAATGTATTCATCAAAATGAAATTATAAAACCAAATTCTAGACATGAATGAGTATTATGAGGATTAATCAAGGCACTGCAAATGGATGTAATGAGTTACGACAGGTATCAGCGGCAGTTAACGATTGGAGGATGTAATTAAATAGCACTGTAAAGCCGGTTACAGTGACGGTACCTGAGTGACACTTTAGTCAAGCTTGGTTCATCCTATCAATTACGGCACGGCTTTTATTTAGTAAAATGGTTTATTATTATAAATAATTACAGCTTGGCACACTTAAAAGAAAATTAGTATTTAAAGTTCTTAAAAATTGCCATTTCAGATTCAAGAAATTGCGTTATTGTGGTAATATAAATATTCTTTAATCAAAACTAGCTGGCACGACAGACGTTGTCCTGTCCTAATGTCACTGATTTTTTTATGTTAATGCTCGTTCATTTTCAAACGAGTTCGTTCGCTACGGTCACTCGTCTATTTTTATGTAGAGCTTACTTCGGCATCGAAAAAAGAGGTAGAGTTGCCATTCAAGTAGATTTGTTATTTCCATATTGAACATATGTTTATGTTCTATTCAAAATCAATGCTATAACCATTGACTATTACACTACAGGTGAATAGTCAATGCTATAACCATTGACTATTACACTACAGGTGAATAGTCAATGCTATAACCATTGACTATTACACTACAGGTGAATAGTCAATGCTATAACCATTGACTATTACACTACAGGTGAATAGTCAATGCTATAACCATTGACTATTACACTACAGGTGAATAGTCAATGCTATAACCATTGACTATTACACTACAGGTGAATAGTCAATGCTATAACTAACATACTACAGGCGGTCCCACACTTCTCGCGAACAGCCTGAACATTCGACCGAACATTCTCCAGAATGTTCACTGAACATTCCGTCCCGTATGTTCCCCTTGGTATTTAAACAATCGTGCAGCTCCCACATTTCTCGCGAATACTCCGAACATTCAGAGTTCAGCCGAACGTTCGGGCGTGTTCGCGAGAAGTGTCGGACTGCCTTAACCAGTCTTTGTTTTAGGTATTTAGAACTTATAACAGGCCCCTTGACTATATTAGTCATAAATAGGTTATCTTACATCCGTACCATGAATCATCTTCGTGCTGCAATCTACTTAGGAATTTTGGGCACAAATGGGGAGGGCGTGAATAAAATCTGTAAATACTATGTATTGGCTTTTAATAAATAATTGTATACATAATAAAGAGTAAATAATATTGACTAAAGCTAGGTTCTGATTTGTGCAAAACTAAAATCGATTCCACTCCCACCCCCTGACCCTAAGGGCCAATAATGTAAAACTGACTCATTGCTGAAGGTTACCGCAAGCAGATTTATAACATATAAAATACTAGTAGACCTAACAAATCTTGTTACCAAAACAGAGAGTCAAACGTTGCATGTGACAAACAATGACTCCTTGCGTTTTTATGCTGATGGAATTGTAAGTTGTAAATACCAAGCCACTAACGACCGATGCATGTAAAAGACCATATTTAAATATTACATATTATAGTTTTTGAATAAAAACTGTAACTAATATTGTAACTTAATAAGAAATGGTCCATATAGGGGCCATACACATATTACGTAAAGCATTTACGTAATATGCGTTGTTTCGTCATTTTAGACCCCCCCCTTCCCTCATGAAACACACCATTACGTTTAACCATACCCCCCCCCCACAGTATGTTATGAAACTCAATCGTAGTAAGCTTTAAAACACCTTAAACCTTTTGAACATCGTTTTATTACCTAATTGGAGTATGGATTTTAATGAATCATTAAACTTTAAATTACTTTCTTTTAACAACATTATTTAATAACGTTATTTAAAAAAATTATAGAAACAAACAAGACTTTTACTAATAATATAAACAAAAAAATAAACTATCTCAGCTAAAACGTATCCAATTTAATTTATTACTAATATAAATACAAAACTAATGGTGTGGGTGGCACTGTGCAATACTATATCAAGACATGACTTTAAACCCTAAAACAACACAGAACATAGGTGTAAAGCAATAAAGAAGTTACTCAAAACCCGGTATGTATTTATTTTTAGTTTACGGTTATTAAAATAGCATGACGGAAGTATTTTTTATAAAACTAATGTAACCTTGATTTAGATATCAATTCGATTATTTTTTAATTTTGAAGGATTTATAACAGTATTAATATACACGGGAGTCCGTCAGCTCTTAAGGTTAATATGTGTGAGTTACGTAACGTTGATCCAAACCCCCTCCATCCCCAAAATAACTCAGCATAACGCTACGCCTTACCCGCCCCCCTTTAAGTGCGTTACGTAATATGTGTATGGCCCCATATGTCTTTGCCTTAATCTTGTAAAGTTCATGCCAAATCTCTCGAATAATAATTTTTGTCCACTAAAATTAACGTATCTCTGAACGGTACGCGGAAGTGCGACCATGACTATCATGGTCCTTTGTTCTCTTTCTTTACTTTCTATAAAGTTTTTTTTTTTAAATATCAAATATCAATATAAATAATGCATTAATTTGTATTAATTTGTTCAGTATGCATTTATTTTGTAGGATAACTGTAAAAGAAGATAGCAAACCGTGCGTCTGAAAACAATAATCTGATATTATAGTAGATGCAGGAACATGAGCCTCTCAAGGCTAATTAGCCCAGAACACTGACGAGGGTGTGTTTACTTGAGTTACAGAAACACTGAGGAGTACCAACAGTGAATCGTAGGTTATTTCGCGTTTTACAGGATGTAACTTGTGTACAACAATGTACAAAGAGGCATTCACTGTACATGTTTGTTCCTTAAGTCGAGAACAAACTTACAACAATATATAATCGTGAGGCTTAATATATTTTTGTATTTATCTCAGGTATTATTCCAGATAGACAATTGCAAATTGGACATTTTATATAAGGCTAGTGTAAATAACTGTATGAACCAATGTTTTGTAAGTACAGGCAGGATAATTCAAGTAAAATTTAATGATTTGGACATTTTATACTGGTTTGGTTTTACCTTGCACCTTTTAAATTTCAAAATTCTGACCACGTTTATTGAAGGAAATATAGTTGAATTTTTTACCAGTATAACGTTTTTCCAATATCCTGCCAGGGTTTCTTAGAAGGCGTTACACACTGTCAAACACTTTTTTGTGTGGTGTTTATTTAAACTCCTATTTTCTATGAGAAAGGTAGTTGGTTTAAAAATAATTAATCTCGCACTCAGATTTTAAATTTAGTATTCGCCTGCCCCCTAAATCAAACAATTTGTACTGAATAAAATATGTTATTTAAGCTAATTTAGTAAATAGATTCACCCCATAGTACATTTAAAATCCGTATTTTTTTGTATACAGGTTTCTGTGACAGTGTTTTAAATGATTACCTGGCAATATTCATAACTGCAACATGAATCAAATTCGATATAACTTGCACCAGACAAATTAATCTCTTCAATAAGAACAAGAGGTTTAGTTACAGTTAACTAAACTCATCAGCCCCAAATCCGGGGTAGCATGCTGAGAATCTCAGTTTAATGAACTAATTTGTCGGATCTTAAGTTATTGATCGTTAATGCTGCTGCTGAGTTTTTACATTACAATATATTGATAATTGATTTGCTCATCCTATTACCTTCCACGCCATGCCAAAAATAAAAATATCGAATGAATATAATCTTCAACTAAATAACCTATTAAATGTAATCCCAAAATTATTCATACAGAAATTTAAAAAAGCTATATTACTGACATAATTTAGATCAAGACAAGATTAGTGTAAGCAGATTATCAATCAACCTTGTTATAGTATTTAAAATCTGTTTTTGATCTAACACAGGTAAAAAACATTCAGTGTGCGATATAAATAAACCAAAAGAACACATACCCCCAGGTCATGCAACCAACCAAGAGGTAGGCTAATTCTTATTCGAGATGCTCCCAATATAATCATCGATTTTAATCAAGATTAGCAATTGACTTCATAAAGCTTAATATTAGGATAACCATCAATAAGACTCCAATCCTCTCAAGGTTATAAGTACCCAATGACCTGTTATTCATAAATATTATATTAAAACTTAGTATATATATATATTTATCTTTGGCAACAAAACAATCACTACACCTTTTCATTGGCTATTATTATGGAATTTTATTTAAAGGCAATATAGCCGTAAAAAGTCTCTTTTTATATTTCTTTGATTACTTCAGATATGTTGTAGACACTGCTTAAATGATATATATATATATATATATATATATATATATATATATATATATATATACAACACGACATCATATCAATAAATTCTACAAAATATCTGAAGTATATATGTATTACTTATTTTATTTCAAATAGGTAAGATTAAATAGTAACTTAACTTGTATCTAAGCTATAAGAAATTGGCTGTACAAATACAATTAATGTTGTATATTAAACGCGATGAATTACAATTCTAAACAGTAAACAACAGGTTTAGGTCCTTATGCAACAAATCCTGCACACCAAAGCAAAGGCGAATCCTTTTTACAGAAAGTCTAATCATAAATTTAACGTTAAGAGTATTTTTAATTTATGGTCTAAAACGCAATTGTTCTCTATTTTTAGATTGTTACGTCATCGCTAATTATTTGTATCCGATTACGACGAATTGTTAGTAGTAAAAAATACTAAAAATGGTAACTGAAAGTGTTCCATACCACTCTGCCAGCGCATACACGTCGCACTTGTATATTTGTAATGGTAATGCACATACAATTTCAAAATAAATAAATAGCTTCATAAAACTGACACATACTTTCTCCCTTTTAGCTAAAAGTACTGCATATAAAGTACTGTAGCTTATGAATAAAATCATCTGGTAAACTATTTTTCGTAAATGTCTACACAAATCACTGTAAGCACTACATAGTTTTAAGAGAGGATAGGGGGAGGATGTAAAAACAGTAGTTAGATAGATCATCCAGATGACAAGAGGAGTCTTATAACTCGGTGGTATGAAAGATCAGTTGGAGGTTTTACCGCTGGGATATTAATTGGGGGTATTAAAACAATGCGGCGGAGAGGAACAGATTTACTACTAGTTCTTTGGTTCCAGATAGAACGAACGATGAATTCTCTTCCTTTCTTTTTTGTAAGCAGGAAAACTAAAGTACATAATAAAATGTTTCTGATAAGACTATCAAATTTTTTTTTCAAAGCAAATTTAAAAGACGAACATATTAGTTTGAATACTTGTTTATATTAGCAAAAGGAAACAGGTAAACAAAATAATTCTGAATTTTAATTCATCGACAGATTTATTTCATTTTCAACATAAATGTGGTTTGTATATGACGGAAACCCCCGCCTTTTGGTTTCAAACTAACATCTGAATACACCGCACTGTTGAATTCCTCTATAAGACCCCGTGTAACACTGAGACACTCGACGAAATGGTGCGACGTAGAGAGCCGTCCTCATTATATTAACGAAACAGTCTTTTGACGTACAGAGATGTTCTTATACCGCCTCATCATCGAAATGTTGGATCCCTATTACTGCTGCTCATAAAATACCATGCTACAGGTAATAAACATCGGTAAGATTACGCAATACACCTGAAATCAAACCAATGCTAGTGACAATATCCAATATGTCCGACTGATAATAGTAATCATTAGTATACCCGACACTGAATGTATTACAGATTGGTCTAACAAGATTTATAAATGTATTGGGTAGAAAAGAACATAAATGGAATAAAAATTGCTAGCTTTTCATGCTTGAATTAAAATTATAATCATATATGTCTGAAGTGGATTGGTTGATAGTAGAAGTAAATATCGTTAGTGAATTTCCTATGGAAAGTGAACTGTTAGCATGACCCGCACGGTGAAACTTAAGCCCGGGACCACCATAGAAGTTCATATCGTGACCCCCTAACACGTTTTGGGGGGTGATTCAAAATTATATATATATATATATATATATATATATTATATATATATAAAATGTGTATGTACTCTAGCGGTCGCATTTTTCGTCCGATCTACTTCAAATTTGGTAGGGACGTTCCTTTTTATAATCAGTTGGACAAGTTCGTTGGGAAAAACAATCTGAAAACTCTAAACCCCTTTTTTGGGGATTATTCTTTCAAATTTCGAGTTGTTGGGCCCAAAAAGGGTCAGAAAAGACCCGGGCGTAAAATTAATACAGGTATTAAGATGGAAATTAGTTCGTTCGTTCGTTCCACTGTGACTGTGGGGGTGGTGGTTCCCCCACTTCTCTAGGGAGTTCCTGCCATGGTGTGGCTATGACTCCTGGGAAGTTTTCGGGTCTAAGCCCTAGTAGCCAGAGCTACCTGTCTATTGCGTCGTGGTTTTTGGCTTGTAGCTCCAGTCCGGCATGGCTGGGCGGAGTTGTGGGACCTCTTGGTCCCGTAGTAGACGGATGTGGTCCCACGGGGAGGACTCCGCAGTCTCCTCGAGCTTCGCTGTCTGCCCGTCGACGAATTAGTGAAATGAAAGTCTTAAGCCCTCTCTCGTCATCCTAGCATAAATATTTACCGAGTTATTAAAGAAAATGTACATCGGCTAAACACAGTCCGATGTATTATGGGGTATGCTACATTAAAAAAGCATGTTATTCATTTGTCGGTGTATTTGTATCATCCTCAGCAACCTCGCGCCTACTTTCAAGGTTGACTGGACCTTCTCATAACCTTAAGCAACTTTACCATTAGGTTAGGTGTTTTATGTGTGTGTTAATGTGCAAAATTGTATTCCTAGCATTGCAGGAAATGAAACCAGGAGCATCAGAACAGCCAAAAAATCAAGTTTTCAGATTTCAATAAAATTGGAATAAATCAAGTTTTTACACTGGTTTTGAGTTTTAAAAGTTTTGTATGTGGAAATTCTCTTCCCTCACGTCTGCGTGCTGCGTGCGAACTCGTTTACTTGATTACAAAATAAATATCGAAGGAATATATAGCTTCAACACCTTTACCTTAGTAAAGTTTATTTGTATTACCTTAGTGGTGTTTATATTGTCAGGCGTGTACATTAGTAAATGGTAAGAGCATAACGAAGTTGTGCAGGAAACTTTTTTCTACAGAAATAATTTGTGTAATTTGTGTTGTTTACGATAACTTGAGTAAAAACGTCTGATTACGATGAAATTTGGCTCAAAAGTGTAAAGTGACATTCCTCCTAACTATAGGAATTATTGGTTAAATGTTTCTTTAATAGTCTAATAGCTACCTTATTTATGCTGAGAGTTACTTGAGTGTTTGTTTTCTGTAAGCGATACAATGTAGAGTATGACCAATCGACTTTATCACCTGTTTAAAAGCAATGTAAGTATAAGTATGTAAGTATGTAAGTATATTTTATTAAACTTAATCACTTGTATGCAAAATAATGTGCAGTAATCTGTTTTAATGTTCTACTGGTTGTTCATTATAATTATTGATGAAACTTTAATAAATATCTTGATTTTGAAAATGGAGGAAATTTTCTCAGGTTATTAATGAGTAATAAATTGTTCAATTTAAACCAAGTCATACAAGATTTTAAACCAGTAATAACCATGTTAAACGTTAATAATTAGTTTCCCTGCTAATATTATCCTTTGTCATGTAAACAAAATGATAAGAGATATCAAGAAACTTGCGGTTTAACACAAACAGTTCAAACTCAAGTTCAGTGAAGAAACTAATTGTCTGACAAGCTGACAAGTTGCAACTCGGCTGAGCAACTTGGCGATAACAAGCCCGCGATCCTCGCCGCTCGCGGAGTTGCCCTCGGATGGTGGGATAGACATGTTTATAATATGTATAAGCCGACTTTATTATTTTTATTATCTGCTAGTCGGCTGCACCAGCCATATTGCTCTTTCGTAACTTCCTCGCGTTACTGATACAAACATTTTTGAATATTTTAAATGAAGTTTATCTTGTTATTTAAGAAACTATTGCGAACATTTTACATCACTGATTAGTACAAATATTTTTCACGACGTTTCAGGATCTGGAATCCTATCCAATCTTCAGGTGAGAAAATACCTAGAACATAACAAAATCAAACAAAATATTGACAAAATCCAACAATGAATTTTAAACGAAGAAAAGTTAATCTTTTTTTTATCTCAAATATAAAACAATAAGTTTGTAATCTTATATTTAAAGGCGATAAATGAAGTGAGAGTTTATTCATCAGCTGCTAATTATTATAGTATTAGTATTAACGCCATTTTTTATGTTTGATTAAACGTTGTATTACTGTATTTATACTTGAGTAGTACAACAGGCAATCGTTTCTCTATGGTATTACTCAGTAGTAGAAAGCTAATAATGTTATTTATTATTTTCTAAAACAAACAAATACAGTACTGTACAGAGTAATAATATTAATCAACATTAGTAGTAAACTAATTTACACAGTTTTTTAGCATTCTAATACTGAGTGAAAACAGATAAAAGAGTTAATATTTACTCTTTACCTAATAAATCCAAGTTTAGGATTATTTGATTAGTTTTCTCGTTGAAAGGTGAAGGTAATCTTAAAAACTATGGCAAATTTAATTATTGGTTATGTATCATGGAGGTAAACAGCTAAGGGAGATGTAGCGTACCGACAAAAATAAACTCTATATAAATAATATATTACTAATACAACTCATAAACCATTGATTTTTCATTTTTAGCGAATTTCCCCTATAGGGAAGAAGCTATTACCGTAGCTCTCATGGTAAGACTTAAGCTCGAGACAATGATAACTTTTAATTTTGAGGTCCCCAGACGCCAAAAACACCATTCGTTTAAATTTGTATATTTATAAATATATGTGTGCCCGTAAGCACAATAACTCTCGAAAAAAGGTCCGATCTTAATGAAATTTGATACAAATGTGTAAAGTACCATTTATTTGAACGAGTTCGAAAATTAGATGAATCGTACCATCCGAAGAGGGTTTTTTTGGGGGTCTTGTACCCCAAAAATGGGTTTTTGGGGTTTCCACATGTAATTTTTATTTAAATAAAATTTTGATTTTTATCATTGAATTCAGCATAAAAAAAATTTGGTGTCTTGATATTACTAGCTGACGTACCCGTTCTTCGCACAGGGGTTTTCTCTGCCCGTTCTTTAGTCAATGCAGTTACTCTACGTCAATTGGTTACTGAGATATTGAAAGTGCTAAACACAGTACGTTGTCTAATGTTATTCTTATGGAGAAAAATAAATATCTTATATCTCGCTTATTTATTAACATAAACTGACGAAATTTGGTATAAGGCCTCATCTGGTTGTGGTTTATTGTTGTTTGCACAAAAACATTTTTCGCCTATGGTTCCCGTAGCAGCAAACCTAGGTACTCGGTCCCCATGTTATTCTTATGGAAAATAATTAAAATGTTATATATCGCTTATTTATGAATGTATATGGATGAAACTTGGTACGTGACTACGCTTAGATGAGCTCTATTGATATTTGCATAAAAACCCATTATTTTGAGTTTCTTGTTGCAGAAACCTTCGTACTCATCCCCAATGTTATTCTTGGGAAGAATAATTAATATTGTAAATATATCTTGTTTGTGAATACATTTCTTATGAATCCTGTTAAGTGGCTTAATGTGTTATGTTATATATTCATTGGAAATTAGCTGAGTATGCAGGTTTGCTGTGACGGGGGTGTTATGTTTTATGAAATTAAATTAAAAACGGCACCAACTGAAAAATAAGCTACATTAGGTTAGGTTTTGTGTAATCTTTGAAAAACGATTTAGTCATGTAAAATGGAAAATTAAAAAAGTAAACCTTAAAATATCGCAGGCAAAGTTATCTTCTGACAACAAAAACGGCGTTATATGTGGGCAATTGAGCAACAGGAACGCTTTGCATGTTTTCCATGAAAGATCAATGAAGGCACTAAACACATATTTTTGGGGAAAAAGAATGTATTTCTAAGAGTTTATGCTCAGTCCATGAATTGCAATGATAATAAAAGCTAGCTATCAATTAATTATTCAGTGTATCTATCTTTTAAACTATTAAACAAATTTCTTATTTTTTCGGCAATTTTAGACCTCTAAAATTATCCTATACTCTAATATGAGTAAGGTTTGCTTGCTTGCTTGCGACACAGATATCAAAAACGGCTCCAACGATTTCCTTCAAATGTTCGAAATAACTAATTTCTGGGATAAGTTCTAGACAGGCCTCATCCCCCAAAAAAATCAAGTAATGTAAAAAAACTAAAATGAAAAGTTAAAAAAATTAATATTGGGCTTATGGAGTTTCAAATCAAAACAAAAGAATTGTAACAGCTGTTCATAATCAACTAGGGAACTGTCAAAGTAATACTTAGGTTGTTTATGTTTATTAACATGTGGTTTCCTGAGAGCAGATATTAAAAGATTTGAGTGAAGATTACATATATAGAGTAGTAAAAAAAATCAAAGGGACATTGAGCTATAAATAACAACTGGAGGGACCTTAAAAATGTAGAAAAGAGGCAAATGAGTTATACAAATCTGATTACCAGTAGGGGGAAGTGGTGAAATATTACTCCGAGTCATCTAAACAAACTGACTGGCCTTTCCCCGAGCAAAGCTCGGCACCCCAGGTACTTATTTAGAATGCATGTTTGGTATCAAAGAAAATCTCTTACTCTCTAGATGTGCCTTTTGCAGGTTTGAAAAACCTAAAACCTTCAGAGCTTCTTCCACAGGGTTTCAAAGTTTCAAAGTTTCAATGTTAATTTTATTTAGTTAGTCAACTGATTCAAATGTAAATAAACGTTTAAAACATCTGTGACTCATGCATGCTAAATTCCCGTGCAGAGAACGGGACTTCAGCTAGTTAAAACAAACACAAATTTAAGTATATTACTAGCTGACGTACCCATTCTTCGCACAGGGGTTTTCTCTGCCCGTTCTTTAGTCAATGCAATTTCCATTTTAGTTAGCTTTAAACAGATGTTCTTACTTCTGCTCTTTAAGCTGTCAAACGGAAGTATCCACAGCTGTTCGCATTACAGTTTCTGAATGTTTACTTTATTCTGAAATGTAAACATTGAAACTTAGGACGTTCACGGGGCGTCGCACGAGGGGATTTTAAGGAAGTGAATAGGCCTATGTGTTGCATGCGTTCAAGATCTACCTATGTGTAAAGTTTCAGCCCAGTCGGTTCAGTAGTTTTTGGGTTCACCCGGAACATCAGACAGACAGAAACCACCTCTTCTTTATTGATGAACGAAGTGAATCACTGTATTGATGAAGAAGTTTCAGTGGCCGTGTGTGGGTGTGTGGGTGTGTTATCGAAATACTAAATAACTGTAAAACATTTCTTAATGAAATTTTGAAGGAGTCATTTGGGATACCAAAGGGATGTTTTAACACAGCATTCGTATTTTATTTTGGATTATTAATAATTATTAAAACTAATTTTAATGTTTGATATTCAGTAGTTGAATTGGTTTTCGTAGTAAGCTATTGACTATGGTTGTCTTTAAAATGGCAGCTGGGATTTGTCTGTGTTTCACTTGAGGGATTTTTATCCCCTATATGGGATATTTTGACTGCTTGTGGGATAAAATGGGATTGTGGGATAAAGTGGGATTTTTTTGAAATCGGCATTACGTCTGCTAGTTTGCTTACAACTTACGACCAGAGCACCTTAGCAGTAGCACTTCTAGTGGATTTTCTCGCCGTACTGGCAGTTGCGGGGTTTCCCATTTTTAACCTCGCTGTCCGCACCTATTATGATTTTATAAACGTCACATAACGAACACTGAATCATGTCAATTTCGCTGGCCGAGCCATGTTGGAATTAACAAGCAAACTATTTGCCATTATTTAGTACCTACTTCGTACTCTTTAGTACTACCATTAAAAATATTAGTACCTCTCACGTAAATAAATTATTTAATTTAGTTAATTCACCGTATCATTTAACCTATGTCGCATTGCTCAAAATCCTTTGAGGTACTAAAATGTAAAATACCTATAGGTAATTAGTAGATCTAAATAATCTCTATCTAACGGTATAAATATTGTACTAATACATTATTCAATAATCATATAATATTTAACATTAATGTGTTGCAATGTTTAACAAATCAGTGGGAAAGTGTGGGATATGACGAGGGATACTATAAGGGAGAGTCTGGGATAAAGTGGGATTTTTTGTATCAGTGCGTGGCATATTTTTCCCGTAGAGTGGAAACACTGCATATTTGTTTATAATTTACTCAAATGTAAACATAACCAAAACTATGGATTTGGTTGTTTTGTTCCATCAATTTTTTTTATTTCGAAATAGTTTAAAATGTGAGTGTTATGTAAATTAATAGTGTTTTGTCGTGTTTAAAACAATGCTTGTATTTAGATTTATTATCAGTTTATTTTTTACTGGAAAACTTCGATGTAAAAGCTAAGTGTTTGGACTAGTGATGATAAATTAATACAATAGGTTTTGGAATTTTTGAATTATTGGGACAGTATAACTCTGTAACACGACTGACTGTGATTGATAATCAAGCGTGTTGTAGACCTATAGTAGTTTCTTTACATTGTGAACAAATTACTTGATGGCAGACTTACTAAACTATCATACGTGCAAACTATCTTTATTACATGTAATGTACCAAATAAGCCTCACTGTCACCTAATGACATGGGATTAAAGTTTTGTAATCTACCGGTCAGTAAAATAGTCTGGTTACAGTTATATTTGTTTGCATTTTCTGTGGTTAATATTGATTTTCATAAACAATCAAGATGTCCAAAACTCCGTAATCCCAACCGTCTACATTGTTCAACTAATTACGATGTAGACAGATTGCCCTCCTGAAAAATTGTCATTAATGTAGATGTTGGATTTTGCTTTTAAATCTCTCTTGCTGCGATTTCAGTAGCTTGTGTATTTAAATTCAAACCAACATATATTAATGATGTAAACATTTTTAAATTTAAGGTATGAATTTTATAAGATACTGTTATATAAATAAATCATTGAATATCTTTTTTTTACATTAAATGGGTTTAAAACAAGTATATTTCTGTATGTTTAACCCCCTGATTTTGGAGCTGGAAATTAATAGGTCTAATAATTATTGGCAACTTTTCTCTCAGGTTATATATTTAAAAATCGTCGAAAACCATCCGGTACCAAAAATATATTAGTCATTGGCCGAGTCTTAAAAAAGCGTGAACAGGAGCTAGGACATGTGACCAAATAAACGCAATCAGTTTAATCTAATTTGCTAGGTACACACAGTGGTTTTAAGAGGTTAATTGCTCCACCTCACCCTCCAGGGTTAGATGGAAACGTATTACGCATATTCTCTATTCATTGCTGCTAGATTAGGAAACCCCAGCATAGCTATAGGCACGTTTTCCATAAGCGAGAATTTTGCGCAGGTTACCAGAAGGTTAGGATATAGCAGGAAAGGAAAGGGTGGGATGGGACAGGCAGCCAAATTGGCCTTTCAGAGTACCAACTCCCGTGCCTTGTGACAGCTGTGATCAGGCTCTATGTGGACCCGCTCTGCCCTCCAACTGGCCAACTCAACGGATGGGGTATCCATGTACAACAGCCAGGGACCATACATTCTCAGGTTGGGGACCAACCCCTGAGTTTCCGCCCCGAGCCGCTGCAAGTGGAGGGACCAAAGGTGAAAGGGAAGTTTGTCATAATGGACATCCAAAAAACTTCATATGTAATGACAATTTAATTTGCTGTACCCAATGTCAGCATCCAAACTGGTATAGACCAGTTTTAAGGTTGTCCTGGGACGAATATTCTCTATTGGTCAATGCTAACACACCAAGTTTTAATAAAATTAATAAGTATACAAGAGATATATGTTTTTTATTTCTTATAAGAATAACATCGGACAATATACTTAGTTTACTGCTGAATGGAAATTGAAATATTCTCAACAACCATTAGCCGAATAGCCTACTAACGAAATACTAATTTAACCGTGTGTGGATTGGAGTACTAATGTTTCATCTTTTAGAGCTTTTTATGGCAATGAGATAAAACCGTTGAAACCTGCTAAAATATTTAAAGTTTATGGTACTAAGAAAGGTAAAAAACTGAAGTTTGGGATCTCTTAAGCCCTGTAATTTTTGAACCCAAATTTTTCTAAAAAATCAGGTGGTATATTTTATTAGAAACCTAATATAAACCACCAAATAAAAAATCCAAAGATTTCGAAAGCGGCTCCTCAAAACTGCTCCAGACCTATATACTAAGAAGAATAAGAATAAGAATAATTTATTTTCTCCAAAAAAAAATATTACATTTTTGTACACTTTCAAATTTTGCACATAAAAAATAATAGTCTAAAAAAATGCCCATTCTTTTAGCAAAAAAATTAAAATCCACAAAATGTCTATATTCAGAATGACTTAAAAATACAACAATACAGATTAATGAATAATAATTAAGACTAAAAAATAAAAGATTGTATATTTTTGTTGTGCATACAACTAAGGAGAAAATGTAGGGCCTCCAAGGCAAAGCCAGTTAGGAGGTTCCTTTCCTTTAAATTATCAAAATAAAATACGGCGATCAGACAGAATTGAAAATATGTAGAATAAAATATAGCGATCCCTTAAGTATTTGTGCCAAAAATTTTACTAATCCAAAAAAATACATACAAAACTACTTCAACAATTAACAATGACTAAACTATGGTTTGATCTTCAAACCGCACACCGCACTTTGCTACCAGGCGGCTCATGGCACCAGCCCAGGTGCCGTCACAGCTCATAGCATGCAATGCTTAGTCCCTGAGTATCAAAGCTCTCCATAGTGTGCCCTTATCATGACCCATTTTCCTATCTACCTTTATTTTAAAATTAAAAACATAAACATTATTTTTCCCAAACTAAAAAGCCACTTCTTTAACTTGTTTGCAAAAATAGCTGCCTTTGGATTTTTTTATTTCATCAGGCAACCTATTAAAAAATCTAGGTGCCATAAAATTGTAAGTTTTTGTGAAAAATGTATTTCTTGGTTTTGGAAATGTATATTGCTCTGCATTTCTAAGTTTGTTTCTATACAAATTTTCATTCGGAATCCTATTTCCACTTCTACTAAAAAACATTTTCAGCACTTTAAAGACAAACAAATATTTTAATGGTAATATTTTTTTAAAAACAAAGAGAGGAAGGGACGGTTCAAATTTACCTTTATATGAAATTAATCGTACCAAATGTTTTTGCTGGATATTTATTGCATTTAGATGGGTTTCATAAGCATTTCCCCAAAAAATTATCCCATATTCCAAACGACTTTGTACAATAGAAAAGTACAATGTACGTAGGACATTTTCACTAGCCATATCTTTCAAAAAGTAAAAATATCTTAAAATGGAATTAATTTTGTTTTTTAATTTAGAAATATGTATTTTCCAGCTTATTTCACTATCTAAAAAGATTCCCAAATATTTTATATTATTGGCTTGCCCCACAATTTTACATGTATTAAGACAAAAATTTGGCTTACTGATACATTCTGCGCTGTGGTATTTAATGTCATTTGAAAAATCAATATTCTTTCGAAGACTAAAATTTATAAATTTAGTTTTTTCGGCACTCAGTAGCATGTGGTTTGCAGTAAACCACCACTGAAGTGCTTTGAGGTCATTGTTCATAGCCAATTTAATCAAATCCAAATCTTTTTCTATGTAACAGAGAGCAGTGTCGTCAGCAAAAGAAGTTAATTTTCCTTGGAAATTTGCTTCACACAGGTCATTTATGTATATAATAAATAGTATTGCCCCAAGCACTGACCCTTGAGGGACCCCATTCGTAATTACTCCCATTTCACTATATACCGAATTGATTTTTACACATTGCTTTCTCTCAAATAAATAGCTTTCAAACCATTTATGACCTACACCCCTTATCCCACCATGGTATAATTTATTTAACAAAATTTTGTGGTCAACTGTATCAAAAGCTTTTTTTATATCCAAAAATAACCCGCTTACAATTCCCCCCTCATTTAAACCATTATATACATTTTGCAAAAAATTTAAAAGAGCATGTTCAGTGTTTAATTTAGTTCTGAATCCAAACTGATTATTACTAAAAAAATTTGTTGAATTGAGAAATGATAATAACTTCTTTTTCATGATCTTCTCAAAAAGCTTGGAGAAGCAAGACAACAAGGATATCGGACGGTAATTATTGCAATAAAATTTAGAATTGCCTTTGAAGATTGGTATTACAACAGCATTCTTTAATTTGGTTGGAAAAATCCCAGTTTGAAAACTGAAGTTAATTATATATAATAAGACAGCAGTTATTTTTTCTGAGACCTCTTTAAGTAAAATAGAATTCACTCCATCTATTCCAGGACTTTTGTTATTTTTTAAACTAGCAATTGCAGCAGATAGTTCTTTCAACGTAACCTCATCCAGGAAAAAAGATTTTACTTGACTTTTGGTAATAAATAAATTTTTGTAGTTCAATGATAAAAATTCTTTCGATACTGAACTATCCAATTCCAATTTTTCAACAACACTCAAAAAATAAACATTAAACTCATTTGATACTACTTGTGGATCATCAACTAAAATATTATTAATTTCCAATTGCATTTTCGTATATTGGTCTTTAGCTTGCCCCGTAATTTCATTTACAACTTTCCAAGTAGCTTTAGAATTTCCATTACACTTTTCAAATTTTTGTTTAAAGAAATTATCTTTTAAATTCTTTATTTCTTTTTGCAAATTATTTCGGAACCTCTTATAATAATTTTTCAAAGCCTCATTATCTGGATGCTTTCTAACTGAATTATAAATTTTATTTCTCCTCAAAATTTTAGAACAAATTGACTGATTCATCCAGGGTTTGATTTTCTTAAACTTACTTCCATTACTAATTAATTCTTTGCATTGATTTTGATAATTTTGAAAAGTATCCAAAAACACATCAAAAGCTGCAGAAGGATCGACTTGACTGTATACGTTATTCCAATTTTCATTATCAAGAAGTTGTCTGAGCAAAGCATAGTCTGTGCGATAGCAGGCAGGGGACGGGGAGGAGGCAGTCGACCCACCTCCCCCCCGCCCACCACCGACCAGCTGCACATCCACCCGACACATCGAATGGTCCGTGTGGCCGACATGAATCACTGCCGCATCCAACAACAAGTTGTTGGATGCGACATATACTACGTTGTTGGGTACCAAAATATTATGGATACCTCTTTGTTCTTCCCTCAGGGCTCTGCCTTTACTATCACTCCCAACTTTTAATTTTAACGTATGATTCGTTGGATTTATTTTGTTAAAGCAGCATCTCCTGAAAGATGTCCCCACGTTTGATACGCCGCCCTACTCAACCATAGACCTCCACCGCACAGGAAAATTTTCTTTGTTATTATTTACACCTTTTTTAGTAATTTTAGAAAATTTTCAATTATACAAAAAAAATTTTGTTATTTTCTTTTAACCCCGACCTTAGAGCTCCGCCTCGCTGGCTTTAAAAGTTGCCTTGTTAAATTTATGGAGGAAAGATGATCCTTGGGTAAGCGTTCGGGAGTTCGGGTCAGCATTCGGGTTGAGTACTACCATAGAAAAATAAAGCAGGTATAGAAGTGTCACGTAATGCTAAAATTTGCTAACACAAAATTGTTAATTCAACCGACCAGATCATACGAGCAAAACCGGCCAAGCGACGTTGCCTGTCCGTGCACTCCAGCCGGCTGGCCGGCCGGCCCAGCCGGTAGGGAAAAATTCCCTCGCCCTGCTTGGCGCTTGTCGTATTGAGTGCAGTGTTTACGCGCTCTTCACATTATCTACTTCTCTGGTTAGTTTTCTATTCAATGTTAATTTATCGATTTACCAACTTTAAAAATACATTTAAAATCTTCTGAGATACAGGTACGTTTAATGTTGACTGACGATTTCTTTAAACATTTTTTAGTTCGAGGATAGTTTTCGTGTATGGGTTCATCGCGTCAATAATAAGATTAAAAGCTTAAGCTCTCTCTGTGTGTTTTATAAACATACCCTGATTTATAAATAAAGGGTTACAGAAAATAGGTAAAATCATAATTTTAAAAGTAAACTATGTTTCACGATTAAATTGTAATGCATTTTATTACTGAATTTAATATTTTACAGTAACTTGTTCCTACGTGAAGAGCTAATTTCTTCAGTGAATTTATAGTAAATTTGTATGGCATCGGCTGATAACATTTCAACATGTTATATACACTCTGCATTTTATGTACAGTATTCTCCTAAAGAACAACATTAAAGGCTGAGTACGCAGATTTGCTGCATCAAGAAATATAAACAATATGTTTTTGTGCAATTATCAATATAACTTAACCAGGTGAAGCTACATACCAAGTTTTATTTTTTATTTATGTTCATAACTAAGGGAGAGATAAAACTTCATTTATTCTCCATAAGAATAATATAAGGGCTGAGTATGCAGGTTTGCTGCTACGGGGACAATAACAAAAATTGTTTATGCAAATATCAATATACCAGTACTAGGTGAAGCCACAGGCCAAGTTTCATCAATATACATTCATAAATAATCGAGATATTAATTTAGAATTATTCTTACGGTACACATTATTTAGATGAAAGATGCATATATTTTTAATAGTTTTAGCGAATTTCCCCAATAGGGAAGAAGCTATTATCGTAGTCGGCATGGTAAGACCTAGCCCGGGACCATGATAACATTTGTTTTGAGGCTCCCAGGTGCCAAAAACACCATGTATGCGTGTGTGCGTGTGCGTGCGCGCGCGCGCGCGCGTGTGTGTGTGTGTGTGTGTCCGTAGGCATGATAACTTTCGTAAAAATGCCTTTTGTATAAACGTGTAAGGCAGCGTCTATTTTCATGAGTTGGAAAACCAGACAGGTCGCTCTATTTTAAAGCAGGTTTTGCACCCCAAAATTTGTTTTAACTTTTTACATTTAATTTTTTATAAACCCAAATTTTAGTTTGTACCATTGAATTCAGCTTACAAAAACAAACAATTTGGTATTTTTATCATCACTCTATGTCAATTGGTTACCAAGATATTGAAAGTGCTAAACATAATACGTTGCCCAATGTTAATCTTATGGAGAGGGTAAAATGTTATATCTCGCTTATTAATGAACATATATTGACGAAACTTGTAATGTGGCTTCATTTGTTTAGGTTTTACTGATATTTAAACAACTTTTTTTTCGTACTGATATTTGCATTTAAAACCAATTTTTTGTGGTTCCCAAGTCTGCAAACTTGCGTACTCAGTAGCTATAATATTATTCTCATGGAGGATAAGAAACAAGTGATATCTTGCTTGTTTATGAATATAAATTAGTAAAACTTGAAATGTTGCTTTATGTTATGGTGATCTATTTTATTTGTAAAAAAACAGATTTTAGTTGTTCTTGATGCAGCAAACCTGCATACTCAGTCCTAATGTTGTTCTTATGAATAATAAATAAAATTTAATATTGCACTTATTTATGAATATGCTTTGATGAAAGTTGGTAAGTGGTTCATGACGTAGTGAAGTACCATTTGAAATTCTCTGAGTATGCAGGTTTGATGCAACGGGGGTATTTTATTGTTAATCATCATTGCAATTTATGGAATTTAAAAGGTTGAATTTGTCTAATGCAGTTCATGTTTTATCCTTCTGTAATAATAACATTCCAGAAATTTAATAAATACCAGATCAGTTCGAAACGAGATTTGTGCACATCCTCCACTTCCTGTGCATACAACGGGAGAGTGATCTCCACTGCCACACAGCCACACGTTTATCAGATCAGCCTTACCGCCTACCGCTGCCGGGGCCGTGGCGGAAGCGACCGAGATTGCTCCCTGCGGGAATTTGGGAATCCCGCACTGCCCGACTTGGCAACAAGGCACCGCTAACTCAGACTTGAACGACGCGACAGCGCCTGCATTTCCATGATACCCGCGTACGCTTTTTCCCTACTTCGTGACACTTCTGTACCTGATTTATTTTTCTATGGTACTACTAGCTGGTCAGACAGACATTATTCTATCCTAATGTCACTGAATTTGTTTTATGTCAAAGATTCTCGTTCTTTTTCAAGATGAGCTCGTTAGCTACGCTCACTTGCCTATGTTTATATAGAGCTTGCTTCGGTATTGAAAATGAGTTGCTATTCAAATATGTTTATTATGTCTATAATAAACATATGTTTATATGCTTTTCAAGTATGTTTAGATATCATCCTTATAACAGCTGTTTGATGAAACTAAATAACTAACTACAATCCCGACTTTGTTTTATGTATTTAGATAATGAAAATCACTTAATAATATCTTGCCATGGCAACGTTAATATACACTAGGCAGCAATACGGATTTTAGCAATTTGAAATTTAAGTAACTGCACAACGCCATCTGTAGAGCCTGATATAAGCGTAGGTTATATTATATAAATCAAACAGGAAAGTTGGCCGGGCTGGTAAGGGCCCGCACTTGCATTTAGGGTGTAGACCAGAGCCTGTACAGACCTAAATTCAGCCCTGGCCGTCTGTATGCAGAACTTCAAACATGCTAGAATCCAGAATCATTGTCCCTGTCTCGTGTACATTCTATGTGCCTAAGAGTAAAAATATGTTATAGTCAATCAATACAAATGCTGAATTATTTTGACTCAATCCTATCCTACACTATAATATGAGTAAGGTTTGCATGCTCGCTTGCTTGGTTGATTGCTTGCAACTCTTATCTCAAAAACGGCTCCAACGATTTTCTTAAAAAATAACTAATGTGTCCTTCCAACTACTTGTGTTGTAAAACCTGATATCTGGGTTAAAAATAAGTTCTAGACATGTCCCATCCCCCAAAAAAATCAAATAATGTAAAAAGCCGCTATGGAAAATTGAAAAAAATCACATTGGGCTTTTGGAGATTAAAATAAAAGCAAAAGAGTCATAACAGCTGTTCAAAATCTTTCAGCGAACTCTCAAAGTTATACTCATATAGTTTAAGTACTACCTGGGACTGAGCTTTGCTAGGGAAAGGTCAATCTTGTTTATGACTTGGAGTTGTTTTTCACCATGTACCCTACTAACTAGCATTTTTGAGGTCACAACAGTTGTTATTATAATGCACCTTTGAGTCATTCTGGATATGACCACTCTACATGTAATCTTCATTCAAAGGATTTATTATCTGATTTTATGGAACCACATGGAACTCATGTTGTTTATGATTATTAACATGTGGTTTCCTGAGAGCAGAGATTAAAAGATTTGAGAGAAGATTACATACATAGAGTAGTAAAATAAATCAAAGGGATATTGAGCTATAAATAACAACTGGAGTGACCTTAAAAATGTAGAAAAGAGGCAAATGAGTTATACAAATCTGATTATCAGTAGGGGGAAGTGGTGAAATAAGCTCCAAGTTATCTAAACAAACTGACTAGCCTTCCCCCGAGCAAAGTTCGGCCCCCAGGTATCATATACTCTAATATGAGTAAGGTTTGCTTGTATGTTTGCTTGCTTGCGACACTAATCTCAAAAACGGCTTCAACGATTTCCTTCAAATGTTCAAAATAACTAATTTCTGGGATAAAAATAAGTTCTAGACAGGTCTCATCCCCAGGAAAAATCAAATAATGTAAAAAAATAAAATGAAAAGTTAAAAAAATTAACATTGGGCTTATGGAGTTTTAAATCAACACAAAAGAATTTTATCAGCTGTTCATAATCAACCAGGGAACTGTCAAAGTAATACTCATGTTTGTTATGATTATTAACATGTGGTTTCCTGAGAACAGAGATTAAAAGATTTGAGTGAAGATTATATATATAGAGTAGTAAAATAAATGAAAAGGACATTGAGCTATAAATAGCAACTGGAGGAACCTTAAAAATGTAGAAAAGAGGCAAATGAGTTACACAAATCTGATTATCAGTAGGGGAAAGTGATGAAATATTACTCCAAGTCATCTAAACTGACTGATTGGCCCTCCCCCGAGCAAAGCTGGGCCCCCCAGGTACTGTCGTGTTAAAACGGATATGAGAAGGGTGTTACCACTCCAGTAGTCAGTAGTATTTTTTATTTACATTAGTCCTAAATTATCTGTTCTTGCCGTTGTGGAGTTAAAACGGATATGGGAATGGTGTTACCATTCCATTAGTAAAATGTTTGGTTTATTAATTATCTGTTCTTGCTGTTGTGGAGTTAAAACGGTTAACAGAAGAGTGTTACCAATCCAGTACCTGCCTACATATCTTTAAAAATTCAGTCTTCGTTCATCCTCTTACGGGAAGAATGAGCGTACACCTAGTAATATTATAGATTACTAGTGGCTTGAAGGGGCCAAAGCCCGTACGTAACCTTGCTCCAATACTCTGCCTCATCTGATTTTGTTTACTCTTTATATGCTGGAGAAAATTCGTAAACAAAGTAGACACGTAATTTCATGTTTTAACGTAAACAAAGCAGACGTTTTTTAATCCCCATGTTTTTCTTATGGGGGATTTTTTACGTTATTACTCGTTTGGTGGTAACCTTTTAGAAATAGTGCTATTTTCCCTGAGTCCCTGGGATCAAAACATTTAATTTAAGCCGTCTCCCATCTTCCTGCGATTTGCCGAAATCCCACAATTTTTACTTAAAAATTTCGCTTACAGAATTATATATAAAGATTTATCTTGCATGTTTGATTTTTTTAATAAAGACTAGCTGTGTACCCGTACGAAGGACGGGTTGTATACATAAATGGTAGATTAAAAAAGACTTTGCCCATAAGAATAACATAGGATCTTTAAAATCCCGTAGGGCAGAGTCCTAAGATGATTGCCCAAAATCAAATTAACCTAAAACCTTCTAACGCCCATATATAAAATAAAAAAAAAGTTTCATCGAAATCAGTACACCCGTTTCCCCGTGAAAAGCGAACAAAACGTGTCCAAAATCGCACATAATCACGTTTTTGAGCGGCCGCCATTATTTTTCCAAAAGGCGTATGCCGGTGTAAAGTGGCCTAAAACCTTCTCACGCATCTATAGAACAAAGAAACAAAGAACATCAATGTCAGTGCACCCGTTTTCCCGTGAAAAGCGAATAAAAACCCGTCCTTGA
The DNA here is from genome assembly GCA_963675035.1 of Allygus modestus. NCBI lineage: Eukaryota > Metazoa > Arthropoda > Insecta > Hemiptera > Cicadellidae > Allygus > Allygus modestus. The sequence goes on from OY776116.1 coordinate 82,730,855, forward strand.
GCGTCACCGACAGACAAACAGACAAGCAAACAGACATACAGACAGACAAACAGACAGACAAACAGACAGACAAACAGGCAGACAGACAGAAATTGAGGTAAGACGCGTTTCTGCTTTCCTATGGTATAAAACGTAAAAATATGCAAACATTTCATAATTCCAAGCAATGTACAGACAAAACTCTAATTTTATTTGTATATATTATGTAAGTGATATACTTTTGAGATTGTAATTTCTTATAAAAAAAATGTGTTTAACAATTTAAACATTGGGGATTTAGAATAAATATATTTAATCTGGACATATTGTTTTCATTATATTTAAAAAAAGTAGATAGTGTATATCCACCTATTTACTTTTTCATATTCCATATATTATTACTTTTTCAAATATTATAAGCGTCTGACTCGCTGGATTCCCGCGAAGCTTAGAGGTCATAAATAGACAACAGCAAGAACCATCAAGCTTAGCTGCAGTACGACATTAGAAATGCTTAAAGGGAGAAACTTCGAAGACTAAAGAAAATTTCAAAGATTGCGAAACACACTAAATAAAATAGAGCAGTAAAGAGATCAGATTAGATACAACTGCCCCGAAATGGATCCCAAAACTGAGTAGACGAGTCTAAGTGCATCTATCTATTGTGCATTATATCTAAGTGTCCTTGAAAACTATTATGTTTGCTTTTATTTACTAACCACAACATTTGACGTAGGTGTGCATTGTAGTAATACAATATAAAACCTTTTATAGCATGAGAAGAAACATAAGTTTCCAAAAGATTAAACCTCCACGTAAAGTTTAATGATTTATGGTGTGGCTTAATGAAGTGTAACGAGTTGTTAATTTCGTGGCAGTTATTAATTAAAGCCTTGAGTTTGGAACTGTCGGGAGCAGCCTAGGCTTTGGTTTATTGGGTGGCCGCGGCCCGGCCTGCTTTTGTGCAGTACTATACTGCAGCTGGTACTGCACTTATCTAGATTAAAATCGATTTATTAAAAACAATGTATATAAGATATGGACAGGTTAAAATTCTTTGACGTCCAGGACCGTTAACCTGTTTATATTGATAACAAATTCCGAAAGGCTTAATCATGATCATTAATAAGGCGATTAGGTTCATGAGGTATTGAATTTCGATTAGTTGAGATTAACCATTGGAGCGTGTTCAATATGAGTAGGCAAATGCATCAACACTTTTCAATAACGTGTATTATAGAAGACAAAAATATTAACTATATGTTTATTATTTCTAAACAATTCTTTTCGGAATAAGTTTTAAAAGAGCAGACTTTTACAGGGTTTTAATACTTCCTGAAATGTGATGAACTATTTTAACATACATAATACAAATCCCTTATACATAATTTCTTTGGGATACCAGACAAGGAAATCAAACCTTAAATATGATTCGCCTTATGGTTAAAACAAACTTGCTGATAACTTTTTGAAACAGCTATGCAATGTCTAATTAAATCAAGGTCAACTTTAAAAAATCTTGCACCCTAAAAATAAGATACTACTTTGGTTTAAAATAAACAATTTGTTTAAATTACACTGGTTATAACTATCCACCATATAACAACACGTACTTTAAAATCATAATTATACTTGATAACAGAACCTTAATAACGGAATATAACTTTGAGACCAGTTTGTGTTATGAGCAGCAATATATAAGTAATACAAATATCTTATGTTTAACTGTCTTATTAAGTAGTTTTGAGTTAAACTTTGTTACGTCTACGTTGTACTTTGTACATCGTAGAATTTGATGCACATGTGTATGTTTCAGACAATGCCGAAAGCCTAAACAGAATAAAATAAAAGCAAACAAATGGTAAATGTAATTTATACACATAACAAAAATAGAAAATAAAAGCTGAAAGGAAACAAAAGTAAAATTGAAATTGTTGCAGTAACGGAGTTTAATTACAATCAGGCAATTATGCTATAATTAAATGTATCTCTAAACCCGTTGTTAACGACTAGACTAGGTATTATCTCGCTTTCCCGAATAGCCACTGATCACAATAAAAATTGCTCGTCAATTTATTTTCTATATCACTATGTGGTACAATGCCGAAAGACAATGCATTAAATTTAATAGAAATAATAATAATTTTAAATTTAATAAAAACTTGCAGAGCTTATAAATTGCATAACTTAACCTTTCTGTATCTTAGTGTCACCAACACAGTGCTGCTATAATTATTTTAAATCAATCCCAAAGGACAAATATTTTTGAAGTGTAACTAAAACATGGAGAAAGTATTGTTTTTGTTGTTAATGTCAATATTTATACTCAGTTAATTTAATTAATTATCCTGCGAAAAATCGTTTTGATGATCACTGGACCCAATAAAATGTTTTTCTCTGTGATAACTATCAGCATGTATAATTTATAAAATACTAGCCGACCCGTTGCAGCTTCGCGCGCGTAAACTTTGATAGTTGTGTGTGCTGCATTCTGTGGTTAGCCCGTGGAACTACTACGAATCAAGATCAGCTGTTTGAATTTTCATCAGCTCAAACCAAAGTGAATGTCCACAAGGAATACATGGGAACTTTGGGACCTAGTGGAGCGGAACACAAGGGGAATTTCGTGATACCGTTTCTTAGCAAGCACCTAGGGCCAAAGGGGAACCTATATGTCAAATTTCAACTCTGTAAGCCTTATAGTTTTGGAGATTTCGTGATAGGTCAGTCAAGGTCAGTCAGTCAGTCAGTGGTATTTGGATTTTATTTATTAAGATAATACAAATCTGCTTTAGTACCAAATTTATTTCAAAGTGTAGCGAGTTTAATTCAGAGGGAGTTATATTTTAGTGGACTGTATATTTGAGACCGGAGTAGATAATTAGCACTTACTGAGAATAATCGCATTGATCAAAATAAACGGACTCACGAAATTTCCTGTTGTATTGGGCATTGGTTGTGAGCAGACCAAACTCGTAGTTCAGCAACCAAGGGTGGCGATGTGGGGAGTCCATGGGCCGTGGACGTCTCTGGTAGAGGGCGGCCAATTTAGCGGCGCTGTGGTGACGTTGATGGGGGAGTAGTGTGCACACTTTTGGGGACGGGGACTCACTAGCTGCAGGGGGTATCCACAAGACTCTTGACACTCGATAATTGACTCTTGGCACTCCAAGCGAGAGCGAGTTTACGGCGAGAAAGGCGGGGACAATTGTTCAGAAACACGGTGGTATGGCGCGGCCAAAATCAATGATACTATTAATTACTTTAAATTTTGCACAGGGGCCGAGAGAATGTACTAGTGTGACAATATATTAAATAGAGAAATTAGATAATACGGCTCAATGCGCTTATGTTACCGAGCGAAGTAGGTTCTCGACTGGTATTTTTTTAGAGAGGGGAATAGACGCTACCGAAACTCTTCCTAGAGGGATAGTAGTATTTTGCACCAAAGAAAAGCAGGAGATATCACCCGACGTTTCCTTGAGTGTGTGTATGGATGCTACGTGTTTGTGTGTGTGAATCATCTGAGACTGTCACTGGCCTGATATTAATATTGTGTGTGTGAATCATCTGAGACTGTCACTGGCCTGATATTAATATTGTGTGTGTGAATCATCTGAGACTGTCACTGGCCTGATATTAATATTGTGTGTGTGAATCATCTGAGACTTGTCACTGGCCTGATATTGATATTGTGTGTGTGAATCATCTGAGACTGTCACTGGCCTGGTATTAATATTGTGTGTGTGAATCATCTGAGACTGTCACTGGCCTGATATTAATATTGTGTGTGTGAATCATCTGAGACTTGTCACTGGCCTGATATTAATATTGTGTGTGTGAATCATCTGAGACTGTCACTGGCCTGATATTAATATTGTGTGTGTGAATCATCTGAGACTGTCACTGGCCTGATATTAATATTGTGTGTGTGAATCATCTGAGACTGTCACTGGCCTGATATTAATATTGTGTGTGTGAATCATCTGAGACTGTCACTGGCCTGATATTAATATTGTGTGTGTGAATCATCTGAGACTGTCACTGGCCTGATATTAATATTGTGTGTGTGAATCATCTGAGACTTGTCACTGGCCTGATATTAATATTGTGTGTGTGAATCATCTGAGACTGTCACTGGCCTGATATTAATATTGTGTGTGTGAATCATCTGAGACTGTCACTGGCCTGATATTAATATTGTGTGTTGAATCATCTGAGACTGTCACTGGCCTGATATTAATATTGTGTGTGTGAATCATCTGAGACTGTCACTGGCCTGATATTAATATTGTGTGTGTGAATCATCTGAGACTTGTCACTGGCCTGATATTAATATTGTGTGTGTGAATCATCTGAGACTGTCACTGGCCTGATATTAATATTGTGTGTGTGAATCATCTGAGACTTGTCACTGGCCTGATATTAATATTGTGTGTGTGAATCATCTGAGACTTGTCACTGGCCTGATATTAATATTGTGTGTGTGAATCATCTGAGACTTGTCACTGGCCTGATATTAATATTGTGTGTGTGAATCATCTGAGACTGTCACTGGCCTGGTATTAATATTGTGTGTGTGAATCATCTGAGACTGTCACTGGCCTGGTATTAATATTGTGTGTGTGAATTATCTGAGACTGTCACTGGCCTGGTATTAATATTGTGTGTGTGAATCATCTGAGACTGTCACTGGCCTGGTATTAATATTGTGTGTGTGAATTATCTGAGACTGTCACTGGCCTGGTATTAATATTGTGTGTGTGAATCATCTGAGACTGTCACTGGCCTGATATTAATATTGTGTGTGTGTGAATCATCTGAGACTGTCACTGGCCTGATATTAATATTGTGTGTGTGAATCATCTGAGACTGTCACTGGCCTGATATTAATATTGTGTGTGTGAATCATCTGAGACTGTCACTGGCCTGATATTAATATTGTGTGTGTGAATCATCTGAGACTGTCACTGGCCTGGTATTAATATTGTGTGTGTGAATCATCTGAGACTGTCACTGGCCTGATATTAATATTGTGTGTGTGAATCATCTGAGACTGTCACTGGCCTGATATTAATATTGTGTGTGTGAATCATCTGAGACTGTCACTGGCCTGATATTAATATTGTGTGTGTGAATCATCTGAGACTTGTCACTGGCCTGATATTAATATTGTGTGTGTGAATCATCTGAGACTTGTCACTGGCCTGATATTAATATTGTGTGTGTGAATCATCTGAGACTGTCACTGGCCTGATATTAATATTGTGTGTGTGAATCCTCTGAGACTGTCACTGGCCTGATATTAATATTGTGTGTGAATCATCTGAGACTGTCACTGGCCTGATATTAATATAGTGTGTGTGAATCATCTGAGACTGTCACTGGTCTGATATTAATATTCTTACCAAACTTATGGCTAACAAATAAACATTGTTAAAATAATTAACATATTTATAAATATAATGAGGTTTCTTATGACATTTTAAACACAAGGTAAAACAATTCCTCATTATTGATCAAATTGTTTCAACAGTTTTGGTTACAAAAATGTTTCTTATTATAATTCCTAAAACTAATTTTGACACGCTTATTCTAATTTCCTATCACTATTCTTCCCCATGCAATTTAAACATCCACTCATTCAAAGGTACGACAATGACGTACGAGAGGCATCAAAATAAACCTGGAATCTCCTTGATCCGTTAAGTATAATAATACCCCCGTCGCAGCAAACCTGCATACTCAGCGAATTTCCAATGAATATATAACATAACACATTAAAAAACTTAACAGGATTCATAAGAAAGGTATTCACAAAAAAGCGAAATTTAAAATATTAATTATTCTCCATAAGAATAACATTGGGGATGAGTACGCAGGTTTGCTGCAACAAGGCACACAAATAATGGGTTTTTATGCAAATATCAATAGAACTCATCTTAGTGAAGTCACATACCAAGTTTCATCCATATACATTCATAAATAAGCGATATATAACATTTTAAGTATTTTCCATAAGAATAACATGGGGACCAATTACCTAGGTTTGCTGCTACAGGAACCTTAGACAAAAAATTGTTTTTTGTGCAAACAACAATAAACCACAACCAGATCAAGCCATATACCAAATTTCGCCAGTTTATGTTCATAAATAAGTGAGATATACAACTTTTCTTTTTCTCCATAAGAATAACATTAGACAACGTACTGTGTTTAGCACTTTCAATATATCGGTAACAAATTGACGTAGAGCAATGATCAAAATACCAAATTGTTTGTTTTTTAAGCTGAATTCAATGGTATACACTAAAATTTGATTTACATTAAAATTACATGTGAAAACCCCAAAAAAACACATTTTTGGGTTACGAAAACCCCCCAAAACACCCCTTCGGATGGTGCGATTCATCTGGTTTTCGAACTCGTTCAAATAAATGGTACTTTACACATTTGTACCAAATTTCATTAAGATCGGACCTTTTTTACTTATATATATAACTTATATATATATATATATATATATATATATATATATATATATATATATATATAAATATATACAAATTTGAACGAATGGTGTTTTAGGCATCTGGGGACCTCAAAATGAAAAGTTATCATGGTCTCGGGCTTAAGTCTTACCATGAGACCTAAGGTAATAGCTTCTTCCCTATAGGGGAAATTCGCTAAAAGGAACATATAAAAAGAAAGTCAATATAAGTGGTTGTCATGACAAGGATTGCTACAATCATTTTTGAGACTACAACACAATGCGGTTTCAGAAGAAGAAGCGAAACAATTTATCGCTCTTCCTATCAATTATTGTTGATCAACCAGAGAGAGATTTACGGCCGTTTTAATCCTCTCTCGAGCCATTTCCTTTTGAAAGACAACAAATCACTGTACAATTTACAACAGTGAGCTATTACAAATCAACGAATTATTTTGTATCCTGATTATTAAACGTTTTATTATAATAAAGCCAAACCGTTCCAGGAACTTTTGATAAAACCGTTTTAATGTTTCAGTTTTCTGTGCCGTAAGTCTGACACCCACCAACCATACTTAAATGAGAGGTCTCATTGAGAATGTTGGAGGGAAAACGTCAATATTTTTCATACAATGACTTCTAAGGTCATAAATTAAATTAAAGTGTTAAGTTAAAACCAGCGGTCATCTGTGATCGCAGGTTAAACAATTTTTTAAACACTGTATATTGATCAGCTGCTTGATTTGATTTGACTTTAAAAATGAAATCTGTAAACAAGCAAATCTGCTGGGAAAAGCTAATAGTAATACCATTTATTATGAATACAGATTAGGTATTCATTTTATACCTAATAAACGGTATCAGGAAACTGACATATACTTTCTCCCTTTTAGCTCAACTTTAATGAATAAATTACTTTTTATTTACTAAATATAGAATACAAAGCACGGTCGAATATACAGAAAATCTTGTAAACAAGTTGTTTTAAAAAACATCCACCCAAATCCCTGCTTTCGAGGCACTACAGAATCCATTGCTGCACTCGTGATTTTGAGAGGGGGAATGCCCCCTATTCCCCCCAGGGTTATTAAGGGGCAACATATTTCGAATTTCCTCTATTGGTCAATGCTAACTTGACAAGCATATCAAGTTTGAATGAAATTGATCAGTAAATAAGAGAGAAATAGTAATTTTTGTATTCCCCATAAGAATAACATTGGACAACGTACTGCGTTTACCGCAAAATGTAAATTTAAATTTTCTCTGAAACAAGCAATCGTAGAATAGTAATTCAAAATACTAAATTATTTAGTTTTTTGAGCTCTTTTTAATGGTGAATAGTAATATTTTTTTATATTTATGTATTTTTATGAAAAATCCAAAAAACAGAATTTTTGATATTTTAAGTCCTGTAATTTCTGAACCCGAATTTTTACAGGAATGCGGGTGGTGTAATTTTGTTAGAAAACTTAAGTTCTTCAAACGACTAAAGTTTAATGAAAATCGTTAGAGCCGTTTTTGAGAAATTTGGATTTTTCATGTTTTTTGGTGGTTTTTGGGGGATAATTACCCTTAAAAATCAAAAATTCCAAAAAATTAAAAAAACGCCTGGAGATATCGTGGATTATTACCTACATACCAAATTTCATAAAAATCGGCCCATTGGTTAAGGCTCTAGCTCTGTACACATCCACACAGACACACACACACACACACACACACACACACACACACACACACACACACACACACACACACACACACACACACAAACACACAGACAGACATCACGTAAAACCACTTTTTTGGGTTCAGGGAGCACCAAAACGAATATTTCCACTAACAACTCAAATTCGAAAATTTTGACGAAAACAATACTTTCTCCATATACTATGTATAGGAGGAGAAAGTAATACTGACACTGAGGATTATTTATACATTTTTATAGAGGGAATGTTTAGAATTTACAATGTTGACTAAAATATAAATATCCATTCTCCAATGAAAACCAAGACTCAGCTTCGTAAGATAAATTTCAGTCGATGTTTTTTAATTTTTTTTCTAATACCTCGGTCAGTATAAATTGTATTTTACAGTTAAAAATAACAACTTGTAACATTTTTAGAGCTTACGTTCTAATCTAAATATAACTCACATATTTTGTTACTGTCTGAATGATAATTTACCTTGTATAACTCATTCCCAAAACTGTAATAAATTTTCAATTTAGGTTAATTAATTTTCTTAGTATAAACATCCCCTTCACAAATTTATTATAATTGGAAATATCAGAGAGAGGGGAGGGGTAGAGGCCATTAGAACTTATTTTACAACTACAACATTACTTTGTAATTTCTTGGTCATAAATCTAGAGAAACGCAAAGATCCTATAGCTGCTTCACATTGACCCCCTTTATTTTAATTACAGTGCAACATTTTCATGACATTGAAAATGTGAA